>CM070542.1:39460490-40209086 GCA_036346415.1 Raddia guianensis
TTGACACAAATCTATCACGCAAATGTGCGGGACACACCATTCATTTATAATATAAAAAAGTTGTGTGATCTCGATATATAGGAGGCTTGAAGAGCCCAAACAATTGTTCAAAAATGTTTTGAAGCTTTGAAATAATTCACTCAAACTCTTACAAAATTGCTATAATGTGATACATTAATTGGCTTGTATAAAATTAAAAAATCAATGACAACTTTCAAATTTTAATTTAAAATAAAGACCAATGCCTAAGATGGATCGACTCATGGCCTAGTAAGCCCTGTCCACAACCTACCCCACCGGTGCCCCAGCCAAACTCTTGGGCGCTTGTCAGGGATTGGACTCGATCTCTTTTCCATGCTTCCCCACATATATAACAGTTTCCTAACCCGATCACTCACATTGTTTGTAGGAGGTGAGAAAGGGGAACAAGCTATGGTGGGGTTGCTAGTGTTAGCGAAGGAGGGGTCCTAGTGTTGGATGAGGTTGGCATAGAGTTGTGGTCACAGTGGATGTCTGTGGTACGTAGATCGGAGGTGAGTATGAACTACACCACTTGTGCAAGAGGACATGACATTGGTTGAGACATCTGAGCGCATAAGGAAAGACAACATCGTCGCAAATGATGAATCGAGGACTGATGGCCAGTGCAAGGAGGCGGATGATGGTGCTCGGGATAGGAAGGATGCACTGAGGGGCAAGGTGCTCATCATAGTAGTGGAAGACCCTAGGTGGTCACTACCGAGGGAGGAGGAGGCCGCAACGATAAGGTAGGATACGACTGCCAGGGTCATTGTTGGGGAAGGATTGGGATGTTGTGGATTGTTGGGCAGGAACTGTGAGGGAGGGTCCAAGGGGAGTCATGAGTGGCAGAGCTGGAGAGAGATCGAGAGGAGTTAGGAGTGATACGAGGAAGGAGCCAGCGTTGGAATGGATACTAGATGCATCATGATCTTTGATTTCTATCAAACTGTGTAGAACATTCCGCTTCAAGGAAGGATTTGATCACCTAAACCTAAGAGCATCCATATCAGGCCCTGCACCCCGGCCGCTATCGCCATCTTGTAATCCGCTGTCACGCCCGCCTCCTCCTGACGCAATCGGCCGTTCAATTTTTTTTCCCACGCTGAAAGAAATGGCGAGCGGATCGGGGCCTGATATGGATGCTCTAACCCGAGTTTGATCGGTTCCTTGACCTGGTTCTAGGGGTGCAATTCACACATTTAGATAGCAATTCGGATAATTGTTTTCACCTTTCTTACTCCATAGGATACAAATAGTTCATTCTTTCCATCTAAATTCATATTCTTATTCTTATCCGGAGGTTATTGGTATGCATATAAAATGTACAATATATTCATTCTCTATCAATGTGAATATCACATAATTAGACAAAAGTTTGGATATTCTAATATTCGTTTAGGGTCCGTGAGATATAGTAGTCGAGTGGGGATCTTGAACTTCAACCATGCACGGCTTTGTCGAACTAGATTTTAAGAGTTTTTATAAAGTGTATTTTGAAATGATGAAATGTTTTAGTTTTAGTAGGCTAGGGCCCATGAAGTCCTTCAAGCCTTCAAATTGCAAATATAATTTTGAATATATGTAGCAGGAACATGAGCTACCATTAGAAGCGGATGTATAACAAATTTTGAACATATCTAGCAGGAACTACCATTAAAAAAGTTTACCAACAGGGTCGATCCATAGGCGATGTCGGCAACAAGCGGCACGGCCGAGGCTGGGCTCACGCCGCCGCCCAGGTCTAGCGCCCCCAGGTGGCCATGCCACAGCCGGCCTACCCCTAAGGCCTTAACCCTAGCGGCTAGGCGGCCGGCGGGGCAAGGGCACGGCGGCGGCGGCTCCACCTCCTCCACCTTCACCTTGGCACCTTGCTCCTTCTCCAAATCTCTCTCTGGTCAAGGTAACGACTAATGAGGCATTGAGAATTTGAGATTGCGGCATGGCCAAAAACAAATAGCATGGTTGGATCATTTGAGTCATTCCAAATCATTTTGTGCATACTTAATTCTTATAATTCTTGGATACACCAATGATATGTCAGATTGTTTGCAAAGAAGAGAGTAAGGTATTCTTAATGCAATATCACTTGTTATGAGTGCAAAGAGTAGACTGCAACAAATGAGGTCTGATGGATAGGTTGCATTCCTTGAGAAGGCAATAAACATGGTCTCTAAGTTCCTACAATGGATAATAATTATGTGCCTTATGGAAGATCAAGACGATTTGCTTGAAACTAAACAAATGACGATCACTTAAGAAGGGAGGTATACATAGGGGTCATTGATCAAATTAATTAAGAGCCTGACCATAGGTTTAATGAGGTTAATATGAAGTTGTCTTCTTGCATGTCGGCCTTGAATCCCACAAGCCTTGACGATCTTTTAGTCAAGCTTGTTGAAACAAGGAAGCATATAGTTTATGATTTGGTTTATTTGGTTATCAAATTGGTATTGTTTCTTCCGGTGGCAATGTCAAGTGTTGAAATAGCATTTTCTTCAATGAAATTTGTCAAGAGCAAGTTAAGGAATAGGATGGGTGATGGTCTTTTGGATGACTGTCTGTTTACATTCATTAAGCGAGATATTTTCTTCAAAGTGAATGAAAATGAGATAATGGACACTTTTATGGCCATGAGAAGGCGTAAGCTCCAATATTCTCAGAGCTATTGTAGGTATGTAAGTTCCTATAAAACAAATTTATCTATTCGCAGTGTCCTTTTATAAATTCTATAACTTATATTTGGCATGTACATTTGTGGGATTACATCAGACCACCTTAGGTCGTGTACATTTCAGCTTAGTGTAACGTAGCGTAGCGTTTCAGTAAAATTTAAAATACCAACATAATGTTGACATGTATGACAAGAAGTACATGTCATCTAAGGCCGAGGAAATACCAAAATACACGGTCTCAGAGGTGGCCACGTTGCATTACGGCCAAGTCAAACACCACGTCGGCGAGCGACGCGTGGCTCGCCCCTAGTCCCAGCATGACGCTGCCAGGAAAGTTCCGGCCGCCGTAACACGGCAGCTATTTATATAACCTAATTCACCCCAAGACAAGCTTAATTAGCTAAGCTGCCGCGGTTAAAATAAAAGCCAGCGCGTGGTACAGTAGTGCGGAGTAATTAATTACTATTACCCCCGCGCATGCATTAATCTCGCCTCGACTTGTCAAACCAGACGAAAAAAAAATATGCTCCTGGGCCCTGGCTTCCTCTCGGCCGGTCAGCCCGACCCGTTTGGGACGCGCGAAATTCCGATGGGGATTTTGACTTGCGGGACAAGGCGTGCATGGGTCGCCGGTCAGACTCCTCTTCCTCTCCCCTTCGCGAGAAGCCGTCGGCACCATCGGCCGCGCATGCCCCCCCGTTCGCTCGTTCCTCTCCGTCTAGAAGCATCTCCCTTTCACCCTCTCGCTTTTGACGGCAGGTGAGAGTGAGAGTGCCTGCCCCGTGTATGTGGTTAATTGAAACCAGAGAATTCATTGCTAGGCACGTAAAAATCGCTGTTCTCGTGGAAAAAAAAACTGTGAAATGTTGACCGCCTAATAAAAAAACTACATTTATTACCTTCCGTACAATGTTGATGGTAGATGGGATGCTCGACTACGTTTTCGAATAGGTGGTTATCGACCCGAGCGATCTCTGCCTGTCATGTTGCTGCGCGCTATTGGAGGTCGGTACTCGGTGCTACTTGCGATCGTAAATTAAGGTCAAGTTCTTTTCAGCTTAACAGCTTAAGAACTTATCTATGTTTTGAAAGGACATATGGTTTAAGTTTTTTTATGCATTTTTTATTGTTTTGAAATGGGTCTAATGTTTTAAAAAGAAAGTCAAAGAAATGGATCCGAATCTCAAACTATAATGGAAGTTCTCGAAATTCAATCATTTCAAATTGCTCAAATTGCTCAGATCATTTCAAAATAACAGGGCCTAAAACATCACGGCAACCTTAGCTGGCTGAACGAAATAAATAAGCTGGCTGACATGAAGTTAGTCGTATGAAGATTTGAATGGATAAACTGCCTTAATAAATAAGGTTAAGATACTTTAAACATGTTGTAGTTGTGTGAGAGGCTGAATGGATAAACCGGGTGAATGAATAACTTTAAACTATTTTAAACATGTTGTTAGGCTTTCAAGTTTAGCCTCGCTAAGAATTCAAACGCTTTGGTTTTTTATTCAACTTTAGCATAAAGCCGCCAAAATAAAATTTTTTATAAAGGTATAAATGAAACAGGTCAGCTTTAAAAAGTTGATTAAAAAAACTCTTGAAATTTAACTTAATATTTAACTCAATTCACATATTCATTTTCCAAGTCTAACACTTTGGTTAAGGGAGCTATCAAATTTTCAAATATATTTTTTAGAGAAAAACGACCGTATCATTTCATCAACTGTGAGGGTTCATCGTAAAACTTAAATAAGAAAAGAAAAAATCATCCTTTGTCTGCTCGTTTCATTCTTGGAATTAAGAAGCAAAACCCAACTATTAAGCTACATGCCCTAACCAATTCACCCATACTTTAACACTCCCCCGCACGTGCAGGCTCCCCCAGACCTCAAACGTGGAATAGAGTGGTCGACTTATTTAATTGTGCCGGCCAAGACTCGAACTCGAGACCTCTGGTCTGATACCATATTAAGCTGCATGCCCTAACCAATTCACCCAAAAGCGATTCGCTTTTGGGTGAATTGGTTAGGGCATGCAGCTTAATAATACTTCGCTTTTGGGTGAATTGGTTAGGGCATGTAGCTTAATAATACTTTAACACCAACTTTGAACCCAAGATTGGCTAACCTAGTGGGCTCTAATGTACAAGGAAACATTAGAGTCTGAAGGATTTCCTCTTTCGTTGAACAACGGCCCTATTAAAAGTCCATGAGGCCATGACACGAACCTAAAGAGGCCTGGTTCTTTCCATTTCAAAGGTGAGAAAAAGGCCCACAGGTTCATGGCCCGTGCCAACCGCGCTAAGCCCGACTCACGAGGTCGACTGAGCGGCACGTGTCACCCGAGCTGGCACGTGCCATGGCGAGAGCTAGCCTGCTAGCCTTCTTAGCTCGCTCGCTGAGTCGCTCAGTCGCTGGCTCATCAAACGCGGCGAGCAGGGCCGGACACTGGCGCTGTGATCGAGCCACGGCCGAGGCCGACGATGCTGAGGAGGACGGTGCCGAAGCTGGCCTCGGTGAAGGGCGGCGAGCAGTTCCCGTCGCTCCGGGGTAACCCCGTCGCGCGCGTCCACGCCCGGGAGGCCGCCGAGAAGCAGGCCGCCCTCGCCGCGGCGGAGGAGCGCGGCGGCGGGAAGGCGCCGGCGGTGAAGGAGTTCCAGGTCTACTGGTGGAACCCGGACGCGCCGGCGCGGCCGTTCCTGCAGTCCTACTTCGTCGACCTCGCCGCCTGCGGGCCCATGGTTCTTGATGCTTTCTTCTTCTCAATCTTGTTGAAAGTTGAAACATGGTTGTCATCGAACACCTGGATGGATCCATGGTTGATCATCTCATGATCGATCGGCAGGTGCTGGACGTGCTGCAGAAGATCAAGGCGGAGCAGGACTCGACGCTGGCGTTCCGGCGGTCGTGCCGGGAGGGGATCTGCGGCTCCTGCTCCATGAACATCGACGGCGTGAACACGTGCCTGAAGCCCGTGGACACGGACGCCGCCGCGGCGACGACGATCACGCCGCTGCCGCACATGTTCGTCGTCAAGGACCTCGTCGTCGACCTCACCAGCTTCTAGCAGCAGTACAAGTCGATCGAGCCGTGGCTGAAGACGAAGCGGCCGGCGGCGGCGGGGCGGGAGCACGCGCAGTCGCCGGAGCAGCGGCGGCGGCTGGACGGGCTGTACGAGTGCATCCTGTGCGCGTGCTGCAGCACGGCGTGCCCCTCCTACTGGTGGAACTCGGAGGCGTTCCTGGGCCCCGCCGCGCTGCTGCACGCCTACCGGTGGGTCGCCGACAGCCGCGACGGCTACGCGCGCGGAGGTGCGGGTGCAGGCGCTGGCGGAAGGGTGGGACAAGCTGTACAGGTGCAGGATGATCAAGAGCTGCACGGCCACCTGCCCCAAGGGCCTCGACCCGGCCGCCGCCGACTACGTGTAATCATACACAACGTGATTCCCCTGACCCTGAGCTTAATTAGGATGGTCGATCACTTCCTGCATGCGGAGCTGGTGCATGGTCTTTTTTTTTTTTTTTTTGAGTGTGAAACATGGGCTGGTGCATGGTCTTCTGAAGCGGCACGGGGGGCGTCCCGCGCGCGAGGGACGAGCGTGCGGTCCCTCGCGCTCGTTGCCGTACGCGTGTCCCTCCCTGTTACCAGATCGCTTGACTCCACTGACGACCTCGGCTCGGCTCCCATCTTCGCAGCTCGCACCGTCACACGCTCGCTCGGCTCGCTCCCTCCCCAGTCCGACGATTAGGGATGCAAGTGGGTTGCTTCGTGGGTACCCGTGAGATCATTTTCTTCATTAAAATACACTAAGCATTGTGAGGCCTAGTGTATTTTAGTGAAGCAAGCGGTCTCGCGGGTACCCGCAAAGCATCCCACTTGCATCCCTACCGACGATGCCGCCTCCCTCCCAAAGCGCTGCGGCCGCCTCCTCCTCCTCCGGCCTCCCTAGCCCGAAGCCGGGGCTTCCCTCCCCTGTCCGACGCCGCCACCTCCCTCCCCAAGCGTCGTCGCCTCACAGAAGCAGGAGGTGGCGTCGAACAGAGAAGGTGGCGTCGAACACTTGGGGAGGGAGGTGGCGGCGTCAGACAGGGGAGGGAAGCCCCGGCGTCGGGCTAGGGAGGCTGGAGGAGGAGGCGGCGGCCGCGGCGCTTTGGGAGGGAGGCGGCATCGTCGGACTGGGGAGGGAGCGAGCCGAGAGAGCGTGTGACGGTGCGAGCTGCGAAGATGGGAGCCGAGCCGAGGTCGTCAGTGGAGTCAGGCGATCTGGTAACAAGGAGGGACACGCCAGACGTAACGAAGCGAGGATCAAGCAAGCTGTCTCCTCAGCAAGGGACGCCTGCATCTGCTTCCTCAAGCACTACTCCACCAGAATGTAGTGTAGATTTCCTCTCCTTTTCTTTCGGTTCGTCATGTTTATATGTACATCTACATGCATGCTAAGTTCACAAGCTGTACAAAAAATATCATTATCATCAATAAATATATTCTGAAAATCAATTGATAAAATCAAACTATCACGTACGTTTCGTCTACAAACACTTCATCTAACACTAGATATTCCAATCCACAAAAACATAAAATCAGTGTCTACAAGCCCTACGTTTCGTCTAACACTAGATATTCTAACCTGTTGCGTCTAACACTAGATATTCTAACCCACAAAAGTATAAAATCAATGCAAATAACGGTTTGGTTATGAAGGTGTTTTAAACAAATAGCTAACGATATGGCAGCCTTTTCATAAAAGGACCATATATATATAAAAAAAACTACTTTATTCTCTCAACCATGATAGTGCAGACGCTTAACCTCCTCTGACCTAAGGAACCGTTATCTGATCCTTTGAAGTAAGTCAAGTGATACAAATACCCCTGCAAGCAATTTTGAGAACGGTTTTGTCAACATGATATCTTAGATGGAGGGGTATTACCACATGTCGTCATACATATGGTATTTTAATTTTATAAAGTATTTTTATCATGGATCCTACGTATCATACCCTTGGATCTATCTTCTTCTTTACACTCTCTTCCCTGCCGTCTTATCTTCCTACACCCACCTCCCTCCTTCCTTCCTAGCTAGCTCTCCCCTGACCGGAAATCCTCCTCCTTCCTCACCGGCAGGATGAAGCCCTCGTCGGTGACACAGATCTACATGGTTGTGTTTTTCTCACGACGGTGCTCCGGACTACGAGGAGGCTGTCAGAGTGGCTCCTGGTCAGAACGGCGGCAGTGGCCACCAACGTCGCCACCGAGGCACAAGCAGTACAAATACATGGTTTCATCGGCGCCGGTTGCAATCCATCTCCGTTGTGCCGAAATTGCACAAAAGTCTGCCCTTTGCGTGTCGAGCAACCACAATTAGGCATGCTCATCTCTAGGAAGCTAAATTGCTCATTGGAGTTAAACAACATTGGATTTTGAGGATCATTATTGTGGTGTGACAGAGAAAGGACGACGTACGAAATGCCTATTGGAAGTAGAGTGATGATAGCCTTGGACAAGACCTTGCTAGTTGCCACCCACGTTGACCAAGTCAAGGTGCCTCGAGCAAAGATCTGCTGCTCGGGGATGCTTAGAGGAGTTGCTCGATCAAGAGCGCTCGGAGGAACTGCTCTAGCAAAGGCAGGAATGCTCGGAGGAGTTTCCTGAGCAAGACCACTCCTAAGGGGCGCCTGAGCTGGGTTGCTCGAAAAGAGTTCCCGAGCCACAGAAAAGGTCGAGAATATTTGCACCAAGACTTTGCTCTGGCCATGCCAGCAAGGTAGACACGTGTCGAGGTAGGGCCTCTGAGGCATGGCTTCCCAGCGAAGTCACGACCCTGACATGACCCTTGTGACATTCAGAATGACCCGTCTGCTTCACGAGCTACGAAACATGCGCTACATAGACAAGTTGGCGATGGAGTAGTGCGAGCACAGCAATCCAGCGATAGAAGTGGACCTGGTTTGGCAGACTACGGATATCAACTTCCTGCAGTGGCGTGCTCCGGTCATGCCCCTCGCCATCTGCAAATTCATTAAAAGCCACCTCCAGCTACCGACAAGGAGAGGATTCTTTCCCTCAGATGCGAGAGCAAGATACACGTACATTGAGAGATCAACCAGATAAAGACCAGCATACGAAGTTAGCCAGACCAAGAGTAGTGAGCTTCTAGCGCACCGTAATTAGAGGCAGGAAGCAACATCCCCAGTGGTCGCCAGAGTCCTTCACCGATGGCAGTCCTTGCTGGTTCCCCTTGTATTCCTTTGATCCACCAACCAAAGAACCATTGGAATAGGGTTGTTATCTCTCTCGAGAGACCAGAACCAGCCTAAAACCCTCGTCTTGCAGCACCGCGTGTTCTCCTTCCCGTCGTTACGCTGCGAGTCCAAAACCATATAGTCCTAGCGATCCGCTGACCCCTCTCTACAAATTTTGTAATCCGACCCTCGAGACCGTGAGGTCTTAAGAGTCGGCATGGTGTTTTTAATTTTTACGGGATGAAATACTTCGTTTTGTATTTCGATGGGTATATAGACAAAAGGTCATGTTTTACAGTGTGATATAAACGTTTATCGTTTCATAAAAAAAACTCGGTGGGCTATGCGGGACAGCACGTCGTGGGCCCACCAAGATCATTTGTAACGATATGATCATTCTGTGCTCTGGGAGTCTATGCGGTCATTACATCTATTCTATATAACAATGCGCTAGCGTTGCCCTTCCCCGCGCGACACGTGTCTGCCTACTACAGTGCCGAGCATCACGGCCGTCCGATTGCCAGCGATGGCGAGATCCGGCCGTCCGTTTTTGCTTTTTACATAAAAGGATTCTATTCGCAAAAAAAAAAGAACAAGGCGGGTTGTTTGCTCACATGGTCACCGGCGTCAGCTTTCGGGTCGCAGCCCCTGGTTCAAGTCCCATGCACCTCACACGATCCCGCCGTCCAAGCCCATAATTTTGCAAAAACAACCCATGATTTCTACAAACTCAACCCGCAATCCCTCTTTTGCAACCCAAGTGCCCAAGACCAATCACCCAAACCCTACCTCCAGCCACACACCGCCTGCTCCGCCTCCTCATGCACCTCGATGGCGTTGAGCTCGCGCGCCACGCCGAAGCCATCATCGTCTGCGCCGCGCGCCGCCACATGGAGCTGGACTCCGCCGTGGAAATTGCCTGGAAGGCCGCCATGGTGCTCTGTTCGCACCGCTTCTCTGTCTCTATCGGCAACCCGTGGAAAGGTATCCCCTTTTTCCTCTTCGTCTCCTTCAGTTTTCCTTCCGGTGTCGTCTTCTCTTGCTCTGCCCTCGCCGGCACCGGCTGGAGCTACTGGCTTTTCCTCTCTGCTGGCGCCGCCTTTGCTCTCCGGTCCTCCCGTAGCCTCCTCCTCCCTCCCCACCGACTCCGTGAACCTACCATCGCCCTTATCTCTTGATCTAGCCAGGAGGACGTCTGTGGTGGCTAGATCTGGCGCTTCCTCGCCTCGGGCGCCACATCTATCTTGCACAAAGAACACCCTTTACCGGCCCATCCACCTCCGTTTCTATTAGGATCATAGGATGTGAGTGCCCTTCTCGATTCCTTCCCCAGGTTCGTAGCACCTTTACACCTTTGTTGCAGTTTTTTGATGATATATTTACAATTGTGTGCCCACATCTTCTTATTAATTGGTTCATATTATTCTTAGAATTTGTGAGTTGGATGTGCGAAGATCATTTTTTTGGTTGCTTCCACTATACTGTGGTTAGTGTTTCGGTGCCATGTGCATCATGAATTACAGTGCTTACATATGTTATCGGTCATATATAGATTGAAAGCAGCTATGTAAAAAATAATTGTTGTTGCAAAGATGCCCTTCTCTACTATACTGTGCTTACATACGTATTCTGTTTTTTTGGCTGGAATAGAGTTGATTTGGAGGACAAAACCAAAATTTCTAGATTGCTTATAATATTTAATTAATCAGCACACTCCTGTTGAGTTTAACTAAATGTCATCAGCAAGCTATGTTACAACTTATGATTTCATCTTAATAAAGTTTAGCACACTTTAGTGAGCCATCTTGTCGAATGTAAGTGTTCCAACAACTAATATATACCTTCAAATACTCATCTAATTATCTAAAGTTTATAGTTTTTGTTGTTGTTCCCTGCCCAAATAGTCTAGACCTTGACCCCTTCTATACAGGTGCAACTCCGGTTTTATGTGATTGACAGGTTTGCTTTGTTTTTATAACAACGAACTACCTGTTGCATAGCACTTTTTGCATCATATTTGGTTTGTTTAATTGCTTGGCATGCTGTGATTTGGCTCTTGTCATTCCTATGCAGGTACCTTTTATCTTGGTGTTTGATAAAAGCAAATACATGCATGAAAGTAGAACCATGGTGGAGTACTGCCGGTTAGCCGCACAGCAACCATTACATGAACAAAAACATTGGCTTTAACCTCTTTTCTTGTAAATACTATTCATCTATTACTGCTTTATTTGTCTTTTATGTTTACTTGATAGGTATTATAGAAAATGGTTGCTCAAATGAATTTAACAGGGGACCGCTGATATTTAGTGGAAGCCAAGGAACTTTGCTAAAGCGTCAAACCTGACTACAGTTAGTACCATTCTGACTTCAGTCGAGCTTAACAAAACTTTAGTATATTAAATTTTCGTTTAATGCTCCATCCACTTTTATCAATATTGCTATGAGCATTCATGGTTTACAGGGATAAGCCACAACTTTCTGGTTACCTTGCGTAATTCAAATACTTTTGTACTGGTTTACAGGGATAACAGGAATTTAATACTAAAAAAGACCTCACCAAGCCGGTTGGACCACAAGAAAAAAGGTAATTGCAGGTATGTTGCCTGTCCCATTTTTTTTCTTTGTCCTAGCATTTATTCTTTAAGAAAAGCACGCTAATAGTTAAGCACTATAATATTCTGAATTTTGAGTTTTCCATTCATTTCCACTGCAACATTTCCTTCTTCATTCTTTTTCTTCTCCTTCTTCCTTCCTCATCTGGCTTTCTTCTCCTGACACGCCACCACCGCTGCTGCTGGCTTGCCCACCGCTTCTTGCCCTGCAAATGCCGTCAACAACACGACACCGCTGTCAAGGCCATTGCCGCTATGTCCAATCAAGAAGAGAAAAGCGAGAGGAAGGAAGGAGGGAGGAAGAGGAAGGAGGGGGAGAGGATGACATGTGGGCCCTACGTATATTTTTTTGTATTTGTTGCGTATTTGGCTCGTGTATTAGGTGAAAATGTCCCGAAATGGCAAATGTGCTAGTGGAAATTGTTTGCGGTAGCTTTTTTACGAGCGTCGATTTGAGAGTAGCAAATTTGTGAGCGGCAATGTTTCGAGTGGCAAAAACTCAATTTTCTCATAATTTTACAGGGGAGTTCGTGGAGCACAACCGCAAAAATGAGGGTGCAAAAGCATTCCTGCCTTCACCTTTTTTGTTTTTTAGGCGCCACATTGTTTTTTATGTGTCTCATTTTTATAGTTTCCATGTATTCCTATTTTAGTGTTATTGCTCACATTGATTGAAGTGTTGATAAATTCCAATGTATATTATCCTAAGTATGTAGCAAGCTTCTTCGTAACTATTTGTGTGTTAATTTCCTTACACACAATTTTTTAAGAATAGGGGTGACATGAAGGATGGATCTTTATTGATTATGTTGATGTTGATCTTTGGTTATCTCAATTCTTTATATGAGTTTGTGTTACAAGTTGATCACGCTGCAAGGTAAGACAAAATTTGTTTTCTTTGTTATTTTGGATGCTCTGTTTTTTTGGCACTGTTATTTATGCCGTGAATTAATCAAAGTTCAAAGTTGTGCAAGTCTTCTTGAAAAATGTGCAGTCAACCAGATATTCTTGGCCTACTACTTAACTGTGATTCTATTTAACTCAATTGCCATTATTTAGAGTTGTCCTGTGGTGTCCTTTTATGTGCTAATATTAGTGTGACCTGAAAAAGTTTCTACTGCAAGTTTTGTGTAAAGGAAATATTTTCTCAAGGTAAATTTATTTTGTCGTTTTTACAAAAACTTTCCATCTTGTATGAAATCTTAGAGTTAAGACTTTTTGTGACATCCTAATAAATATTAGAATGTCCCAAGTTTTTATTTAAAAAGAAAAACGAGTTAAAATAATTTCTAATATTTTTCTTCTATGAAAATCCCTAAATTTTGAAACAATTATTTACATATAAGAATTTATCTTACTAATTATTTTCATTACAATTTACAAAATTACAAATTTATATACAAAAGCTCACTCCTCGCTTTTATTCGTTACTCGGTCGAAACCTTGACTTTGTCTCTCAATTGAAACCAAGCTCGACCGAAACCCTGATCTCCTGATCGAGCCAACCTGTCTCTCTCTCTCTCTCTCTCTCTCTCTCGGTTGAGTCGACCAAGTCCCTAAACCCTGATCGACATTCCTTGTAAACTGGGCCGACCAAACATAAATCTTCTCGGTCGAGCCAAAACCATGGTCGAGTCTCCTTTGAAAACTTCCTCTCTCAGTTAAACCCTAGCTCAACTCTCGGCCAAAATCCTAACTCCGATCGACCTCTGTCATAACCCTTGCCGGTCGAATGTCCACTCCTCTCGACCGACCAACCCCGAAACCCTAATCTTCCTCGGCCACACCCGATCGTCCCTCCCCTTCCTTGATCAAAACCCTAATTCGTCTGGTGGAGCGGTCCATCGTCTCTTGACCAAACCGTAATCGACCGACATTTCCCAAGACCCTAATTCCACCCGACTTCCCTTGAAAACTCCCTCGACTGGATCTTTAACTTCGGTTGACCTCCATCGCAACCTTCATCGTTGAACGACCGTCCCCTCGGCCGACGAACCTCGGAACCCTATCTTTCTTTCTCAACCGAAACCCTAAAAGCCGTTGGCTATGTCGGTCGCTCGTTTCCTTTCTTGGCTAAAACCCTGAACTCTCTCGGTCAAGCCCATGTTGGCGTTCCAATCAAAACCCTAGCATCGTCGAAGCCATACTCCTCTCCTCAACTTAACCTGAATTGATCCACCTTTCCCTGCCGCTTGGTCGAGCCATACCCTTCGTTTTCCAACCATTATCTATCGACCCGAAACCCTATTTTCGACTAACCTCCGTCGAAACCCTAGTGGGTCAAATGTCGTTTCTCTCGGCCGAGACCAGTCCATGGTCGAACCTCTTTCCTTGCACCTAGGTCAGTCACAAGCAAACCACTCCTTCATCTTTCCACTACCTTTTTCCCTTTTCTCCATCGATCGAACCTAAACCGGATCGACCTCCTTTGTATCATAGGCCAAGCAAATTCTCTTCCTCTCTCAGCTGAGCTGTACCTTACCGCCCTCTCTATTTAAACCAACAACAATCTCATCACATCGACCCTCGTCACATCGACCCGAACCCCCCACTCAGATGACTCTCCTCTGTCTCAATCCGATCCCTGGCTCCACTCCTGTACGTTGTAATTCGAACCCGACCGACCCTCATTTGCAACCCTGACCGTCTGAACATCTATCTTACTCTATCATGCCGACGCCCCTTGAAACTCTTCACTAACTTTCCTTGCCGAGCCAGTTGCCCACCTATGTTCAATTGGACTTATGACCGATCCAACTCTCTTTCCCTTCTCTTTTCGATTTGGTGTCCAAGAACCAAACCAAAGCTTAACTCCAAGATTTAATCGCTGATTTATTCCTTGCCGCCCCGACACTAATCTGATCTAAACCTAACCCGATTTCAGACACCAATAGAGACCGATTATGAGCCCAAATCCTGGGCCGTATTTCCTTAGTCTCCGTGCCAAATTTTCCCCAACCATCTCCACCATATAAACCCAAAGAAACCCTTGTAATTTCTCCCAATCTCCCCAAACCCACCACACCGCCGCCTTTGGCTTGCTCCTCACCAAGCCGTCGTTGTTGCCTCGCCTCAGGAGGTGCAACACGCCATGCTCCCATGGAGTAGCCGCTGTTTCTGCCCTCCTCGACCCAAGACCACACGCCCACACGGGCTCAGGTTGCCTCCGCCACCGTCGCCGTCCACCCCATGGCGCCACCGCTCCCCGCCCCACTGGACCACCGCCGCCTCTGCCCATCCCTGTATGCAGCCTGGATGCGCCGCCCAATGGCCGAGCCGCCTCTAACACCGGCGCCTTGCCCTGGCCAACGCCCAGCGCCCATGCGTCCCGAGCCGCCGCCCCACCTCGTGATCGCGCCGCCTTGCCCAACCACCGCCGTCCCCTGCCCGCCCCTTGCCACGCCGCCACGGAGGTCAGCCGCTTTCTCCTTCACCGCCGCCCATACCCAAGCCCAATGGCGGATCCAGATTTTGAGTTGTGGGTGCACACTTATCGACTTATGTGTTATGGTGAATGATTAAAGTGTCGTCAAGTTACAATTATATTTTCAGAATAGTGAAAGTTACTAAAATATTCAACCGATAGTCACATAACGCAAAATATGAATATAAAACGACAATGCATCAAGAAAAATAGAAAATCACCTTATAATAGTACTTTGCATCACTATTGTTGACAATGGCATCAACTATCGCTGGCTCTTGGCTCACCAGCGGCGGCGTCACTAGAGCTTCAACTTGCGGTGGACATGGTGCCGGTGGTGGAGTTGGTTGATCTTGACTTTCTTCGGTCACCACCGTCACCGGAGTAGGAGCTACAACTTCATCTTCTTGTCCATCTGCTGCAGGTGCTAGTTTACGAAAATATGAACCAATGTCTCTTGACCCTCTTCCTCTCTTCATCACAATTCACAATAATGCAATCATCCAAGTATCCAACAGACCAACAACTGGAGAAGCACGGAGCAAATGAAAGGTGGCGGGAGGTGGCACCGAGGAGGAGCTGGCCGGGCGGGCGGCGGCAAGGCGCCGGTGGCGTGTCGTGGTGGAGCACGGCTGCACGGGAGCAAAGCCGGGCGGGCGGCGCTGCGGGAGCAGTCGGGAGGGCGGCGCCAAGGCCTAGCAGTTTGAGGCTGGGCGGCGCCGAGGAGGAGCGGGCGGGCGGCGCTGCGGGCTGGCGGGATGGCGCGTGGCTGGCGAGCAGGCCGGGCGGGCGGGCGAGGCGAGGCGGTCGTATGCCAAAGTGAGCAAAGCCGGGCGGCGCTGCGGGCGGCGTGCCGGCCGGCCGCTGGCCGACCGGACCGACGACGATCGGGGCGGGCGCGCCGTGGACGGGAGACGTGAGAGAGGGTGAGCTAGGGTTGGGACCGAGATAGATGGGGAATTTAGGGATTTCCTAAATTTTGACGAGTTGAATGAATGGGCAGAGGCCACCAAGGTGTGGTCAAGTTGATTTTATCGGGTCGCTCAAGTGAAAAGGCCTAAATATCTGATGGAATAGTATTTTTCTTTTAATATAAGGCCCAATAGGCATATATGGGGTTAAAATTTTTTAAAAAATTGAGGGGGTGCACGTGCATACCGGGCACCCCCCTAAATCCGCCTAAGCCGACGCTACTCGGTCTCGCTCCCTCACCCAACCGCTGCTGCCACGCCCCGGCTCACCGTGCTAAACCGCCACGGAGCCACCTCATGGCAGCCTCTAGCTCGCCCCACGGCCGCCACCTCACTCCCTCTCCCCGTGGCACTCTCTCTTTCTCTCTCTGTGTGTGTGAGAGGAGGATGGAGTACAAGTGTGAGAGGAGGATGAAGTACAGGGGCAGCCTAATCCCCTTTTGACCCACCCAACAGACCATGGCTTCAACTCGTCCTGTTCACAATGAACAACAGGTATCCCCTAATTCCTATCATTCAAACCTTGACTTTGTTTCGCCGCAAACCAATTTTATTGATCATGTCTTATCATAATCAAGCCGTTGTATTAATTTGGTATTTTTTGAAATTTTCCCTACAGCGGTATCTACGCAAGCGCCTTGTTTTGCGTGACGTCGTCGCTGACTTCACTAAGCGAGCGTTTAGCGATGCCAGCGAAGAAAAAAAATATTCTGGAGTGAGTTTTCTAAAATCCGATGCATAATTGAAAGACCGAGACATCATCGGCCATAACTGATTCAATATTTTTATTAAAATATGTTGTCTATTATTTATTTATTTGCATCCCGTTTTACGAGTAGATCGTATGTTTTCGCGCTGATCGGGAGGATTCCAAGAGCCGTTCGAAGGAGGATCCCCAAGACCCGGAGTACTACCAAGGCAAGATAGCTTGCATCTTGCTCCCTAGTTTGCAAAACTCATCAGTTTATTGTTTTTATTTATTATTCTTATGCATAAATTGATGGGAAGGGTAGAAACCTATTATATTCACACTACGTCATTGACCCTGTGAATTTAACCTGTTTATTGTTGCCTTAGTTATTTTCCTAGCCTATCCTTGTGCATAGTTGCTAGTGCTCGTGGGATGGTAGTTGATTAGGTTCATCATTTAATTACTCTTGTGACTTGGTATGATTGGAGGTGCTGAGTTACTTTAATAACCTAATCAACTAAAACCTGCGTGACGTGTGTTGACTAAAGGTGGCAAGTCGGGTGGTTTTGTGGATTGAGGATTGTTGTGGAGGTAGTCACCTTGGTCTAAGGACTCTTGACGTGTGCCAATCCAGCCAAACCATACAAGCGCAACCATAAGTGCTAACATCAACATGTTGCGCAGCATGTGCTAGTCCTGGCTTAGTAGTTAGGGAAAACTGTTAACACACTTTACTTTGAAAAGATCGGGCTACGGTCCGTTGGCTCAAGAGGGGGACCCGAGTGTCTAAACCTTAGAAGGGATATCGGTGTTAACAGAAGGAACTAATGAATCGCCTTGTATTGTTACTTGGTCTAGTCTCCTAAGGAAGAGCTAAGACGCAAAAGTTTCACTCGGCTTATGGGTAAAGTGTGCTACACTCTGCAGAGTTAAAATTATCATGATAGCCGTTCCTACGGTTATGGGAGGGGAGGTAGGCCGTACATGGTAGTCTCATGTGTTTAATAATAACCTGATGGGTTGGTTTTGGTTTTGAGTATTCGAGGCTTGTGCAATTTTGCAGAGGGGCTTTCGAAGCGGAGCTCTGTTCGTTATCTTGGGAATTTATTCATCTCTATTAACTGTTCAACAAATGTTTTCACAACATTTTAGTTAATATTGACTAGAATAGGTGTTTCTGCAAATTAGCCATCCTGTTCTTGTTATACCCGTGCATTTATATATAAGGACTCTTGCTGGGTGGCCGTGTACTCACTATACAAAAACCACGGATAAATTTGTATTCAGGAGAAGGATTAGGTCTGGTCTATCTTCAGGATCAGGAGGATCTTGTCCCAGACATCGATGAGGATTAGCTGGCGCTCAAGGGTCGGATTGGAGCATCATCATACCTTTTCCGCTGCATATTTGAATTTTCGCACTCTGGTATATTATAGACATTATTATGTCATCCTTAGTCAAACAATTGTAATAAGTAATTGTGTAACGATTACTTTTGCATAATATATAATTTCTCTTAGTTATTTATGATTGTGTGATGATGTTCAACAAACTGTCGCTCACAAGTTGCTAGCATTGATCTCTGAGACTAGCAATGGATTGTGGGTGGATCCCGGTGAAGCCGGGGTTGCGACACTTTTACTATGCCCTATACCTATTTCTGGACATTGTTAATGCTTACATTGCTGTGATGTGCATCATATAAAAGAGAGATGTTATCTTCCATTAGGACAGCATAACACCGCCTACAATTAGGTTCGTTGGTGTTTGCCGCTGTTGTTTCCTCTTATTAACTCAAATTAGTTTCTTGACACTAAAAATAAAGTTAACAGTTCTACCATTCGTCCTTTTCTGAAAACTATATCGGGCACTTACTGTCCATCTTTTTCCGAAAATCAGTGGTCTGACTCCAATATTAGTATTAGATTGTTCTTTGTTTATCGGTTGTTTTCCATGGCAAATAGAAGGCCTTGGGTTAGAGACATACTGATTTGATGTAGGAAAATCTTGCAGCTGTAGGACATGTCATATGCAAAATGTAATTAGTGATTTTCTAAATATACATTCAACTATCATTTTACAAGACAATTAAATAATACATGTTTTCTTCTCAATAATGAATTTTTTTTGCAGATTTATGTGCCATTGCTGCATTCTAGGAAAATATGTTGCTTACGAACAAGGATTGAGGCCTAAAGGTAAGCAGTTTGCTAACACACAACTCTTCTAGCGGAATTCTTCTATTGACTGAACACAACTTATTAAGTGTGCTGTTGACACTTAAAGCTTAACTTTCTAACAACATGGTGGATGTGGCGAGCGAGGCGAGGAAGCGCTTTCAAATCCTAGATGTGTGCTATTTGCCATGCTATTTGCCTGTATCTGTATGAGTAAAACAGGTGAGGTTGTATAAGGCCCTGTTCTTTTGAGCTGATCTGAACGGCCGAACAGTTGAAATAACTAAATTTCATGAGCTTCTCGAGGTAGTCTTGTCGACGGTTGAGATATCGATCTCAAGTCAACTAAGCTTCTTGAGAAGGGAGATAGGAGACACGCCGAACAATACTGTCGACGGTTGGGATATTGACCCAAGTCAACCAAGGTTCTTCAAGAAGGAGATAGGAGATACGCCGAACAACCACGAACAAAGAACGTAACAAGAGACAAGGGTTTTATCCTGGTTCAGCCTCTCAGAGAGATAATAGCCCTCGTCCAAATTTTCTTTATATCAAAGAGGATTACAAGGTGGAACTCGGCGAGATCAGCAGGTCTCGGCAAGTAGTATGCGAAAATCTATCGGCCAGGGTCCCTCTAAACGCCGTAGGGGCCCTGTTTATATAGTACGGAGCAAACCGACCTACCAAGAAATATCGGGCCGGGCTAACTACGAGATCGTAACGAACTCATACATGCCAAATATGACCTATGGTAGATAAGGTAATCTCCTAATCTTGGGGATCACGACTCCTAATCCAGTCCGGGAAACCAACATCCGGGTCTTCACGTAGCCGTGCACAACTCCTGTTCGAGATGGACTCAAACACGATTCCTTGCCGTTACGCATCACGCCAGCCAGGAAGTTGTTCGGCAAGATGCATATGGGCCAGATAGAACCTTCCAGGGAGCTGGGCCCTGGTAGGCTGTTTGATCGGGCCGTCAGGGAGTGGGGCATGGCAATGGGCCGTATTTTAATCCCCGACACGAACAACAATCAACGACGAACAGGGAGACACGAGTTTTTATCCTGATTCAGGCCTCTCAAGGAGATAATAGCCTACGTCCAGCCTTTCTTTGTATCAAAGAGGATTACAAGGTGGAACTCGACGAGACGAACAAGTCTCGGTGAGGTTATGGGTGTACAAGAAGTTGTATGCAAGGATCTCGACCTGCCCTCTACACGCCGTAGGGGCTCGGTTTATATATAGTGTTAAACAACCGACCTACCGGAGGAGAATCGGGCCGGGCTAACTACGAATAATACGAATCTAACTCGCATTCATGCCAAATACATCCCACGGAGATAAGGTAAACTCCAATTTTGGGGATCACGACGCCCGCTCCAATCCGGAAACCACGCCGTGGTCTTCACGTAGCCGCAGGTAACTCTTGTTCGAGTCGGACTCAAACACGAATCTTTGGTCACATCGCACCGTGCCGCCCAAGAAGTTGCTCGACAGATACATATGGGCCGCACCGTAACCTTCTAGGGAGCTAGGCTCTAGTAGGCTGTTCGATTGGGCCGTCAGGGAGTGGGCCATGGCAATGGGCCATGATTTTATCCCCGACAGCTAGCCCCCGAGACTCAAGTGGAATATCTCACTAGAGTGGGGTCTTCCTCTTAAGACTCCAAGTCACGAAGAGGGAAATTTTGCTGCTACAGAGACGAACAACAATCGACTGAACAGGCTGTGGTTCAACCGAACAGAACTTGTTCGGGACCGAACATACCCGACAAGATCGAGCAACTCACAGCATCGAATGAGGAATCACATCTATCCGAAAGCAGTCGCACTCGGTCTTCAAGCAGGCGCTGGAAAAAATAGCCGTTGGCAGATCTCAACGGTAACTTTCGCTGCGCAGTCAGAGCGGGCAACCATTTTTACCTAGCCGTTACAGTAAAAACTAGCCGTTTTGTGGTAAAAAACCGTTGCAGAGCTGCTCGTCTGGGGTTATAAAAAGCTCCCAAGCCGCCCGCGGCTAGCCACTTTCACTCTCTAGCACCTTTCCTTTCCAAGCCCTTTTCCAACCGTGCTCTGCATCAAACAGCCAACACCCACCTCCAAAGCTGCTCGTCCACCCTGGGGATTGCTATGGCCAAATTCTCCGGCACTAGCTTGACCGAGGAGGACTTGAAGATCTGGGAGGCGGAGGGACACATCGACGCCGGCAGCTGGAGGCTGCCCGGGGAGGAGGAAACACCGGAGCCGGTCGAGGACGAGTTCGTCAACTTCGAGCAGTTCGCATTGTTCGGGTTGAGGTCTCCCGAATGCGATTTCGTGGAGGCCTTTCTCAACATCAGTGGATTGGAGGTGGCGAACTTCAATCCGAACTCCATCCTCCAGATGGCTGTCTTCGCACACCTGTGCGAAGGCTATCTGGGAATCGATCCGCCGATAGGGCTGTTCCTCCACTACTACACAGTGACGAGGAGCAGCTCCGCCGCTTCGGCGCTTGGGTGCTACTACCTCAAGCTCCAGGCCACCACCGACGACGCACCCTATCCTCGTCCACCACTGCTCGACTCAATGGGGCGGTGGTGGATGAGGTGGTTCTACACCCGGAGGGGCGACGACAGCAAGCTCGTCTTCACCGGGAAGGCGCCGGCAAAGGGAACACTAATGCCTCGGCCGGAGCTGTCCGATGAGGATTGGTACCTAACGCGGAAGATTGCCTCCCTCGTGGGCCTCGGGCTCACGGCAGGGAGATCATCCGCGACTTCACAAATAATGAGATCTCGCCCGGCACGCGGAGAAGATCCTACCCTTCTATAAGATAGAAGGATGGGAAGACATCACCAGGAGAGCACGGTAAGTGCCTTTAAGACTCAACCTTCACTTGGTGATTTCATCCGAACAGAATCGACGACTTCTTCTGCTCGGGCAAGCAAATCGATCGACGCGCATGGGTGACCGAAAGCGGTCGACTCCATGTCAAGGTCGCCAGAAGGACAGCCGGTTACCGGCGAGGTGGCCTACACTTGTCCGCGTAACGTGCTCGTCTGCACATCCGAGGTAAAGAACTTACACCCCGTTCGGTGCTGCAAGACTCGCACGGTTAAATATGCTAACATTCGCTTCCGGAACAAACAGGAGGACCAACTGATCCTTGGGGGGATCGTGGAGGAGCTCTCCGAGACCGAGGGAGCGAGGAAGGGCAAGGCCAAGGTGGCCGAGAAGCCCAAGGTAGCCGCCGTGCCGACGCGAAGCTCGCTACGTCATGGCGGACGCCAACCCTCAAGGAAGCCTTCCGCGGCGATGAAGCGTGCCGAGCAGACCAAGCGAGCACGCGGCCAGCCAAACGGGAGAAGACCAAGCCCCTCTCTCCTCATCGAGGAAAGCGACGAAGAGGTAAGGGTCATGACTCTCTGGCTTAAGCGCTATGCGCAGGCTCACTCGGGCCATATGGTACGGCTGCAACTGGTCGCCGAGCAGAGGAGGCTCGAGAAAGATGTCGCGCGCAAGGAAAAACTTCTTGCGTTATACCAAGGAGTGCTCACCAAGAAGGAGGAGGCGAGCTTATCGCCGCAAGCTCACGGAGGCCGTATGGCAGCCGAGGAGCCCCCGAGCAAGAAGCGCAAGCTCCATCGAGGAGCGAAGAAGAAGGTCACGTTCCCTGCGGCAGGTATGTAGTAACAAGGCTATTCCCTCTGTGTTGTATCAAAACCGCGCATGAACTAACTCTTCTTTTTTTTTCATCAGCTGCCCAGGAGGAAGTCACCGCGGACTTTGTGTATGCGGCGGTCGGCGAGCCTTCTGCCGCCCGAGCACTGCGACGGTGCCTTGCGAAAGTAACGAGGTCGCCGCCTCAAGGACAAGCCGGCGGCAGGGCTTTGCTCCTATCCGCTCCAAATAATCGAATCGACGCCTTAAGGGGCACGATCAACAGGCTGGAAGCCCAAGAAGCAGAGCACGGTGCTACGAAGGGCGGAGCCGAGGTCTTGGCTCTGCCGGCTGCCCAAGGCGGGGTCGAGCAGACGGCCCTGCCGGACACTTCGTCGCAGGGGGAGATCGTCCCTGTGGCGACGGCAACCTCCGGCGAGCAAGGAGAAATCCCTGCCACCGGGGAGCAAGAAGAAGATCGCGGACAGGGGGCTCAAGTCACCCTGTCTGTTACCCCACCGGCGTCTCCAATATGAGAGGCGCCGGTCTTGCCCGAAGGCGAACGGGCAGAAGAGCAAGAAGAAGGGCAGGAGCACGAGGACGACGCTCCTTCGCCCGTTGCAACTGCCCCATGGCGGGCGCGCGCCCGCGTGGGAGAGACGAGGCGGAGAGAACGGCGCGCGGGTCTCTTCCCGAACAAACGAGGCTTCGTGACCCACTGCGTCGAAGATCGCCTGCGCCGGGGTTTGGAACATCGGCTTGGAGAGGTAAATTCCCAAACCAAATCTTGTCTGCTCGAGCTACAGCTGCTCAAAGCGAATGACTTGGTCTTCTCTCTTTCAGTTCATGAAGGGCACCATGGAGGACCTCGTGGAAGGCGTCACTATCGAACGCAGCGCCGTTCTAGCGGCCTTCCAGGAGCAGCTCCGGATGAGGGGGCTCGAAGGGGAGCCCTCTGCACCAGCCAAGAGCCGGAGCAGGCTGAAGGCGAAGGGGAAGAAGCTCAAGGCCCTGCTGACAGAAGAGAGGCAGGCTTCCGCGGAGCTCCAGGAAAAGCTCTCAACCCTGTGGGTATCACAGGAGGAAGCCGAGGAGATGCGCGGGCTGGCAGCGAGGGCGAGTACCGCGGAGAGAAGGGTCAAGGAGCTGGACGAGCAGCTCAAAACCGTCGAGCAGTGAGCTAGTCAGAGCGAAGATCTGACCGAGCAACAAGGCCAAGATGAAAGAGGTCGAGGCTCTCCGTGCGTAAGCGTGAGCCGGAGCCGGCGCACAACCTGCAAGGAGGAATCCGAACGTCTCCGAGCTGAGACCAGAGAAGGCTTCAAAGCGCGAGGGGAAGTCTTGCGCCTCAAGGAAGAGAACGAGGCACTGAAGGAGCAGCTTGCTTCGAAGTAGAAGTAGGATCGTACCCCTTGTACCTGTAAAATTTTGGCTATCGCAATAAAGACTTATCTTTTCCCTGTAAAAAAGAGCAGCAAAAAGACAAGAACGAGCAGGAAACTAAGGGCAAAAGGCACACAGCGCTAGAGAGTTTTAAGAAAAACCGGTAGAACGCTTAGCCTAACTCCCAGCCCCCGTTGTACAGCTGTTCGAAAACCTGAGCTTGCGAACTTGAATAGGTGTACAAGCAAAAGAGTGACACCCGAGCCCCCGGTACGGACAATACTCGAAGACCTAAGTTTGCGAATTCGAGTACGTGCGTAGAGAGATAGAGCGACACCTGCATCCTGATCGACTCGTTCCAAGGACTGCTCGTTAACGTAAGTTAGGCTGTTCCGAGAGGTAACCGAATAAGGAAAGTGCCTCTGCCGCGGGGGGCTTACGAGAGCAGGCTTCGCCCAGTGGTTGTGCCGTAAGCGGTAAGTGCCTCTGCCGCGGAGGGCTTACGAGAGCAGATTTAGCCGCAAGGCTGGATGCCGTGTTACGCAACTCTGAGTTTAGGAACTCGTTGAAACTAGATACGGGCAGGGAAACCCTGAAGATCGTGGAGCCAAGAGTTCGCAAGACCGGGCAGCCATCAAGTGTTACCAGAAAGAAAGAATAGTCTGAGAAGACAAGGAGTGAAAAAGGGCCGCAGAGGGCTGCGAAAATTCACTGTTTGTTGGATTGAACTTTACATGGCAGCCCGAGAGACTTGGACGAACTAAGGCGCGAGGTTTGATGAAAAGCGCGAAGCTACACAAAAGACCTACACAAAGAACTTACGAAGCTGGTCGATGTTGCAAGTGCTGGTCAGCTCTCTCCCGTCCTCCATAGCCAGGCGAACAGCCCCCGGGCGAGCAGTAGAAATGACCGTGAACGGGCCCTCCCAACGGGGAGTTAACTTGTTGCCATTGGACAGGTTTTGAACACGGCGCAGAACGAGGTCGCCCGCCTTCAAGACCCTTGGTCGAACTGATTTGGCAGCGTGCCGACGAAGAGCTTGCTGGTAACGCGCCATTCTGACTTGTGCCCGGTTGCGTGTGCCTTCGAGGAGATCGAGTTCGAGTAAGCGCTCTTGCTCGTCGTCAACCAAGTTGACAGAGCTCGTGCGAGACGAGCCGAGTACTACTTCGGCGGGCAGGATGGCTTCTGCACCATAGAGCAATTGGAAAGGAGTTTCCCGCTGTTCTACCGTCAGAAAGCGAATCGCCCAGAGGACGGAAGGACTTCGCCAACCTGTGCCTTGTTGTGCTTGGCCGAGGCGGTGAACACACGCCGTTTGATACCCTGGACAATCTGTCCGTTAACTCGCTCGACTGCTCCATTGCTCTGTGGATGTGCCACAGAGACGAAGCAGACCTTGGTGCCCAAATTGCTCGCAGATTCTCGAATAGCTCGCTTCAATCGGGATCGCGATCGCGATCGCCTTGTGGGGAATCCCAAAACCCGTGATCACATTGCTCTTGAAGAAGCGCATAGCCGTTTTGGCGTGAAGAGACGACACAGGCTCTTCCTCAATCCACTTTGTAAAAGTGTCAATGGCGACGAGCAAGTGTGTGCAGCCCTTGTACCCCTTGGGGAACGGGCCGAGCAGATCCAGACCCCATGTGGAGAAAGGCCAAGATGGAGGGATCGTTTGGAGCTCTTGGGCGGGCTTATGGGCCTTCCGGGCGTGAAACTGACATGCCTTGCACTTAGTCATGACGTCCCGAGCATCCTATAACGCAGTGGGCCAGTAGTAGCCCATGCGAAACGCTTGGCCGAACAGAGTCCTGAAGGAGGCGTGGTTGCCACTGGCACCCACGTGTATGTCCCTAAGAAGGAAAACACACTCCTGCTGCGAGATGCACTTGGAGAGAACTCCAAGAGCACCTTGACGGTAAAGGATGTCGTCCACAAGCTTGTATGGACCAGCACGCCTTATAAGCCGGGAACGCTCAGCTTCGTCGTCGGACAGGGTCCCATCTGCAAGATACCGGACAAATGGCGTTGTCCGCCGGCGACACCGCCGATAACGGAGACAGCACCACCTGCCTCTCTGCTGTTTCGCCCGTCGACGTGATTGAGGGCTTGTAAAGGTTCTTGACGAGCACCCCTGCCGGAGCAGGTTCACGTGAGGATCCAAACTTGGACAGCTGGTAGGCCAAGAAGTTGTCCTTCCTGTGCACGAAGAGCACCTCGAAGAATCGAAACTACCGCACCAACTTCCTCACTTCAACCAGGTATCGCGCCATTGAGTCGTCGCAGCACTGATACTCCTTGTTAACCTGATTGATGACCAGCTGTGAATCTTCCTTCACAGTTAGCCGTTGGATACCGAGCGATTTGCACGCTCTTAGTCCCGCGAGGAGGGCCTCGTACTCCGCGGCGTTGTTGGTCGCCGCAAAGTGTAGTTGGATAGAATACTGGAGTTGCTCTCCGTAAGGGGAGATGAGAACAAAACCAGCCCCCGAGTGTCCAGTGCGCGAACCGTCAAAAAACATGGTCCAAGGGGGTTCTTCAGGTTGCTCGTGAGCATCCTGGGACTAGGGTGGGCAGGTCCATTCAGCGACAAAGTCAGCCAAGACCTGGGATTTCATAGCAGTTCGGGCAGAAAACAAAATATCGAATTCTGCTAGTTCCATTGCCCACTTAGCTATACGTCCGCCAGCTTCCTTGTTCAGTAGGATTTCTCCCAGAGGGAACTTGGTCGGGACCAGTATTTGATGCGCCTGGAAATAATGCCGTAGCTTCCTAGAGGACATAAGCAAGGCGTAAAGCAGCTTCTGGACTAAAAGGGTAACGCTCCTTTGATCCGTGAAGTACCTCGCTCACGTAATAGATTGGCCACTGGATGCTTTCCCTTTCGACTGTCAAGACCGCGCTCACCGCTTGTGGCGTGCAGCCAAGGTACAACAAAAACTGTTCGCCATATCGCGGGGTAGTCAAGACAGGTGGATTGGACAGGTATTGCTTTAGATCTTGGAAAGATCTATCGGCCTCCTCTGTCCACTCGAAACCATTATGCTTGCGCAGGGCCTTAAAGAAGGGCAGCCCGCGTTCGCCTTGACGGGAAATAAACCTGCTTAGAGCAGCCATCCGCCCAGTGAGGCTCTGAACTTCCTTAACGGTAGTTGGAGCCTGCATGTTTTCAATGGCCTCGATTTTTTCAGGGTTAGCAGAAATTCCTTGCGAACCAATCACATAACCGAGCAACATTCCGGATCGAACACCAAAGGTACACTTCTCTGGATTTAATTTAATTCTATGCCTGGTAAGATTGCGAAAAGTCTCGGTCAGGTCTTTTACATGATCCGGAGCATACTTGCTCTTTACAACTATGTCATCGACATAGACCTCTGTGTTTCTTCCATACGATCCGGAATGTCTTCTCCATTGTTACTGAACGTGGCACCAAACATTGCATGCACCAAAGACATGGTCGATAGCGTAAAGTGCGAAGGGGTGATGAAAGTAGTCTTCTTCATCCTCGGGAGATGCTTATTTGGTGATAACCGAGTAAGCATCCAAAAACTCAAGAGGGCATCAAGATCGCAATGATCGACCACCGGTCTATGCGAGGCAGAGGGAAATTGTCCTTAGGACAAGCCTTGTTCAGATCTGTGTGATCGACACACATCCTCCACTTGCCGCCTTTCTTCTTCATGATCACAGGGTTGGCCAGTCACTCGGTGTGATCAACCTCGCGGATGAAACCAGCGGCGAGCAGCTTGCCAAGCTGATCTGTCGACGGTTGAGATATCGATCTCAAGTCGCTAAGGTTCTTCGAAAGTGAGATAGGAGACACGCCGAACAACCACGAATAACAACGAACAGGGAGACAGGGGTTTTTATCCTGGTTCAGGCCTCTCGGGAGAGATAATAGCCCTACGTCCAGCCTTTCTTATATATCAAGAATGAATACAAGAGGTGGCTCGACGAGACAAACAAGTCTCGGCGAGATTATGGGTGTACAAGGAAGCAATATGCGATGATATGCTAAGTCTTGATCTTCTCCCCTCTACATGTCGTAGGGGCATGGTTTATATAGTACAGAGTAAACCGACCTACCGAGGGAATATCGGGCCGGGCTAACTACGAGATCGTAACGAACTCATACATGCCAAATATATCCCGAGGCAGATAAGGCATACTCCTAGTTTTGGGGAACACGACTTCTATTCCAATCCGAGAAACCACGTCCGAGTCTTCACGTAGCTTTGCAGAACTCTTGTTCGAGACGGACTCAAACACGATTCCTTGGCCCTACGCCCACGCCACCAGAAGTCGTTCGGCAGATGCATATGGGCGAGATAGAACCTTCCAGGAGCCGGGCCTGGTAGGTCGCTTTGATTGGGCCGCGTGAGTGGGCTATGGCAATGGGTCGTAATTTTATCCCCGACATGATCCTTGATGATCCTCTGCTTGAAATCCGAAAAACGACGAAGCTTCTGGCGAACAGGCTTTTTGTCGGTTGGACTGGCAGTTTGTGCTCGATAACCTCCCTTGGGACTCCGGGCATGTCAGATGGCTCCTAGGCAAACACGTCTGCATTAGCTCGGAGGAAGGCAATGAGCTCGCTTTCTTATTTGGGGTCCAGATTGGCCCCCAAGTGAACTGTTTTGGAAGCATCACCAAGAGACAGCGGAACTTCCTTGGTCTCTCTCCCTGGCTGGACAGAAACCTTGGGACGTGCAGACTTGGTCTGCGGAACTTCGGAACTACGTGGTGGAAACTGGTCGACCAGGGCAAGGGACTGCTCATCGCAATCTAGAGCAGCCTTGTAGTTGCCCTTAACCGTGATCACGCCGCTAAGGCCCGGGATCTTCACGCAATGATATGCATGGTGAGAGACGGCCATGAACTTGCCAAGAGATGGACGGCCCAAGATCGCGTTGTACGCAGATGGAAAGTCGACCACGTCAAATGTGATCAACTCTGTCCGAAAGTTGCTCGGGCTGCCGAAGGTGACGGGCAGAACGATCTGCCCCAACGGCTTAACAGCTTCTCCCGGAACAATCCCATAGAAGGGCATAGCGACTTCCTTCAGTTTGGAGCAAGGAATTTGCATTTCGTCCAAGACCTTTATAGATAGCAAGTCCAAAGCGCTCTCGCCGTCGATCAGGACACGCCCGACCCTGGCGTTGCTGATGGTCGGAGTGACCACCAGTGGGAGCCGCTGAGGCTTGATCATCCCAGTGGGGCAATCCTCCTTGGAGAAGGAGATAGAGACCTCGGTCCACTTCATCGATTCGGGCTGTGGTTTGCCCTTTTCAACGTTGTGGACCTCCCGAGCAGCTTTCTTGAGGCTGCGTCGAGAGGGATAAGCCGAGGAGCCGCCGAAGATGACGATATGGTTCACGGGCTCCGGATATTCATCATCATCGTCCCGATCACCCCCATCGGCTTGGCGCTTGTCCTTGCCGGCATCACCTTTTTCGGGCAGGGTGGGCATTGGGGCCTTGCCGTTGTAAAAATCCTCGAGCTTTGCAGCCCAAGTCTTGTAATGGCGAATGTCGTGCCCGTAGTGTTGGTGGAACTGGCAGAATCAGTCACTTGGACCTTTCTTGCCTTGTCCGCCTTCCTGAGCAGGCTTCTAGCCCTTATAGTTATTGTTGGGCTTCTTCTGCCCATCCTTCGGAGGAGGTGCGCGATCTATACCAGCGACGGTATTGTTCACATCACCCTTGTTCATCTTCTTCTGGGACTTCTTGTCACCAGGATTGTTGCTGCTCTTCTTCTTTTCATCCACACCAGGCTGGGCGGGCAGCTCGCCCTTGTCAAACGCCTTCTTATACTGAACGCGCTCTGCCGCAATGGCATAGCGATCAGCAGCCTTGAACAGGTCGTTGGCGGTCCAGATCTCATTGATCTCGAGATCCTGGGTGAGCCGCTCGTCGCGGACTCCGTTTTTAAAGGCGCGGACAACAGATTCGTCCGAGATGTTCGGAATCGTGTTGCGGATCTTAATGAAACGCTTCACGAAGTTGCGGAGGGTCTCCCGCTCATGTGGATTATCCGTGCAGATCATCCTCCTTACCTGACGCACGTAATACTCCGAAATTAGCGATCGAGCATCACAAAGTTGGCCCCACGAATGATGGAACCTTCTTATCGATTGAACGACCACGTCCGAAAGCAAAGACCCTCAAGAACAGTCGGGAGGTAGTTAACCATAACTAGCTCACACCCCTTTGCCATGATGGCGGTAGCGTAGATGGAAAGGAATTCTTCTGGGTTTTGAGTCCCATTGTACCTCTCCACGTGACCAGGCTTGAACTTGAGGGCCACCGACACAATGTGGCTCGCCGAGAAGGCCTTACAGCCCAAGGCATACGACCGGCCACCTTCTCCTGCAGAACCTAGCCTTGAAAAGACGTTGGTCCTGTTGCCCGGAGGAACTCTAGCTGAGAGGGAAGTCTCTGCCTAGAGAAACTCCCTACGAGACAATCCTCCACGCTCCTTTCTAGTGGTCGCAACGATGCGTTCTTCACGAGGGGATCGCCCGTAATCGTCGAGGGCACGCTTGCCCCTGTGGTCGCGGTGACCACGGGGACTTGGCGAGCGTCGGCCGCCACGGGTATCTGGCTCGTCGCGAGTCACCCTTCATCGGTGACGGGGGTCACGTGATCGATTGGAGCGCTCGCTGTCAGAATCTACCCGGACAGGCTGACCGCGCTGCCCGGAGGAAGTGTTAGCTTCTCCAATGGATTTAAGGCCTTCAGCCAGTCGCTCAAGGTGGGAGGCAACAGCGTCGCCCATGAGGGCGAGATTGTTCTGGTTAGCGGATCTAATCACCGTTGCCAGGGCTTTAAGCCGTTCTCGGCTCTGCTCAAGGGGTCCTAGGATCCCTGAGGCGTCCGCGTTTTGCCCGACCGGAGTCTAGTTGCGTGGGAATTCAACCCGAGCAGGTGGATATTCTGCCCGAGGACTTGGTGTACGTGTGCGAGGCGGATCGCGTCTCTGACGCTTACGCTGGTCACGAATCTGCGCCAAGGTTTGATCGATGGACGCATCTAGGCTGCGGCGAACAACTTCTTGCTCGCGAGCAGCTGGTGTACCCCCATCGTGTTGCCAAGCAGAATTGATCCGCTCGATCTCTTCAGCCGCCACGGCCCGTGCAGGTTCCTTTGAGGTTCCTGTGCCGGTCATGTTGATACTGCGGTGGCCGTGTGTCGGTGCGCTAGACGGTGTCATCACTGTGTCGCCACAGGAGGAGTTGACCGACATAGCCTTGGAATCCGATAGATCTAAACCATCGTAAAGATCATCGGTTCCGTATTCATCGTCAATGATGGGAGTTTGATCTAAGACCATCTCCGGAGCATAGCCAGAGACTTCTGTCCCAGATACAGAAAGCGATCGAGATCGAACGGATCGATCCGATCTGACAGGGGACGAGACATCCTATCCTTCTGAGTCGTAGTCCTCAGGAAGAGATCCCTGGTCGCTGATGGAGTTCGACATGCTCGATCTACTAGGTCCCCATGGACGGCGCCAACTGTCGACGGTTGAGATATCGATCCCAAGTCAACTAAGGTTCTTGAGAAGGGAAGACAGGAGACACGCCGAACAATACGAACAGCAATCAACGACGAATAGGGAGACACGAGTTTTTATCCTGGTTCAGGCCTCTCAAGGAGATAATAGCCCTACGTCCAGCCTTTCTGTATCAAAGAGGATTACAAGGTGGAACTCGACGAGACGAACAAGTCTCGGCGAGGTTATGGTGTACAAGAAGTTGTATGCAAGGATCTCGACCTGCCCTCTACACGCCGTAGGGGCTCGGTTTATATAGTGTTAAACAACCGACCTACCGGAGGAGAATCGGGCTGGGCTAACTACGAATACGTAACGAACTCGTACCATGCCAAATACCTCCCACGGTAGATAAGGTAAACTCCAATTCTTGGGGATCACGACGTCTGCTCCAATCCGGGAAACCATGTCCGGGTCTTCACGTAGCCGTGCAGAACTCTTGTTCGAGTCGGACTCAAACACGAATCTTTGGCCGTTACGCACCGTGCCAGCCAAGAAGCTGTTCGGCAGGATGCATATGAGCCAGACAGTACCTTCTAGGGAGCTAGGCCCTAGTAGGCTGTTCGATTGGGCCGTCAGAGAGTGGGCCATGGCAACGGGCCGTGATTTTATCCCCGACAAGTCTCGAGATTCGGATCTATTTTATTTGACTTGTTTTTTAAAGCGTTAGGGCCCACCTTCAAAACAGTAAAAAAACGAACCCAAAAAACTCAAAGCATGTGTCTTTTCATAACGTAGATAAGTCGTTAAACCGTTAAGCTGAAAAGAACAGGACCTAAGTTAAAGAATCAAGAAATTTCCTGAAAAATTATTCTTTACTATAATCTATCAGGGAATATTACTCAAGTTTTCTTTTTTGCCAAAGACGGAAGTTTGGGCTGGCAGGACATATATTGTTTTCTGTTTTTAACTCATAAGGCTCTATTTAATAAATTATGGTATTGTTGCCTGCTATTTACAGTGAACGTGCAACTATCTATTAGTTAGTAAAACTACCATTTCAGGCTCTCTTTTAAGGGGCAAAACTCTATTGTTATTATTCTTATGTGAAGAGCTATAGGTCAAAACAGTGTTAATGTAGATTCCTCCGATTACAGTTTATATTTTTCTTTATTTCATTGTACCCATGTGTTAAAAAAAATTGCTTTCCAGGGTTAAATGGTTACTTTCTATAAGTTTGTCATACTGGTTGTTGTAAAAGCACATAATTATATTTCTTATTACCCGAAGATAATAGTTTATGTGAGAGTATGGTGTATTGTTTTTTCTGTAAAGTGAAAGAATATATTGGATGGCCAATATTGACACTTTTGAACATGTCATTGTGGTATCATGCACGAGCTAATATTTTGAGACTTTATGAAATTGTAACTGTGTTATCATGCAGCTGTGTAATTCTATATGGTTTTGTTAAAATCATGATGGTTTGGCCTTTAGGCCATGCTAGACCTAATTAGTAATTTAGTGTGCACGCTCAGAGATTACTCTTTTTTGAGTTGTGTTTTGCTACAAAGCTTGGAGATGTTATTCCAGTCTGCCACAAACGTCCGTGTACTGAAATGTCATTTCTTCCTTCAAATCTCCGTTGATTTTTATTTCGATTTATTCTCATATCAAATGTTCTTGATCATCTGTAACGTCCTCATTTTTATAAAAATAAACTCATGCATGGAATTTGCGTAATTAAAAATTGGTGCATATAAATTTTAAATCAAGAAAACGTAATATGTCACTCTAAAAATAAAAAGTAATTTGTTTTTTATTTATGAGCAAAGGCTATTGTATTTGCGAAAATAAAATTTATAATATTGGGTGACTTCTTGAAAACTATATCTAAATAATTTCTTTTTGATAATTATTTTTCTACAATTGTGTAACCCTTGGTTACATATGTTCGAAAATGATAATTATAAAATAATATTTAGAGTTTATTTAAATATTTTATTTGATAAATAATTACTAGAATGGAAGATAATTATGCTGATCCTATTATTTAATTACTTTCTCATCTATTTCTCTTCATCTTCTTTTAGGACCCACTTGTCATTCATTTGCCATCTCATTTTCTTTCTCTCTCTCTCTCCTCCTCTTTCTTCTTCTCCATTGCGCATGCCCTCTATTCTTCTTCCAGCATGCATGCAAATGGAGGAGTTTATCCTCAATTGTTTCATCTTCTTTGGTGGTATCAAGCATGATATATCGCTTACCTGCTTTTTACAATTTAATGGTCAACATGGAGGAATTGAGCAGCCACATCCCTTCATCTCCTTCCTCTGTCTCTCTTTTCCCTCTCCTCTCTCTCCTCCCTGTCCCTGCGCAGCGAACTCTCCCCTCTCTGTTCTTTACTGCAGCAGCCTCTCCACCTCCCTAACTCCCTTGCTTGTTTAAATTCCATTGAAACCCCTCCCTAGTGCTCCATTGGCAACAATTGATGGCCATAATCCAGTGCTGGGCGTTTCTACTGAGTCATGGCCACTTAGTGCGTGCTAATTGCCCACTCAGCGCTGCAGTTACCTCCTCTAATCACCTATTTAATCCCCAGCCGAGCCCCTTCTCTCTCCCTTTGGCTCTCTCTATCGATTCAGCTCGGGTAAGCGAAGCTTTGCCATTTCCTTTTAAGTATGTTCGCCGTTCTCCCATCCTTGACGATTCACCTATGCCAATTTGGACGAACTTTCACCACGGGAGCCGGATTAAGACGTCGAAGATGTTGCTGTTCATCGTCGCCGTTTTGAAGGGAAACATCGATTTCGTCGACATCATTCAGTAATCCTCTGCCATCTCTCTAGGATCACCTCTAGACATCGTGGGTCATTTATTCATGGTCGATTTGGCCGGAGCACCCTCACCGGAGCGCCGCCACGGCCTCCTCTGCCGACGCCGCTGCCCCCTCGTTGCGCCGCCGTCGTGAGCCGCCGCCGTACGCCGCGCCGCGCCGTCGCGCCACTGCTGTGCGCCGCCTCCCACTATCTACCACCGCCGCTGAGTCCCCCGCACCGCCGCATTGCTCCGCCGCTCACCGCCAGCCGCCGTCATCGCCGGAGCCGCCGCCTCCCGCCGGCCGCCGCAGCGCCCTCCCCCTCCTCTGTTTCTCTATCGGGAGGGAGACAGAAGGGAAGCAGCGCCCCCTTGAGACCCCGCGTGCGTCATGCCAAGCCAGGCCGATGCCAAGGCCCACGGGCCTAGTACTGTGTCTATTTTATTTTCCCGGTTTTTTTTTCAATTTGGCAGCAAAGAGTCTGCTGCATTATATTTATTAAAAATTCATACTTGCTCCAAAAATCATGAAACCAATTTTAGTATGTTCATAAAAATATGTATTATTTTATGGTAAAGTTTGGTACTGTCTATGAACAGTATGATTTATCCATGATTTATTGTCTAATCAATATTCTAGTAATTTTAGTAATTATTATAAACAATTAAAAATTAAAAATTAATTTTATAATTTTCTATGAACAGAAAACTATTTACTATAAAATGTTCATGAGCATATGCATTCATCATATTTTTGTTTTCTCACTTATGGAAATTATTTTTGTTACTTTCGTGGAGTGATTCGAGCGACGAAGAAAGATTTATCGACGTTTCGAAGAAGTGTGTCCGTTGCACTCACAAAGGCAAGTTATCTAGATCCCGTGTGTGTCACATCCACAACAAGTCGTTACCCATATTTAAAAGGGTTAATTGCACTGGTGCCATTATGAAACACCCTAAAACCGCGTTTGCCATTTTTCGATGCCCTCACACAGCAATGCCATTTCAGCCAATTTGTCCTCTCAAACGTGCCATTCTGAGCCTTTACAAGACAATACCCATCACAAATACACATAAAAATACTTCTATACGGTGGGTCCCACATGTCATACACTCTACCCTTCTTCCTCCTCAATCCTCCTCGTCTCTCTCTCTCTCTCTCCTCCGAGCTCGGCCGCCCTCCTCCCACGAGGCTCGCATGGCGCCGCCCTCCTCCTCCCACGAGCTCGCGGGCGCCACCACCTCCCCACGAGCTCGCCGCCGCCTCCTCGCCCACGAGCTCGCTGGCGCCACCTCCTCCCCACGAGCTCGCGGCACGGAGCTCCTCCCCACGTGCTCGGCCCGGCGCCGCCTCCTCCCCACGAAGCTCACGGCGGATCTCCTCCCCACAAGCTCATGGCGCCGCCTCTTCCTCCACGAGCTCTCCGTGCGGATCTCCTCCTCCACAAGCTCATGGCGCCGCCTCCCCCCACGAGCTCTCCCGTGCCGCCCCCCCACGTGCTCGCGGCGCGGATCTCCTTCCCCACGAGCTCACGCCGGGCGGATCTCCTCCTCCACGAGCTCACTGCCACGCAGCTCCTCCCACGAGCTCGCTGGCGCAGCCTCCTCCCCATGTTCTCGGCCCGTGCCGTGCCCTGCACCACCCGCCAGGGCCCCCCCGCGCCCGCCGCCTCCGGCCCGACAAGGAGGTAGCCACGGAGGAGCTCACGCCTTGGCCCGTGGAAAGAGAGAGAGAGAGGAGGAAGAAGAAGTTGGAGAGGCCGACAGTGGGACCCACCACACCAGATTTCTTACGTATTAACATGTATTTTACTCAGAAGCTCCATAATGGCACGCTTGGGAGAGGAAAATCATAAAATGGCATCTCTGCTGAGGCGATCGAAAAATGGCAACTGTGCTAATCTGGCCGTTTAATAATGGCACCCATGAAATTAACCATATTTAAAATGTTGGCTATATATATATATATATATATATATATATATATATATATATATATATATATATCGGCGTGCTCTCCGCTCAACCACTGCGGATCACACCCCTATCAGATTTCTATTTCTGCCAGCCGATCAGCCCGAGTTCTACTCGATTCGAGCGTTGAACACGGCAAGGAGCGACGCGCAACGATTACCCAGGTTCGAACTCTCTTGCGGGTAACAGTCCTACTCCTGTCGAGCCTTAGCTCTTTTCGTGTTGTGGTTGTGTGAATGATTACAGAATACTCCTTCACCCTCTCTTTCTCTCTCCTCCCCTTTTATACAAGCCGTGGGCTGGCGGAGAGACCCGAGGGGGTTGGTAGTACAGTACACTTAGTACATTGAGGAGACGTAAGGGATGAGACAGGAGAGACGAAACATGCTGCTACTGTGCCGAGCGGTGCCGCCCACGCGTGCCTCGCATGTGGCCTCTGACTCGTGTGAACACGCCGGTGAACGAACGGGCTGGACCCAGCTTGCTCCTTCTGACGCGGGCGACCAACCTGATGACGGAAAACTCTCTCTCTGCCGGTCAATTCCACAGCGCCACAGTGACAGTTGATCAAACCTGCAGAGGTCACTGTGGCGGTAATCGTCTCTTCATCGGTCCATCCGCGCGTGATGTCGCATTTAATGCGCCTGTCCTTCGTAGCAGGGGAGAGCCTTCGCCCGGAAGACTTCCTTCGGGACACTCCCTGCCACGTGGGCCCCACCGACAGATGAGGGGCCTCGCGCTCGCCTGCAGCGTCGAGGAGCTCACCCACGCTAAGGCTCGATCGCCCGCTCGACGCGTGGGGCCTCTTTGCTGTGAGGAGCTCGCCCACACGCAGGGGCCTGATCGCCCACCTGAAGTGTGGGGCCCTCGCCTTTTTCGGACTCTTCGTACCTCGGTATTAATTGTACCAACAATATATATATATATATATATATATATATATATATATATATATATATATATATATATATATTTTAGTTGGGCTACGATATTTGGATAGTTCTAGGCATGTATTAGATATACGTTATCGATCCCATTATATAATAGTGCTTGATTATCATGTTAAAACCAATCCTTTGGTTATAGAAGGGTAGTTGATCAGTTGCTTGGGAATTGGGACACAGTAATCATCACTATTCAAAACTGCTATCAGGGTTTGGATTGGTCATTTGGTATTTAAAATTAAACAACTAAAATCTAAGGGGTGTGTGTCGACTCAGGGTGACGTGATAGGTAGTGTGGGATCGTGGATCCCCGCTACAATCAGACATGTGGTGAAGCATGCATCGTGTGTATTTGTGTATGTGGTGTATATCTGTCTCGACAATAGGGGTGGCTATGACTTGTGAGGATTCCAAGGCCGGTAGACCACTTCTGTTGGGCGACTTGCGGGTGTGGCGTAATGCCATTGGGTGTGTACATATGCTTCGACGATAAAGGTGGCTATGACTTGTGAGGATTCCAAGGACGATAGAGCACTCTTATGCGGCGACATGTGTGTGGGACGACAGTGAAGGAAGCACTGCGAGTGTAGTGATTGCCCTGACTCCCCTAAGGACCGACTCTTTGTGACTATCTCGCCCTCCCCTTACAGTACAGCCCTGGATGCGGATAATGATAACGCCCTAATTCGCTGCTCGAAGAAACTAGTTTGGGTTCGTCTTCCTACATAAAGGATGATTCACGTCTCGTGAGGTGATTCCGGTGTCGGTGGGTCACTCTGAGTGTGCGAGCCCAAGATAGTGGATCCGGGTAGTGGCTTTGTTCTATTCACCAGTTTACTGGGAATACGGTTTCAGGGGTAAAGTGTACACACTCTGCAGAGTTTAGTTAAACTGTCATGACAGCCGTGCTCACGGTCACGAGCGGCAAGGAGGATCTCACATTGTTAGTCCCACTGTTTTCATTAAAACGGGTTGTTGAGAACTGGTGTGTCTCGACGGTTGGGATATCGGTCCCATGTCAACGAAGGTTCTTGAGAAAGGGAGATAGAAGACGTGCCAAGCAAGGCGAACAGTGATCAACGAGCAACAGGGAGACACATAGTTTTTATCCTGGTTCAGGCCTCTCGGGAGAGATAATAGTCCTACGTCTAGTCTTTCTTTATATCAAAGAGAATTACAAGAGGAAGCTCGACGAGACGAACAGGTCTCGACGAGATTATGGGTGTACAGGAAACTAATAAGCAATCTTAGCTTCAAGTCGCGCAGGATTGGCCCCTCTACACGCCGTAGGGGCCTGGTTTATATAGTGTTGGGCAACCGACCTACCAAGGGATAATCGGGTCGGGCTAACTATGAGATCTTAACGAACTCGTATACGTGCCAAATACATCCCAAGGTAGATAAGGTATATTCCAATTCTTGGGGATCACGACGTCTGCTCCAATCCAGGAAACCTGCGTCCGGGTCTTCACGTAGCCGTGCAGAACTCTTGTTCGAGTCGGACTCAAACACGAAGCCTTGGCCGTTACGCACCGTGCCAGCCAAGAAACTGTTCGGCAGGATACAAATGGACCAGATAGAACCTTCTAGGAAACAGGCCCTAGGAGGCTGTTCGATTGGGCCGTTAGGGAGTGGGCCATGGCAATGGGCCGTGATTTTATCCTCGACAGCTAGTCCCCGAGACTCAAGTGGAAGGACTCACTAGAGTGGGGTCTTCCTCTTGAGACTCCAAGTCACGAAGAGGGTAATTTTCCTGCTACAAAAAACTTGTAACAAGCGACCGAACAGGTTATGGTCCAAACGAACAAGTCTTGTTCGGGACCAAATGATCAGATCCAATGCCGAGCAACTCTAAGGCCAAACAGGAACAATATTTGTCCGAAAGCGAGCACCCAAATTCTCGCTGCGTAAAAATGTAAAAGTGAGATGAATCATCTCCTCGAGGCTGAATGTCATCAAGGAGGGATTGAATTCTTGGTAGTGAAGAGTGTACCACCGTATCCGGTAAGATCAGATCTTCCGGGAGAATTAACATAGCAAGTCGCGAGACGGACTCGTGCTGCTGCATCCAGGCATTCAGATGCCTAGGGAAAGATAGGGGAACCATCTCTCAGGCTAGAACTTGCCCGAGGAAACAGAGACTGCGCTCTCGAGCAAATGTCGTGCTCGGGAGCGAAGGTGATGTGACCCCAGACGTAGATCGTGTGTTAGGAGCAGACAATGCATACGAGGGGGAAGGTGACCCAGTCCCCGAGCAAAGGAACCAGGTAAAGAGATCCAGTCCCCGAGCACGGAGCTCGTTAATGGGACCAGAAAGTGCGACCAGGTGAAAACGTACCCGGTAGAAGACCATCCAGTCCCTGAGCACGGAGCTCGTCGCGGGGACCAGACGCGCGCTACGGGCGAAGAGCTGCCCGGTGCGAGGTGATCCAGTCTCCGAGCACGGAGCTCGTCGCGGGAACCAGACGCGCGCTCCGAGCGAAAAGCTGCCCGGTGCGAGGTGAATCACAACCCGATGCAGCCAGAGCCGTAAGAGAACGTATGAAATCAACGCTTTACCCATGACGTATTCCTTGCGACAGTGTAAGCGTTGTCTTGACAAGTACAGAACCAACGCTTGGAGTGCCCGTTGCGATGAGAATCGGCTTATGATAGGCTTGCCCGTTGCGATGAGAATCGGCTTAAGATGGGCAGGACTCCGCTGGTAGCACACTACCTTGACTTAGCCGAACTGTAAAGGTCAGTGCCGGGCAAAAGCAAGAGATCATACGCGGGTGAAGTGAATCACTCCCCGGGCAAGCGTGGAGCGTGCCCGGGAAGAGAGGGATGCAGACATTGGTTTTGGTGGGGAAGCCTGAAACCTCGCCGCGACCATCACTGGCGTCTGATGTTCCCCGTTCCTGTATTTCCTGCAGAAGACAAACAAGAAACGAGACAGAAAGGGGAAAAAGAGAGCAAGAGCAAGCTCTAAGAAGAGCAAAGTGAGTTTTGAAAACACGCGAAAGGTGACCTACCCGCACAAGACATAATTTTACCCGGGTACGTCCCCCGATAGCGTTAGTGTCACCTCGGCGAATGCAGAACCGACGCCAGGAATGCCCCTTGCGATGAGAATCGGCTTACGGTGGGCAGGAACTCTGTTGGTGGTGCATTGCTCCAGATTACCGTACCAGGAAGGACGTAGCAAGGATAAAAAAGACGTGTGCGGGCAAGTGCAACCCCGCTGAGGCTAAGACCGCTAATCAGGGAAGGCGAACTGGACCTTAGCCGCAGGCAAAACGTGCGAGGCGAAATCTTATCCGGGCGTGGACCCGTGTAGCGTTGGTGTTACCTCGACGGGTGTGGAACCAACGCCAGGAGTACCCGGTTGCGATGAGAATCGGCTTACGATTGGGTATGCCCGTTACGATGAGAATCGGCTTACGGTGGGCAGAAACTCCCTCGGTGGTGCACCGCTTCGGTTAATCGGAGCTGTACAGGTCGTTGCCAGATAAAAAGACATCCTCGTACGCGGGGAACGCTACGGGAGCGAAAGACCAGGCCGATTTGTCTCTTTATGAACCGGGCAGGGGTACAGAGACGACCCTGAGTTCATAAAGAGCTAAATGCAGACCCAAGCACGGAAAACACCGCTAAGGAAAGGAAAAGGAAAGCTGGAAACGTACTGGACGCCAACTTGTTTCGCAGATTCTTGCTGATCCGGAAGGAGTTTTGATCCAGTCCCCTAACACGGAGCTCGTCGCGGGACCAACGTGCGCTCCGGGCGAAGAGCTGCCCAGCGCAAGGTGATCCAGTCCTCGAGCACGGAGCTCGTCGCGGGGACCAGACACGCGCCCCGGGCGAAGAGCTGCCCGGCGCGAGAGGATCCAGTTCCCGAGCACGGAGCTCGTCGCGGGGACCAGATGTGCGCTTCGGGCGAAGAGATGCCCTGTGCGAGGTGATCCAATCCCCGAGCACGGAGCTCGTCGAGGGGACCAGATGTGCGCTCCGGGCGAAGATCTGCCCGGTGCAAGGTGATCCAGTCCCCGAGCACGGAGCTCGTCGCGGGGACCAGATGGGCGCTCCGGGCGGAGAGCTACCTGGCGCGAGGTGATCCAGTCCCCGAGCACGGAGCTCGTCGCGGGGACCAGACGCACGCTCCGGACGAAGAGCTGCCCGGTGCGAGGTTATCCAGTCCCCGAGCACGGAGCTCATCGCGGGAACCAGATCTGGAAGGCGATCGAGATCGAAGGGATCGATCCGATCTGACAGGGGATGTGACATCTTGCCCTTCTGAGTCATAGCCCTCAGGAAGAGATTCCTGGTCGCTGAATCAATTCGACACGCTCGAACAGGCTTGATCTACTAATCCCCACGGATGGCGCCAGCTGTCGACGGTTGGGATATCGGTCCCAAGTCAACTAAGGTTCTTGAGAAAGGGAGATAGAAGACCTGCCGAGCAAGGCGAACACCGATCAACGAGCAACAGGGAGACACAGAGTTTTTATCCTGGTTCAGGCCTCTCAGGAGAGATAATAGCCCTACGTCCAGCCTTTCTTTATATCAAAGAGAATTACAAGAGGAAGCTCGACGAGACGAACAGGTCTCGACGAGGTTATGGGTGTACAGAAAACTAATAAGCAATCTTAGCTTCAAGTCGCGCATGATTGGCCCCTCTACACGCCGTAGGGGCCTGGTTTATATAGTGTTGGGTAACCGACCTACCAAGGGATAATCGGGCCGGGTTAACTACGAGATCGTAACGAACTAGTATACGTGCCAAATACATCCTGAGGTAGATAAGGTATTCTCCAATTCTTGGGGATCACGACGTCTGCTCCAATTCGGAAAACCTGCGTCCGGGTCTTCACGTAGCCATGCAGAACTCTTGTTCGAGTCGGACTCAAACACGAAGCCTTGGCCGTTACACACCGTGCCAGCCAAGAAGCTGTTCGGCAGGATACATTTGGGCCAGGTAGAACCTTCTAGGAAAAAGGCCCTAGGAGGCTGTTCGATTGGGCCGTCAGGGAGTGGGCCATGGCAATGGGCCGTGATTTTATCCCCGACAGTGTGGTTTTTGTGATACTTGAGTGGTGAAGCTCGGCGGGGTTTTTGGGGTATTCGAGTGGTGAAGCTCAATGTGTTCTAAGTGTTCTGAGTGGTGAATCTCGATGTGGTGCTAGGTGTGGTTCTGGGTATTCCGAGCGGTGAAGCTCGTGACATGAAAATACGTTCTGGATTAGGTGAATCTAGATAATTTAGGAATCTGGTTTGTTTTAAATTTTGAAAACAGATAAGTTAGAAATTTATGCTGGGCAAAAATAATCACCCTATCCTATTGTTCCTGCATTACATTTTAAGGACGATAGCTTGTTGAGTATTCACGTACTCACCCCGTCTTTCATGCGGGCTGCTCATTCCAACGAGCAGGTTGCAGCTGGAAGAATCTTTATTAAGAAGGGAAGTTTGACAAGATGAGTTTTCAAGAGAGCGATTTTACCTTTGGAGTTTAGGACGAAGGCTATCCAGATGTCTAGGAGTGCGCCTCTACAGTTTTGCCTATGGAGTTTATTTGGGTCTTCATTGTTTATCAGTTGTACTTTGTTCATATCTAAAGACTTCCGCTTTTGTAAGGCTGTTGAGCCAAAACTATGGTATTATTTGCCATGTTTGCAAGTACTCTAATTTAATAAAGTTTATTTGTTGAATGGTCATGATCCAAGAGCTGTATATCTGTGTGTTCTAGCTATTTGATCAAGGGACTAGAACATATAAAGCATAGAGGAGACTCGACTCCATTTTCGGGTCCTCACATCATCTCTATGAGCATCATGGATTTTAAACTAGAGCCTTTAGAAATAAATCCAATGAAAATATATGCAATACAAACATCATCGTTAAAAAAACTGACAATCAGCGTATGAAAGGCCAAATGAAAAAACGAGCTGAAAAACCACATGGCACGCGCCACAGGCCGTGAACCTTTCCAGTTATTGTAATCCATAATCAAAATCTCTCCCCGGTCGGGAGTAGCGGATTGGCTTCCAAGTTGACCGACTCCACCGAAGTCTCCTCTCTAATCCGAGCAGCGTTCTCATAAGCTCTGCTTGTTCTGCTGCTGCTCTGCACTCAAGACCAACACCCGGGGTGTTGGAAATAATTTAGATAAGGCAGCAATTAGGTGATAAGAGATTGTCTAGTTTGAGCAGAACTAGATTTATTTAAAAGTAGAAGTATTAGAAATAGAGTTTGTTTAGATTTAGTAGTTCTAACTTGAGTATGACACTTGTAATTTCTCTAGTATAAATATATGGCTAAGGGCCAAGGAAAGATACAAGTTTTAGCACCAGAAAAATATTTGAGCTTGTCGTGAACAACATCAGCGAGCTATATTGGGGAGACGTGATTCTTGCTTAACACGTGGCATGCGCTCTTGCTGTTAGGCCAAAAGGTGACGATCAGCTTGCCGAAGCAGTTTTGAAGGATTGATCTTGGCCTGATCTAACAGGGGCGAATCCATGATCGAGGCGTACCGGCACAACGGGATGGACCCCGGCGACGTCGCCGGTGCGATCAAGGCGTTGAGAACGCGATCCGCGACATCTACGCCCAGGACTTGACCAAGCTCAAATTCGAGGAGCTCTACAGGTTCATCGTCTCCCTCCCGGCCCCATCATCCCTTCTACTTCCTTCTTCCGATCTTTCTCGATTCTCTGAAATCAACAGACCATCTCACCTGTACGTACGTGTGCCGTCGTACGCCGCCCCAGGCTCCCTTACAGCTTGGTCCTCTATGGCCATGGCGAGGAGCTGTACGCCGCGGCGGAGGCGGCCATGCATGGCGGCGGAGGTGCGAGGCCTCGGCGGGTCGCTCGGCGCCGCTCCGGACGGCGACGTGTTCTTGCGGGAGCTGCTGGCCAAGTGGCACCAGCACACGAGCGCCGTCTCTCACGTCCGGGACATACTGATGTACATGGACCGGACGTTCGTCGTGACCAAGCACAAGACGCCCCTCCGGCAGATGAGACTCAACCTGTGGCGCGACGAGGTCGTCCGCTCCGGCGAGGTCCGGCCGAGGCTGGTCGAGGCGGCGATGCGAGCGCGGGCAGGCGAGGCCGCCGCCGTGCCCCGCGACGACCCGGTGGCCGGTACAGCCAAGATGTTAACGGAGCGTGGGGACGAGGTGTACCTGGAAATCATGGGCGCGCTCGCGCCGCCGTCTCTTGACGAGTAACCCCGGCAAACGAAACAATCTGAGGAGATTTGCCTTCATACTTTCATGGCACCTCCTGCGTGGTGAAAATGTGTCTGTTAGACAGTAGGTCATTTTATATCCTACCTAATATTTTTTTACCAATTTAAATACATGTAAGGTAAGATTGAGTTGGATGCGGGTACAGATACGAATATTTATAAATGGGTAGAAAACGAATACCGGATATTATACAAATGGGTAGAAAGTGGGTACCACATACTTGGTGGGATAGTACATAACTTATAAAGAATTAAAATATGTAATGAAAAAAATCTGACTAACGCACCTGATCCAACACATCTATTCTATATCACAAAGCGCTAGACACGGGCACTCTAGATACGTTTCTGCGTAGTTAGCCTATCCACGTCGCCTCGTCGCTAAAAAATAAATCACCATCGTTTGATCGCGAGCGGGGGTTAAATCCGAGCGTGCATTCAAACTTTATACATAAAAATTTCGACAAAAGAAAAACAAGGCTGGACGATTGCTCGGTTGGTTTCCAGCGCTAGCTTTTGGGTGGCTAGCATGGGTTCGAATTCCAGTTGCTTCCCTTTTTACCAAATTTATTTTTTTCCTTTCCTCTCCATTCCTCTCTTCTCTTTTTCTAGCAATTGAGCGTAGCTCACTTGGTCTTCCGCTTCTGCGCTCATCGACGGTGCTGGGTTTGAATCCAGGCTTCCCAACGTTCAATTTCATATCTTTTTTTAAAAAATCTATAGGATGCATAGAAAAAAAAAAGAAAATGGCCCAAAATTTTACCCTAGGAGAGTTAGCCATCATTTCTTGCCTTTCGTTCTTAGATATTTTAGAACGCAGAAAAATAGGAAAAAACTAAAAATGGTTCATAATATCAAGGTGAGATCTAAAAATTAAGAGTCGGTCACTTGTAAGAATTCTAGATTTTGTTCAAAAATAGATTAAGAAAAAAACACATCCTTTCCTTTCGTTCTAGCTTTTAGCGGCCAACTAAAAAAATCTTATAAATCAAACTTCTATTAAATAGAACTGAAATTTTATGGTGAAGTCATAAAAAGATTTAGGCATTAAAATTAAAGAACTAAAATGAAAGCTTCAAAATATGGAACCTTAACCATAGTTTTATGATAAGGGTCCATAAAAATATTTAGACGTTAAAGATAAACAAGTTTCTCTAAAACACGAATTAAGAATAATGGAAATGAATGAAATTTCATTGTAAGAGTCCAAAAAAATTGGCAATTTCTAAAATTTTTAGTATTCACAGAAACTGAATTAACAAATACCTCGTTCTTTCCTTTCAGTCTACCATTAGAAGTTAGCCAAAAAAGACTAGAATGTCAAACCTTTACAGAGTTGAACTACAATTTCATGTTAGGGTTCCATTAAAAGATTCAGGAATTATATAAAATTCATAATAATTATTATTAAATAATAGGGAAGAAAGATAAAAAATAAACTTTCAAAGAATATAATTATAGTTTAAAATCAAGGGTCCAAGAAAAAAACAAAGCTTAAAAAATAAAAACATCTCCATAATTTTATCGTAAGGGCCCATCAAAATATTTAGCCACCAGAATAAATAAGTTTCACAAAATTGATTATATCACTCTATACGTTGGCCTTTTGCTGAAAAAGCTTTGAGATTTTAGCTCTACACTTTGATAGGCAGCTGGTTTGAACTGATGAAAATAAAAACATTTGTTGTTTTTTAGGCTAATTCTTTATCACTAAAGAGCAGTCGAAAGGCGTGGGGTGCTCTTACCTTTCTATTATAGTCTAATTACTATATAATAGACACGTATAGTTGAACATAGAGGGCCTGTTAGGTTCATGGTTCTGTTCGGTTTGCAAAATTTGTCATTTTTGTACAAAACATTTGCTGTAACATTTTGTAATAATTTTTTAGACTTTGTATGGTTTTTATAAAAAAAATCTCAAAAAAAACTTTTTAGTCTTTTTGTTTTTTTTTAAAACTCTCATGACAGGACCCGGTCGAATTGACTGAACCCTAATTGTGCATATAGTACTAGTCCTAAAAGATCATGACTAGCATACACAATTCAACAATAATAGTACATTGCCTTCGAATTACATTATTATACATCAAGCACGGCACGTAGGCCGAGATATAGAGTTACACACATGGTGACACAGGAGCCCAACATGGCATGATTTATTCTAACAAAAAATGGTTTCGATGATCGACGGATCCGCCGCCGCCGATGTGTATTTATACACAAGCTACAGTGCTGCCTTCTAGCTCGCTCGCGCAACTGCCAAGTGATCTCTAGCAAAGCATGGCACTCACAGGGAAGACTACGGCAACCCCGAGATCAGCTTCCCCACGCCCATTGCAACCAGAGGTGCAGACAGCGTGGAGGCTTACTGAGGCGACGGCGTGACAGCGAGGGAAGGCGGCGAACCGGGCGCTTTGGCAGCAGCTTCCTTCTCGACTTGGCGGCGCTCCGGGCTCCTTCGGCACTGCGGTAGGGAGGGAGAGAGGAAGCGAGTGAGGGAGTGACGACGAAATGTACGAAGGCCACGAGATTGAACAAAGCCCACCGGTGAGAAGCATAGGGCACGGGGTGGCGCAAGGCGAAAAGGAACGCAGCGTACAACGCTTAATTTATAGGGCAAGACGGCTCACCAGGATGGCTCGATCTTAATCTCGTCGGAAGCAGCCATGGATGGGTGCTATTATTCTACAGCGGCGGCGGCGCAAAGACGCGGCCAGAGCACAGCGGCGTAGACGCGACGGCGCGGCCAGACCATAGTGGCGAAGACGCGGTCTTGGCGTGGTCAAATGCGCAGAGTGCGCGTGCGGGGCGCAGGTGAGCATTAGGAGGAGTAATTCGCAGGCGACACGGCGGCAGTGGAGTTATGGTGGTAGAGACTAGCGCGCACGGTGTAGAGATAGCACGGAGTGACAACGGCCAGCGGCGGGGCCGGGCTCAGGTGGAGGCGACGAGCGAGGTTGTCCTGTCAGGCGCGGAGAAAATGATGTCGAGAGGGAGCGACTCAAAGGGCAAAGATAGAATTATGAAGGAGGAAAACGAAGCTGGCGAACGTGGCTTAGCATGGAGAGAATAGAGGTGGCCATAAGTCCAACAGAGAGAGGGATAAGATGTTCTATTAAGGGGTAGATTTTTTCTTTTTGCTTGCTCTTGTAAAATTTAATTTAAACTTCTTCTTAAATCATAAATTATACAAATTAATTTACACAGCTGGTCAACAATGCTTAAAAGATGATGAGTTAACAAGTTAACATTCACAAGGTTTAAAATGCACGATTCTCTTTCTTCACCTAGTTGACAATTTCATTCATGATGCGCTATGACTTGATGAAGATGGATATTAAATTATTTTAATGCCATGCTTTTAGAAAAATTAACGTGCCAAATTTGTGTTAAAAAATTTGGGATGTTACATCTCAACTTTTCTACTACAACCAAAACAAACTATAACTGCGAATCAAAAAGGTTCGGAGTCCATTTAACGACCATAATCAACCAAAGTTTAGGGTCCAGAACAATGAATATTTGAAGTAAAAATTCTATATATTTTATACGTAGCGTATGCAGGTGCATGGCTTTGCAAGATGGTTGATTACGGTAAATGATACTCCTTTCAAACCCTAGAATGTTTTAGTACACGTTGTAGAGATTAATGCTTTTTCAGCTTAACTTAAATCGAATTGAATTAAATTAAAATCTCTTATTTTTGACAAGTTAAACGATGTAGTACTTTGTAATAATTTTATGGGTTTTGAAATAATTCTTCTTATAGTTACTAAAAAAATTTTAAATAATTTTTTGAACTTTTTAGGAACTTTTTCAAAAAATCATAACTTTTTATATTAAAATTTTTAACAACTTTAAGCTGAATAAAAGCGGGCCTAATCAGTGCAGCATATGCACAGCACGTTCAACGTCTCCGACAATTGGGCAAATCACTTAGGCTCGTGCTAATGGTTGTCATTTGGGCTGGGCCGGCCGATCAGGATAAGGGACTTGCCCAAGCTAGAACTGGAAGCATATGTATGTGGATTCATATGAGTACCCGAATTTTTTAACCCACCGGGTACCCAAAATCGACCCGTATCTGTCAAGTATCTCGCATCTCATATCCAACCCGTAGCTGGATGAAAAGTAAGATATTACCTGAACTCAATCCTAACGATTACCAAAAATTAATACATGTGCCACGACCTTCATCGGGTCGGGTACCACGTGAGTACTACCCGACCCGTTTTCACCACCAGCATCTCCTTTTTTATCAGAAAACAATGAAACGTTTTCACTACTATTTTATAAAGAGAAATTTTGTCAGTGCATCGTTGACCCCTTCCTTTCTCTTCCCCGTCTTTCTTAGTCCTTCGAGTTAGACTTGGGGGTTGGGAGAGTTTTGTGCCCCAGGCTTGCGGGGAGGCAGTTACCCGATGGCGAGAGAGGATTGTGGTGGTGTGGTGATACACCAACGACGACTCTAGAGCATCAGGAATAGACAAAGGGGGTGGAGACGGCAATGGCGAACGTCCCATGTAACATCCCTACCTAGCAAGGATTTGAAATGCTACTAACACTCTTAAAAAAAATTGTAACTGAAATAATTACCCTCATACCTTTGATGCAATTGCACTTTGCCAAATTACCATCGAGTTATCTCAGTTACAAATGGGGTCTGGTCCTACATGTCATTGACACATCTGATGGTATCTTGACAAGATACAATTTCACTATTGGTATGAGGGCGATGACATGTAGGACCATACCCATCTGTAGTTGAGATAAGTCAACTAAGATATAATAGGCAATGACATGTAGGACAGAGTCTTATATCCTACGTATCATTGCCACATAAATTTAGGTAAGTTCAATGAACCCAAGTAAGATATAATAAATTGTGTGCTTTCATGCTAGAAAATGGAGTGCTATTGCCAACCTATGCACATCACCATTAATGACCATCTAAAAACCAAATAAAAAAGAAGAGTGGGTATTAAAAAAATGCTTAGCAAAATACATGAATAAACAAAGAGAACATCAAAACTTCACCCATAAATCCATACCCAGAGATAACCATTATTATAATTACTCCACATAATCCACTTCTTATACATTTGATGTAATACGATACACATGTTCCTGTTCTATTAATCTCATACCGATATAGCTAGATGTGACCCTTTATCCGTTCTATTTCAGGTAGGGACCAACTACGTCGCTTTCGTAGATTGTTCACCAAAGTAGGTTTTCTTGAGAGCACTCCATCTAGATTTGTTATATTTAGCTTTCTCTGATTCGATGAAGATAAATAACTTTTGAAGATAGACGATGACCGGATCTTAAACTTATCCCCCATCAGGCGTAGAGAATGAAGTGGGGGGGAAGTCTCATTATTTGATCTGAGCATCACTTCCAGAAATCTATAGCCCTCAGCTTGCTCTGGCTATTACCGATGCATGGAGGAAAGTCCGATAGGAGTTGGAAGAAAGGGGCCAAGTAAGTTGTGTGAATTACAGGCTTGTTGTTTAGTGTTTTTTCCCCCTATTGTTACGATAATCACTTTGTAATTTTGATACCATGCAAGCTGTTGGCATTTGTATTGACCGTATGATGTCTAGATGTAGTCGGAATAATTTCTTTATCTAAAATAGTAACTAGAGTGCTACGGTGAGATAGAGTAACAGTGAAAACATCCACTAAATTTTAGTGGTGCCTCTTTCGCGTGGAGTTGTCTGTCAGGAGAGACCACACCAGATCATGAATAAACCGGAACAAGGTGGGGGACGTGGACGGACTCCGTCAAAGTTTCCTCTTTCGTCCGAGCATCATTTCAGTCTTTCAGCTTCGCTCCAGCAGTCCAGCTATCATTTAAACTCTGCTTGTTCCGGGCTTCCAGCTTCACTGCGCACAAGATGGACACCCGGTGCGGCAGAGTTTATAGGATCGAGGCTTCAAAGCACGCGATCGCAATGGACCCCGACCACGTCGCCGGCGCCTGCAAGGCCGTGACGGACTCGCGATCCGGGACATCTACGCTCAGGACATGACCAAGATCAGAATCGAGGAGCTCTACAGGTTCGTCCTCTCCCAAATCCCAATCCCCGTCCGTTCCACTTCTTTCCTCTGATTTAATTCCCCTGAAAAATCACAAGCATCTGCATCTGTGTGTAAACACTACTGCGCACCAGGCTCGCTTACAACTTGGTCCTCCATGGCCATGGCGAGGGGCTGTACGCCGCGGCGGAGGCGGCCATGGCGGCGGAGGTGCGAGGCCTCGGCGGGTCGCTCGACGCCGCTCCGGACGGCGACGCGTTCTTGCGGGAGCTGCTGGCCAAGTGGCACCGGCACACGAGCGCCGTCTCTGCCATCTACGACATACTGATGTACATGGACCGGACGTTCGTCGTGGCCAAGCACAAGACGCCCCTCCGGCAGATGGGACTCAACCTGTGGCGCGACGAGGTGGTCCGCTCCGGCGAGGTCCGGCCGAGGCTGGTCGAGGCGGCGATGCGAGCGCGGGCAGGCGAGGCCGCCGCCGCCGGCTACGGGGCCGGCAACAGCGCGGGTGTAGCGGCCGCTGCAGATCAGGGATCCGCCACCGACCACTGGCGACGCCGCGAGCCGCCGCGCCGCCGGCAAGCGGCCCCTCGCCGACACTGGCGGCGGCGACGACAGCGGGGCGAGCCCCAAACGACCCCGGCACGGAGCCGAGAGCTCGCCCCCGCCGCACGATCTTCCTCCTCCCCCCGCCCAACGCGGGGGAACTTCTTCCAGCGCCGCCGCGGTCCCCCCAAGCGAGGCCACGGCGACGGCACCGGCCGCACCTGTGGTGATGCCGTCGCTCGCGACAGGCGCGGCTCCCCCAGCGGCCGCCTCGGGGACTCCGACCTAACCCCAGCGGCGGCGGAGCCCCCAGCACAGCCACAGGCGGCGGTGCCGACTCTGCCGGACGGCCGCGACGGGAACTCTGCTGAGCTCGCCAGCCCTTCCCCTGCTGGTTTTTCCGACGTACCTGCTTTTTCTGAGATCGGGTGGGTGATTTTTGCAGGGGCAGTGCCGGCGCCAGCTCCAGTGCTGGTGTGCCTCCGCCTGCGCCTCAGCCCGCCACCGTGACTGAGCCCGCCGGTGACCCTCTCACCACTGGGCACCACGGCGCCGGCGCTGACCCGTCGGCTGCGCTCGTCCCCGGGACGCCCCCCGTCGAGTCCGCCCAGCTCGCCACCTTGGTGGGAGAGCTGGGGCGTACCCACAAGGTGCTCCAGGGGCTCGTGGCGGCCTTCGCTCATCACGATGAGCTCCTGGCCCGGCTGACCCGCCAAGCCGAGGCGTTGCGGCGGGACGTGGATCACGAGTGCGCCCAGAAGGCCGCGCTGACCCAGAGGCTCCAAACGGCGAACGCCACCATGCAAGCCTCGGCGCAGCAACAGAGCGAGCTGCGCCACCATCTGCGGGCCATCCAGGACATGCTCGAGACGGTGTTCCAGAGCTTCCGCGAGAGCCTGGCGCCGTTAGGAGCGTCGCTCCAGAGCCCGCTAGAGCGCTCGCCGGCGCAGTACGCCTTCGCGATGGGCCGCGCCGCCGAGGCCCTCGCCACGCTACCGCAGGTGCTGAAGGAGCGCGCCCTCCACGATGGGCGTAGCGCCGCCTTTGGCGCCGTCCAATACGTGCTGTCGCTGCTCCTCAGCCGCGACGCCGCCTTCGCCTGGTGCAAACCGCCATCCAGCGGCAGTTGAGCCCGGAGGGATTGCTTGGGTGAACGTCGCCGCGGATCACGTGGTGGGGATGATGGAGGTGGCGGCTCCTGACGACGACGACGAGGAGGTGGCCGCTGCTGACTATGCCGGGGAGGAGACCGCCGGCAACGAGGGTGGTCCCGCGATGTGACGTCGATTCCAGCTTGATAGTCACACCGCGGCACCGGCACTCTTCCCCAGCGACTCGTGCGGGCTCGCCGTCGTCGGGTGCCCCGTCGCGCTTTTTGCAACATTCTGTTTTCCTGTACATAGGCAAACTTTGTCATCGCGCACGGCGCGCTAACTTTAGTTTTACCTTTCAAGTTTGCAATTGGCTCACCAGCTTTGTCTCAGCTTTGTCTCTTTCTGCAAATCCAAGCGCGTTTTCCTCTGTTCCGCTGGTCCGCGAAGCATCCGGACCCCGCGACTTCCTGCGGAAACTTGGTACAAACAACGCTGGAAGATAGCGCAGAGAACAACTCGAGACAAACACCAACGACGCCGCGCGCTGGCCAAAGCGAGTGCTCCTTTCCTTGGGTCGCCCGGCGCTTAAGTCCTCGCGGCCTCTTCGGATCCTTCTTAGCCCTGCACGGCGAAGCCTAAGCTCATGGGAGTGATCTAAGACGCCGGCGCCCTCGTTGGCAGCTGGTGCCCAGAACGAGTGGAAACGTCATGCTAGATACGACCCCCACTCACTTCACTTCGCCCGGCGCACGGCCAAGCGACCACATTTACCACCAAGGGACCAGGCGACTACAAGTACTCACGCCGCAACGCTCTGGCGAGCACGCAGAAAGACGCAGGAACGGCACAAGGGAGCTCAACTGTTAACAACAGAAGCAACAACTCACTGAATGCCCTAGCCCCCTGGTCGATCAGGGAAAAAAAAGAAACATTTCCCTGGTCGGCCAAGTAAAAGGCCACATTTACAGTGCTTCACGGGTAGAACTTTCTCAGTTGCTTGATGTTCCATGTGTTGGCGAGCTTGCGACCATCCTCCATGGTGAGCCGAACTGAACCTGGATGAGATACTGAGACCACTTTGAAAGGGCCCTCCCACGGCGGAGACAATTTGTTGCAACCTGCTTGCGCCTGCACTTTGCGCAAGACGAGGTCGCCCACTGCCAGTGTTCTCTCGTGCACCCTTGTCGCATGAAAGCGCCTTAGGGTCTGTTGGTACTTCGCCGCCCTGAGTGCCGCACGGTCTCGGACCTCCTCTAGGAAGTTGACCTCCTCTTGGCGGCGCTCCTCTTGATCAGCTTCGTTGTACGCCGCCACACGCGGCGATCCGAATGACAGCTCGGACGGCAGCACCGCCTCGGCGCCGTAGACAAGGAAGAACGGAGTTTCTCCCGTCGCCCTGCTGGGCGTGGTGCGCAGCGCCCACGGCACCGTGGGCACCTCCTCAGCCCAGCGCTTGCTGCGCTTCTCCAACCGATCAAAGGCCCTCATCTTGAGCCCCCTGAGAACTTCAGCGTTGGCCCGTTCCACTTGTCCATTGCTACTAGGATGGCCAACGGAAGCGAAACAGAGCTTGGTGCCCATGTCCTCGCACCACTCCTGGAAGTCGGAGCTCTTGAACTGGGCGCCGCTGTCGGTGATGACGCGGTTTGCGACTCCGAAGCGCACGAAGATGCTTCACATGAACTTGATGGCTGATGCCGCCGTGATCGCCAGAACAGGGGTGGCCTCCACCCACTTGGTGAACTTGTCGACGGCGATGAAGAGGTGGGTGAAGCCGCCGGTCGCCCGCGAAAACGGGCCCAAAATGTCCGGCCCCCAGACCGCGAACGGCCAAGATAGTGGAATCGTTTGCAGAGCCTGGGCTGGTCTATGGATCTGCTTGGCGTGAAACTGACATGCCTCGCATCTCCTCACCAGCTCAACGGCGTCCTGGAGGGCTGTGGGGCAATAGAACCCCTGGCGGAACACCTTGCCGACCAGGGTGCGGCTGCCCGCATGGCTCCCGCACGTGCCTCCATGTATATCAGAGAGCACCTTGCTCCTCTCTTCCCGAGTGATGCACTTCAGAAGAACACCGTTTCTGCCCTGGCGATACAGGTCCCCACCTACCAGGGCATAGCACTTGGCCTTTCGCGCAATCTTCTCTGCTGAGGCATCATCGTCGGGATCACTTGGTCCCGCAGGAAGGCCAGGATCGGATCCATCCACGTACCTTCCCGGCCAAGGGTGGCTATCAGGTTATGGCTGCCGATGTACTTCGCTCGACCAGGCGTTTCCACCTTAACCGCCGTAGCAGTTCTTCCGGCTTCCCTCCCAGAATCGGAGGCCGTGGCAGGAACAGCGTCGTCCCCGCCAGAATCGGGGGCTGCAACTGATGGCCGTAGAAGTCTTTCATCAAAGACGCCGTCCGGGATCGGAGATCGCGTGGAGGCGAGCTGGGACAGGGCGTCCGCCATGAAGTTGTCGCGCCGGGGAATGTGCTCAAACCCCAGACCTTCGAAGTGGCACTCCTTCTTGCGGACTTCACTCAGATATGCCGCCATGGTGGGATCCGAGCACTGGAATTCCTTCCGGACTTGGTTGATGACCAGAAGAGAGTCACCTTTGACTTGAAGACGTCGGGCGTCCAGTGCAGCAGTGGCCCGCAAGCCGGCGAGCAACCGTTCATACTCTGCGATGTTGTTGGTGGCGTTGAAATCCAAGACAATTGCATACTGGAGGGTGTCCCCTGTAGGAGACCAGAACAGCCTAGCCCCCGCGCCTTCTAGCCTGAAGGAGCCGTCGAAGAAAAGGGTCCAGGACGAGCTGGCTGGGCGTTCCTCAGCTTCTGGATCGACGGAAGACCACTCGACGACGAACTCCGCTAGTGCATGACCTTTGACAGCCGTGCGAGGGCGAATTGGAGATCAAACTCCCCCAATTCCACCGCCCATTTGGCGACGCGGCCTTCGGCTTCCCTATTGTGCAGGATCTCGCGCAACGGGTACTTGGTAAGCACCGTGATCCGCCGCCCATGGAAATAATGCCGTAGCTTCCTCGACGCCACCAGGACGGCGTACAGCATCTTCTAGTGCTGGGAGTATCTCATCTCGGCGTCGTGAAGTACCTTGCTGATGTAGGAGACCGAGCGCTGCACCCCCTCCCTCTCGGCCACCAAAGCCGCGCTGACCACCTCAGGAGTGGCGGCGATGTACAGGAGAAGCGGCTCCCCAAGCGCTGGTGCAACCAGCACAGGAGGAGAGGATAGGTAACTCTTCAAACCTTCGAACGCCCGCTGCGCTTCGTCGGTCCACTCAAAGTGGTTGGTCTTCTTCAGCAACTTGAACAAAGGCAAACTCTTCTCCCCCAGGCAGGCGATGAACCGGCCCATGGAAGTTAAGCAGCCGGCCAGGCACTGCATTTGCTTGAGCCGAGTAGGCGGATTCATGTTCTCGATGGCGGCGATTTTGTCCGGATTCGCTTCAATGCCCCGGTGGGACACGAGGAAACCCAGCAGTTTGCCGGAAGGCACGCCGAACACACACTTCTCCGGGTTGAGCTTGACAGAATACATCCTCAAATTGGCGAAGGTTTCCTCCAGGTCGCCGACCAGCTCCTCGCCTTTTTTCGCCTTTACTACGAGGTCATCCACGTACACCTCAAGATTCCTCCCCACTTGCGGACGGTGGGCGATGTGCATGGCCCTCTGGTAAGTTGGGCCAGCGTTCTTCAACCCAAAAGCCACCCTCGTATAACAATACACGCCCATGGGGGTGACGAAAGCGGTCTTCTCTTCATCTTCTTGCGCCATGCTAATCTGGTGGTCCCCGGAGTACGCGTCCAGAAAACACAATAGATCGCACCCCGCCGTCGAGTCGATGATGAGGTCGATGCGGGGCAGCGGGTACGGGTCTCTGGGGCACGCCTTGTTGAGGTCGGTGAAGTCCACGCACATCCTCCAGCGCTCGTTGAATTTCTTGACGAGGACGGGGTTGACGAGCCACTCGGGATGAGCGACACTCCTAACAAACCCCACCCGCAGCAGCTTGTTCACTTCCTCTCGGATGGCGTCTTGCCGCTCCTGCGACTGTCGCCGGACCTTCTACATGGTCGGGCACGTGTCTGGGAACGTCGCCAGCCTGTGCTCAATCACCTCCCTAGGGACCCCAGTCATGTCGGACGGTTGCCAAGCAAACACGTCTGCGTTAGACCGAAGGAAGGTGACGAGCGCGTCTTCCTATTTGGCGCCGAGGTTGGCGCCCACCTTGACAGTCTTGGCGGGCTCAGCCTCGCTCAGGGAGACCACCTTAACCTCACTGGATGAACCAGAAGATGCACGAGTCTTCGTCGGAGGGGTTCCTGGAAGTGGGGCGCCGGAACTTTGGGCGCACACGGCGCCTGCCATGTCCAGCGCTCGCTTGTCGCACCGAAGTGCTTCAGGCCTGTCCACCTTGACGATGATGGGGCCACCGGGCCCCGGAATCTTCACCACCATGTAGGCATAGTGGGTTGCCGCCATAAACTTGGCCAGCGCGGGCTGACCGAGCAAGGCGTTGTATGGGAGATCAAAGTCCACGACTTCGAACTCGACCACCTCCGTACGAAAGTTGTCACCGTCCCCGAAGGTCACGGGAAGGCTGATGTGCCCCAGGGGTATAGACTCCGCCCCCGGAATGACACCGTAGAATGGGAGCGCCGAGGCCAGATCCCGCTTCTGGATCTGCAGCGCTTGGCAGACTCTCGAGGACAGGAGGTTGATGGAACTCTCCCCTTCCACCAGCACTCGCCCGAGCTTCACGTTCCGAACCGTGGGGAAGACCACGATCGGAAGATGCCCCAGGGCGGCAGTGCTCTCGGGGTGGTCGGCCTGACTGAAGGTGATCGGCTTCTCCGACCACCTCAGTTGCCTCCTCGACCCCTCACTGGGTGCGGCGGCGCACACCTCCCTCATCAGCTGCTTGAACTTGGTGTTGGAGGGGTAGGTGGCGGAACCACCATGAATGTGCGCCATCTCGTGCTCCACTTGCTGAAAGCCCAGCGGAGCGGGATCCTGGTCCCTGTCGTCCTTTGGCGGCTTGCGCTCTTGAACGCGCTGGTCCACCAGCTTGCTCACAACCTGGCAATCGGCCAGATCATGGGCATTGGTTCGGTGAATGGGACAGTAGGCTCAGCCGTTCCACCCACGGCGGCCATTTTCTTCCCGGCCGCGACGGTCATCACGGCCCTCGCGGCGGCCTCCGCGGTCGCCTCCGTCACCACGGCGCCTGCCGCTATCATCCTGCTGCCCGCGGCGATCGTCTCACCGCGGCTTGTTGTCCTTCCGCTCCCGCTCGGCAGCCAAGACATGCCCAGTCTCGCCCGCCTTGCGTTTCTTCTTGTCTTTCCCGCCGGAACCCTTGGAAGTCCCGGCGTCTCCCCCAGCCACGCCGGCCGCGCGGGCCGATGACGGGTCCGAGCTTCCGCCTGCAGGGCGCACTTGTGCACGAGGCGGAAGAGCTCCTCCGTGGTGCTGATCTTCCGCGTGGCCATCTTCTCCTTCACCTTGTGGTCGCGAACCCCTCTCCGGAAGGCTGTGATGATGGCCACGGCTAATATGTCTGGAATAGTGTTGCGGACATGGCTGAATCGGCGGATGAAGTCCCGCAAAGATTCCCCCGTTTGCTGCTCCAGGGCATGGAGGTCATCCTCCACCCCTGGTTGGTCGAACGAGCCCTGGAAGTTGGTGACGAAGAGCTGGTGGAGGTCCTTCCATGAACCTATGGACTCCTTGGGTTGGTTCATCAGCCAGGAGCGGGCCCCGCCGGTCAAGACCGTGGGGAAGTAATTGTCCAACACCTTCCTCGAGCCCCCGGTTGCCTGCACCATCGTGGTGTTGATCTACAGAAACTCGTCCGGGTTAGTGTGCATCGTACTTCTCAATGGGGGGCCGGGCGGAACTTCTCCGGCCACTCGACGCGGCGCAGCTCCTTGGTGAAGGTGCGCACCCCGCGCCGTACGCCCCCTGGTCGTTCTCCGGCTCCACGTCGTCTCGGCCTCTGCCTTGGCGCGATGCCGATGAGGCGGCGCCCTCGCCGTCGTCGTAGTAGTCATCATCGTGAGCGTCGTAGTGGGCGTCGGGGTCCGCGCGGCCACCCCGGTCGTGGCCCTCCTGATCCGTGCGACGCTCACCCGCCGTGCGGTCCTGCTCCCGCAAGCGGCGGCGCTGCAGCTTGCCACGGAGGTCCTCCCCGCGTTGCCGATGCCGGTCCTCAAGGTGCGGCCTGAGATCCCCGCGGCTCCCTTGCTCCCCACGAGGTGCGGGGAGCGAAGACGGGACAGTCACGACCGCCTTCCCCTTGCTCCCACCGTCGCCATTGCCGAGGCGGCTCTTGCGGGAGCGACGGGACAGCGGAGAGGCGTACAACCGAGAAGAAGTCACCCCCCAATAGCCGGATGCTTCCACGGCCTCCGCGGCCTCCCCCACGTACCGCGCGAGGTTCTGTAGCCACGGCGCCGCCGGTGAATCCGGCGCCACTAGGATCGGGGGGTGATCTAGCAACGCCCTCGCAGCGTAGAGGTTCTAGGTGGGAGAGTACTGCTCCATGGCCAGGCGGCGCGGGTTCGGCGACCTCGGCCGCCCCGCCGCCCACCGGGGACACGGGGCGGACTCCGCTTCCCCCGTCGACCTGCAAGTCTCCGGCCATCCCTCACGCTGCTCGAGACACCGAAGCCGAAACTTGTTTCGACCCTGTAAGCCAGAAACAAACGAACAAACCAGCGCTACCCCCCTACCTGGTGCGCCACTGTCGGTGATCTTTCACCAGACAGGTTTTCTGGGGTGTGATCCGTGTTCGTTGTCTGGGAGGTTTTCGCTAACCGGCTTGCTCGATCGAACTCACGCAGGGAGGCACCGAATTTTACCCAGGTTCGGACCCCCGGGGTGGGTAATAGTCCTACTCCTGCACATGCTCGATTTCTTGGGTTGGAAAAACGAAAAGGAGATCTCTCTCTCCCCCCCTCTCGGATCCTACTTTATACAGCCCGGAATAGCCGAGAGGGACAGGTATGAATTAGGTCACATCACAGGTCTCTCCGCCTCCCCCTACTACTGACGTCGATAGCTTCGCCTGCTCCCGCCTCCCACTGAGCCCGGATGGGACGGAAGAGCCGCCTGACACTAACGCCAGTTAGGGCTATCACGGAACAGAGACAGAATGACCGCTACAGTGCTCCTGACAGAGCCACAGTGATCGCAATCATCATCCTTTGCAGCCCGCGCCGGATCGCCGCATTTAATGCTTCTGATAAGCCGAACCGGGTCGGAGTCTTCAGCGGTAAATCTCCTAAGCGCCTGCCTGGTGGGGCCTGAGACCCACCAGCCCAGCGGGGCACTTCCTCAGGGTTGTCGCCGCTTCTCCACGTGGTGCGCTCGCCCGGCGCTCGGGGCCTTGCTCGCCGCTTACGCCGGGGCGCCGCGTGGCGCGCTCGGCCGGCCTCGGGCCTTGCTCGCCCACCTTACGCTGGGGCGCCGCGTGTTGCGCTCGCCCTGGCTTGCCGTGGGCCACATACCCTGGTGCGGGTTGCACCAACAAAAAGCAAAGTATGACCTCGTCAAGACAAATGAATAAATAAAGCTAGATCATGATCATTTTGAGAAAATCAGCTGTCCTCATCACAGAAATAAAACGCTCAAACCAAGCACGAGGAGCTTGTTTGAGACCATACAAAGCACGTCGAAGATGACAAACATAACCAGGAGGAGCATCAACCCCTGGTGGTGGATGCATATAAACTTCCTCATGTAATTCTCCATGAAGAAAGGCATTCTGAACATCCATATGAGATATAGACCAAGAGCGAACAGCAGACACTGCAATCAGAGTACGTATTGTGGTCATGTGAGCAATAGGAGCATGTGTTTCACCATAATCACGTCCTAGGGTTTGCTGAAAATATCGAACCACAAGACGAGCTTTAAACCTTTCAATCGAACCATTAGACTTTATTTTAATTTTGTATATACCCACTTACATGTTATAGGATTGGCATGAGTAGGAAGTGGAACAAGATCCCAAGTACATATACGGTCAAGTGCAGCAAGTTCTTCAAACATAGCAGATTCCCATTGAACAATTCTAGAGGCTTCACTAAAATTACCTAGCTCAATAATAACAGCAGCACTCACACGTGGAAAACCTAACCTATCTATCGCCTCAATGGTAGCACAATCATAAAGATTATATCGACGCTCAATAGGCAACTCATCAGAATGAATAGAATCATCAGAAGCTGGAGCATCAGGACTGGCCGAGAAAATAGGAATAGACACAAGATCAGAAGGACTAAGAAAAGGAAGAGTATAGACTTGTGTGATAGGTGGATGCACTGGAATGGAAATCGGATCAGAAGTGGTTGTAGTGGGAATAGATGTGTTAGGAGCAGGAGTATTAGTCCTACAAAGAGGAGGAAGACAAAGAAAGGAGGTGGATTATGTGGAAGATTAAGATGGCTGGGTGGAAGAATTATAAAATAAAGGGTGATTCTCATCAAAAATCACATCAGGAAAATTTCGCATGCGATGAGTGAAAGGATCATAATAACGATAACCTTTATGCTCAAAACTATACCCTAGAAAAACGCATTCAACAGACTGAGCAGTCAACTTAGTCTCCTCACGAGGTGCAAGTAAAACATAACAAGCACAACCAAAAACTCAAAGATGATCATAATTAGGAGTACTAAAAAGAACTTCACCAGGACATTCGCCTTCTAATTTAGAGGAATGTTGTCGATTAATCAGCTAGGCTGTTGTGGAGCCCGCATCTCCCAAAAAATGAGGAGGAACAAATGAAGAAATGAGGAGTGTATGAACAATCTCTATTAGATGGTGATGCCTTTGCTCAGCGACACCGTTCTGAGCATGAGCACCGAGACAGGAGAGCTGAGGAAGGGTACCATCAGAAGTGAGAAACCAGTGAAAAGCAGATGACAAATACTCACCACTAGAATCAGATCGGAAAACTTTAATAGCAATAGAAATTTGAGTATGCACTATGCAAGCAAAGGACAGGTAGATCGAACATAACTCAGAACGATGCTTCATGAAATAAATTCAAGTATATCTAGAGTGATTATCAATGAAAATAACATAATAGCTAAGGCCACCCTTTGAAGCAAAAGGTGCAGGTCCCCAAACATCCGAATGAACTAAATCAAAAGTTTTGGTAGAGAAAGAAATACTAGTGGAATATGGGAGTTGTAGCTGTTTACCAAGTTTACAACCCTTACAATAAAAGGTAGACTCAACAGACTGCTGAATCAGGGTAGACAAACGAGACCGACATAGACGACCAAGCCGATGATGCCACTTTTCAAAGGAAGAAGTGGATGGCGACATGGTGGAAGCCACATGATGAGTGGATGCAGTGGAGGATGGAAGACGTAATGTGTCCATGATGTAGAGGCTAGGAGAACCTCTACGGCGCCGGCCAGTCCCAATCACTTCCCCCATTTTTGACGATCCTGAATAAAACAAGATGAGTCATCAAAACCAACAAAACAGTTTAGGTCAGTAACTTGACCCACCGAGAGAAGATTCATGGATAACTTAGAAGCAAAGGAAACAACGGGTACTAAAAATGAGTAGTTCAAATAGCACCCTGATGGGTGATATGACAAGATGTATCGTCAGTTATCTCAAAAGAAGCACCATCAACAACTGGCTTACAAGCAACCAGCTGAGACTTATCAGATGTCACATGAAAAGAGGCACCAGAATCCAGAACCCAAGACTGAGTAGTAATGTCTAGAGACTCGGATGAAGGAACAACAGACGCTAAACCTCTGGTGGCAGAAGAAGTCCCACGACCACGGGCAGCATGATGAGCACGATACTCAGCCAACTGTTCTGGATGAAGAGAAGAGCACTTGTCTGCACAATGACCAACCTTCTTACAGGGAGTAGTGGGATTATTGAGTAACAGTGTACGGAGAAGCTAAAAATCTGACCTCACTCACATAACAAACTGATACATGAAAAGTTGTCTAGAAATTTATCTTTAGCAACACAACCCGCACACCCTGTAGTACTCTTTGGCACCATGGACATCAGAAGTCCCATGAAATGATTAAAAATTATATAATACTCATCCACAGACATATCTCCCTGTTGAATACCATGAATGCCTTTCATGAGAGTGTACTGAAAAGCAGCACTATCTTGAACATACCTCTTCTTTAAATAATCCCACATCTCCTTTGCTGACTCATGATATTCGAGACTCGTTCGCAAAGAGTTCTTAACACTGGTTACAATAGCATTCATCACTTTACCATCATTGGTTTGCCAATTCTTCAGTTCCTTGAGCTCAGAAGCAGATGGTGCCCTTGGATCAACATAGGATGGCGGATTATCAGTCAAATGAGAAGCTAAGACATAAGCCCTTAATTCAGTCTTGACTGAAAATGCCTACTCACGATAATTCTGACCATCAAGCCTTATATTGATAGCAATGATAGTGGGTTGTGACATCTTGAACAAAGATGTCATCACTGGTCAGGACAGGAACATGAATGGTCCCAGCAATAGTAACAGGAGCAGCTTGCAGTGTTAGCCGTAGTAGGAGATAGCCTCGACAGGGTCGGTCTCAAGAAACGATGACCAGCCTCAGCAACCTACTCAAAGAGGCGAGACGGTGACTTCCAGATCTGGATGGGCATAGCAACAAGACGATGATGGCCTGGACGAGCAGGCCAGTGGCGACGACCTTGGAGACGGTGGCCTAGCGTAGAGCCTGGAGACAGGCCGACAGTGGTAGCCATGGGGACGGCGGCCCAGCGCGTACCCTGGAGACAGGTTGGCCGCTGCTAGACGAGCCGGCCGGTGGCGACAGCCTTGGAGACAAGGCCGCACTGGCCTCCAGATCTCGTCATAGGGGTGGTGCCTCTAGATCGAGTGATGAAGTCGACAAAGAGCAGTGACGTGCAACAGAATAGTGGATGCTGGCGACCGACGGCAAGAATAGAGGATCATGGGTAGGTTAGGTCTTTCCTAACCCTAAGCCTAATCTCCGCTCTGATACCATGGTACCTAAGGAGAAGAGATAATCTATACAATAGTCTTGGATGTGTTTATATACACTCAATATGGGCTAATATGGGTCTAGACCTCTATGGGCCTAGATATATCATTAATAGTTCTACTATTACCATTAAAAATGTGTTCTATATGGGTTCATGAAATGCACTTGTTCACTATCGGTTCATGACATGAACATGCAGTGATATAATGATTATCATTATCCGTTCATGTACCGATGAATGCTGAAAGTGATTATTATCACTCCCAGTTTTGCACCAATGCTTATTCATTGCTGGTTTGGGAACCGGTAATATAGCCAATTTTTAGACGGCGGTGACGTGGTGTTCTATAGTAGTGTCTCCACTAAATGGCAAACTAGTTTGTTTACAAGGTACACATCTTAGGGCTTGTACAATGGTTGAGACACGAGCTATCTCTAACTATTGTCATGTCACTTATAAATAGCACTAGAGACAACTTATATAATGATACAGATGGATTAATGACAATTGCACACTTTTTTAGACATCTTGTTCACATCCAAAATTTCTTAATTCTTGTGTAGAGTTGACTCTTGCATTGGAGATAACCCAACTTTTTATGAACACGCGTGCTCTCTCTTCCATATCATCATTCGCTCTACATGGCAAGTCTTATAAACGGTTTAAGGACAGCTGACGTATACCATTATTGTACCTGCTCTTAGGGCAAGTCTAATGGAGCTACATAAACTTTTTCCAACCCATTCGAATGGATAAATCTAGTTTATTTTTTTCCATCTGTTACTCATTTATTATTCTTTCGATGTTCAACACTGTTTATCTAATTCATTTGAATGGTGTTGGAATAGGAATCGGTCAGCAAAAGTCCCCCATAATACTTCCCGTATGACTGAATCCACGGAAAAAGTGACCTGGGCGGCTGGGCCTCTAGCTGGCTGCCACATATTTTATTAGTCAATTTTGTGGTGTATTTATATAAATTAATAACCATACCTGTATAATGACGTACACAACCTTTATCCAATAATAAGATGTTGAGTACTTCTGAACCATATTATGTTTAATCTAGAGGTGGTGTTACCCTGTTTGTACTCAAGTTTATGTGTGGATTCAAAGAATTATATATATATATATATATATATATATAGAGAGAGAGAGAGAGAGAGATCCTAATCTACCCCTAGGGGTAGATTAAGCCTAATCTACACTTGATCGGTCTACTGAGCCAGGTTCCAGTCAAATCAACTAGCAACTGCACGGTTGCCATTTTGAAAAATTCCTAAAAAAGGGATCTATTAATTACCTCCTCCTCACTTTCCCTAAATAAAACCACCAGCCCACGTTCTCTCTCCATTCTCTCTCCTCTTCCCATCTCTCGATCCGTTCCCGACGGCGCCCTCCTCGCCGACGCTTGTTGCCTCCTCGCCGAGCCGCCAGCTGCCGCCTCCACGCCGCCGCCCGGCCGCCTCCTAGCCGAGCCGCCGCGGCGCCCGCATGCGCGCCGCCGCCTCTCGCCGAAGCCGCCGCGCCGCCGCCGCCTCCCGCCACGCCGACATGGCCGCCGCCGCCGTCCACGCCGCGCCGTCCCGCTCCGGCGCCGCCTCCCCAGCACTCGCTGCACCGCCGCCATCCCCATCCTGCGCGTCGCCGCCCGTCCACGCCTCGCCGTCCCGCGCCGGCGCCGCCTCCCTCGCACCAGCGGCGCCTCGCCGTCCCAGCGCCAGCGCCGCCTCCCCGAAGCACGCCTGCCGCCGTCCGCGCCAGCGCGCCTCGCTGCCCGGCGCCCGAGCGGCCGTCGCCCGATGTCGTCGCCCGTCGGCCGCCGCCTTCCCGACGCCGCCGGCTCGATGCCTCCTCGACGGCCTCTCCACGCCACGCCGGGATTACTTAGGGATTGGTTAGGGGATTACTTAGGGATTGCATAGGGGAATACTTAGCAAATCCACCGGATTGCTTAGAATTCCAACTGCGAAAATGTATATTTACTTTGCATCACGACAAGTAATGCATAGTAATTAGGTTTTTGCTGCTTTTTCCACTTTTGTGTGTATGCATAATCGAAAGTAATGAGAAGTAACTGGTCGAAAATTCGGATTACTTTCTTATTTTGGCTTGAGAAATATAATTAATGAAGAGTAATCCGTTTGAAAAAGAAGCAACTCAAAATTCAAATAAACGACATGCAAACCCACGATTTTAGGGCAGCTAATGCCCCCACGATTCTAGGATCTTGCCTCCTAGCGAATTACTTTCCGTGCTGAAACACGTTCATTTCGATTACTTCCGATTACTTTCAAAAATGCGACCGTTTACTTCGGGTTTGGTGGCTCATGGTTATTTGGAAAGGCTCAGTGCAGATTAACTTTATATATATATATATATATATATATATATATGTGTGTGTGTGTGTGTGTGTGTGTGTGTGTGTGTGCAGGCGAGGGCGATCATGCTGCGTCTTGCGCCTCCTTCGACCAACACCGAAGGCCATGTGCCTTGTGTGACCATCGCTGGTTTAAGCAAAAGCGATATATATATATATATATATATATATATATATATATATATATATATATATATATATATGTGTGTGTGTGTGTGTGTGTGTGTGTGTGTGTGTGTGTGTGTGTGTGTGTGCTGCCTTCCCCAACCTGATTGTTCGTAACAAAGGGCTTTCTTTCTTCCTCGTTTGTGTATCGCTTGAAATTGCTTCATGACTTGAGCTACATAACGGAGCTATATGTACACTAATCTGTCTCTTTTCAGAGTCCGAGCTACATATGCCCGTGAAGGAGCTGCCACCGCGGCGAGTCTCAGACCTGTTCGACCCAAGCAAGCTTCCCAGCCAAGAAATGGGGAACAAGATCCTGAATCTCGCCACGGAAACCACAACGAACTCCTCGGGCATCATAGTCAACACGTTCGAAGCACTCGAGGCCCCCGAGCTGGCGGCGCTCCGGGAAGAGCTCGCCGCCGACCACATCAGGATCTTCGCCGTCGGCCCCCTCCACAAGCTCTCCTCCGCCGCCGGCGGCGCCGCCCACCAGAGCAGCCTCAGCCTGCTCGACCAGGACCGCAGCTGCATCGAGTGGCTGGACGCGCAGGCCCCGGGCTCCGTCCTCTACGTGAGCTTCGGCAGCGTAGCCATGGTGACCCACGAGGCCACGACGACTTCACCGAGATCGCTTGGGGGTTGGCGAACAGTGGCGTACCGTTCCTATGGGTGGTTCGCCGTGGCCTCGTCGTCGGCTCCGGGAGCGCCCCCTCCCTCCCGGACTGGTTCGAGCGCGCGGCGGCCGGGAGGGGCAAGGTGACCGCGTGGGCGCCTCAGCAGGAGGTGCTGGCTCACCGCGCCGTCGGCGGGTTCTGGACGCACAGCGGGTGGAGCTCGACGCTGGAGAGCGTCGGCGAGGGGGTGCCGATGATCTCGAGGCCCCTCTTCGGAGACCAGCTCGCCACGGGGAGGTACGTGGAGGAGGTGTGGCAGGTAGGGTTTCTGCTGGAGGGCAGGCTAGACCGGGCGAAGATCGAGACGGCGATCCGGAGGTTGATGGAAGGGGAGGAAGGTGCTGAGAAGAGGGAGAGAGCCAAGGATCTTAAGGTCAAGGCAGTCAGAAGCTTGGAGATGGATGGGTCTACTCGCCGTGCCGTCGATGATCTCGTAGATCATATCCTATCGCTATGAAATATTGCAATGTTTTGCTTCATGCTTTCTTGCTTGAGATCATGGAGTTGCCGAAAGTTATACTTTCATTATCTAAGAAAGTTGCTTGCTACGTAGTACTCTCTCCGTTCTTAAATGTTTGACATCATTGACCTTTTATTCAAACTTTGATCAACAAAATTTATTCAATTAATTAGTTAAGTAAAATGAGATGAGTACCACTATATCTATCATCAATATTTTAAGCGTGCTTTGTATGTTTATCTATTTGTATAAATATTTATAGAAAAGATGAATGGTCAAACAAATGAAAAAAGTCAACGGTGGCATCAAACATTTAAGAACGAAAGAAGTACTCCCTCCATTCTAAAATATAAGGCATATAGTAAGTTTTTGACACTGTCTTCAACATAATACTTTGATCATTAATTTCTTTTAAAATATTTCATCAACAACTACAAAATTTACATCATATCAAAATACTTTTCAATACAAATCCAACTATGTCACATGCATAACACTAAACGTATATGTTTTCAGCTTAATTATTAGTCAAAAGTTTTAAATATTGACTTTCTGAAATACATGCACGTCTTATATTTTGAAATGGAGGGAGTATTAGTTTATCCAAAATAAGAAGGTAAGTTGAAGTAAAGCATTTTTGGATGAATCTAAAGGCACCAGCAGGTCAATGTGTGCTGCCACTATGTTGGGCATTTGAGGACTCAGGCTATGGCCTCCAGAGTGGGGGTGAATGGAGCCAAATCGATTTTCTCAGTTATATGATGCTTTCATCCCAACCCAAGCTTCGAACTTAGCCAACAACCAAACTTGCACCCTTGTAGGCCATAGCACAAGCGCTTGGTGAGCACTAGTTTGAGAGCTCAATCTCCATGTGAACCAAGGGATGGATGATGATCATGGTGATCCCCAAATGATCCCTTTAAGTGGCTCAACCTTGAAACTACTCAAAAAGATTAAGCTAGTCCTTGTTGGTATAAACACAAATACTTGGCGGCCATGAGTGCAAGGAGTCAATCCATGAGCAATCTGAGGGGTAGAAAGCGGTCAAGAAGACCTCCAAATGGTTCCCCTCAAGTTGGGTCGCCGGATTACACCTTAGGACACCCAAATCCCCTCAAATCCATCTTTCCCAAAAATCCCCTAGAAAATCCTGCGAAAATTCCAGAAAAAGGAAAAGCCAAGATGTAGAGAAGAGGGATTAGGGACTTCCATCAAGACCTTCACTTTCTTGCTAGTTGCTCCTAGGCATAATCTCAAACCATGGTATGAAGGAAACAACAAACACACACAAACCACATCATACAAAGATCAAAAAGCAGAACTAGCACAAGAACACAAGAGGAACTTTGGATGAACAAGTGGTTTGTATTGCTTAGATATATGAGGATTACATAAGCCACCCCAAGGGACAGCCAAGCACTCACTAGTGCACCAATGCACACCCACAATCTCAGCCAAAGGGATGGGAGCACCCTCTCCCACTCCCCTCCTTATATAGCCCAAGGTGGAGTAGTCCCCAAGGCATCCCCCACTCCACCCTTGGATCATATATGCAGGGCTGCGATCGACTCACTCCACTTAGCCTAAACCCACATGGGAATAGACACATATGTCCCCGGAATATGACACGCATATCCAATACATGCCCTTTGCGGGCCCACACACCGGACGCAGCCGGTTCGACATGACCCCGAAGCTTCCGAGCATCCTCGGCCTCCAGCCGGTCCTCGGATTCTCCGTCGAGCCAATGTCCGTCATACACGTCAATCCGCATGGTTCTAAGTCGAAGCCCGACCGTCTCACGCAACCTCTTGCCATTCCGGACCACCAACCTCCAGTTCGCGTCCCGACCTATTGCCAACGACAAGCTGCTTCACCTGCGCCAAATCGATTAGTCCGAACACCTCCACTTACCTTCACCTGTATGATTAGTCTCAAATCATTGCAATTAAGCTCAAGGCAACATGTCAAAGCAACCCGACACGAACCCTAGGTCAACAGGTCAAAACAGCACTTTTTTGAGCTCCATCGGATGTTGTCTGATCCCCATCGGACGCGTTCGATCGCCACGCGAATCCTTTGCTTCACAGCGAAGTAACCGTTTTTCAACGCTGGTCGGACGCCATCCGATCCCCATCGAACACGTCCGATAGAGATGCACCAAAACGAGCCATCGAGCACAGACAACTGCACCGGACGCGACTGGTCCGCATTAGACATGTCCGATCCCCATTGGACGCGTCCGATCGCCGTCGGACGCAGTCTAGAAGACTTCGCCAGAAAACACCCTCTCTGTCGGACGCGTCCGATCCCCATCAAACGCCGTCCGATCAAAGTTACAAATGCGGCTCCAAGAGAGAATTCAAATAGCTCCAATTTCTCGCCAAATTCAAACACTTCAAAATTCATGAATATGCACCAAAGCCCTTGTCAATATTTCCATCACTCCGGGACCCTCTCCACATGGTCCAACAACCTCCACCTTGATGGGCATATTGACAAACACTCATGAAAAAGTTTTTGAAGTTTTGAAATTTGGTGAAAAGCACATGGAGTGCTAAGCACAAGGGGCGTGCAGAGTTTTGAACTTCTTTTTCATGCATTTTCTCTCCCCCTTTTGGCAATATGCTCATCAAGGCCTAATTTTTCCTTTTTCTTTTTGGAATGCACTCTCTCCATTTAAAAACTCACTCAAGATAAAGCATGAATGCATATGCAAATGCAACCTGCGGAAGCTTTGAAGCATATGCAAATGGCATATCAAGGTGCATGAGTTAAAGCTAAAGCAAACAAGATCATGTCTAGAAGTACTCAAATCCACTAAGGCTAGTTTTCGCAAAACAAGATGATTTAATTTTGACATGATTTTGCAAAGAGACTGATAAGGTCTAAACTCAAGTCTAAATGCACATGCTCGATCATAGAACAAATGAGTAGTCAAAGTACAAACATGTCATTAATGTGCAAGCTAAGTCATGTGCAAAGACCTTTTGCTCAAATCTACTAGCTTTTTCTTATTTTTTTTATTTTTTTCAGAAACTTCATATTTTGGAGAGCAATTGCTAGTAAAGCACACCCTAAGGATAACCTGCGATTGCCTCCTAGGTCGCTCTCCTCCTCGTGTTTGTTTGCATTTTTTTCTTTTTTTTGTGCTTTTGCCTTGGCTATTTTTCTCTCTTTTTTGTTTTTTCATATACATGAGCAAGGTCAAGCAAAGAGGCTAGTTTAAACAAGTTACACAAGTACACAATTAATGCCCAAAAGATCACATGTTAAGCATGAACATTTAGAGGAGAGGCTAGCAAGTAAGAACTACGTACATACGTCATCAAGTTTTGTAAATCTTTTAAAAACATTTTTGTACTAGACTAGCCATAGAAGATGTGTGCAATTGCAAACATGAGCAAGATTGCAACAATTCTTTACTCAATGAAGCTCGTCAATGCCCATAAGAATAAGAAACAAAACTCAGAAATTGAAAACAAGACTATATGATATGCATGATGTGAAGGTACTCAACTCCCTTTAGCACGAGAACCAGAAATGAGAAATACGGAGCTGAAGAACCACACGAGACACACTCGGACACCTAGGAATAGGAAAGAGAAGAAGCACCACTAGTCTCAAACTCCGCTCAACCACAGGACAGGTAGGTCTACTACCTCGGCTGCAAGACACAAACTACAGCTGTAGTTTACCCAAGTGCTTCCCACCTGCTAGACCTAGACAACTGTGCGAGAGACATCTAACCAGAGGAGAGAAGCTTCCTATTATGCGTGATAGTAACCTGAGGCACAAGGAGAGATGGCAGCACAAAAACATGCCAGACGACTAAGTGCTCAACTCTAATCCAACTTGAAGACCTAGCCCAAATGCACCCAGATGCAATGCAAGAATTGAAATGCGGAAAGCAGAAATATATACATATATACAGAGCCCAAGCTTCCCCTCACTATGTGCTACCCAGGCCCACTACTCCACAAGGTCTAACAACACTGACAGCGACGAACATCCCCAAAGGTGATCAGCACACCGTTGGGGTCACGGGCTAGGGAAGAGAACCATTCACACTATTCTCCTCCCCGCCTGGCACACCTGGATCAACAAGGGAAATGTCGTGGCTCAGCCTTGGGGTAAATGAGTGCAGACTTATGAACCCAATATTGAGCGACACCACCTGAGGTGACTGACTGGACTCTCACAAACTCGGATCTATTTTCTGGAAAGCGTCTTAGCGTGTGATGGGGAGTAGCCCATTGTGAGACAAAGGCTAGACTTTCCCACGTCCGCCGTTCTGGCCTACCGTTAAACCTTCTACCACTTGGTGGAAATTCCTGACGCGGGTGTCTACCTCCATGGAAGAAAGGAGGCATGCCCTAGGGACGTCGAAATCCCGGGTCACGCTCGAACCCAGGAGGTGTCACGAAAGCAAGTGTTCGTTCACCTAGTCCTGGTCGTCTGACAGTCTGGTGGAACTGCTGTGCAGGGACTTGTTTGTGAGCAGTGGGAGCCTTAGAACCACTCGGAGGTTGGTAGGAACTCCGAATGCGTCTAAGACTCTCGGCACGCTGATCCTTTTTCTTTCTAGCGAGTCTGTAACAAGCACTAATCAAGTGTCTATCCCTCTTGCAGTACTTGCAAACTGCTTTTCCTTCCTAGGAAGAGAGGGCCTAGTCACAGGAGTTTTTTGTGTAGTGTCCTTAGATGTTTTCTTTTGAGCAGGAGTTTTTGAGGTGCTACCCTTCTGACCAGAAGCATCTGAGGTGATCTCATTCTGAATAGAGGAGTCTTCTTGCACTACCCCAGCTGACCTAAAGACGGTGGACACAGGAACTTCTTGACGCACAATGATTTTTCTACCATCCCTGTCAAGGCTAACTACCGTGGGAGGATGGTTCTTAATGTGCTCAAGCCAGTTGAACTCTAGACCTCTACCATTGGAAATTTTGCTTTGGTCAAGAATCAAGTTCAATTTCTTTTTGCCTCCCACTAACTTCTCAAGAGTGCTCACAAGGTACTCACACTCTTCATGGAGTTTTGTGCAAAACTCACATGAGGGAGAAGAAGAATTTTGAACTTATTTGCCCTGGAGTCTGCGACACCTATCACTAAGCATGACCACTTCTTTCCTAAGGGCTTGGCAAGATAAGCATTGACCCTTTCTAAGGCTTGTCAATTGTCCCTCTAGCCTAGTGCACATCTCATCATACACCCTAGTCATATCACCCTCTGTTTTGTCACACCTAGAGCAAGTGGATTGAGAGCAAGTAAGCAAAGCAGATTTCAATTCTCCTATCTCATTCTGCAAGTTCATGTAGTCCATTTTCAGCAAGAGGCAATTTTCACAGTTTTCAGCGGGGAGATATCCAGTTTCACTACTGTTCTCACTAGAACAGACAGGGTCCTTAGGTGCTTCATGCTCTCTACAGTTCTCATCTGAGCTGACAGGGTCCTCATGTGTGTCAAGTGTCATGTGCACAGAAGGATCAGGACAGGTCATGGTATTTGCAAGTTCTTTCTTAGAATTTTTAAGTTCAAGCAATAATCTAGTGCTACTCTCCCTAAGCAAGTACAATTCAGACATCACACTATCATGAGTTGTTCTCGGTTCATTCAAGTCATCAATCACCTTTTGACACTCATTCCAACCATCAAAGTTACTTGGCATAGGGGAAGAATTAGTTCTCAATTCATCTATTCTAGTTGACAAGATTTGATTTTCCTTTTCAAGATCCTTATATTGAAATGTGAGCTTGCGATGAAAACTCATGAGCTTGTCGAAAGTAAGTCGTACCTCATCATAGGTTGGTTCGTCATCTTCGGGCTTGGAGTCGAGGTAGAGATCATCATCATTGATGCCATTGTCATCCGCCATGAGGCACATGACGGCATGGCCGTCGTCGTCATTCTCATCCGCTTCATCATCATCCTCGAAGTTAAACCCTTCTAGTGCTTCAACAACCTTCAGGAGGTTTTTCTTGTTACGGTTCATGTTGGTGTTGCGGTTTTTGTCGTTGTAGTTGGCCTTTCTTCTCTCTAGCTTGGGGCAGTCACGACGAATGTGGCTTGTGTCGCCGCACTCAAAGCACCTCTAAGGTCCCCTTTGCCCGAACCTTCTTTCCCTCACTCGCTTGTACGAGTTGCAGAACTTTCTGGCCAACAAGATAAGTTGTTCCTCAGAATACTTGTCCATTTGTTCTTCGGACAGATCACACAAGACAGCAAGAGAAGGATTATTTCCAATACCAGAAGAAGGCACAGAAGGATCATAAATAAAGCCAAAGAATGAGAACCTTGCTCTCTCAAGTCATGCTCAAGCTCATAGGTTTTGAGATTTGAATAAAGATCATCAAGAGTGAGCTTGGTCAAATCTGTCGTCTGCCTGATGGCGGCGACCTTCATGGCCCAGATTTGAAGATCCAAAGCGGACAGGAAGTGGCGTGCGTTCTCCGAGTCACCATAGCTCGTACCGATAAATCAGAGATCTACAAAAAATTTTGTGAAGCAACTAAAGTAAGAATCAAGACCTTCTGCTGGTTTTTGAACAAACCGGTCATACTCTCTCTTGAATTGATCCTATCTCATGGTTTGAATCTGAGTCTGTCGACGGTTAGTACCTTGGGGGTACTTGTCGGCAATGAAATATACGGGGTGCGCAAGATCCAGAGCTTGATGGTAACACAAGACACGAGGGAGCCTTCTTTATACAGGTTCAGGCCCTCGCGGAGGAGGTAATACCCTAGTCCTGTGCTCGTTGGGATTATATGTGGATGTCTCGATTACAATGGGTTGCGTCTCGAGGTGGGAGGATTCGATGTATAGATGCTCGATGATTGACTAGAGGCCCCGTACCCCCTTTATATAGTGGAGGAAGGTACATGTTACATTAAAGAGTCCTAGCTGGATACGAGGAGGAGCCCTACTCTGGGTAGAACCCTATCTCTAAGTACCCGCGCACGTATAGACGGCAGGGTTTACAATTACAGCGCTCCTTACAAATCGGGGGTATATTCCATATCTGGGGATATCCTTGTCGGGCAAGTCAAGGTGGAGTCCGAGTGGTTCCCTTCTCTCTACAACCGAACTGGGCCACCCCCAATGGGTGCTGTTTGGGCCTCTCGTGTACCTACCCGGGGCCCATACTATCAATAGTAGCCCCCGAGTGCTTTATAGTTGAGTTGAAAGACCTGCCGACTGGTTTCTTCTGGAATAACCGTCATCTGCAAGGAGACTGTGAAGGACTCATAAAATCCTTATGTTGGTTTTAGAGTGATGCTCAACCCGGGGCTGCCGGAGTTCTGGCAATCAACCCACTGTAAGGTATATCACCTTTGTCATTTTCCCTTTAAAGGTGTGGTATTTGTACTCATCTTATGGTGCACAGCTAGTGACCCAGCATGGGGCATACCAACAAATATGGCTGCTTGATACCTGCCTCCATCACGCGGAATACAGCGATAGGCCCAACATGGGGCGTATCTCACGGCGAGTGGTACCTGTACCTGATTTGTACAACTAGTTGTCCTAGAAGACATCCCATTGCTTCGGTTGTCTGATACCTGTTCATGTCACAGCAATTGGCCCAGCATGGGGCGTATCACTAACCTTAGGGCACCCATACCCGACTGATGTAGAGTACGGCTGGTGGCCACAGAGGGCATACCCCTTATTTTGGCTGAAGAGCCGAGTGGTACCTGTGCCCGATTGTTATCGAACACAGCTGGTGGCCCCAAAAGGCATACCATCGTTTCATCGATCCGGTACCTGTACTCGTTGAATACAGCTAATGGCCCAACATGGAGCATACCATCCGGAAAAGGTTTGGCCCAATGATAATCTGTATCTGACTTGCAGCACACAGCTAGTGTCCCCCATGGGGCATATCATTGTTGGCAGCCAAGCGGTACTCGTATTTCACTATTGGGAAATACGGCGAGCGACCCCTGCCACAGGGCGTACCTTAAGAATAGAGTTTAGTCATACGGTATCCATACCCGTGTTACGGCATACAACATAGGCCCTGAATAGAGCGTACCATCGAAACTCTATCCTGACATCCTCAGCACCCAATCCCGACATGCGGAGACTGGCTAGTGACCCGTCATGGGGTATACCGAAAGATGGGCATTTCAGCACTGAGTCGAAACTAATGCTGAAATTTTTATAGCTCTGCCGGCAGTCGGCCCGACTGGTTGATGCCGAGGCTGAATTTTGGCGAAGTCCAGAAGCGTTAAGAACTACTGACTGTGATTTCGTGACTGAAGGCCCTGATTTTCGTCACGTGGATCCCAAACCAGGCCAAGGCCCAGCCCAAAATTACCACGTGAGCCTTTATATTCGAACGCGCGGGCTTGCGAGGCCTTTACGCCCGTATTTGCTCCCGCGACTTTTCATCTTCCTCTGCAAGCTCCGCCGCCACGCTCGCCACTAGGGTTTCTAGATCTGCGGTTCCCCGCTCGATCTCCCCTCAAACCTTTGATTTGCCATGTCTTCCCCCGCTTCCTCCGGTGACACCACCATCGGTGCGAAGAGCCAGGAGTGGAGCGCTTCGATCTCTACCGAGCGGCGCCTAAACAAGCTGGTGACACTTGGCGTTCTTCCGCCGCAAGAGCTCGTCGCCTGGCGGACGGCCGCCAGTGAGTCTGTTCCCATACCTCGTTCCGACGAGATTGTGGTTTTTGAATCTTTCTTTCTTCGTGGCTTTGGCCTTCCCACGGGGCCTTTCCTCCGCGGGCTCTTGAACTTCTACGGGATAGAGTTGACTCACCTCAACCCGAATTCCATTCTTTATATTTCTTCTTTCATTTATCCATGCGAGGCGTATCTCGGGATACCCGCGCACTTTGATCTCTTCCGCTACCTGTTTCTTCTCAAACCCTTTCCCAATAAAAAGGCGCCGAAAGCCGTTGGCGGCACGGGCTTTCAACTGAGGGAAGGGGCCAAGAAAATATATCTCGCCTTCCCTTTGAAAACTTCCAATAAGGGTTGGCACGGGGAATGGTTTTATTGCGCAAATCTTTCGCCGCCTCTTTCTTCCTTTGTCGGGGGATGCCCCTCCATTGCCTCGTCTTGGACCTCCCTCCCGAATGACTCCGAAATGGGTCAAGTCAAGGAGCTTCTCCCCCTTCTCCAAAAGCTGAAGTCGGATGGGTTGACTGGTATGGGCGTAATAATTAGCTTCGTCTGCCGTCGAATCGAGCCCTCCAAAGAGCGCGTTCATCCTGCCTTTGAGTACATCGGTCGGCAGGACACCACTAGGGAAGGTGGAGAAAATCTTCCTGAAAAGGCTATGCTCGCCAGGATCACCGACCTGTTCGCGCCGGGGGTTGACATTGTCAACGCCGACTGCCCTAAGGCTTTCGGGCTAAAAAATCCGGCTCCCACGGTATGTGTGACTACCGGAAGTCCATAGTAGTAGTGTCTTCTTTTTGCTAACTGGTTTTCTTGATATGCGCAGGACTGCTCTTATTTCTTCTCTGAGCCCCCTCTTCTCGAAACCCCCCGCTCTAAGGCGGCCCCTGCCAAACGTCCTGCCGAGGGACCAGCTGAAGACCGCCCGCCCAAGAAAGGGAAGGAGATCTCGGAGGAGGACTCTAGTGAAGATGAGACTCCTCTGCGGAGGCTACGCCGAGGCCTCAGCGCCGGGGGGCCTAAGGTGCAAGAGAGAACTGCCGCAGCACCGTCGCCTAAGGCCAGCGGCGAACCAAAAGCTGCTCCGAAGGATAAAGCTGCTCCGGCACCATCAACCGGCACAAGCACTGGTGCCGCCCCGCCCCGAGTGGTTCAACCACTCGGAAAGGGCCAGCTATTAGGATAAAGAAGTCCAACAGGTAATAAGCACCCATCGACTCTTTCCTTTGCTATTCGAATTTTGTTGATGACTTCTCCTTCTTCAGAAAACCCAGCGATGCGGTTCCTATGGACGTGGCGACTGGGCCGACACCTCCGCCGATGGCCGCGCCCAGCCAGCCCTCTACTGCCGCACCTGGAGACGGCCAGGCCGTGGCTGAATCAACCGCCGAGCGGCCCCCCTCTGCTACTCCTGCAACGACGGCGGTGAGATCTCCTCCTCCAAAACCTGCGGAAGCCGCGATCCCAGAAATGGAAGAGATCCCGCGTCGCTCTATTTCGCCACCGAGGTCCCCCCTCCGCCTTGCTGTTGAAATAGAGGGGGCGGCCTTCACAATAGATGATGAGGCCGAGGAAGCAGAGCTGACCGAGCTCAGCAAATACTCTGCTGAATGCAGCTGACTGATCTCGGTAAGTCCTCTTGCCCATCTCTTCTGAACTCAGGGTTTTTCTGACTTCTTTTTCTTTTGGTGCCTCCCAGAGCCTAGGAGCACGCACATTGCGCAAATCCCAGTATCTCCGAAAGGTTGCTCCCCATCTCAAAACCCAGAAGGATCATGAGACAAAGATATGGCAGATATGAACTCGGTACGAGGCCCAACTAAGGGAGCTACGCCATGAAGCTAACCAGCTGAGGTTCCAGGGCGTGGAAAACACAGCTGATCTTCGGAGTAAGTTTCTTGACTTCGCTGGCTTGTTGTCCGAATGATTTCCTCTAACTCTCTTCCCTGAAGGTCTGCGCGATCAGCTTCAGGCTGTGGAGAAATCCGAGCTTCAGGGCCGTGCTAATTTGGAGCGAACCACTCGGGAGCTCGAAGGTATAGCTTCTGTCTCTACTCCTTTGTGATTGTCCTTTGAATTGTCTGTGATGGTGTCCCGACTGGTTTTCCAGAATACAAGCGCAAAACGCAAGCCCAGTTTGATATTTTCAAAGGGAAGATCAATTCTGCGACTGCATCCCGCAACGAGCTCCTAGTGGCCATCGGACCCATCATGGAGCCCTTGTATCCTCAGGAGGCATTGCCAGCCAATGAAGGCGAAGTAAACATGCGCATAAAGCAAGCTCCCGAGCGGCTCTCTGCCATGCTCAAGGATACGGCGACGACTAGTGCCAGCCAAGCTTTGGCGACCACCAAGTCCTTGTACCCGCGAGTTGACTTGGAGGCTATGAAGGAAGGCTTCGCCTGCGACGAAGATCAAGCCGCCGCTCTTCTGGAGGAGGTAAAAGATATGTCGGCTGCCTTAGTTGACAATATAGACCTGTAAATGTAACAAAACTTAGCTTGTACAAAAACATTGATAACGGAATATAAGTGATCCCTGAGTGAAAATGTCTTCTTCTTTATGTACTGCTCATGTGTTCTGCCGAGTGATTTTTATTCTTTTCGTTAAGCACTCTGCCCGACTATTCTAGCCCCCGAGCGCTGAGAGTGGGCTCATGGCTCGATCCCGATCGCGTTGTTCGAGTGACTTAGAACTCGCCGTACATGGGGAATCAGAGCTTCACTACTTAGAACTTGCTAACACTCGGCTTCACACAATCACAATATTTAACGAAGAAAGACTTTTATTGCCCAGGTGTGCGGTCATGCCGCACACTATTAGGTGTAGCCCCCGACTTACTGCTTGATCAGAACGAGACCAAGTAGCAAGTCAAGTAAAAGGTAAAAATTGAAATACATCAGGAATAGAAGCGACGTAGCTGTTCTATATTCCACGTGTTTGGGACGTTAGATCCATCTTCTCGTTTAAGCCGATAAGCCCCCGGGCGTGTCACTTCATCAACGATGTAGGGGCCTTCCCAGCTTGGGGATAGCTTGTGCTCGCACTTTTGGTTTCTCCGGAGGACCAGATCTCCTTTGGCGAAAGCGCGGCCGTGTACATTACGCTGATGATATCGACGTAAGCCTTTGAAGTAGTTGGCCGATCGGATGGTTGCTGCTCCCCTTGCTTCTTCCAGCCAGTCGAAGTCCTTTAATCTGCCTTCATCCGACTCGTTTTCTTCATAGTTTAGGACCCGAGGAGATTTGAACTTTAGCTCGGTCGGTAAGACCGCCTCCAAACCATATACAAGGAAAAAAGGTGTTTGCCCTGTCGCCCTACTAGGAGTTGTCCTGAGCCCCCAGAGAACCAAAGGCAATTCCTTTACCCATCTTGCAGCATATGGCTTGAGCCGATCGAATATTCTTGCTTTAAGTCCCGTGAGGAGCATCCCATTAGCGCATTCGACTTGTTCATTGCTACGTGGGTGAGCCACTGATGCAAAACAAATCTTGATGCCCTGTTCATCTCCCCAATCTTGGAACTCGCTGCTTTTGAATTGTACCCCATTGTCGGTGATGATTCTGTTTGGCACACCGAAGCGGACTACGATCTCCCGAAAGAACTCCTTGGCTTTGGCTGCCGTGATAGCGGCGACTGGTTTAGCCTCGATCCACTTGGTAAACTTGTCAATAGCCACAAAGAGATGCGTAAATCCTCCTTGTGCCGTCTTCAAGGGACCGACCATGTCAAGCCCCCAGACCGCGAAAGGCCAGGTAATAGGTATGGTCTGCAAATCCTGAGCCGGTGTATGTATTTGTCGCGCAAAGAACTGGTAGCCTTCACAAGTTCGCACAATGTCTTGCGCATCTGTTACGGCTATTGGCCAGAAAAACCCTTGGCGATAAGCTTTGCCGACTAGGGAACCTGCAGCCGCATGGTGCCCACACTCTCCCGAGTGGATTTCTTTGAGTAAATTCCTGCCTTCTTGCTCTGAGATACACCGTCTAAGTATTCCGGAACTGCTCTTATGAAAGAGTTCGTCCCCGACTACCTTGTAGTTCTTGCTTCGACGCATTATACTCTCGGCCTGTGTGCGATCCTCAGGGAGCTCATCTTTCAGGATGTAATCTATGTAGGGCTGAGTCCAAACAGGATTGATGGTGAGAACTTCTGCCTCGGCTTGGACCTCTGAACCAGTCGGCGCTGGTGTCCGAGTGTAGAGGGTTTGTGTATTTCTTCAAGGAATATTCTAGCTGGGACAGACGCCCGGCTGGAACCCATGTTTGCAAGTTCGTCTGCGTCTTCATTATCTCGCCGAAGAACATGCATTAGCTCTAGTCCTTCAAACTTGTCCTCCAATTTTCTCACTTCCTGGCAGTACGCGGCCATGCCGTCATCGACACAAGACCACTCCTTTTGCACTTGGCTAACCACGAGCTGAGAATCTCCGCGAACCACCATTCTTCGGATTCCGAGTGATATAGCGATGCGTAGCCCATGGATGAGTGCCTCATATTCGGCGGCGTTGTTACTTGCCGGAAATAAGATTTGAAGAACATACTTCAATTTTTCTCCGGTCGACGAGATGAGCACAACCCCAGCCCCCGCGCCGCTGAGCATAAGGGAACCATCAAAATACATTGTCCAGTATTCGAAATCCTCCTGGGTTGCTGGAAGTTATGTTTCTGTCCACTCGGCAACGAAGTCAGATAGCACATGTGATTTGATGGCTAGTTAGGGCTTGAACACTATTTCAAAAGCTCCAAGCTCCACAGCCCACTTGGCGATTCTCCCAATGGTCTCACGATTGTGGAGTATGTCCCCAATCGGAAAAGACGTGACCACCGAAATACTATGCCCTTGGAAATAATGCTTGAGTTTGCGCGATGACATGAGCACCGCATACAAAAGCTCTTGTATTTGTGGATATCGCACCTTGGATTCGCCCAACACCTCGCTAATGAAATAGACGGGGTGCTAAACTTTCTGCTGCTATCCTTCCACCTCCCGCTCTACAACGATCGCACTGCTGGCTACATGGGCCGTGGCGCTAATGTAAAGCAAGAGTGGCTCTTCCGGCACCGGGGGAACCAATACCGAAGGAGAGAATAGAAATTTCTTCAATTCTTCAAAAGCCTCTTGTGCTTCTGGTGTCCACTGGAATTTATCTTGCTTACGAAGGAGCTTGAAAAAGGGCATGCCTCTTACTCCGAGTCATGAGATAAATCTCCCGAGTGATACCATGCATCCGTTGAGCTTCTGAACATCCTTTTGACAGCTTGGGGGCTTCATCTTCAATATGGCATTGATCTTCTCAAGGTTGGCTTCAATGCCCCGATGTGATACGATGAATCCGAGTAGTTTTCCCGATGGGACCCCGAAGACACACTTCTCCGGGTTGAGCTTCATTCTGAACGCCCTTAAATTTTCAAATGTCTCGGATAGGTCGGCGAGAAGACCTTCCTTAACCCAAGTTTTTACCACCACATCGTCCACATATGCCTCCACGTTGCGTTCGAGTTGGGTGTCAAAGCACCACTGAATATTGCGTTGGTAGGTTGCACCAGCACTTTTCAACCCGAAAGGCATTGTGACATAGCAGAAAGCCCCAAAGGGTGTAATGAACGATGTCTTGATGCAATCTTCTTCTTTCAAGCTGATCTGATGATAACCAGAATACGCATCCAGGAAACTCAGGAGCTCGCAGCCAGCAGTAGAATCTACCAACTGATCAATGCGAGGCAGTCCAAAAGGATCCTTAGGACATGCTTTATTAAAGTCGGTGTAGCCCACGCACATGCGCCATGTTTTATTCTTCTTTTCAACCAAGACCGGGTTGGCCAACCAGTCGGGATGATACACCTCCTTGATGAAACCTGCGGCTAACAATTTGGTGATATCTTTCCTGATAGCTTCTTTGCGGTCCGGTGCAAAACGTCTAGGGCGCTGCTTGACCGGCTTCGCGTTCTCGTGCACGTTTAACGAGTGCTCGATCACCTCCCTCGGAACACCGGGCATATCCGATGGCTTCCAAGCGAACACATCCCGATTGTCTCGGAGGAAAGTGACGAGCGCGTCTTCCTATTTCTCATCCAAACCTGTCCCGACCAAAGCCGTCTTGGCCGGATCGGAAGGGTCAAGAGTTACCTTCCTTACTCCCTGGTCCGACTGGATAGAGAGCTTGGATTGTTTTTTGGTCGGAATCTCACCCTCGTCTTGAAGCGTAGCCACTGCCCCGCGAATCTGCTCCATGTCCGCAGCTGCCTCCAAGGATTGGGCTAATTCACAGCTTTCCCTATCGCATAAGAAAGATCGCTTGACGTCACCAGGGAGCGTGATGACACCTTTCGGCCCTGGCATCTTCATCACAAGGTACGTATAGTTCGGAACAGCCATAAATTTAGCCAATCCGGGCCTTCCCAAAATAGCATGATATGCCTTTTCGAAATTAGCCACCTCGAAACTTAGATGCTCAGTCCTGTAGTTTTCTTTGGTCCCAAACGTGACAGGCAGAGTGATCCTTTCGAGTGGAATTGCCGACGTCCTGGGGATTACCCCATGGAATGGCGATGACTCTGGCCTGAGTTCAGAACTTGATATCTTCATATTGTCCAAAGTCTTGGCGAAAAGGACGTTAAGTCCACTCCTGCCATCGATTAGGACCCTCTTCAACTTGATGGCCCGAACGACCGGATCCAAAACTAAGGGGTATCTCCCGGGAAAGACCACTCGGTCTGGATGATCCGATCGATCAAAGGTAATTGGAACTTCAGACCAGCGAAGATACTGAGGAGTCGCCGATGTAATTGCATTGATTTCCCGAGTGGTAAGCTTTTGCTTCCGCTTGGACTCATATGAATCCGACCCCCCAAATATGTAACTGATCTCTCTTTTGGTTTCTTGATAATCATCGTCTGGCTTATCACCGCGCTTGCCTTTCCCCGTGTCCAACTTCTTGGCGCTGTTGTCGGCAAACTTCTGTAGGATGAGGCAATTCTTGGCTGAGTGCTTTCCTCGGGGATGGAAAGGACAAATGGCCTCCATCACCTTTGTCGGTGTAATAAATACCAGGGTGTGGAGAGTCCTGAGAAGATCAAGCGGGCCCCACGATCAAAGGGGCGAGCAGCCCCAACGCGTGGCGAGCCCCTCGGCGCCCAAGCGGCCCCACGTCAAGCGGGCGAGCGAGCCCGCCCGATGGCGAGCCCCTCGGCGCCTCAAGCTGGCCCCACGCGTCGGCGGGCGGCGGTGCCCCAGCGCATGGACGAGCCCCTCGGCGCCCTAGGCGGGCCCCACACGTCGGTGAGCGGCGAGCCCAATGGCGTGGCGAGCCCCTCGGTGCTCCAGCGCCCCCACGCGTCGGGCGTCGGCCCCAGCCGCTGGCGAGCCCCTTAGCGCCCGGCGGGCCCCACGTGCCACGCTGGCGATTAGGCCCTGCGCGTGGCGAGCCCCTTAGCGCTCGGCGAGCGAGCTCCTCGAAGACCGGCAAGGGCCCCACGCGTCGGGCGGGCGGCGAGCCCGGCGTGGGCGAGCCCATCACCCCGTCGGGCGAGGGCCCCACGCACCAAAGCGGCGTGGCGAGCCCCTCGGCGTGAGGGCCCCCATCAGCGGGGCCCACATGGCAGGGAGCGTTGCGGAAGGAGTCTTCTGGGCGAAGGCTCTCCCTGCTGCGAAGGACGAGGGCATTTAATGCGACATCACGCGCGGATAGACGGCTGAAGAGATGATTACCGCTACAGTGACCCCTGCAGGCCTAAGCGGCTGTCACTGTGGCGCAGCAGAATTGACCGGCAGAGAGAAGGTTTGCTTAAGATGGCCGCCCGCGTCAGGAGGAGCAGGCTGGGTCCCACCCGCAGCCTCACCGGTATGATTGTCTTGGTCGAGGTCACTTGCGGCAACGCGAGGCGAGCGCCTTGCTGGCGCGGGCAGCGCAGACGTTTTCGTCTCTCTGTCGTGTCTTGTCGATTATCTCGAGAGTATCAGACTACCTACCCCTCGCTCTCTCCGCCAGTTCAAGGCTTGTATCAAAGGGGAGGAGAGCGAGGGGAGGGGCACGTTGGGTACGGGCGCTTGGAACACATAGTTCACAAGCATCCTGTAAACCACATTCCATTCAACCACAACACAAGAAGAGCGAAAGCTCAGCAGGAGTAGGACTATTACCCGCAAGGGGGTCCGAACCTGGGTAATCCCCGTGTGTTGCTCTTTGCTGCGCCCACCGCTCAATCGAACCGAGCACGGCTGATCGGCTAGCAGGATAGAAATCTGACTAGGGGTGTGATCCGCAGTGGTTGAGCGGAGAACACGCCGTCAGTGGCGCGCCAGTAAAGCGCTAGCATCGATTCTTGCTCTTGACCTCATCAATGGCGGATCAGCGATCGCGTTGGACCGAGGCGGCCGCTAGAGCGCTGCCCGCGCGTCGGCGCGGCAATGGCGGTGGATCAGCCAGGCAGCAGTCGCCCCGGCCAAGCTAGGCGGCGCATGGCCTTGGAGGAGTACACTCCAGCACAGAACCTCCATGCGGCCAGGGCCCTGCTGGACAACCCATCGGTGCCGGTGACTCCGGACTCCCCGGCGGCTCCGTGGCTGGCCAGTTTGGCCCGCTACGTTGACGCCGCCGCGGCGGTGGTGCAAGTTTCGGGAGGCGCGGGAGCCGGTGTTTCTGCTTCCTCCCGTTCTTTCTTGCCCCCGCCTCTCGCAGAGTCTCTGGCGGGAGGGAGCGGGCCAGATGACGAGAGCCAGCGACTCCTCGGGTTCGCCAGCAAAGCGTCAGGTGGGCGGGATCTCGGTCCCACTTGGAGGATCGCCATCTACGGAAGGAGAAGACTCACGCGACAAGCTCATGGCGGCACGACGGGTCTTGCGCGATCAAGGCCGATGCTTGCTGCCGTGGGGACCAGGAGGTTCCACGACGCCGCCTCCGTCGAGGAGGAGGTGCCTCTTGGCCTTGATCCGGACGGCGAACACAATGAGCCGAGGCGCATCCAGGAGCAGGAGGCTCGAAGTCGGCCGCCGCCTTTTCGAAGGAGCTGCCGCATCGATGGCGGAGAGGTTCCGCCCACCCCATCGAGAAGTATGACGGCTCCACCAACCCCGACGAATTCTTGCAGATCTACACTACGGTGATGCAGCCGGTGGAGGGTCGGGAAGGTTACTCGCGAACTACTTCCTGCAGTCCTCACCGTGGAGCCCGCTCTTGGCTCATGAACACGCCCGAGTCCGTGGGGTCGTGGAAGGAGCTCTCGAGCTCTTCATCACCAACTTCGAGGCACGTTTGAGCAGCCCGAGTCGAGGGCGACCTCCTAACGTGGAAGCGGAAGAAGGAGAGTCATTGCGACTACATCCGGCGCTTCGGTCAGTCCGCAATACCATCCCCGACATCTCCACCGACGCCGTTGTCACGACATTCGTGAGAGGCGCCCGAGACCCTAGGGTCAAGGAGAAGATGGCCACCGCAAGATCAAGGCGACGGAAGAGCTCTTCACCTTGGTGCACAAGTCGCCCTTGAGCGGAGAGCTTCGCTTCGCCCGGCTGCCGCAGGCGGGGATAGGCTCATGGCGCGAGCCGGACCTCGAAATCCCGCGGCAAGGACAAGAAGAAGCTCAAGGTGGCGAGACCGGCAGGTCATGGCCGCCCTTGACAACAACGACAGCGAAAGCGGTGGCCGCTGCGCTTGGCGCAGCGCTGGGAAGCGAAGAAAGGAGGAGGCCAGCGGTGGAAGCCGTGGCGGCGGCGGCGGCAGAACGGTCCCCGCAGGCGGCGAAGCGACCGCCGCGATCACGGGCGTTCCAGCGGCGCGACGACGGGCGACCGCCCGTCCCTTGAAGTGGAGTGGGGGCTTCTTGCCCCATTCACCGCAACAGCTCCCACGACATGGCGGATTGCCATGTCGTCAACAAGTTGGTGGACAAGCGCGTCCAAGAGCAGCAGCAGGCGTCCGGCAGCGGCAAGGGCAAGGAAACGGCTTCGCTTGGTTTCCAGCAGGCGGAGCGCGAAGTTGCCGTCATCCACGGCGGATCGGCTACCTATCCGTCCCACGCTAGCTTTAAGCGTGCGATGAGGGAGGTGTGCGCCGCCGTGCCCGGCTTTGGGTCAGCAAGGCAGCTGGCGTGGTCGAACAACCGTCGCGTTCGGTCGAGCCGATCACCCGGCCGATCACCGACCTGGACATCTCCCGATCGTGGTTGCGCCCACGGTCCGGAATGTAAAGCTAGGGCAGGTCTTTGGTAGACGGAGGAGTTCCTCAACCTCCCGTCCGCCGGGTCACCAAGGCGCTCGAGATCCAGCGGCGGGAGCTTCGACCGGGCGCCTCCGTTCTTGACATCGCGCCGGGCCGAGTCCGTCTCATTGGCGCGTCGGCCTCCCAAAGGCGTTTGAGGCTCGGCAACTTCCGCACCGAGATGCTTGAGTTCGGGTGGCGGACTTCGACCTCCCTACAACGCCATCTTGGGTCGGGCCGACCAAGTTCATGGCGGCTTGCCACTATCGTACATGGTGGTGAAGATCCCAGGCGCCGCCCCATCGTCTTGAAAGTGGACGCTGGGCGCTCCGCTGCGACAAGGACGCTCTCGCTTTGGCGGGGCAATCGGCGCCGAAAGGCCGAGGCTTCGACTCTGGGAGCTCCTCGTGAACCCGTGCCTCCCCGGTTCGTCCGCGGAGGTTAAGCGGTCTCCTGAGTGAGTCGAGACCAGCGAAGACCGTTCGGGTGGGCGCCTCTCGCTGCCAAATAAGGCGCTCGTCTCCATCCTCGATCTAACGCAGACGTGTTTGCATGGCAACCGTCCGACATGGCTAGGGTCCCCAGGGAGGTGATTGAGCACAAATTGGCGACGTTCCCCGGCGCGTGACCAGTCATGCAAAAGGTCCGGAAGCAGTCGGTGGAGCGCCAGGAAGTTATCCGCCAGGAGGTGGACAAGCTCTTAAGGGCGGGGGTCGTTCGCATCGTCGCCCATCCCAGGTGGCTCGCGAACCCCGTCCTCGTCAAGAAATCCAACGGGCGGTGGAGGATGTGCGTGGACTTCACCGAACTCAGCAAGGTGTGCCCGAAGGATCCGTACCCGCTGCCCTGCATTGATCTCATCGTCGATTCCACGGCGGGGTGCGAGCAGCTGTGCTTTCTGGATGCGTACTCCGGGTACCACCAGATTAGCATGGCCGAAGAAGATGAAGACAAGACGCCGCCGACGCCCCATGGGCGTCTCTTCGCTACACAAGGATGGCGTTCGGACTGAAGAATGCAGGCCCGACCTATCAGAGGGCCATGCACATCGCTCATCGCCCTCAAATAGGGCGGAACCTGGAGGTGTACGTCGACGACTTGGTGGTGAAGTCCAAGAAGGCAGAGGAATTGATCGGCGACATGGAAGAAACCTTCGCCAACTTGAGGAAGTACTGCATCAAGCTCAACCCTGAGAAGTGTGTATTCGCCGTTCCGTCGGGCAAACTGCTGGTCTTCCTCGTCTCCCAGATGGGGATTGAGGCGAACCCGGACAAGATCACGGCGATCGAGAACATGAAGCCCCGACGCGACTTGGCGGATCATGCAAGGCTTGGTGGGTCGCTTGACCTCCTGGGCCGCTTTATAGCTCGCTGGGGATAAAAGTCTTCCACTACTCAAGCTCTGAAGAAGACCAACCAGTTAGTGTGGGCGGCGGGCGGGCGCAGAGGCGTTCGACGGCTGAAAAAGTATCTAACTTCCCGCCCGTCTTTGGTCGCCTGACCCGGCGGCCACCGATCCTTTATGTCGGCTAACCCCAGTGGTCGGCGGTCTTTGGTGGCGGAAGAGAAGGTGTTCACGCCCATCTACTACATCGAAGCAAAGTCCTCCACGACGCCAAACAAAGGTACTCGCAAAGATCGAAGATGCTCTCGCCCGTCTTGACGGGCGTCGAAGCTGCGTCACTACTTCTAGGGGCGAGAAATCACCGTACTGACCAAGTACCCCTTGCGGGAGATCCTCTTCAACCGCGAGGCGACGGGAAGCATCGCCAAATGGATCATGGAGCTGGCGGAATTCAACCTTAAATTCGCTCCCCGAACGGCCATCAAAGGGCAAGCTCTGGCGGAGTTCGTCAGCGAGTGGACACCGGCGGACGCAGAAGCTGAAGACGTCCCAATACCCTCGCCGTGGACTCTCTTCTTCGACGATTCGTTCCGGCTTGAAATTTGAGGCGGTGTCGTTCGGTGTCTCCCACCGCGACATTATCCGCACTGGTGGTCTTTGAGTTCCGCGCTACCAACAACGCCGCGAATCTGAAGGGCTACTCGCCGGGGCTCGGGTGGCTTCAACCACAGGCATCCGTATTTGCAAGTCAAAAGCGACTCTCTCCCCGGTCATCAACCAGCGAGGAAAGATTTCACTGCGCGATCTGTCATGGCGGCCTACAGGGCGGAGGTGCGCCCGGTTGGAGCGGACATTCGAGGTTTGGGCTTCGCGACGCCCTCGCCGCGACAACTATATGGCGGATGAATATCCCCTGCATTGCCTCATCAAAGGCACTGTTCCTACCGGGTTTTTGAAGAAAGACTCACGCTGCCGTCTGTCATGAGCCCCAATTCTGGTGGGGCGACACCTTTCTGGTGCGCTCCACATCCGGAGGAGACGTCACTAATCACCTTACAGCTCCCGGTTGGAGGGAGGCGGAAGAACTGGCCGAGGCGGTTGAGGCGGAAACGCCAAAGCCGTGCGTAGTCGTCGGCGACAATGTACGAACGTCGCCACACTCATCCGGAAGGTCGATGGATGGATCCGATCCTAGCCTACTGCGGGACGGAGTGATCCCAGCGATGGCGACGATCGGCCGAGAAGATAGCGCGCAAGGCCAAGCTCATACGCCTCGTAGGTGGGGACTGTGTCGCCCGAGCGCAAACGGAGTTCTCTTGAAGTCGTCACTCGGGAAGCGGGAGTGCAATCCTCTCTGAGATCCATGGAGGCATGTGCGGGAGCCATTGAGGGAGTCGGGCGTTGGTTGGAAAGGTCTTTCGCCACGGCTTCTCTTGGCCTCGCCCTCGAGTGATGCCTTCGAGCTGGTGAAGAGATGCGGCGTGCCAATTTCATGCTAAGCGAGATCCACCGACCGCCCAGCGCAAACCATTCCGCTCTCCGGCCTTCGCGATGCAGGGATCGATATCTGAGCCCGTTCGCGAACAGCCGGAGGTTACACACACATCTGTTAAATCGCCGCCGACAAGTTCACCAAGTGGGTGGAGGTATCGCCGTCCGCGATCACATCCGCTACGCCATAAAGTTCATGAAGAGCATCTTCGTCCGGTTTGGCGTCGCTAACAGGATCATCATCGACAACAACGCTTTCGAGTTCAAGCGCGCCGATTTCAAGATCGTGCGAAGAGCTGGGTACCAAGTTGCTTCGCCTCTTGCACATCCGAAGAGCAATGGGCAAGTGGAGCGGCAACGCAGAAGTACTCAGAGGACTCAAGACAAGGGCTTTCGACCGTCTGGAGAAGCGCGGCAAGCGCTGGGCGGAAGAAGTCCCCACCATATTGTGGGCGCTGCGGACAAATTCCCAACAGAGCCACCGGCGAGACCCCTTTCTTCCTGGTGTATGGCTCAGAAGCGGTGCTCCCATCAGAGCTCGCCTTTGGGTCCCCAAGGGTGGCGGCGTTCAGTGAAGATGAGACCACGACCGTCGTCGGATGAAGTAAATCTCCTGGAGGAGATCAGAGACAGGGCAGCGATCCGGGCCGCCAGGTATCAGCAGGCACTGCGCCGTTATCAAGCGAGACGGGTGTGTCAGAGAACACTGGCAGTGGGCGACCTCGTTCTGCGCAAAATTCAAGCGCAGGCTGGGCGCAACAAACTGTCTCCCCTGTTGGAGGGCCCCTTCAAGGTGGTCTCAGTCTCCCGCCCAGGCTCAGTCAGGCTCGCCTTCGAGGATGGTCGCGAGTTGGCGAACACTTGGAACGTCGAGCAGCTGAGGAAGTTCTACCCGTAGGTAGCTGTTCCAAGAGCTTTTTTGGCCTTCCTTTGAACGTCGAGCAGCGAGGTCTTCTTCCTTCCCCGCTCGCCTCGGGGGCTGCATTGTACAAAGCCATCTTCAATAAAAAGATAAGTTCTGTCTCTCTGTGGGCATCTGTTCTTTTTCGCCTTAAGTCTGTTAGAGAGCATTCTATTGAAAGCTGGTAGCGAAAGTACTTAAGGCTGATGGCCCCTTAGTTGCAAAGGCGAACGCTTGAACTTACGGTTGGGCGAGGCGAGGCGGACGGAAGGCGGGTTCTAAGCCTGGTGTGTCGGCTCGGTCTGGGCAATGCGCCAACGGCGGCACCGGCGTCTAGACCACTTCCGAAAGCTGAGTGCTCGCCACGTAACGTTTAAGGTCGGTTTGCCGAGAGGCCGTAAGGGTTGAAGTAACCTGATGCCTAAGGAAAAAGCGCTCACTTCCAACAGAACGTTCTGTCTAAAGCTTGTGGCGATCAGTTGCGTAGCCTCAAAAAGTCTGTTAGAAAGCATTCTATTGAAAGCTGGTAGCGAAAAAGTACTTAAGGCTGATGGCCCCTTAGTTGCAAGGGCGAACGCTTAAACTTGCGGCTGGGCGAGGCGAGGCGGACGGAAGGCGGGTTCTAGCCTGGTGTGTCGGCTCGGTCTGGGCAATGCGCCAACGGCGGCACCGGCGTCTAGACCACTTCCGGAAGCTAAGCTCTCGCCACGTAACGTTTAAGGTCGGTTTGCCGAGAGGCCGTAAGGGTTGAAGTAACCTGATGCCTAAGGAAAAAGCGCTCACTCTCAATAGAACGCTCTGTCTAAAGCTTTTTGCGTTCGGGTGCCCCAGTTCTTTTCGCAATCAAGAGTTTGCGCGAAGTTTGATCGAGACTCACAGCAAAAAGCAAAAGTTTTCATTAACAGGGTTTGTACAGGAAAAATAAAAAGAAGATGAGGGAGTTCGCCTACTCCTCGTCTTCGTCTTCCTCGCCCACTGCCGGCGCAGCGCCGCACATCATTGAGACACGGTTGGCGGCGGTGTCAACCCGTGACTGCTCAATCCGGTCCAGTTGGTGCGAAGGTTCCCCGGTGGCGGCGTCGAGGTCAAACGCGGCGTTTTGGGCAAGGCAGTTGCCCAAGACGAACCGCGCTGCTTCGAGAGCGCCGTGGCGACCATCTTCGATCGCCCGCGCCCGCATCACCACCGGGAGATCCCGAAAAGCCTCGGCGGCGCGCCCCACGGCCCCAGCATACTGCGCGGCGGTCTCCTCCAGCGGAGAGTACAAGGTAACGCCCAGCGGGTACAGGACGTCCCTGAAGCTGTGGTAGGCGCCGCGCAACATGTCGGCGAGGACCCGAAGACGCTCGGAGTGCTCCGCGCGGAGGTCTTCGACGGCTTTGGTGGTCGAGGCGGCTGCGGCTTGCGCCGCCCCAGCCTCGCGCGCCGCCGTCTCCCTCGCGGCGACCTCCGCTCCGGCGCTTTGCCGCCGCTTCGCCGACGGTCCGCGACGCCGAAAGTCAAAGCGCCTTCCCGTGCGGCCAGTGTGGCGAGGCACGGAGCGCCTCGCGAGCGCCCGACGTCGGCGGCAATGGCGCCCACGGCGTTGGCGTCCGCTGCGGCAACGGCCGAGGATCTTCCACCTCGTCTCGGCGCAATCTCCGGGCGAAGGCCTCGCCTCCGTCGAAGGAGCCGGGCGAAGCTGGGGAACTCGGCGGGTCGCGCATGATGGAGCTTGAGGCCCCAAAGATCCGCTACGTCCCGTGAAGATAAAACAAAGTAAACAGGTTCGTATGCGAAAACATGCGACATGCTAACCCTAACGTCAAGTGTGCGTAAGTCTGAGAAGCTACTGGCGCGCGCGCGCCGTAAAGCGAAGGTCGAAGCTGGCGGCTCAAGCCGCTGGTTGCGGAAGCAGCGGCGGCGCCGTCCTGTTGGCGCCGTCGAACAATACTGGCGCGAAAGCGGCGCCAGACAGAAGCGCCAGCGCCTAACAAGGCCGCGTCAGCGGCGAAGGCGTAAGGGGAGCGCGTCGGCGCGGGAGCAGAAGAAACAGCAGCGGCGCCAGCTCCACGAGAGTCGCCAGCGCTCTTGCCCGGGCGGCGAGCGGCGGCAGCAGCAGGCCCCCACCGGAGGGGGCCGAGGCGGCGGCGAAGCTCAGATCGAGGGCGAAGCTCTCTTTGGGCTCCCTCTCCCTCCACGTCGTCGTCGCCAAGGATGAGGCGCTTCCGAGAGCTTGATCGAGTCACCGCCACGCCAGAGCGCAGCAACGGAAGCTTTGGCGGCTTGGAGGCGGCTCGCGGATCTGCATGGTCCTCGCCACCTGGACCATGGGACCGAGACCTCCATGGGGGCAGCCCACGCAAGTCTTGGTTGCGCTCCCGTGGGTCCCAGTCGCAGAGGGGGCGGATGGTCTCCCAAGAAGAGATATCGCCGGTTGGCGCGGTCAAAGTCCGCTAGCCACTGCCGAGCACGTTCTCCCAAGACGTTCCTGGGCCGGGCACAAGAGAGAAGAAGAAGCCATAAGTCACAAGGTGTCAAAAGAAGAGACATTCCAAAAAGACAAGAAACCCAAAAGAATGAAGGAGCATTTACCTCCAGGGACAAGGCGGGCACCATCGTCATCGCCATAGTACTGCCAGGCGGGGCGAACCCTCATGCGGAGCGGGCAGAGGCGGCGCCGCAAGAAATCCGCCACAACGTGGGTTCCGGTGAACCCGTTGCGGCGGAGCTTAGCGATGCGCCCCATCATCTCCTCCAGCTCCGCTGAGTCGTCAGGCGGAGACCCCCAGCTGGCAAGGGATTCCGCAGGACCCTCGGGGAGGTCAAGGTCGTCGCAGCCGCTGGCGTCCTCCACGTACAGCCATTGACGGTGCCAGTCCTTCCAGTTGGACTTGACCGTGACCGGGAGGAAGACGGCGGCGTCGCGGAGCATGAAGTAGCAGCTTCCAATGGCCCTCGCTGAGCGCAACCGCATGCTGGCGTGAAGAGCCGCGCCAGAGCGGAGAGTTTGACATCGTCCCCACGAACATCTCGCAGAGGTGGACGAAGATGGTCAGGGCCACGATAGAATTGGGGGGAAGGTGCGTCGCCTGGATTTCGTAGATGGCGAGCACCGCCAAGAAGAACTCCGAGTACGGCGGGACAAGCCCCGCCAGCATCGCCCAAGTGAAAGTCACAATCTCCCCGTCACGGGGGCAAGGCACTATGGTGCCGGCGCGGAACCGGACGGAGGTGAGCGGCACGAACCCTTGGAGCCGCGTCGCCACGTCCTCGTCGACAGCAGAGGCAGGCAAAGCAGGCCCAGACGGTGGCGCGTCCCCGCGGCGACCCTTGCTGCGTTTGGGCGCCATGGAAAAACGGTGGAGGAGTTGGCGAAAGAAGAAGGTGGCAGCGGCAAAGAAGGCTCTGTGGCAGCGGCGAAGAAGGTGAAAGGCAGTTTGAGGACTTAGCGTGCGGAACGATTGGTCGCGGCGCCAAGGGGAGTATTTATAAGCAAGGCGCGCGAGTGCGACGGTTTGGATTCCGTCCCTACGCCCGCGCGCGTTATCATTGCCCCGCGCGTTTCGATTTCCCGCGAAAAGCGGCGTGGTTTCCCAAGGAAGATCGTGCGCAGGTGGAGAATCAGCGACGGCCGCGCGAAGGTGGGCCCCACGATTGCCTCCGCCGCACAAAAACGGAAAAAAATCATGGCGACGGTTCGCGTATCATGGTGGACCCGGGGCTCTTGTCGGTGTAATAAATACCGAGGTGTGGAAGTCCCGAGAAGATCATGCGGGCCCCACGCGTCGGTGGGCGAGCGAGCCCCAGCGCATGGGCGAGCCCCTCGGCGCCTCAAGCGGGCCCCACGCCAGCGTCGGCGGGCAGGCGAGCCCAGCGTGGCGAGCCCCTCGGCGCCTCAGCGGGCCCCACGCGTCGGTGGGCGGCGGGCCCAGCAACACATGCGAGCCCCTCGGCGCCTCAAGCGGGCCCCACGCGTCGGCGGCGGGCAGCGAGCCCAGCGTGGCGAGCCCTCGGCGCTCCAGCGCCCCCACGCGTCGGCGAGCGATCAGCCCAGCGGCGTGGCGAGCCCCTTAGCGCTTCAGCGGGCCCCACGCGCCAAAGCGGGCGATCGAGCCCTGCGTGGCGAAGTCCCTTAGCGCTCAGCGGCGCGAGCTCCTCGAAGACCGGCAAGGGCCCACGCGTCCGGGCGGGCGGCGAGCCCGGCGTGTGGCGGAGCCCATCAACACCGGCGAGACCCCACGACGAGCGGTGCGCGGGGCGAGCCCCTCGGCGCGTAGGGCCCCCACCATCTGCGGGCCCATATGGCGAGGCGTTGCGGAAGGAGTCTTCGGCGAAGGCTCTCCTGCTGCGAAGGACGAGCGCATTGTCGCGACATCACGCGCGGATAGACGGTGAAGAGATGATTACCGCTTCTGATGACCCTGCGAGTTGAAAGCGGTATCATCCGTGGCGCATGGAATTGACCGGCAGAGAGAAGGTTTGCTTAAGATGGCCGCCTGCGTCGAGAGAGCAGGTGGGTCCCACCATGCAGCCTCACCGGTGTGTCGTCGGGTCGAGGCCACTGCGAAGCACGCGAGCGGCGCCCATGGGCGTGGCGGCAACGCGTTTTACGTCTCTCTGTCATGTCTTGTCGATTATCTTGAGAGTACTATACTGCCTACCCCCTCGGCTCTCTCCGCCAGTTCAAGGCTTGTATAAAAGGGGAGGGGAGAGAGGGGAGGGGCACGTTGGGTACGTGCGCTTGGAACACACAGTTCACAAGCATCCTGTAAACCACATTCCATTCAACCACAACACAAGAAGAGCGAAAGCTCAGCAGGAGTAGGACTATTACCCGCAGAAGTCCGAACACGGTAATCCCGTGTGTTGCTCTTTCTTTGCGCCACCGCTCAATCGAACCGAGCACGGCTGATCGGCTAGCAGGATAGAAATCTGACTAGGGGTGTGATCCGCAGTGGTTGAGCGGAGAACACGCCGTCAACCTTGTTATAGTCACTATCGTTGGGCGGCTTAGGCCGGTTGCGCTCAGCAAACGCGACCATATCGTCCCCCTTTCGCCTCTTGTCTTTCCGCTTGTTTGACTCGTTGTCCTGCTTCTTCTGTTTGGAGTTGTCATCAGGGCCTGACCAATGGTTAATGACAGCTTTCTCAGAATTAGTGGACTGATCGGCCAAGGCGAACATCTCCCTAACCATCTTGGGTGGTACCCGAGTCATTTGCTTGATCAAATCTTCATCCTTGATCCCTCTATAGAAGGCGTCGATGACTGTTTCCTCGGAAACGTGACGGATCTGATTCTTTTTCTGTGTAAATCGCTTGATGAACTCGCGAAGAGTCTCGTTCCTCTTTTGGTGAAGCTGATGGAGCTCCCACCGCCCTCTAGGCCTCTCGTAAGTGCCCTGAAAATTGGCGATGAAATTCTCTCGAAGTTCCTCCCAGGAGTCAATAGATCCCTCCAGAAGTCCGGTAAGCCAAGTTTGTGCAGTTGGGGTTAACATGACGGGCAAATAATTGGCCATCACGGTATGATTTCCTCCCGCTGCACTAACTGCCAATGAATAAACTTGTAACCAAGTTTTTGGATCCCTTTTTCCGTCAAATATGACAATGCCCTTCGGGTTAAACCCATCGGGCCAGATCACTCGGCGGAGTCGGGGAGTGAATGCTCGAATTCCCTCCAGGGGCTGTTCATCGCGGCGCGGAGAATTACGTCTCGGTGGGGTCCTGTCGCGCGGAAAACGCAGCCTGTCGCGGAGCGGAACCTTCCTGCGGTCTCGCCGATCGCCTGGCTGGTCAGCATATCCAGCGTCACACCGGCTGCCATGACTGTCGCCATGCTGGGCACTGCGCTGACTGCCATTTCTTTGACCTCCCTCGTTATGGGGACTATGCCTCCGGGCCTCAAACTCGTGACGGCGGTCACGGCCGACTGGTTGTCTCTCACCGCCATCCCTAGCTGACTGGTTTCGGGTCCGCCTGCTCCGACTACTCCCAGTGACCGAAACCGTCCGAGCAAGAGTAGCCTCGTTCTACTGAATAGCGGCCATCTCAACCATTGCGGCCGCTCGGGCAACCATTGGGAGAGCTGGGTTGTCTGCTGGAAGTAGCGGAGCTATGGTGTCCATGAGAGCTTTGGATGCTACGATGTTGGCTTGGGGTGTACGATAGACTTCCTGATCATGCAGCTTCATCCGGAGTATGTATTGATTGACCTCTCGGCCACGCCTACCAAGGTCGCGCAAGCGCGCGTCCTCAGCTTCTTTGTGGCGCACTTCTTCCTCTCTTGCTTGCTCTGAAGGGTTTAGATCTCCACCAGAGAGTGCGTAAACTTCCCGATAGCTGTAGAGCTCAGTGCTACCCTTGGACTCGGAATCTGAGTGTGATAGACTGACGTGCTCGCTAAGTCCGATGGGGTTTCCACCATTGATGACACCCACCAAACGACTCGGATCCGACTGGATTTCGCCACTAGCGTCCGCCGGATCGTCCTCTGCTTGGATCTCTTCTTGTCCGAGTCGTGGAATACCGCGTGTGTAAGTCACAGCAGCGTCCCACAGCCTGAAAGGAAAGTCCAACTGGAGTACGTTTATCTCCCCAGTCCGGATCATGTCCGAATCCGAAAAGACAATTGAAGGGTTGCCCAAACCGCGTCCGAACCGGGAAGGGATTCCCTGATCCGCGACCTGCGCGGGGTTATCCTACCCGATCGGAAGCGTAACGAGGCTTGCTTCAGATTGGATCTCCTTCGGCTCGTAAAGACAAAGGTTGCCGATCCCGTCCGTGACCAAATCGAGACTCCCGAAGCGGAAGCTCAGTCCCGGCATGAAGACGGTTACCAGCTTGGTCGAAGAGGCCATCAAAACTCGTCGGAGATGACCTTGACTCTCCCCTACCTAGCACGCCAACTGTCGACGGTTAGTACCTTGGGGGTACTTGTCGGCAATGAAATATACAGGGTGCGCAAGATCCAGAGCTTGATGGTAACACAAGACACAAGGGAGCCTTCTTTATACAGGTTCAGGCCCTTGCGGAGGAGGTAATACCCTAGTCTTGTGCTCGTTGGGATTATATGTGGATGTCTCGATTACAATGGGTTGCGTCTCGAGGTGGGAGGATTTGATGTATAGATGCTTGATGATCGACTAGAGGCCCCGTACCCCCTTTATATAGTGGAGGAAGGTACATGTTACATTAAAGAGTCCTAGCTGGATACGAGGAGGAGCCCTACTACGAGTAGAACCCTATCTCTAAGTACTCGCGCGCGTATAGACGGCAGGGTTTACAATTACAGCGCTCCTTACAAATCGGGAGTATATTCCATATCTGGGGATATCCTTGTCGGGCAAGTCAAGGTGGAGTCCGAGTGGTTCCCTTCTCTCTACAACTGAACTGGGCCACCCCCAATGGGTGCTGTTTGGGCCTCTCGAGTACCTACCCGGGGCCCATACTGTCAACAGAGTCGTTCCCTCATGGTAGGCAATAAGGGTGGTCTAGATCTCGTGAGCAGTGGAAAGATAGACAACTCTCTTATATTCATTTCTACCCAACCCTTGAATGAGGAAATTTCTAGCCTTGTCATTCAATTAAACATCGGCTTGATTTGTGTCATTAATCTCCTCATGCTTAGGCACCTTATAACCATTTTTCACCTTGAGCCACACCTTAAAGCCTTGTACCTTGATAAATGACTCCATCCTTGCCTTCCAAAAAGGAAAGTCGGCTCCGAAGAAAATTGGGGGCTTGGTAGAGTACTTCTCATCCGCCATAGCTACGACACAGGAAAGGCTCAAAAAGACCAGTTAAGATCAAGCGATTGAGCGCAACAAAGCTCTGATACCACTGAGGACTCAGGCTATGGCCTCCAGAGGGGGGTGAATGAAGCCAAATCGATTTTTTCAGTTATATGATGCTCTCATCCCAACCCAAGCTCCGGACTTAGCCAAAAACCAAACTTGCAACCTTGTAGGCAAAAGCACAAGCGCTTGGTGAGCACTAGTTTGAGAGCTCAATCTCCATGTGAACCAAGGGGTGGAAGATGATCATGGTGATCCCCAAATGATACCCTTAAGTGGCTCAAGAGAATAGCCCTTGAAACTACTCAAAAAGATTAAGCTAGTTTCTTGTTGGCATAAGCACAAACACATGGCGGGCATGAGTGCAAGGAGTCAATCCTTGAGCAATCCAAGGGGTGGAATGCGGTCTAGAAGACCTCCAAATGGTTCCCCTCAATTTGGGTCGTCGGATTACACCTTAGGACACCCAAATCACCTCAAATCCAAATCTCCCAAAAATTCCCTAGAAAATCCTACGAAAATTCCAGAAAAAGGAAAAACCAACATGTAGAGAAGAGGGATTAGGGACTTCCACCAAGACCTTCACTTTCTTGCTCCTAGGCATAATCTCAAGACATGGTATGAAGGAAACAACAAACACACACAAACCACATCATACAAAGATCAAAAAGTAGAACTAGCACGAGAACACAAGAGGAACTTTGGATGAACAAGTGGTTTGTATTGCTTAGATGTGTGGGGATTACATAAGCCACCCCAAGGGGCAGCCAAGCACTCACTAGTGCATCAATACACACCCACAATCCCAGCCAAAGGGATGGGAGCACCCTCTCCCACTCCCCTCCTTACATAGCCCAAGGTGGAGTAGCCCTCAAGGCATCTCCCACTCCACCCTTGGATCATATATGGAGGGCTGCGATCGACCCACTCCACTCAGCCTAAACCCACATGGGAATAGACTCATATGTCCCCAGAATATGCCACACATATCCGATACATGCCCCTCGCGGGCTTACACACCGGACGTAGCCGGTTCAACATGACCCCGAAGCTTCCGAGCGTCCTCGGCCTCCAGCCGATCCTTGGATTCTCCGCTGAGCCATTGTCCGTCATATACATCAATCCACATGGTTCCAAGTCGAAGCCCAACCGCCTCGCGCAACCTCTTGTCGTTCTGGACCCCCGAATCTCCAGTTCACACCCCAACCTGTTGCCGACGACATGCTGCTTCACCTGCACCAATTGGATTAGTCCGAACACCTCCACTTACCTTCACCTGCATGATTAGTCCTAAATCATTGCAATTAAGCTCAAGGCAACATGCCAAAGCAACCCGACACGAACCCTAGGTCAATAGCTCAAAACAACACTTTTTCGATCCCCATCGGACGTGTCCGATCGCCACGCGAATCCCTTGCTTCGCAGCGAAGTAACCGTTTTTCAACGCTGGTCGGACGCCGTCCGATACCCAACGGACGCGTTCGACAGAGACGCACCAAAACGAGCCATCGAGCACAGACAACTACACCGGACGCGTCCGATCCCCATCGGATGCGTCCGATCGTCGTCGGACGCAGTCTGGAAGACTTCGTTGGAAAATACCCTCTCTTTTGGACGCGTCTGATCCCCATCGGACGCCGTCCGATTAGAGTTACAAATGCAGCTCCAAGAGAGAATTCAAATAGCTCCAATTTTTCGCCAAATTCAAACACTTCAAAATTCACAAATATGCACCAAAGCCCTTATCAATATCCCCATCGGTCCGGGATCCCTCCACATGGTCCAACAGCATTGCTAATCCAATGGCCAATGCTGAATTTTTTGGGCATTAGCCAAAATAAAGAGTGGACGTGTGTTGCCTCCAAGCTACATCCCTCTCTCTGACAGAAATTTTTAACACACATCTAGATTGTTTTAAACCATTGATTTGGTTTCATCTAAGTGCTCTGATTAGACCTTCACCCATATGATCAATTTAATTGATGCATGCATGGAAAATCATTAATCCATTGGATCTCCATCAATTCATGATGAGAAGTCAACAAACTAATCAATATTATGAATGACAAACTCACATATCAAACTTTGCATTTAAAATTTAAAATTCAAACTTTCGGAATTTTGGAGGCGTTCGAATTTGAATTTTGAATAGGAAATTTCAATTGTTTGGTATTTTATACATTTAAATATGAAAATTCGAATTTAAATTGTTACAATATTCTATAATTCAAATTTGAATATTTAGTTTTGGAAATTAAAGACCTTTAGTTCGAATTTTAAATTTTCTAAAATTTAAAACTAAATTTTCAATTTTTGAATATTTTTAATTTATATTTTGCTCATAATTCTAAAATGGTATGTATCAACACAAAAAAAATTGATTTAGGTTTTATTTGATTTAGTTTTCAATAATTATAATAGATGAGGATAAGACAAATCCATAATAAAAAGAGGAAAGTGAGGCCCATTCACTTGAAAATATTAGAAATATCTATGTCTTGGGTGGCATTTTCGCAAATCAAATGTTGGGTGGCAAATACCTTAAGTGGGATGCTTGGAGTGGCAAATACCCAAATTTCTCTTAGATATTTGATCAAGCTTTCACAAGGATGAGATAGCAATAAGGAAGGGAGGTTTGACCAAGGACCTAGAAGGATAAAATAGGCATTTCTCAAGAGAATTCAAATTTGAATTAAAGGTTTAATAGATATGGAACAAGGATAGGTTAAAAGCACTCTGTCAAAGGATTAGAGAATGGGGGGAGAGAGCTAAGTCTAAGAGGGCAAGAAGGTCATTGCACACAAGATTTTATATGAAAAGTAAGTTCAACACATAATATATTTTCATATTTAGAAAAAATATGATTTTTGCAAAAGGCCTTGGAAATAAGTTGGAAAATGAAACATATATATACATACTTAACCATTTCGGTCATGAATAGTAATTACAAAACATACAACAGTTTTTAATGTCACATTTATATTATCAAGAAAAAAAGCTCTACTTAAACCCTTGGACCCCGAACCAAAAGCAGGTTTGTATCAAGAAAAAAACAGAACATGATGCCGTAAAGACCAGAAAACATGACGCTGGAAGGATCAAGAGACATCGTTTCCGTTAGAAGTTGCTGTTAATTCCAGTACGTCAAAAGTTCACATGTCAGAGGACAACGCAACGAAACCCAAAGTTGAACTTGTTCTGTTCCTCGACATCCACGGAGCATAGAAGCATAAGATTTCTGACACTGGCATACTGAAATGCGAATCGGTCAGGCATTCAGACAACTTGAGACGCCATGAGGCCACGAAGGCTGCAGGTGAGCGTCTCCTCCGGGACCATCTCGCCCAGGTCTTCATTCATGATGATGATCTTGTCCACCGTCATGTAAGGCCTAGAACAGCACAGAAGCGTAGGTTGACGTGACGAATTCGCAATGCTAGTGCACAAGGGAAACGGAGGTGTCAGTGTCTCTGACCGTGCGACGTCGGCGACGCGCTCCGGCGGCACGTCCTCTTAAGTTCTTAGACAGGTTTTGTTCATTTGTTGTTTGTCTTTCAGAATAGAGAAACACTCTCGAAATCCCTAGTGTCGGCTGACCTATCGATTCCGAGCTTCAGAACCTTAGTTCGAGTGTATGCTTTATCCTTGTTCTTGTGAGTTCTTCGATTGCTTGTAAGGATAGACCTTCGTGGTCAGGTCATCCGGGCTTTGGCACGGTTGATAACAATCGTGAGTGTGGTTTAGCGATTGTAGGCTTATCCTCGCGTGGTTCAGAATGGATCGTCAAAGTCATCCTTCGCCCAAATCGAAGTTATCCCTCTCACCGGAAGATCGGAAACCCGTGAGCGCATCATTTAATATCAGAGCACATCATTTGGTATCAGAGCGCATCACCCAAGGATACCCGGGCCTTGAAAAGGCCAGAGCTGGACACATGCACGCGCTCCGCATCATCTGGTACCGGTACTCCTTGATGTCGCGGCAGCACATCTCGTCGAGCTCACCGTTGGAGGTGAAGGCGATCTTGCCCTTCCTGACGCTGCCCGGCCGGCCGACGTCGATGCGCATGCGCTCCGCGAACTGCCCGTACCAGCGCAGGCGCCGCAGCCGTGGCGCGCGCAGCGTGAACGACTTGAACTCGGTGACCCACCCGGTCGTGCAGTTCATGTCGAGCTCCTCCAGCGTCGGGGCGTCGATCGTGACGTTGGCGAAGAGTCCGGCGTTGTACTCCGGTGGGTTGATGCCGACGTCGTCCATGGCGAGGCTCCGGAGCAGCGGCAGGAGGATGTCAACGCGCGCAGGCAGCATCCTGGAGGTCCAGATGGTAAGCTCGTCGAGCACCGGGCACCACTCGCCCGGCGCGAACGGCGCGTCGACGGTGACCGCGCTCAGCTCCAGGGACCGTAGGGACGGGAGGCGCGGCCACTCGCGGAGCACGACGCGTTCGAGGTCGAGCTGCCGAAGGAATACGGCGCCGGGCCCGGCGATGGTGGACGCCAGGTGGTCGCGCGCCAGGGGCGGCAGGTGCACCGCCCACGGTGCTGGCGCCTTGCGCCTCGCTGCGCCAGCGTAGGGAACGGTGAGGCGGATGTTGGGCGCGTCGGCGAGGGCGATGATGCGGTCGGCGTGGCGCCTCAAGCGTGCGTCCAGGACGCTGTAGGAAAGCCGGAGGGTGTCCACCTAGGCACCGTCGCGATTGCGGCGGAGGAGGTCGACGCGGAGGCCGAGGAGCGAGTCGTCGTCGAGCCGTCGAGGAGGCCGGCGTTGCCTTCGTCGTCGATGATGGCATCTTCCAAGCAGAGGAAGTCAAGGAGATTTACCTTGACGACCGGCGTGTGCAGGTGGACGTCGCGCCATGACCGGGACAGCGCGGAGATCTGGGTGGCCTCCGCGTAGTTGAGGAAGGAGACGATGTGTGCGCGGAGTTCCAGCGGCAGCGCGGTGACGCGATCAGTGCCGGCGCTAACCCTGGCCTTCTTCCCCGCGCAGCAGTCATCTCCCGACATCTTCTCCCACGACGGCGCTCGGTCTATCGAGGAAGAAGAAATCTATAGAGGAAGAGGGATTGAAAGAATTTTTTTTTACATTACAATTGGAAATTGAGAGATTTCCCTCCATTTCTTAGCGCCGCAACTACTCTTCCCGCCAAAATTTTCGGCAGTTACAGAGAGGAAATTACTTGTGCGTGAGTCCTGGCAGTGTCACGAAGAAAATCTTTGAGCGCCTGGCTAATGCTGTGATGCTACCTAGTCTTGCCTAAACCACATATTATTAGGACCCTAGGTTTGCCATTTCGGCAAATTCCAGTCGAAATTCTCAGGATTTCAATGTGTCATCAGGACTGAAATCTACATACGAGCTCTACATTGAAAAGGTTGAAATGCAAATGTAAAATTTGACAAAAAAAAATATATAAAGATTTTGTTTGGAAAACGAGCCAAACTTGAGTGTGCTAGAGTTGGCTTAGCTTGGGCGCATTCGAGTCACCAGGGCAAGAAAGTAGGCATTACTCGGGCTTGTTTGGCAAGGGAGCCGAGTCTATGCAAGCTAACAAGCAAGCAATCTGAGAACTGCTCCTAGAGCAGGTGGTAAGGTGCTTGTGTATAAAGCCCACCATCTGAGTTCAAATTCCCACGGAACATAAAAACCTGGGTCCAGTGGCGACTTGTTTGGAGGCAGGGACTAGGGAGGGGCAACAATGACAACTAGATTCGGAGGTGGTACTTGGGAGGGGTTGCGGTGTTGTTGCTGCGAAAAGTTCAACGTGAGACCAACACACACGGAACCGGGAACCTGTCTTCCGACGGAACCTCGAACCAAGCGTGTCAATCAGTTTGACCTAAAAAACTGATAAGGACAGAAAAACAGTCAGATCCTCAATCGGTTTTTAACAACACGATTTTATTTAGTATCGGTTTAAACAACTAGATACAAGAAATCTATCGGCTATAATATGAAATAAAAGCCGATAGAGCAAATTAATAGATCTATTACTAAAATAACTAAATTTAAACCATACGATCTATGACATTTAATTATGATAAACTCATCATATAGTGAAGACGAATAACTAAATAAAATAAACCTTAAAACAATATAAGATCGGGCGTACCGAGACAGTCATGCTAAAGTAAGGTGAATCTTATAAGCTATCGGAATTTCGTATCAATCGGAATATTCAATATGCTCTTCGAACAAGGATACGTGCAAATTAATACCAAAGCAAACCCTAATATTTACCGATACTACTCACTAGGTAACAGATCGGATCGAACCGAGGCAGTGTTATTAGATTGCAATAACAAATAATCTCTTAAAGCATGAGTCTGCATAAATATGCGATTGTGTATACACAAGCACATCTCCATATAAAACCAAAGATAAATTCATCGATCAATACCGATAGAAGATTGAAGCGAGGAAGTTCTATTAGTAGACCTAAGAATTCACCATTGAAATTAATAAGTGGTGTGCTCGTGGATAAATACGTGTTGAGGATCGGGAACCGAGACAGCCCATCGTGCGGGTGCAAGCAGAGGATCGGGAAATCCAAGGATGCTCTGCCTATGGGTACAAGTAAAGAATCGATCTACATTGAGATAGCTTTACCTACGAGTTGAATCCTTTCGACGAAGTCGATCGGTTTCGGAAAAAAGAGGTTTGTTTATTATATGAGTTGTGTCCTTTACACGCCCTGAAGGGACCCTTTTATACTGATAGAAGTCCTAATTCGACACGAAGTCGATTACAAGATAACTACGAAATACCTAAAATAGAAAAGCGTAAAAGGAGATACAATATAAATCCGACGGACACAAAACTGATGCCGATGCAAACTGTGCTGTCAGATTCTTCAAGCTAACAGGCCGATCCGATCTCAATTTAGTCCAATAAACTATCAAACTCCAATCGGCCATTTTTGGGTGTCAACATATGCCCCCCGATTTTCATTATACTTTGTATGGGGAAAATCTCATAACTCACATCAGCTTTTTCAATGTTTGGAACACCGATCGTCCGAAGTCCCGTCAGTGCATTGCGCACCCCAAGAAACCAACTGAAGTCAAATCAACGCACTGCTCTGCGCTCCGTTCCCAAGGCGAACACGTTTTCACTAAGCCCTTCATCTTCTTCTACCTTTAAAAGGCCAAGGCCTCCATCGCACTGTCTTACCCATATCCAATTCTTCTTTCAACGTTCTAGCCAAGATCATGGACTCACCATCACGCCCCATCACCGCCGACGAGCCACCGGTGACCTCCACCACCGCAGGCGCTCCTGCGTCTACCCCTCCTTCTGTCAGCGCGTCTCCCATTGCTCCTCCGATGATTAGCGCCCCTGTCATCGGTGCGGAGCTTGCTGCCGGTGAAAAGACTGCCACCATCCCTATGCTGGTAGCCATGGCTGACACCGCCAGCGGACCAGTGGTGTTCTCCTTCGGGGACGAGGAGGAGGCGCCACCGCCGGTCGCCGTTGATGAGGATGCTCTCCACATCGCCTCACATGAGGCTTGTTTAGAGGAACTGTGGACCTCTTGTGACGATGCCATGGAGGAGTTGGCTGCCGAGGAGGAAGAAGCTGATGTTGTTGCCACAAAGAAGTCCCCAACTCCTGATTACGATGATGGGGATGAGATACTGCTTACCGAAGAGGATGAAGCCACTGCCTATGCCGCCTGGTACGACACTGTGACGGCAGAGGCGTGAGTGGAGGAGGCCACCATCATCAAAAAGTGTACAGCTGAAAAAGCGGCTGCTGCCACCGCCGCTGCAGGAAAAGCCGATGCCGATGTCAACGCCACCAAGGGTGCTGACGTCACTGGTCCGGGAGATGCTTCAGCCGCCTGAATCGGCTTGTAATAGGCTAGTATACTTTTGTTAATCGGCTTACAAGCCGATAGTTATCCATGGATCAGGAACTGGTACTACCCTTAAATGAAGTAATTGTCTATGCCCCTATAATCGGCTTATATTTCTGAATAATTTACTCTTTTAGCCGAATTTCCTCTTGCTTGCCACATGCCATCGTAGGAAAACTTAGCATTTTAACCGATAAAATGACCCTTATCAGCCCTCTTACCATCTAGAAAGAGCTGCTTTTAGATTCGTGCCACGCAATGATATTTGCCATGTCATCACTGCTTCTCACGATATATCACCAACTGTAGCCCCGCATTTCCGGAGGGAACCCTTGTTCATCCCAAACTATAAATAGCCATCCGCATAGCCTCATTCACACGTCTCCCTCTTGCACCTACTCTGCCATCGTATTTTTTGTTGCTGGTTCCTCTGCGATCCTCTTCTCCTTGCCGATTTTCTTCATCGTCACCATGTCTCAACAGGTACTTTTTTCGATCCCTGATCTAGAGGACGGATACAGCTTAGGCCCCATAGGAGACAGAGAGCCAACAGAGCTTATTGAGAAAGCGGTAGCACGTCTCCCCCTCTTTACATCAGTTTTTACCACAAAAAGTTGAGAATCGGCTTTTAGATCATGGCCCACTCCAATGAAGGGCTGAAAAAACTGGTTTATCCGAGTGTACAACCAGAAGAGAACTCAATGGGAAGAGCAAGGAATTGCCGATGCCATTATACTCTCTTTTGGCGAAATAAAAGCCAATGAACCTCTCCTAGCAGCAACTTCATATTTTTGGTGTGATAGTTTGAATGCCTTCTGCTTCCCAATTGGACCCATCGGCCCCATACTTATGGATGTAGCCATGATTACTGGCTTAAGACCCGATGGTGTATATAAATTGGCTTTTGATCTCCCTGCCACCTATAGGATGAAACCCCAGAAGAATTTTGGCTGGCAAGATTATATCCAAGAATACTATTTGAAGGGGGAGGTGACCGAAAAAGAGCACGTCGCATTTCTCAACATGTGGCTAGATCGATTTTGTTCCTGTGGCTTTTCTCTCAGCCCTAGTAAAATCCCCAAGGATTTACAGTAGCTCTAGCTCAAGGAGAAAAACTAGCCATAGGCAAGTACCTGTTAGGAGCCACCTATCGTATGATGCACAATATCCGACAGGGTCTCTGTACTGGCTTAGGTGGCCATAAAGTCTGAAACAAAGCAGGACCCTTCTGGTTCATGCTCCTTTGGTTGAGGGCTCACTTCCTTAATCTCAACAAAAATATCAAGTTTGATGTGGAGTTTACCGATGAGACCTACTGCGAGGGCAATACTCAGACACGCCTTTGTCGATCATACGGAGAAATTTTCTCTCTGAATGGAAGAAAATGCCGATTGGTGGATGATGAACTAGCCTTTGCTCTCGGCTTTTTCTATACATTGTCTTCTAGTCTTTATAGCCGAGAGCATTACATGTGTTACATTGAAGCCGGTAAATGCCCAGTGCCTTCCTTCTTTCGCTTCAATCCGGTCCTCTTAGGGGAATCTCTATCGGCTTTCAAAGAGTTCATATCTCCTCTCGTTTTATTTGCCGTCTTCAGCATGAGGGGTCACAACAAAGACCCTTCTTTTGAATTTTATCACCCATCGGTATATGCTAGACAGCTCCATCTTGGCCAAAATGTCCCAGACTTATTCATGGACAAAGCATTGGAGGTACAGGACAAATTGGATGAATCATCGGCTTATGGGGTCCTTTCTGTGGCCAAGATTAACTTTAGAATGCCAAGAAAAATCCAACTTGGCGCCTGGAGCCAGGTCTGGCGCTTTCAAGCGCTGGTGGAGAGCACTCTCTCAGGATATCTATTCAGATCTGACAAGCGTAGATGGCTTAATAGAAAAGCTTTTCCCTGGGCAACCTGAACTCCATTTTGCTGATAATCAACCTGACCTGGAGACCTTGATGGAAGATGATGCACCTGGCTGGCTTGAAGTTGAACATCATGAGACAATCGCAGAAGCTTCACAGCCAACCCAAGAGGATTCCACTATACAAGAAAATCCGATCCAGCAAGAGACCTCTCATCCATAGCATCAGACTCTAGCGAGCGCACTGAATCCAATCACCAGACTTCAACATCTGGACGTAGTGATGAAGATAGCGCGCAGGTCATTAGCTTTTCTGATGCAACTCTTCAAGCAACGTTTTGACCGAGGTTTTTTACTTCTAAAATTTTCTTTGCAGAGTGACAAGTCCAAGAGGCCAGGAGCTGCCCTCATTGGAGAAAAATCGGTTTCTCTCTATCCATCGGCCAAATCAGCTTCCACTTCTCAAGCCAAGGCAAGAAAACTAAGCGTAGGAGAGGCAAGTAATTGTAAATCAACTTTCTACCTTTAGAATTCTTGTTAGCTCTTTCCATCTCAAACAGGTAAATCCGATGCTGCTGGAGACAGCAAGAAAACCTCCAAAAGAAGCCGCCTTCAGGTGCGTACCTCTAGCACCGAATCGATAGGGGGAACTATAAATATTGGCTTCATAAATCGGCTTTGAGGTACTTAGGAGGTTCAACCCACCTGAAGCGGTCGCCATGGCGCTTCTTCATCTACCTTTTTTTTTAGAGGAAACCACCAATTTCATTAACGGTTTTGCTCAAACGCAGTTGCCTGCGTTTAAGCAAAAACCGCAGGCGATTTTGCTCCTCACCGGGATTTGAAGCCGCCATTGCTTCTTCTTCGTCTCCGTCCACCGTCGCCGCAGTCGTCTTCGTTTCCGGCGACCTCCCCCGTGAGGTTCGGGTTAGGGTTCGAGTGGGGGTGGGTTCCCCGTGCTCCCCGGGTATAGAGGGAGGTCGGGGCGGCGGTGGGGAGGGGGTTGTGGTGGTGCGGCGGGATGGCGGTGGCGCCACGAGCCGTGGTGGCCTGATGGAAAGCGGCGGGCGGCGGCGGCGGAAGCGAATCTAAAACACGGCGGGATTAGGGTCGTGGCCGGATTAGGGGGTGGCGGCCGGCGGGAGGAGGGCGGCGGGCGGCGGGCGGCCGCGCCACGGGAGGGGTCAAGGCGGCAAGGTGGTGGGCCTTGAGCAACTCGAGGAGCGGCCGCCGCCGAGAAGAAGGAGAGGTGAAGAAGTGGAGGTGCGACCTCGCCGCCCGCAAGCGAGGCCGGAGGAGGCGGGGGTGGAGGACGAGGGGCAGAGCACTGGCGGCGGAGGCGGCGATGGAATTGGGGAAAAGGGTATCGAGCGTCTGCGTCGGGAGAGAGGGGGAATGGGATTGGGTTAATGTGATAATGGAATGGAATCTGGCCGTTGGATCAAAATCCAACGGCCAGAAAAGAATTGCCTGCGCTGATTGTCTTTTGCAGCCGACTACAGAGAAGTCTGTCCCTTTCATTAATGGGTTTATAGGATATATTAGAGGTGGCCAAATGGGCCGGTATAATAGGGCCAAACAAGGCCGGCCCGTACTGTTCACCGAACCGGGCTGGCACGGTTTGGTGAACTGAACCGCACTTGGGCCTCGGCCTCGGCCCGTAGGGCCGGCACGGTTCGGTTCATATAGTGACGGGCCGCACGTTCGGTTTCAAAGAGTTCGATTAACATCAGTAGCATATTTATTTAATTAAATATATTCAGTTATATGTGTTTTTAATGATATATAATGTATTTACATAATTTATAGTGTAGATTTGTGAGATATAGTGTGTTTTTCCTTAATTTATTTAGATATTTTTAATAAAAATATACTAGCCCATATAAAACCGGGCCGGCACGATTCGGTTTGGTTACTGTGTGAACCGAATTTGGGCCGAGACCCAGGCCCATTGGCCCGGTTGGCACGGTTCGCATAGTAACCGAACCAACAGGGCCCGAACCGGGCTGGCCCGGTTCGGCCTGTTGGCCACCTCTAGGATATATGCCACTGCTCAACTTGTTTATTTGGAATTTGCCATTGTTTTTTTGGATATGCGATATATACCATTATGAAACTGCACCTCTTCGATATATGCCACTCCGTGCAACACGTGTCCACTTTTTTTTTGTACATCTGACTTTGTATTTGCGTATTTGACCATTTTGCCCTCATCTTCTACTTCCTCCCTTTCACTCTCTCTCACTCCTGGCCGGTTCCTCTATGGCGTTCTCCCCAAGCGTCTGGCGGGCGAGCTCGTTCTCCGCTAACGTCACGGTGGCAAGCGGCTTCGCCCTCCCGGCGACGTCTTGGCGGCGCTTCCCACTCCGCCTCCTCCTTCCTCAGATCCGCCGCCTCTGCTCAGATCCATCGCCGTCGCGGAGCTCGCCGTCACGACACCGCTCCTATTTCTCTACGACGGCGGGGCCCGGTGCTCCTCCTCCTTCCCCAACCTCCCCCTACCCATTCCGCCTCCTCCCTCCTCAGATCCGCCACCTCCTCCTCAGATCCGGTGTGAATCTCGCGACGGCCGGGGCAGCACGTGGAGATCGCGACGACGGCGGCGGTAACGCAGACCTCGCGCACAGCGAAGAAGGCGGCGGCCGCGCGATGGCAGGGACGCGAAGGTCGCGATGGCGGCGACCGTGTGTCGGCAACGCAGAGCTCGCGATGGCAGCGGTCCCGCGACATCAGCGGCGTGGAGCTCGTGACGGCAGCGACGGAGGAGGAGCACCGGCGGGGCCGTGGCAGCGACGGAGGAGGAGCACCGGTGGGGCCGCGGCGGCGACTGTCCTTACCGGGGAGAGAGAAGTTGAGGGAGAGAGGAGGAAGAAGAGCTGGAGGTTGAAGATGAGGGTAAAATGGTCCAAATCCAAAAATATAAGTCAAAATGGGACACGTGTCGCACGGAGTGGCATATATCGGAAAGACGCAGTTTCATAATGGCATATATCATATATCCAAAGAAACGATGGCAAATTTTAAATAAGCAAGTTGAGCAGTGGCATATATTCTATAAACCCTTCATTAATCGGTGAGACTCACAAACCCTTTTACACACTAGCCCCTTAACAGAAACCAAAATACATTGAGGCATTTATGTATCTTGCCAATTGTACCTGACCTGACATCGCGTTTGCGGTGAACGTATTTGCTAGATACAGTGCGGCGCCAACACGGCGACATTGGGCCGGCGTGAAAATTGTCCTTAGGTACCTGCAAGGAACGCGGGATCTTGGTCTCTTTTATAAGCGAAGTGAGCCTAAGACCATGGTGGGATACACGGATGCGGGATACATGTCTGATCCGCATACAGCCAAGTCTCAGATTGGATTGTTTTACTGCATGGCAGTACATCAATTTCGTGGAAATCAAGTAAACAGTCGTTGGTGGCGACCTCGACAAACCACACTGAGATCATAACCTTGTTTGAAGCCTCCCGCGAGTGTGTATGATTGAGGCGGATGGTGAACCACATTCAGGGTGCTTGTGGCTTGGATACTATCGAATCCCCTACAATTATTTTTGAGAATAATGCTGCTTGTGTTGCATAGATGCAAACGGGCTACACAAAGAGTAATATCACGAAGCATATTGCTCATAAGCTGTTCTACCCTCACGAGCTTCAGGAGAGTGGTGAGATCAAGGTGGTTCAGATGAAATCGTGTGACAATTTGACGGATTTGTTCACAAAGGCTTTGCCTAGCTCAGCATTCCAGAAGTGTGTTCGCGGAATAGGTATGAGGCGATTTCAAGAGGTGCAAGGCTCAGGAGGGGCAAGTGTCTAGATAGCCCAAGGAGTGATTGGAAATCACATGTTGTACTCTTTTTCCCTTGTATAAGTTTTTCCCGGCGTGGTTTCTCATAGCAAGGTTTTTAACGAGGCAATATCACAAGTATGCAAGCGTGTGCGATGTACTCTTTTCTCCAGTCCTTTTTTTCCGCTAGGTTTTTGGATGGAGTTTTTAGTGAGGCATGTGCATAGCGCATTTTGCCCAAGAGGAGCATTATAAAACCCCAGACCAGCACAGCACGCGCGGCTCGCGTGGGCCCCGCCCTTTAGGGCCGGCCGACCGGGGATGTGTGGGTATACCGAATCCTGTAGGCACTATATAAAGAGAGGTTTTCCCATTGTAATTGGCTGCTGGCCATATTGAGATTAATAAAGATTACCACCCTGTGTGTTTCCTCTCTACATCTGTTTCCTTGTGATTGAGATTGCTTGTTTGTGACGTGCCGATTCTGTTGTTTTACAACAATATCTTCGCCCCTATAAGTTCGCCGTATTGTTATTAATTCAAATTGCTTCCCGAGACTAAAAATGCAATCATAAAATGATGATTTTAAGTATAACTATGCTCTTGAGTACTACTTATGTAAATTTTATTCTTCAATTAGTACTCATACTTGTGGGAACCCTTGATAACATAGGAAAATCTCTCACTTAAGTTGTTGAGATTTGTGATATGGCTTGAGCTGTGTTCCTTTAATAAAGCTCGAATAATTTCTTTTATAAAAATTCTAAACCCCAGCTTCATAATTGCTTCAATAATCTCATTGACCTACCAGAGCCAAATATTATTCAAGAACCCTGCATATCATCACTTATGATTGTGTTGAGTTTGGTCAAATGTTGTTTCCTTAACGGTAGTGCTCCCTAATCTGATCGTTTTCCTTCACGTACCTCTTTTTTGCTAGCCTAAATCATGTCTAGTAACGCTGAAATTCCACATCGGATTCAAGCGTCCATCTTCGCCAGACATTCCACCTCCCAAACAAGAAACCAAACATCTCATATGGGTACCACTACACTTATCTTATAGATGATCTTTTACAATTAATACTCCAGTATTTTCAAAAAGTCCCTCAAAAATTATTGAAAAAGAAGAGGATGCAAGTTTAGTCCAAAAAGAGAAAAAAGAAACTATTGAAAAAAGAGAGGAAAAGAAGAAATTTTAAAAAGAGAAAATAAAGTTTTGTCAAAGCCTCATGTATCCAAAAGTTTGAAAAGAGACTTGATTATTCAAAATTTGGAGTTTCTAAGACCATCATCCTTCGAACGCAAGATCCAGCATGTCAGACTAGTTAGTACCACATGCCCTTGCACTTATGTTCATCTCTATCCTTTGCCGCGAGTCCATTTCCCCTCTCACCCCCAGGACATTATTTCTCTAATGATTGGATAAAAGGGAGTGTCAACCTTATAGGATCGATATTTGGCTTTACAATATATGCATCATGAGTGAATGCTCTTGTCTTTGCCTAAAGATCCACAAAAAGCCTATAGTTTGAAGGGACAATGTAGTATAGGTTTGGTGAGGATTAAAAATCACTTGACTGACATGCTCGGGACGAGAAAAGCTCTAAGTGTGGGGGTGTGTTGGTAGCTATCAAACATCTATTTTAATACTTCATAAGCCACCAACATTTCAGTAAATGATTGATTAAAGCCCCCGATACATGCAAAATTTGGTTTAAATTAACAAGTTCCACAAGTTTTGTTGAATACTTGAATATTTGAATGCAGGAACAAAATGCAGGAAAACAACTGGAATTTGAGCTAAAAGGAAAGGAGTGACCCCACATGGCAGTGAGGATCCCAACCAATCAATGGGGCTGCCACGTGTCGGTTGCCACATTGCCAATCCACATGTCCCGATCCTACCTGCAAGCAAAGAAACACATAGAGGGTCATTCTGCACCACATAATCAACGTCGGTTTTGACTAAAGGCTGAGATTAACTCTCATAGGATCTATGGATCCACCAAAACTCAGGAATAAAACACATTCAACCGTAACACTGACTTGGAGCGACGAGCGACGATCACAACCATTCAAGGAGGGATCCAAGGTGGATCAATGGCATGAGGAAACCGATCGATTGCCCTCCTCTCACCGATCGGCAGGCCTGCCCCCATTCGGTGGTTACCTTGGCTACCACTCCGTTGCCCTGCATGCTTGGCAGTTGTCTATGTACGTGGCAGCTCTAGAACAGTCCCGGGGTAGTATAAATACCCCCTACTCTTCCATTCACAACACACAAGAGAAGATAGATCATTTGTAAAGTAGCGAAGCACTGCTAGATTCTTTAGAGAGTAGGGAGAGAGAGAGGTGTGAGTCGGGAAGTAGCCAGGGTTGTCGGGGTTGTCGACTTCCTTTTCCAGCTTATTCCTCGGGGACGGAACTCTCCGAGTGAAGTCCGGGTCTCCGAGTTGGGTAAAATTCTACTAGTGCTTACTTCTGAGTAATACATTCAATCTTGCTTACAATATCTGTGGGTTCCTTGTTTGTGCAAGTAAAGCTTATTTACTTGTCACGATTGCTTCTGCTAGTACGTAAAGTGCAAGTAGCGGTTATTAGTGCAGACATAGTGTCTGGATTAATAATTGCCTTGGTTTGCATCCAACTTATAGTTGTGGTAGCCGGAGCTTGGTGACCGCATCCTTTCGGTCTCTGTAGTCCACCACATTTGGGTTCGGTTTGTCGGCAGATTTGGGTTGGTGGCCCCCTTCTCATCCCTTTCTGTTGCCCGTCCATTTCATCCTGAAGCAGATAGACTAAGTGTAGATTGAGTGCTAGCTCAGGTGTTAGGTGAAGTTTAATGTGTCTTATTCTCGGTTTCCCTCTCTATCCGAAATCACCTTTATTACTTCTCGTGTTCAGACTATAGAATTCGCGATTAGTGTACTTCTTGTTCCTTGTGGAAATCAATACCTTGTAATACTCCTGGGTGAAAGCTACAGCGGTATTCGTGTGCTTGCGGATTTATCCGTTAGGCTAAGGATCGACAACATAACCCATGCGTGGGTGACGCACTGAAAAGGCATCTAGGTCCCTAATTTTGTTTTGGTGATTGATGCCAATTACTAAAGACTCCTACTAACGATTTAATTGAGTTGTGGACAGAGAATTAAAATATGAAAATCATATTTATCAAGAATCGTCGAAGGGATTAAAGAAGTATTCGATTGAAGACTCTTTTATCATTTAGTTGTAATCTTTGTTTTATTGAGTCTAAGGACGGCCATACTATAAAGAGGGATTCGACGAGAAATCTAGTGTGAGGTGACTCTGGTGCTTAAAAGATGGTTCTAGGTCAAATCTTAGTCACCCATTAGATTCCCCACTATTTCCAAGCCCAAAACACTTCTCTCAGTCCGGATTGTCGTTCTCGTGCTCTGACCGTCCAAGGGTTTGACCGTCCGAGGCACCCTCGAGACGTGCTCTCTGCTTGAATATTTGGAATTATCGGATCGTTCGTCCGGATCGTCCAAGGTTCTGACCGTCCAAGGTACCCTCCAGTTGAGCTCTCTGTTTGATTTATTTGATTTACCGGACTGTCCGTGAGACCCTTCGGACAGTCCGAACTACTTAGTCACATCTGGAGATTCTGAGCCCATATCTGTGATCCAAATACCTTCTAGATCTCAAATATGATTTTTGTTTGGGTCACTATTCACAGCCTACCTCGGACTGTCCGAGGGGTGTCACGGACAGTCCGAATCTCACTTGCTGTACCTTAACGGCTAGATCTGGGCGAAGCTATTTATACCCTTTCCACTGCTCCCAGCAAACGGTAACTGTGCGCATCACTCAGATTCATTTTCACTCTCTCTCCCCAAGAACCCTAAAAGCATCTCCCCTCCTAGTGCCTCCTTGTGAGATTGATTTGAGGGTGGAGAAGCTAGATTGGTGCTAGATCTGAGCTCGATCCATCTCGTGAGCACCTTGGTCGCCTTCAAGTGAGTGGTTTCTCGCCGGATTTGTTACTCTTGGAGGTTGAGGACTCCTAGACGGCTAGGCGTCGCCGTGAGCCTCCGGATCGGTGTGGTTGGCCTCGGATTGGTTGTGAATGTGTGATTCCACCTCCGCAAGGAAAGGAATCAAGGTGATATTCGGTGAGTGCTTTGGCACAAATCCGAGAGGATTAGAGTCAAGTGGGACTCGGGCTCTAAGGTGTTGAGCCTACCTCAACGGAGAGTAGGATCTCCTCAAAGATCCGAACTTCGGGTTAAAACTCCTTGTATTTAGCTTCTCATTTGGTTTGAGTTTCTCCCTTGCTAGATCTACTCTATTTCTCTTTTGTGCTTGAGGAAGATCTCTCCTGTGTTTCTGTGATATTGCACTTGGTATTCTTGTTATTTGAATTGTGCAGGATATTTTTGGAGATTTTGGGGAGGTTTCTTCACAATTGAGTTCGGACTGTCCGAGGGGTATCACGGACAGTCCGAACCTACTTCCGCAGTGCTGTTGAAGATTGAATTTGGTGGTCACGCCTATTCACCCCCCTCTAGGCGTCATCTCGGTCCTTTCATACACCTTGTGTTCAGAGGCTAGATGTGGACTGAGAACAGTCACGTCCAGACTGTTCTAATTAGCGTACCTTGTGTGTGGCGTTCGTTTCGTTGAAATGAAAGTGGGGTGAGTCTCACCCTTTTGAAAAAAAATTATGTGGGGAAGATATTTATCATGAAGTATCTAGAAACATGCTTCATGGTAACATAGTTTAATATGTGGAGAAGATATTTATCATGAAGGTTCTAGATAGAACAATTCATGGTAAAGATAGAAATATATAGTATCTAGATATTATGTTTGGAAGGTTGTAGAATGTACATATTTATATGAAAGAATAAATAAAGTAGATATTATAGGAGAAGAGTGTAGAAGATAGATATTTAGGAAGAAGTGTGTGGAAGTGAGATATTTAGGTAGAAGAGTGTAGAATTTAGATATTTTGTTAGAAGTGTGTAGGTACTAGATATTTAGAAAGAAGATTCTAGAGATGAGATAGCAGTGGTGTTGTAACTCGATAAATAGGGGGTGACCCCCTCCCCTTGTATGTGTGCCTCATGAGTGAGTGTGCCTTATGTATGTGCCTCATGTGTAAGTTGTTATGGATGAGTGGAGTGGTAGAAGTGTGTAGAAGAGAGAGAGTGTGGTAGGATAGCCACAAGAGTGTACTCTTTTGCAATAATATTCACACATCAATAAAGTACTGGTATCCAAAACAAGAAGGTCCTTAGGCAGAGGGCCACCAAAGTCGGCTTCCCCAACACACAAGCATAACTCGTAGCATTTTCCATATTAATCTTTATGGCCAAAACGAGCTTGAAAGCTCATAAGTGTTACACGAACATAACCCACCTAGGGTTGGGGTTGGGTTAGGTATATATTATCAAATTTTAGGCAAGTTGTTACTACTAATTTTGCTAATGATTGACTGTCCACAAGGAGCATACCGGGGGCACGCATGTGTAACCCGTCTTGATAATCCTTGGTATATCGCTAAAAAATAATCAAAAAATGTTGCAGTTTAGACCAACACATATTTCTAATATATCACCAAACATCTTTCATGTCAGTTTCAATTTTAACTTTGTAATAAGTTGTAAGTCATGCCAGTGATTCAGACTAACATTAATATTAATTGTCACTTGGCAGCTGACAAAGTTGTGCACAGGCCCCAGTAAACACTAGCCTTTTCCAAGAAACACATTGCATAGATAGTGTTGGAGAAATGCAGCATCATGAACATGTAAAGAACCATGATATGACTAATAATAAATGAAACAAGAAGGGTTAGTTTAAGAGAAAGTACCCAAAAATTAGCCACACTTCATTTCATCATGGCTATGCGATCGCCTCAACGAAGCAACACATCTAAATTTAACAAAATCTTGATTTTTTGCATTGGTTTTCTTAATGCCCCAAGGGGATCCTTCAATCAAACAACAAAGGTTGGAATAGTCATCACACCAAAAGAAATCAGGACATTAAACAGATCCATATATCATTAACAAACCTTTATATTAATTTTCTCATATCCAATAAAAGGTACAAAAATATATTATGTTTTCCTACCAATTAAAATTTCATATATGGGTATTTTGTCCAAATCTAACAAAAGAACAAAAATAACAAATTAGCCTACATAAGTTTTCATATACACATCCGGTTTGCGTTTGAGGTTGTGCTTTGGAATGAGATGGGCACTACCATGGTCCATGGTTCACTATGGACAATTCTAATGGTATTACAAAGGATAGTTTTTAGATCTAACAATTAAATTTCAGAAAAAAAACCAAAATGCTTGTCTTTTCCAAAGGCACCTCGATTCTCATATATTTGCCCCAAATTCTAGTGCAATTTGAATATAGTAGCGAGGATCGTAAAACACAAGACTCTAAAGCACGTCTTATAAGAAGACATATTAAAATGAAATTATGAAATTTAGCAATTCCATGGTATTATACTTCAATGCTTCAATAACTCGAGCATGAATTTCAAAAGAAATATGTGAATATACCTTTAAAAGAAATCTGGCTTGATTCGAATATACCTTTAAAAGAAATCTGGCTTGATTCAAGCCACGTTGGGAGCACACATGGCATGAAGGAACCAATGGGTAAAGCTATAAGGGAACTCCCAATTGCCTTCTCCTTAGCAAGGTCCTGGCCGAGATTTTGGCGACCAAAGATGAGGTACACAATGTTGGCGTTCATCGAATCAATGGCCCCAATCGTCGGCGTAGCCGCTAAGGATACAGACGGGTGGCATTCTTTCTCCCAAATTGCCATGGCTAGCACCTCGTGTTGTAGCGTCCAGGAGCCGGCCTCCTTGACGAGCGAGAACAACATGATCATGTGTGGCTTCTCCATGGACACCTCGACGTACTATATCCTCGCCTCGCTGACCCCTAACCTATGGTACATGCTAGAATGCCTACTCCACACCATGACGTCCATCTCAGGCTCAACCACTGGCAGGTTGCTCCCCATCGGTCGCTCGAAGAAGCAGAGCTTCAGGTGCTCGATGAATGGGTCGACCGTGATGGCGCACAAGCTCATGTCGACCCACCAGATTCGGTCCCCGAAGGCCATTGTCTAGTTGTTGATGTGAATCCACCGCCTAGCCGGCAGTGGCTACGGAAACTCCGCCAGCATATCCCACATCCCAGTTTCCGAGAGAAACCGCCACATGTCATAGTATCGCCCGTCATCTTACTTGCCTCACGTGACAGTACCTACCACGTACCTACAAGGAGGCCCTTGCCCACCTTAGGATTGGGTGAGGAGACAAGGGAACAGGAACGACAAGGCTTCCTTCATCTCATGCAAATCCAGGAGATGGTATAGATCGCCACTGACCGGTTTGCAGATGAAGCGGGTAATCTTCAGGCCTACCTCAAAGTCGACCATGGAGAACTGGAGCTCCGATGAGCAAGAGCCCATTCGTTGCTTGTCGATGGTGGGATCACTGTGGCCGCAGTCGAAGAAAGACAGGTTGAGGCCGTCGTTGGTCACCCGAAGATGAAACCGTGCATGCCACTATCGAGGCTTGGGGAGGGCAGGGGTGGATGTACTGGCGAGGGACTGCTGGTGTTTCTTATGCTCCAAAGTATATTGTGTAATTCCGCAAGTGCACGGAACACCTTGTAGCATTTTAACATAGGAGTATTCTGGGGTATCGTTGTTGGCAGTCTTTAGCCTAATAGAATACAACCTGCAAGCGTACGGATACCGATGTAGCTTTTACCTGGGAGTATTCCATGGTATCGAATCCACAAGGAACGAGAAGTATACCAGCCTCAAATTCTAATGGCCGAACACGAGAAGGTGTAACGGTGATTTCGGGTAGAGAGGATCACTAAGCGCAGATTACAAAGAACTGCAGTTGGCAACTGGGGTATCACTCGGTCTAGGCTTAACCTATCCACTTTGGAGTGTAATGGACGGGCCATGGAAAGGGATGAGAACAGGGCCACTAACCGAAGTCTGTTGGCTGTGCCGGTCAACCCGAACGTGGTGGATTACAGAGACCAAAAGGATGTTGTCGCCAAGCTCCGGCTACCACAACAATCCGTGGGGTTGGGTGCAAACCAAGGTAACTATTAACCTAGACACCACGTCTACGCTAACATTTACTACCTCTACTTTACGTACTAGTAGAAGCATTCATGACAAGCAAATAGAATTCACATGGCACAACCGAGGATCCCATAGATAACTTCAATAGAACTGAATGAATTACTCGGAAGTAAGTACAAGTACAATGTTACCTGACTCAGAGACCCGAACTTCACTCGGAGAGTTCTATCCCCAAAGCACAAGCTAGAAGAGGAAGTCGACAACTCCGAGTCCTCCCCGGACTCACACCTCACTCTCTACCTTCTCTCTAATGATTCTAGCAACGCTTCGCTACACTATCAAGTGAATTCCTTTTTTGTGTTGTGAATGGAGGAGTAGGGGTATTTATACTACCCATGGAGCTTCTCGAAGCCCAGACTGTTTTATGTCCTATTATTTTTTGTGTTGTTTGTCTATATATATCTCTATATATTCTTTTACTACCCAAGGAGCTTCCTGAAGCTGCCACGTAGGGGGACAGGTGCTAGGCATGCGCATCAGTGGAGTGGCGACCAAGCTCCCAACCAGCCCGCCTGGTCGTTTATCTCCCTCGGATGCTTTCTTGGACAACCATGATCCCTTCCTGAAATCGATTTGGTGTTACACATGTGTGTTTACCCATTCCTTGGTGGGACCATCAATCCAATGGATTTGAAATCCATCCATCCGTTATAACCGTCTTTGTTTAAATGGTGGAGATCATCTGATTTGTGTTTCTTTGATTGTAGGCCAGATCGGGATACATGGAGCTGAAGGGCGGTGCCCGGTCGGTGGTAGGCCCACCGATCGGTTGGAGGAAGCCAACTGATCGGTTGGTCACCTCCCTGCCACGTGGGTCCTCTCTTTTTATACTGGCTTATACCTTGATTATTTCTCAGAATTTTGTCCCTGTATTCAAATATTCAACAAAACTCATGGAACTTGTCAATTTAAACCAAATTTGCATGTACAGGGGGTTTTGATCAATCATTTACCGAAATGTTGGTGGCTCAAAGAGTACTAACATAGATGTTATTAGCCACCAACAATCGTATTTCCTTAGGGAGTTAGGGAAGAAGGATAAAGTATACCGATAAATAGGACTAGCTCTCTTACTAATAAATGCATCGGCTAATAAATAGCATGGGTAAGGATAAAATAATATTTAGGATAGATTTTTGACACACACCAGAGACTCAGAATAGAATAACGGAGTGGCTTAGCTAATCGGGAGAACAACGAGATGAGATAAAGTTCCTGATTTTTAGTCTTATCTGATTATCAAGACAGAGCTGTCTAGCAAGTATGAATGAATAAATATCTATGCTCACGTCGGAGCTTGAAAGATCCTCTATCACCCGCTAACAGCTAAGAACTCCGGATGATTACGGTCATCCTCGATTGGGCTCCTCTACTGGTCCAACCCGGACATGGAGGACTACAACCGGATAGATAGGGCTGTCATCACCTGGCTAACTGCCACACAACTAGTAGGATTGAATGTCAATCAATGTAAGTTCAACGTACCCCTTATGTGACTTGTGTAGTTTTGGTGGTGTGAAACCATGGGAGCGAGCCCATTAGTTGTGATGAGTATTTGAGTAGTTTTCTGCTTAGTTGCCAATTTGAGTTAGACTTGGCCGGAACCACCTTGAGTTAGTTTTCCGAGTGAGTCAAGTTGGTTGCCGCGACGGACTAGGTGGTGCGACGCACACGTTGGTCTCGAGTAGAAAGCGCATGAAATCAACATTTGAATGTGAGAGTGACATGTGGCCGGACACTGTCCGGTGGCTCACCAGATGCACCCTACGAACCCATCTGGTCAGCTTCGGACACTGTCTAGTGAACCTAAGAGGAGCTCACCCGGTTGCATCGTCTCTTACGCACACTTGATCGTGTCGAGCGGACGCGTTCGGAGAGAGCGTCCGGAGAAGAGGGTTACGTGGCAGGACGTGTCCAAAAGAGATGCGCGGGAGAAGAGAGGGAGAGAGAGAGAGGTGAGGGGGATTTGAATCCCCGTACAGTATTTGCGCGTGGACCAGCGGACGTTGTCCGGTCGTGAGCGGACGCGTCCGGCGAGGCTCTCCGAATAGTGTGCAATCACTTGCGGACGCATCCGGTGGAAGCTGACTGAACTTGTTTTGATGCTTTTTCACTTGCTTCCACTTGCACATCCATTTGTTTATCACTTGATTATTATTTTTTATTGTTGAAGGAATCTAGGCCGAGAGGGGGTGAATCGGCTAGATCAAATTTTAATCTTTTTCGGTTTTGCTTGATTGATTAGCCGATTAGTGACCCAAGCTAGCGGTTGATTCTAGAGACTAGTAGCGGAAGCGATCTCAAGCACGGCACCAGCTACTCAAGTGCATACAATTGCGTCTACTAGGTGGCTCGATGGCTCACACACACAAGCGAGAGGAAATGAAGTGCAGAAAGTAGAGCAAGACACGAGGAGGCAAACCGAGTTGTTTCCCGAAGCTCGGTGCTCAACACATGAGTACCTACGTCTCCGTTGAGGAAACCTTCACCACATGAAGGCTGGGACCCTCTCGTCCCTAGTCCTCGATCCATTCGTGGTAGCTCTGCACCAACGGATGGTAGGCGAGCTCCAAACCTTTACACGACCGAGAGTTCTTCAACACACGCGGAAGCTACTCACGACCCACGGATGCAACACATGCGACCGACTCCCGACACATGGAAGGTTTCACACACGGCTTCAACGGATGAAGTCGATGCACTCCCGACACACGGAAGTGACCCCTGACACACAGAGGGTTTGCGCCTCCTAACGACGAAGAGGATGCACCCCCGACACACGGAGGTGACCGCCGGCACACGGCGGGTTTCGATTCCCCAGCGGGTGGAGAGGTAGGTAGTCCATCGGTTGATGAAGCACGACTTGGCTATGATCTCTCGGCGGTGAAGTCCCAAGAGCACAAGAACACAAGAGCCGGAGACCCACACCTCACCAACCCTCTACTTCCACCTCGGAGCTAGGGCCAAGAACTCCAAGGGAGAGGGGTACGAACCTCGGGGATGGACGGATGAGGCCAAGGGTGAGCTCTTCTTCTTCTCCCTCCTTCCTTCTCCCTCTCTCTCACTCAATCTCTCAACATGGAGGCCATGGATGGGGAGGCCACCATGGAAGGAGCTCTCAAGGGGATGGGGTGGCTTTGGGTGGCAGCAAATGAGGCTCTCTCAGTTTCCCACGAGCTACTGCCCCTCTATTTATAGACCCTACACGAAACCCTAAGGGCTAGGACAGATGGACGGCTGAGATTAAATCCCAAGTTTCAGATCGGTCCATCGGACCCGGTCCGATGCCCGTCGGACCCGGTCCAATGAGTTTCAGATTTAAAATTTGTACTCCGTCAGACCTAGTCTGGTGACCATCGGACCCAGTCCGACCAGCGTCTGACCCAGTCCGATGAGGTTCAAATTCCTAGGGTTACGGCATTTTGCTCATCCGTTGGACCCGGTCCGAAGGCCGTCGGACCCAGTCCGATAGGGGCTTGTGCAATTCGGGGACTTAGCCGATTTTGGCTAGTGCTTTTGTCGGACCTGGTCCGAGGAGATCCAGAAGGGTCCAACTTCAAAGACTTAGCCAAATTTTTGATCCTCGATTTCGTCGGACCCAATCCGGCGGCGGTCGGACCCAGTCTGACCAACTCTAGAAGCGCACCCGTTTCAGGACTTAGTCGTTTTTCGCTCACCCATCCATCGGACCCAGTCCAACGAGGCTAATTTTTGTAGCCCTTCGAACTTAGCCTCCTCGACCCCTCTCGCCACTACGCCTCGGGTCTTGGGCCACTTTTGTTGATATTTGGACTTGGCGGGAACCTTCGGAGGCCTAGGCGGGAAGTTTCGCGCCGAACGAAAATATCTGGCTTTGGAAAGACTTAGTGGCTACGAAAACCCTGGACAGCTGTAGGCGGCTTCCGGAGACTTCCGGGCGCTAAGAAACCCTGACCCCTAGACAGTTGTCCCCCAGAATCCTCTCGAACCTAGGCAGCTGGCCCATTCATGAACTCTCTCGAACCCTGGACAGCTGGCAGCTCTAGAACCCGCTCAAACCCACTCAGATGGTCTGGAACTTGTGCTCAGTGGGACTTGCAACCAGAGAGATCTTCGCAGGCGACGGCGGGTCAGATGGGCCGAAGACAGACACGCACACAAGGAAAGTAGAAGAACTAGTAAATAGTGTCCTTAACCTCGATGCGATTCGTCGAGGCCCAGTTGGCATCAATTACCAAAACCTTAAGCCCATGGGAGCTTGTGCTTTCAATTGTGCTAACACTAACCATAACCCATTTCCAGCTCTTGTTCTTGTGTTGGTTCGTCTTGGCTCCACATGTTTTGAAGGTTTCGGGGAATTCATGCCATGGCTGAGGACGGTGGTGAGGGATCGTTGCATCGACTGCTCGGGTGGACGAAACAGAGGCTTGGGACACGTGGAGGAGACGTAACGGGCATAATCTTGATGCGTTGCAAGCAAGCACGGACCCGGCAAGGCGTTACGGGTCGCTGATGAAGCTTGGCTGGTCAAGAGTGCCAGAGAAGGAACCCGAAAGTGGTTGGTGGAGATTCTATTGTAAGGGTAGTCTTGTAACTACCCGTGGGGGAGTTAGGATAGCTGTAATAGGTTGGCTAGATTTTGGCCATCTGTTGAAAGATCAATGGCCTTAGGGAGTTAGGGTTGCATTGTAACCTTTGCCCATGGTTGCAAGGTTGAGGCTATAAAAGAAGGGGAGGGGTGCCCTCCTCACTTGTTCCCTAGTGCTAGTGTGTGAGTTGTATTGTGTAGTGGTTGCACCAAGTGTTCTTGGTGGCCCAAATGAATAAGAAAAATCTAGAAAATCTCCAAAAATATGTGTTCATCTAGTGTTCTTCGCGTTCTTCGTAGTTCTTGCCTTAGGACGCCTTTTTGATCTTGTCTCACATCTAGTTTCGTGTTGCAAGTGGTGTTGGGGATTTGGTGCAACACCTTACCCACGTGTTGCTGTGAGTGTGTGTGTTTGCCTGACCTCCTTCTCCATGCTTGAGTTGGGTTTTGGATCTTGTGGTGTGTAAGATGGAGACCCTCACGTGAACCTCCATCTTCGTTCTTCGTTATTGTTTTGATCTTGACTTGCACTCGGTTCCTCGTCCATTGTTGATTCTCTCTAGGCCAATCTCCTTCATGCATGGACATGGCTATTACCCTTGTGGTTGAGCTAGAGATGAATAGAGGTTGATTCTTGAAGACATGCACAAGCTCTCTATCTAGTCTTGAGTCGAATCTTTCCTTGAGCTTTACCGGTGGATTCGTGGCTTGCCAAGCAGTTGGGGAAATCGAAAAATTGGGTATAAGACTCACGTGCCTATTCAATCCCCCTTTCTAGGCCCATGCCTTGGTTCCACAGTGGTATCAGAGCCTCGTGCTCTCAAATCTTGGATGTTAACCGGACTTTTTGAGCTTTCCTTGGCCGTCACCATGGCTAACAAGAAATACTCAATGAAACCACCTGTTTTCAATGGAACCGACTTTGATTTTTGGAAAGAAAGGATGGGCGGGTATATCTTGGGCGAGGGGCCAGATTTGTACTCTTGATTGACCGTTTCTTATGAAGCCCTTGAGACAATTACCACCCAAAATGGTGCTGAAGTGCAAAAGAATGCAAAAGTTCAGAACATGATCTTGCAAGGAATTACTCGTGAAATTTATCCCAAATTCTCTTAGTACAAGTCCGCTCAAACTCTATGGAGTTCCCTTATTGCTTACTATGAGGGTGACACACAGGTCAAGACTGTGCGGCAAGACCAGTACAAGAGGGAGTATAGCCGGTTTGTGCAAAAACCTGGCGAATCTGTGGAAGTTTGCTTTGGTCGTTTCTCGAAAATCCTGAGTGAATTGCGGAGTGTGTCAATTGAGTACACCGACTCAGACAACGCGAGGCACTTCCTCAATGTGTTGGATCTGAAGCGGTGGATGTGAAGATCACGGCCATCAAAGAGGCCTCAGATTTCTCTAAGCTTACCTTGGAAGCTCTTTATTCGAACTTGAGAATTTATGAGCTGGAACACCCTTCAATGGTGTCGTGCACCTCCGATCTGGCGCTTTACCGATGGATTCGTGGCATGCCTAGAAGTTAGGGGAATCAAAAAATTGGGTCTGTTGCTTGCTTAGTTGAGCATAAATATATTGTGTACATGTTGCTTGCTTGCTCTTACATGCTATATATCGTTGATCCTTTAGTTGCTTCTAGTTAGACTTAACCATGATTAATTACCTTTGTGCATATATGCTATCTTGGATATTCTTGTTATGAACATAGTTTATATGTGAAGTCTATGTTAGTTTTTGTATTGGTGTTGTCAGGACCCGATCTTAAATGACCGTGCCCTTCTGTGTATTACGCACTAGTCCCAAGGATCACTGCTAGTGCACACAGTCTTAAACAGAATGATTTCAATGCCAAATAATAAATGTAGCGATTACATTGGGATCGTAGCCCACATTATTACAATAAAGTCGACAGGCAGGTCGACACTTGTTCATACATGCAGTGAATTCAAATTCTCGTACCCACTAAAGTACGATTTTGTCGATGATTGGGAATCAGCTCCCCGTCGAGCTTACTTCTTGGTTGAGGGACAGAGGATCCCCTTTCTGCTACAACATTGTACTCCCAAGGATGTCGAGAGAGATGGGAAAAACACAGAGGTTTATCCTGGTTCAGGCCTCCCGACGGTGGTGGTAATAGCCCTACGTCCGGTGCTTCGTTGATGATGAAGATGATTACAAGAGATTGGATCTATGTAGATGCCAACCGTAGTTTGTCGTAGCGTGTATGCGGCTATGATCGGTGTCGATCAGATAATTGCGTACCCTTCCCTCACGCAGGAGGGGGGTATTTATAGTGTCATCTATGGATACAAACAGCAAGTCCTATATACAAGGAAACTATCCCTAGGAATACACATTGCCCTAACTGAGTCCATCATCCTTGTGCATGCACCGCCACGGGTAGGGCCGATCTGGTATGTGGACGCCGTGGTGAAGAAGTCTTCGGCTGTTTTGGATGGCACGTCACCAGGCAGCGGCATGTTTGGCGCGCTGCTGGTGGCCGGGCAGCCATCCGGCACTTGGTACTGGGTAACTACTGCCCGGGTTATTCTGGCAGGAGGTGCGGCATGGACAACGCTCATCCGGGAAAGGAACGTCCGGGTAAGGTCCATCCGGGAACGACCTATTATATATTAGGAACATCCATGCTTATGGGTCCCCATGCGTTCACTGCTATGGTATGCCCCCCGCTGTTTTTCCGCCTGTGTGAATAGGTGGTCCGCATGGTGTTTCGGGGTGATTTTTGGCTTGTTTTCATCCGGGTAGCGCACATCTGGGAACGAACATCGTGTAATTGCTACTCGGGGATACCAGTTGCCTGGGTAGGTGTTAGTCAATCCCCGACAGCTAGCCCCCGAGGCTCAAGTGGAATGCTACTTGGCCAGGGCCTTCCTCTTGAGCCTCTAAAATACTCAAAAGGGGAATGAACTCGGCGGGCAAGCTCTCCGCCTCATCTGGGTAGGAAATACTCTAACCGGGGAAGGTAACATATCATTTGAGCGAGGATCATCCAAGAAAAGTAATTTGCTTCTATCTTGGGTATTCAACTCGTCATAGTCTTCCTGAGCAAGCGACTCAGGGTTTATCATTGTAAGATTGCAGCATCCGGGCACAAAGTGACCGGGTAGAAAAATTGGAATTATTTCTCGAGCGAAGATCATGCTCGGAGTGGACTGAATACATCCCAGAGCGCAAAGCTTGCTCAGGAGAATAAACGTGCTCTGAGCAAAGATCTACCCGTAGCGGATTAAATAGGTGGAATTTTAGCATGTGAGCGTCCTCATGCTGCCATATCCTTACAGATAGAGAAAGAATACCAATATTGCCATATCCAGGCATGGATCAGATGCCTAGAGGATTGTCTGGACATGGATCGGATGTCCAAAACGGTTACTAACAACACAAGTTTGACTCGCGCTGCCACTTCCGGGAAGATCAGATGCCCAGGGAAAATACTAACGTTGTGAGGTAGACTCACGCCTTTGCATCCAACCATGGATCAGATGGCTAGGAGGCTTTCCGGAAATGGATCAATGTCCTAGAAAGTTGTCTAGACATGGATCCAATGTCTAAGACGGCACAAACAACATGAGTCTGACTCGCGCTGTCACTTCCGAGCAAGGGACAGAAGCCCAGGTAAATACTAACGTCGTGAGGCAGACTCATGCCGTCGCATCCTGACATGGACCAAATGCCAAGGTGGTGTAGTTAACGGGTGAGTAGGTCACACACGCATACCAGTACAAACAGGTGAGCAGGGTTGCGTTGTTGTCTTCCAGACATGGATCAAATGCCCAGGGAAAAGTACTAGCGTTGTGAGGTGACTCATGTTGCCACATCTGGGCACGGATTAGGTGTCCAGGAATAACATTAGCTCCTGAAAGGATCTACGACTGAGAGGGGGGTGAATGGCCCATATTTTAAACTATTTTTGAGTTTTCTTTGTACTTAATCAAATTAAATTAACCACCTAACGATTTAGCCCTAACAAGTCTAGTGATCGGATAGGCGCGGAGGCTGCCGACTAGAACGAAACGAAGGCAACAATAACAATGAAATGCGGAAGGTAATTGCAGAATTGAAATGCCAAAAGTAAAAGGGACAAGAGGCAACCGTTTGTTTCCCGAAATTCGGAGCAAAGCTCCTACTCTCCGTTGAGGCTAGCTCTCGACAAGTCTTGAGCTGGGTCCCTCTCGACCCTATGCCTCAGTGCACCGTGGTTGCTCTTTATCGCAAGCGGCCGAGGTGAGCACCGAACCTCTCACACGAGCGCAAGTTTTCCCACACGTGGAAGCTCCTTGCAACCTCGGCACCGAGAACGGCGATGCCGACCCCTGCACAAGAGGATTTCACGGTGTCTCGACACACGTAGACGATGCACCCTGGCGAAGCAAGGTGACCTCCTGCACAAGGAGGGTTTCACGGCGTCCCGGCGACCTTGGATGAGGAACGGCGTCTCGGAGGTTGTAGACGAAGCACCTTGGGAAGCAAGGTGGCCTCCCACACAAGGAGTGCTTTGCGGCGTCCCGGCGACCTTGGACGAGGAACGGCGTCCCAAAGGTCGTAGACGAAGCACCCCAGAGACCAGCGGTGACCCCAACGAACTAGGGTTTGGGCTTGGTGTAGACAAAGTATTTGTTCGGTCGGTGAAGGCGCAACGTTGACGGACGTGGACGTGGTGGTGAAGACCTTCCTCCGGCAAGAAGTCCCAAAGAGCACGCACCCGGAGACCTCACACCTCACCACGTACCAGAGATGATTGATGACTAGACCGGGAAGGGGCGTAGGCCTTCTCTCCTCCTTCTTCCCTCTCTCTCCCTCTTCTTCGTCTCTCTCTCAAACACTAGGGCATATGGAGACCATGGGGATGAAGCAAGCCATGGGGAGGAGCTCTCTCACAAGCATAGGACCAAGGGTGGCTGGAAAATGAGCTCTCTCAACTCTCTCATGCGCTAGGTACTCCCTTATATAGACCCTAACAAGATAACCACGAGAAAATGTGAGATTTCATTAGATCTGCACTTTTCAGCACTCATCGGACGCGTTCGATCCCGGTCGGACTCGGTTTGCGACTAAGTGTGGCATGGCTGTGGGTGCTACAGCCACGTGCATCGGACGGCGTCCGATGCGCTTCGGACGGCGTCTGATTCCCGTCAGACGCGTCCGATAGGGACACACCGTGTTTTGGACTTAGACATTGGAGTCTTTTGGTTGGGTCGAGCCAGCGCATTGGACAGCGTCCGATGCCTTATCGGACGCGTCCGACAGACGCGCACCGGCTGAGGACTTAGGCGCTGGAGGGCAGCGAATGGCTTGACACTGCGCATTGGACGCGTCCGATGCACCTATCGGACGCGTCCGATAGAGATGCATGCACAGGGCTCACTGGGATTTAGCCGCTACGGCTGAGATTGCCCTGGCACCGGGGCATCGGACGGAGTTCGATAGCCCTGAAAATTTTCAAGCCAAGGGACTTAGCCCTATCTACCCCTCTAGCCAACACATCATAGGTCTTCGTCACCTTTTGTAGTCTTGTGGACTTTGGATATGCATCTCGGAGATTAGGCGGGAAGTTTCGCGCTGAGGAAAATATCTGGCTTTGGACTTAGTGGCGACGAAAACCCCGGACAGCTGGAAAGTAACCACCGAAGGTTCCGGGTCCTTTTGATGCCTTAGTCATGAAGCAAACTACCCCATGGACACCTGGTGACTCTTGAACGCTCTCGACTTTGCTCAGAAGAGATAAGATCAGCGGACTCGAGTGCTCAGTGGGACCTGCCTGCCAGAGAGAGGACCTGCACTTGGCGTCCAGATCGCCAACACGCATGCAAAGAAAATAGAGAAAACATGAAATAAGGTCCTTAATCTTGTGGTCTTGCGGTGGCTCGGACACGTGTCGTCAATTGCCAAAATTACGAGGCCATGGGGTCCTCGGACTTGTAGCTTCTCAGCCCCCGAGCATTGGGGACGTGGAAGAAGGAAAGTGTCGAGCCCCCGGGCATCAAGAGTGCCTAGAGTGTTGTTATGTGTTCTCGGGTAAACCTGCAGTTTAGAAACAAGAACAGCACAATGATAGCAAAATAGAGAAACAAGCGTAGTAGCAAGCACAATTTTTTTAGGAAAAATCGATAGCTCGCTCCTATCCAGCCCCCGTGTGTACGTGGCCGGCCACCTGAATTGCGAGACCAGGCACGTACACACGACTTCAAAAGACGTGCAGTTTTTCAACTCGGTGCGCTCATCCCTTGTAGAGTACATAAGAGTGACGTGCCTCAAAACCCGGGCAAGAGAGTAGCCCCTGCGATGAGGATCGGCTTATGGGTGCGAACTGCTCAAGGGGGAGAGTCAGACTTATGCATCGTTAAGTGTGAGTTTTTGCGAAGAAACACTGCATGTGGGCTTTGCGACCAAACTCGTGCACCTGAGTTACGAGCACATGTTTGATCATGAGAAAAACAGTGAACGCATATTAAGAACTACCATAATATTTAGAAATGTAGAGCTTAAAGTAGAAAGACTTTTTTGGATGGAAAAACTATGACTTCGTAGTTTTAGTTAGTAGAAACCTAATTCGTTAAAATTCCATCTAGTAAAACAGAAGAATTATAAATTTCTAAAATGATAGATAGGAATATTGCGAATAAAGCCATTGCAAACCCCATAAAAGGAGTAGTCCCCCAACCCGGAGCTACTTTCCCATATTCCGAATTCTAGGGTTTCAATAAACTACCTACGCGAGTTCGTCTTGGCCCAAGTCTAGAACTATCTTCAATAGTTTGTGTAGCCATAAATTCTATTTAATCATTGGTGTTGACTTTGTATACTATTCCGTTGTAGTTGTAAATGCATGATCTTTTCGTAGATCCATTGTAATCTTGAAATTCTATAAAAATGGAAACAACAACTTTAGTTGCCATCTCCATATCTTGTTTACTTGTAAGCTTTACTGGGTATGCCTTATATACCGCGTTTGGGCAACCCTCTCAACAATTAAGAGATCCATTCGAAGAACATGAGGACTAATTGAACTAAGAAGTCAATGAAATTATTTCATTTTTTTAGTCGGAACCTTAGGTGGTTCTCGGAAGAAGATAGCCAAAAAAATTATCCCTAAAGTCGAAACCAAAAGGAACGTATAAACCAATGCTTCCATAGATTCAATCATGGTTTATTTACAATTATAACTTCAACACCTATTCATTTGTCATTTTGGATCATTTCCCATATAAAGAAAAGAGTCAAAGAAAGGATGGGGAATGTTTCCCATGTCAAATAAAAAAAGAGAGATGAAAGATACCATAGCAATGTGGTATCAGACTACCTGTCTCCTTGTAGTTGGATCTCCTACTTTTTGAAATGTTCCAAATTCCACTTGAGCATCCAAGTCGGGATCAATACCAGCAAAAACGTCTCTGACCTAGGTTCCAGCCCCATGCCAAATGTGTCCAAAAAAGAAGATCAAAGCAAAGGTAGCATGACCAAAATTAAACCAACCCCTTGGATTGCTGTGAAAAACACCATCCGAAATCAAAGTAGCCTGATCTATTTCAAAAATTTCCCCTAATTAGGAACGTCTCACAAATTTTTTTACAGTAGCAGGGTCAGAATAACTTACTCCATTAAGTTCGTTGCCGTAGAGCTCCACTGTCACACCTACTTGTTCAACACTATATTTGGATTCTGCTCTTCTAAAAGGAACGTTTGCTCTCACAATTCCTTCTTCATCTACCGAAATCACCGGAAATGTTTCAAAAAAAGTAGGCATACGAAGTACAAAAAGCTCGTGTCCTTCTTTATCTTTAAAGACGGGATGTCCTAACCATCCAACAGCTATTCCATCCCCGTTGTCCATTGAGCCTGCTCTGAATAATCCCCCTTTCGCTGGATTATTACCAATATGATCATAAAAGGCTAATTTTTGGGGAATTCTAGACCAAGCTTCTGATAAACTAAGGTTTTTGGCTAACCCATTGCTAACTCTTCGATATATTTCTTGTTGAAAGTATCCCTGATCCCATTGATAACGAGTAGGCCCAAATAATTCGATTGGGGTAGTTGCTGACCCATACCACATAGTTAAAGCAACTCTGAAAGTCAAAAAAAAAGCAATGAATCTTGCTAGAAAGTATAGTTTCAATATTTCCCATACGTAATCCTTGTATAGACGTTGAGGCGGATGAACACTAAGATGGAATAGGCCCACTAATATGCCCAAAGTACCTGCAACAATATGATGAGAAGCTATTCCTCTCGGAACAAAAGGACTAAAACCTTCTACACCCCACGCGGGATTTACAGCTTGTATTTTTCCAGTTAGTCCATAAGGATCGGATACCCATATCCCAGGACCATACAAACCCGTTACATGAAATGCGCCAAAGCCAAAGAAAGCCACCCCTGCAAGAAATAAATGAATTCCAAAGATCTTGGGCAAATCCAAAGAGGGTTTTCCCATCTGTTCATCACAGAATATTTCTAGGTCCCAATATACCAAATGCCAGATAGCTGCCAAGAAACACAAACCAGAAAACACAATATGCGCACCTGCCACTCCTTCATAACTCCAAATACCCAGATTCATTGTAGTTTCTCCTGAAATACTCCAACCACCCCACGAATTGGTTATTCCTAAACGAGTCATGAAGGGAATGACGAACATACCTTGTCTCCACATTGGATCCAGAACAAGATCAGAGAGATCAAAAACCGCTAATTCGTATAAAGCCATCGAGCCAGCCCAACTAGAAACTAGAGCTGTGTGCATTATATGCACTAAAAGCAATCGACCCGGATCATTCAATACAACAGTATGATCACGATACCAAGGCAAAACCATGGAAATACCCCTTTAGCAAAGAAAATAGACACGTTGCAGCTTTATTTTATCGCATTGGAAAAGACTATCCATATCCTATGTACCAAACCCCTCTAGGGGATTCTGTGTCAGAAAGCGTAAATATTTATTTCATTCCATTAAAAATAAGAAGCCAATTCTGTTCGTAAGAAGAAAGAGAAGCAGATCTATTCTATACTCGATAAGTGCCAATATGCAATGGGTAGTTTGGCCCATTTGGAAAAAACAAAGAATAGATCCTATTCCTCTTTGCTTATCATTCCAATCACCAATTCTTTTTTCTTTATTCAATTTGTCTTACTTTCTTTATAGGTATAACCTTTCAATCTATGTATTATTTCAATCTACATATTAATAGAATCTATAGTATTTATATAGAATAAGAAAAAAAAGACAATAAACTGCGGATTGTTTCTTTCTCTTCCATTCTTATGTTTCCATATTAAAGTGTAGTTTTCTTACTTAAATTTAATACTATTAATCTAATATGCCCATCGGTATTCCAAAAGTACCTTACCGGATTCCCGGAGATGAAGAAGCGACTTGGGTTGACTTATACAATGTTATGTATTGAGAAAGGACACTTTTTTTAGGTCAAGAGATTCGTTGCGAGATCACAAATCATATTACGGGTCTCATCGTATATCTCAGTATAGAAGATGGAATTAGCGATATTTTTTTGTTTATAAACTCCCCAGGCGGGTGGTTAATCTCAGGAATGGCTATTTTTGATACGATGCAAACGGTGACACCAGATATATATACAATGTCTCGGAATAGCTGCGTCCATAGCAGTGAACGCATGGGGACCCATAAGCATGGATGTTCCTAACATATAATAGGTCGTTCCCGGATGAACCTTACCCGGATGTTCCTTTCCCGGATGAGCGTTGCCCATGCCGCACCTCCTACCAGAATAACTCGGGCAGCAGTTACCCGGTACCAAGTGTCGGATGGCTGCCCGGCCACCAGCAGCGTGCCAGACATGTCGCTGCCTGGCGACGTGCCGTCCAAGATAACCGAAGACTTCTTCACCACGGTGTCCACCTACCAGATCGGCCCGGCCCGTGGCCGCGCATGCGCAAGGATGACGGACTCAGTTAGGGCAATGTGTATTCCTAGGGATAGTTTACTTGTATATAGGACTTGCTATTTGTATCCCTAGATGACACTATAAACACCCCCCTCCTGCGTGAGGGAAGGGTACGCAATTATCTGATCGACACCGATCATAGCCACATACACGCCACGACAAACTATAGTTGGCATCTACATAGATCCAATCTCTTGTAATCATCATCATCATCAACGAAGTATTGGACATAGGGCTATTATCCCCACCGTCGAGAGGCCTGAACCTGGGTAAACCTCTGTGTTTTTCCCATCTCTCTCAGCATCCTTGGGAGTACAACGTTGTAGCAGAAAGGGGATCCTCTGTCTCTCAACCAAGAAGTAAGCTTGATGGGGAGCTGATTCTCAATCATCGACAGCTGGCGTCGTCCGTGGGGACCAAACTACGTCCCGGATGTATGTTTCTCGGATGGACCTTACCCGAACGATCCTTTTTCGGATGAACGTTGCCCATGTCGCACCTCCTGCCAGAATAACCCGAGCAACAGTTACCTGGTACCAAGTGCCGGATGGCTGCCCGGCCACCAGCAGCGCGCCGGACATGCCGCTGCCTGGTGACGTGTTGTCCAAGACAACCAAAGACTTCTTCACCACGGTGTCCTCCTACAAGATCGGCCCGGCCCGTGGCGGTGCATACGCAATGATGGCGGACTCGGATAGGGCAACACGTATTCCTAGGGTAGTTTCCTTGTATATAGGACTGGTTGTTTGTATCCCTAGATGACACTATAAATACCCCTCTCCTGCGTGAGGGAAGGGCACACAATTGTCTGATCGACACCGATCATAGCCACGCACAACACGCTACGGCAAACTACGGTTGGCATCTTCAGAGATCCAATCTCTTGTAATCATCATCTTCATCATTAATGAAGCACTGGATGTAGGGCTATTATCCCCTCCGCAGGTGGCCTGAACCAGGATAAATCGTTGTGTTTTTCCCATCTCTCTCGGCATCCTTGGGAGTACAACGTTGTAGCAGAAAGGGGATCCCCTGTCCCTCAACCAAGAAGTAAGCTCGGCGGGGAGTTGATTCTCAATTGCCAACAGATTTCAAGCACGGAATTTATTTATAATAGTCTTCCATCCAACCACAGGCAGACTAGGCGGTAGAGCATGTCCTAAGCCTCGGGGTACTCCGGGTAGTCTTTTCCCTCGAGGTACTCCAGGTAGTCTTCTCCGTAGTGTTTCTCACCAAAGTTCTTTAGGGACGGTCCTCCAACTAAAGGTTTTTAAGAAAATAAAAGCAAGGTGGATGAGTACAACTGTACTCACAAATCTAGGAAATAATGCAGTATTTAGCTCAGTACAAAAGATATCTTTTAGGAATTTGGCTCAAAACAAATATCAAGAAAGCATTTCAGGAATATAGACTTTTGTATGAATCTTTAGAGTATAGGTGAGTGCAGAGATCCTTCTTCGACACCTTCGCTTTCCATCAGAGTATCGCAGGGATCAATTCTTCATCTTTTGAATTTTGAATGGGAATGAGAAGTAAAGATATAACTACCATATGAACAGTCACTAAGCGTTGCTCATATCCGAGAGTGCGGCTATCATGATAGTTTATATAATACTCTGCAGATTGTGTACACTTTACCCTCGACTGCAATACATTCTTGTCAGCATGTCCTTTGGGCACGAAGTAAAAAATATATAGCACGAAGCCAGTTAATCCGAGAAATCTACTAGAAACTGTTAAACATCAACCGTGGAGCACGCGTGACCGACCTTGGTCATCTCGTTGTTCAAGATTTATCACGGCGAGGTGACCGCCCGAATGACAGGATACTGGGGCTACAACCGAGTACCTATTTATCGGTGCCTCGAATTTTCATCGGAACAGTTCCTGGTAGCTTCCTAGGGTTACCTAGCTAACCTCGCCCCATAAACAATTTCGAGGTCATACTGGTAGAAGCTTGGTTCATAGATCCATAGGAAAACAGTTCTTAGACCGATAAAGAGATAAGACTCTGTTTTACCGAGGTAACCCTATACCCCAACGGCAGTCGACATCTATTCTTAGTCAAAATTTTATTTACCAACTACCATTATCATGTTCCCATGTTTTCATATCCACCAAGTATCCATATCCATTTTTCTCCATTATCCAAATCATCAAACCCAACTAGGGTTGAATCCATAACCCACATGAAATGATACCGCTTTCTTATTTTCCATCAATTCACAAATCCATCGTATCACTATTAAACTATATCCATATTTTACTCATTTGTATTCTTTAACCCAATATAGCATCTACTCATGCTATCCAATCATCTAGGGTTCAAAATATTAAGAGATAAAACATTTTTATTTGCAGGTCATAACTAATTTCCCAATATAAATTACATTCAAATAACCATGAAATTTTATATTCAAACAATTTCACAATCATTTTGCAATTAAACAGAAAGGTTGGAATATGCGTCAAGGGACTTGCCTTCAAAAGCAGGGTCGGATGGTGAAAGGACTTAAGACCGAGAGGGGGGGGGGGTGAATCGGTCCCTAATTCCAATTTTAATCCCTCATGGGGTTGTTAACTTCTTAGCAATTTAGGGAACCAATTACCGATGAGCCTATGCAATTCTAGGAAGCGGAAGCTAAGAGCACGGTTGTATTGAACTCACGGTAGGCAAGCTAGCAAATAGGCGGCTCGATGGCTCGCACTGGCAGTCAATGCACAAGTGGAAAGGTAAATGGAGACAAGGGGCAAACCGATTTGTTTTCCGAAGTTCGGCGCAAGCGCCTACATCTCCGTTGAGCAAACCTTCCAAGGAAGGCTGGGACTCTCTCGTCCCTCGCGCTCGATCCACTCGGTAGCTCTTCACCACGGATGGAGGGTGAGCCAAAACCCCACACGTTCGTGAGTTCTTCCACACACGCGGAAGCTCCTCGCAACCCTTCTATCCTGGACGGCGGCTCCAGCGGCTTGGAGCGTCCCATCGTGGGCGGGCGGTGCCCCTCCCGAGATTGTGACTCGAGGCGGCGGCAAAGCACCCCACGTATGGAGATGACCCCCGACACACGGAGGGTTCTCGGCACCGCACCACGCTCGGCGGCGGAGAGGTAGTAGACGAAGTAGTGGTAGTAGTCGTTCACGCACGGCTTGGTGAAGAGCCCGGCAGCAAGAAATCCCCGAGCACAAGTCCGGAAAGCCACCACGATCCGAACTTTTTTCTCCCACAAGAACTCTCAAAGAACCCTCAAGAACGAGCCAAGAATGCCATGGGAACACACCAAATCGAACCTTGAATCGATGGAGGAGGAGGAGATGCAGCTGCTCTTCTTCTTCCTCCTCTTCTCCCACTCCTTCCCAAGCTCAAACCGTCATGGACATGGGCATGGAGGCTCCAAGGTGGAAGAACCCATGGGAGAGACCCCTTCGTGAGGTATGGTGGCTAGGGTGGCTGAAAATGAAGTCCTCTCTCAGTTTCTCCCGTGGCTTGGCCCCCTATTTATAGACCTCGGAGCGAAACCCTAAAGCCCTAGACAGATGGACGGTTGAGATTAAATCTGGACGAGATTTCAGAGCCCGTCGGACGCCGTCCGGAGAACGAATCTAGCTAATTTTCCACTTCATCGGACGCTGTCCGACGCGCGTCGGCCGCCATCCGACCGAGTTCAAATTTCTAGGGTTTGCTCCTTCGGACGCCGTCTGGCCCGCCTGGGACGCCGTCCGGCAGTAGGATTTGGACGCAGTCCAGCTCATCGGACGCCGTCCGGTGCTTGTCAGACGTCGTCCGACGACATTTTTTGAACTGCTTCCGACGGTCTCCGGACGCCGTCCGACAGTAACGATTGGAGTTGGGACTTAGTCGCATTTTCAACAGTTCAGTTCTTCGGACGCTGTCCGGTGGTCGTCGGACGCCGTCAGACGACAGTTTTTGAACTGCGTCGGACGCTGTCCGACGATCTCCGGACGCCGTCCGGCAGTGAGGTTGCAATTGGGGACTTAGCCAAATTTTGGCTTGGGCTCATCGGGCGCCGTCCGATGGGGCTGATGTTTTTGCCCCACTTGGATTTTGGCTCTACCGACTTCGCCCGACATCACACCTAGGGTTGTGGGCCTACCTTGTCGACTTGTGGACTCGGCGGGAGGTTTAGATCACTTAGACGGGAAGTTTCGCGCCTAAAACAAAATATCTAGCTTAGGTTGCTTAGAGGCTACGAAACCCCGACAGCTGTCGCTCCCCCCGAACTCTCTCGAACCTAGACAGGGGGCCTAACTCCGGAACCCTCTCGAACACACACCCGAGAATGGATAAGATTGAGACGAACAGCAGACTGTGCTCGGTTGGACCCTGCTGCTAGAGACTAGATGATCTGCAGGCCTATACTGCTACACTCACACAAAGAAATAGAAGAACTATAAAATAAGTGTCCTTAATCTTGTGAGGTAGTCGACGTGCTAATCTCGGTCATCAATTACCAAAACCAAATGACAAGCAGGGAGCCTGCACTTACAATCTCCCCCTTTTTGGTAATTGATGACAACACCTGCAAATCTCAGCTAACAAGCATTTCTGGCATAGGGATTAGCTCTAAACAGCATATGACAATGACTTCAGTTGAATGAGCATGAGCAATGGTACTAGTGCAGTCTAGCCATGACACCAATTGAAATACAACTGAGGTACAAGTGCAATGAGTACAAGACATGGCTCCCCCTAGAACAAGTATCCATCACTAGTTCACATGATACCAATTGAAAGCATCTTAGCAACAAGCTGACTCAAAGATATCAAATGAAACTACCCAATGAGCATCACATACCAAGCAGTTCAAATGAGCTCTCACATCTCTCCCCCTTGATCAAATATCTCCCCCTTGGGTGCACACAATTCACATATAAGTCATGCAAGCTAGGTTTTCACTAAATTAGCTAGATTTGTCACAAACTCTCCCCCTTTGGCATCAAAGACCAAAAAGATGAACTAAGCACATAAAAGAAAGAGAGCAGTCTAGCAAGCTTTGAAGATTATACAATCTAGCATATGAGTTAACGAATTCAACAATCTCACAATTCAAACTCCTACTAGGTCACATGTCACAAGATCAGGAATAGTATATTTCGAATGATGTTCATGTAGTATTAGACCTAGAGCAAGATTTAGGTGAACTAGAGCCAAGTGAATCAAATAGTGCTTAAATCAACTAGAGTGAAACACAAGCACAAGCTAGAGCTAGTTTGGTGTATCAGAGCATTCAATTTCAAGATCAGGCAAGAAATTTGAGACTAAAGCATTGATGTTGAGCTCGTTTTTCTCAAAGATTTCTTATTTTGCACATTTTCTAATTTTGCAAGTCTCAAGCCTTAATCGACATGGTCTAGCATTACACTAAAGACTTTCATGTCTTGGTCATCCAAAGCTCCCCCGAAGTTCATGCCTTCGTGTACAATGATAAGCTATCTCATTGGAGAGTCATTGGTGAGACATGCTACCATTTTTAGCACATTTAGCTCAACATTTGAAAAAATAATGCTCAATTTCTAGCCAAGCAAGGGTATAAATGCAATAATATCCTAAATTAGCCATAGAAGCACAAGGTCAGCAAAATAGAAGCTTTAAGCAATCAAAATGATTTAGATGGCTCTAGATGACCTAGCACTAGCCCCAAGCAACAATTTCATGATGATTTAAGTTAAGCACAAACTGAGCAAGTGATATTAAACAACTAGCAATAGTTCTCATGATCAACTAGTGAACTCAATAGCCACACATGAGAAGAGTATAATGGTCAAAGCTTCCAGAATGCTAACACAAATATATACAAAATTCAAACCAAATCGCTCAAGGATGCCAACTAGGAAGAATTGGACTTATCAAGCACATTAAGTTCATTTCTAAGCTTGCAAAACCTTACTTCATCCAATGGCTTGGTAAAAATGTCAGCAAGCTGGTCCTCGGTACGCACATGAGCAAGCACAATGTCACCCTTCGCCACATGATCCCTAAGGAAGTGGTGTCGAATGTCAATGTGCTTGGTTCGTGAGTGTTGGACCGGATTGTTGGCAATTTTAACCGCGCTTTCATTATCACACAGCAATGGGACATGATCAAGTTTTATGCCATAGTCATACAATGACTGAGTTAAAAACAACAATTGAGCACATGAACTCCCTGCCGTTATATACTCTGCCTCAGCTGTAGATAGCACCACGGAGTTCTGTTTCTTTGAAGCCCATGAGACCAGGCATCTACCCAAGAAGTGACATGCCCCGGAAGTGCTCTTGCGGTCAATCTTGCACCCGGCATAATCTGAATCAGAATAGCCTAGGAGCTCAACACGCGCACCCTTCGAAAACCACAAGCCTATGTTGGGAGTATGTTTCAGGTATCTCAAGATTCGTTTCACAGCAGCTAAATGAGATTCTCTAGGGGAGGCCTGATATATTGCATACATGCACACACTAAACATGATGTCCGGCCTAGATGCAGTAAGGTACAACAATGCACCAATCATAGAGCGATAGAGCTTAGGGTCGATGGGCGTACCTTCGGTGTCGAGGTCCAAGTGTCCATTGGTCGCCATTGGAGTTCGGATCGGCTTGCAATTCATCATGTCGAAGCGCTTCAGAAGATCCTGGATGTACTTCTCTTGCGAAACGAATGTGTCGGTCTTGAGTTGTTTGATTTGAAACCCCCAAGAAGAAGCTCAGTTCGCCTACCATGGACATCTCAAACTCCTTCGCCATCATCTCCCCAAACTCAGTGCACATAGCCTCATTGCTGCTCCCAAAGATTATATCGTCCACATAGACTTGGCAGAGGAACAAGTCACCATTTGTTACCTTGGTGAACAATGTGGAGTCCACTCTGTCGATCTTGGAGCCCTTGTCGGTGAGGAAGTTCTTCAATCTCTCATACCAAGCACGGGGAGCCTGCTTGAGTCCGTACAGTGCCTAATTCCAATTTTAATTTTAATCGGTCCCTAATTCCAATTTTAATCCCTCACGGGGTTGTTAACTTCTTACCAATTTAGGGAACCAATTACCGATGAGTCTATGCAATTCTAGGAAGCGGAAGCTAACAGCACGGTTGTATTGAACTCACGGTAGGCAAGCTAGCAAATAGGCGGCTCGATGGCTCGCACTGGCAGTCAATGCACAAGTGGAAAGGTAAATGGAGACAAGGGGCAAACCGATTTGTTTCCCGAAGTTCGGCGCAAGCCCCTACGTCTCGTCGAGCAAACCTTCCAAGGAAGGCCGGGACTCTCTCGTCCCTCGCGCTCGATCCACGCGGTAGCTCTTCACCACGGATGGAGGGTGAGCCAAAACCCCACACGTTCGCGAGTTCTTCCACACACGCGGAAGCTCCTCGCAACCCTTCTATCCTGGCAGACGGCGGCTCCAGCGGCTTGGAAGCGTTACACGTGGGCAGACGGTGCCCCACTCCCGGGATTGTGACTCCGAAGGCGACGACGAAGCACCCTCACGTATGGAGATGACCCCCGACACACGGAGGGTTTCCGGCACCGCACCACTCTCGGCGGCAGAGAGGTAGTAGACGAAGTAGTGGTAGTAGTCGTTCACGCACGGCTTGGTGAAGACCCCGGTAGCAAGAAATCCCCGAGCACGTGTCCGGAATCCCACCAAGACCCAAACTTTCTTCTCCCACAAGAACTCTCAAAGAACCCTCAAGAACGAGCCAAGAACGCCATGGGAACACACCAAATCGAGCCTTGAATCGATGGAGGAGGAGGAGATGCAGCTGCTCTTCTTCTTCCTCCTCTTCTCCCACTCCTTTCCGAGCTCAAACTGTCATGGACATGGGCATGGAGGCTCCAAGGTGGAAGAACCCCATGGGAGAGACCCCTTGGTGAGGTATGGTGGCTAGGGTGGCTGAAAATGAAGTCCTCTCTTGGTTTCTCCCGTGGATTGGCCCCCTATTTATAGACCTTGGAGCGAAACCCTAAAGCCCTAGACAGATGGACGGTCGAGATTAAATCTGGATGAGATTTCAGAGCCCGTCGGACGCCGTCCGGAGAACGAATCTGGCTAATTTTCCACTTCATCAGACGCTGTCCAACATGCGTCGGACGTCGTCCGACCGAGTTCAAATTTCTAGGGTTTGCTCCTTCGGACGCCGTCTGGCCCGCTTAGGACGCCGTCTGGCAGTAGGATTTGGACGCAGTCCAGCTCATCGAACGCCGTTCGGTGCCCGTCGGACGCCGTCCGACGACAGTTTTTGAACTGCATCGGACGCTGTCCGACGGTCTCCGGACGCCGTCCGACAGTAACGATTGGAGTTGGGACTTAGTCGGATTTTCAACAATTCGGTTCTTCGGACGCCATCCGGTGGTCGTCAGACGCCGTCCGACGACAATTTTTGAACTGCGTCGGACGCTGTCCGACGGTCTCTGATCTTGCGTCCGTGATGAGGTTACAATTGGGGACTTAAGCGGGTCCCTTTGTCGATGACCAGCGCGAAACCCGTGGCGGCGGCGGCTACTGGCGAGATTTGATCCAAGAGCAAGTTGCGGATGCGAGGAGTGTGATTGCGCGGTCAGAGAGGGAGATTATCGAGGGGAATCGAGTGTGCGTTGACGGTGGCGCGGATGGTTGGGACGGGGTTGACGGCGAGGTATCTTCGGCGAACAGCCAGCTCTGGATTGTTGGGGGAAATGAAGGTTGGGTTTTGGCGAAACTAGGGGTAGTGTTTTTGGGCTCGAGCTCGAGGAGAGGGGCGGTCTTATCTCTGTGTTCGTCGGCTCTGGTGGGATGAGGGTGATGCGGGGGTGGCTCGGTGGTTTGGTGGGGATTTATAGGCGGCAAGGCGGCCGGAGATGCATTGAAGTGCCACGGTTGTCCAGTGGCACAGGGTGAGGAAGGAGGAATGATGGTGCGGCAGTGGTGTGGCACGAGTCCTTGAGCGACGAGGCCACGACGATCAGGTAGCGCTCAGCGTGCGCGAGGAACAGAGCGGAAAAGCCACGGCCACGATGGAAGATTTCGGCACGACGGAGACGAAGGAGAGAAGAGGGAGTTAAGGCACGGTCAAGGTTGTCGGCGTGGCGTTGCTCTATGGTGTGAACGCTGGAGTTTTCTGGGTCCGAAGCGATGACGGCATGCGACGGTGGAGCCCCGGTTGTGTTCCTCGTCGTCGGCTCAGGCGACAAAGACGGTGAGATGGAGGTGTTGCGCGGAAGAGTGACCAAGAGTGAACGATCAAGTGAGAGGAAGGAGAGAGACGAGAGAGAGGGGAATGAGAGAAAGGGGATGAAGCTGACGGGTGGGGCCGGTCCGTCGGTGAGAGCGAAAGGAGAGTGGCGTGGGAAAAGCTGACACCTAAGGCACAATTGTCAGTGAGGAGAGGGAGAGGGTTGCTGGCGCTAGGCCGAGCGAGGTGAAGGGGAAAGATGGGCCTGAGGTAGGGAGTCGGCCCAACAAGGTTGAAGTAGAATTTCTATTTTATTAAAATTCTTAAACCCTTTCTATTTGCAATTATTGGTGAAAGTGTTTATCCGCCTTGTATAAAATAATTATCAAAATTTTAAGAGCATAGAAATATAATATTTAGGCTTTATATTTTTATATTTTGATTTATCCAAATAATTTTCCCAGGATGTTTATGTAGGTTTTGTCATATTTGTAAATTCACATCTTTACTTGTGTCGGTACTGCGCTCCCCGGGGTGTACGTTCCCCAACAGGTCGACAGCAGGCGAGAAGGCCATGCGGCGGCGTGATGTAAGAACCAGCGAGCACGCTGCGTGGCAGCCCGGTGTAAGGCGGGCGAGCAAGGCCCCAGGCGCCCGGCGAGCACGCCGCGTGGCGATCCGGCGTAACGTGGGCGAGCAAGGCCCAGCGCGCCGATGAAACACGCCGCGTGGCAGCCTGGCGTCAGGTGGGCGAGCAAGGCCCCAGGCGCCCGGTGAGCACGCCGCATGGCAACCCGGCGTAAGGTGGGCGAGTAAGAAAGCGCCTTGCTTGGCAGGTGGGTCACGGGCCCCACTTGGCAGGCGCAAAAGCTTACAGAAGACCGCCCCGCCAACAGCGAGGGCATTAAATGCGGCGATTCGGCGTGGAAGGCAAAGGATGATGATTGCGGTCACCGGGGCCCTAGCAGGGGCACTATAGCTATCATTCTGTCGCTGTTCCGTGACAGTCTTGACCGTCGCCGGTATCAGGCGGCTCTTCCGTCCTGTCCGTGCCCAGTGGTAGATGGGGGCAGATGAAGCTACCGGCGTCAGCGGTAAGGTGTGGCGGATTGTACTGTGATATGACCTAATTTATGGTCTCTCTCTCTCCCTCGGTCGTCTCGGGCAATATAAAAAGGAGATCCGGGTGAGAGAGGGGGTGATCCCTGAGACGCAAGAGCACTGTACGTTCTCCAGCGAGAACATACGCCCATTTCTCATCCAAGAAATCGAGCACGAGCAGGAGTAGAACTATTACCCACCCTGGGGGTCCGAACCTGGGTAAATCATGAGTGCATGAGCAAGCAAACTAATTAGCAAAAACCCCCTAAGATCGAACATAGACCATACGAATCTGTCAGGTGAAAAACCACCGATAGTGGCACCCCAGGTGGGGGAGCGTTAGTTTGTTTGTCTGTTCTTGCTCGCAGGATTTCAGCGAGCTTCGTCTACGACTCACCGGGAGACGGAAAGATGGCCGGCGCTCTGACAGCCGGGGGAAGAACGGAGTCAATCTCGGGTCGCCCCGCGACGGCGGGCCCGTCTGGGCGACAGGTGGCGGTGTGGCCGAGGCTGCCAAACCCAGCAGTGTAAGGCGCCGCCTGGCCATGGAGCTATACTCCCCGGCCCAGAACCTCTATGCGGCGAGAGTGCTGCTGGATCATCCTCCGATACCAGTGACGCCGGACTCACCAGCGGCCCCATGGCTGCGGTACCGCGCGTAGTATGTGGGGGCGGCCGCGGAGGCGGTGGAGGCGTCCAGTGGCTGGGGTGTGACTTCCTCGCAGTCGTACGCCTTGCCACCACCTCGCCGTTCCCACAGGACCCGCCCTGATGGGGGCGACGGGAGCAAGGAGAAAGCGGTCATAGCCATCCCGCCTCCACCTCCCGCCTCTCGCAAGGGGCGAGGGGATCTCGGGGACCTCAGGCCGCACTTGGAAGATCGGCACCAGCGGCGCGGAGAGGATCTCCGCGGAAAACTGCAGTGCCGCCACCCGCGAAAACAAGACCGCGTGGCGGGCGAAAAACGCGCGAACCAGGAGGGCCACGGCCGTGAGGGCCACGCGGGCCCTGACAGTGCCGACGACAGCAACTACGACGGCGAGTGCGGTGCCTCCTCGGTGCCGCGTCAGGGCCGAAACCGGGGCGAAGAAGGGCCGGGGGAGGACCGGGGGGTGTCGGGGATTAAATTACGGTCCATTGCCATGGCCCACTCCCTGACGGCCCAATCGAACAACCTACCAGGGCCTAGCTCCCTGGAAGGTCCTATCAGCCCATGTCGTCTTGCCGAACGGCTTCTGGTGGCGAGATGCGTAATAATAAAGAATCGTGTTCGAGTCCGTCTCGAACAAGAGTTCTGCACGGCTGCGTGAAGACCCGGACGTTGGTTTCCCGGATTGGATTAGGAGTCGTGATCCCCAAGACTAGGAGTATGCCTTATCTGCCTCGGGATATATTTGGCACGTTGAGTTCGTTACGATCTCGTAGTTAGCCCGGCCCGATATTCTCTTGGTAGGTCGGTTTGCTCTGTACTATATAAACTAGCCCCTACGGCATGTAGAGGGCACGAGACCCCCTGGCTAAGACTCTTAGCATTGTCGCATATTGCTTCCTGTACACCCATTATCTCGTCGAGACTTGTTCGTCTCGCCGAGCCACCTCTTGTATTCACCTTTGATATATAAGAAAGGCTGGACGTAGGGCTATTATCTCTCCCGAGAGGCCTGAAACAGGATAAAAACCCCTGTCTCCTGTTCGTTCTTTGTTAAGTGGTTGTTAGGCGTGTCTCTATCTCACTTCTAAAGAACCTTAGCGACTTGAGATCGTTATCTCAACCGTCGACAGCTGGCGCCGTCCGTGGGGCTACGCAGATCGAGCATGTCGAACTCTATCAGCGACGAGGAGATTCTCCCTGAGGACTACGACTCAGAAGGGCAGGATGTCTCTTCCCCTGCCATTTCGGATCGATCCCTTTGATCTTGATCGCCTTTCAGATCTGGTTCCCAGCTCCGTGCTCGGGCCGGATCTCTTCAGCCGGCGGCTCTTCCCGGGCGCGTCTCTCCCCAGACAGAGCTCCTCTTCGCGTCGGGCAGCTCTTCGCCCGGAGCGCGCGTCTGGTCCCCGCGACGAGCTCCTTGCTCGGGGGCTGGATCAACCTCGCACCGGGCAGCTCTTCGCCCGGAGCGCGCGTCTGGTCCCCGCGACGAGCTCCTTGCTCGGGGGCTGGATCAACCTCGCACCGGGCAGCTCTTCGCCCGGAGCGCGCGTCTGGTCCCCGCGACGAGCTCCTTGCTCGGGGGCTGGATCAACCTCGCACCGGACAGCTCTTCGCCCGGAGCGCGCGTCTGGTCCCCGTAATGAGCTCCGTGCTCGGGGACTGGATCAAAACTCCTTCCGGATCCCGGGGCTGTTCGCCTGGCAGTGGATGACGGGAGAGAGCTGACCAGCGCTTGGAACATCGACCAGCTTCGTATGTTCCTCGTGTAGGTCTTTCGTTTTCTTAGCTCCGTGCTTCTTCTCAAATTTCGCGCCTTAGTTCGTCCAAGTCTCTCGGGCTGCCATGTAAAGTTCAACCCATTGAGCGGTGAATGCTCGCGGTCCCCTGCGGTCCTCCTCACCACTTGTCTTCTCAGACTACTCTTTCTCTCTGGTAACACTTGATGGCTGCCCGGTCTTGCGAACTCTTGGCTCCGCAATCTTAAGGGTTTTCCCTGCCGTGTCTGGTTTCAACAAGTTCCTAAACTTCGAGTTGCGTAACACGGCATCGGCCTCGCGGCTAAGCACGCTCTCGTAAGCCCTCATGGCGGAGGCACTTCTTGCTCCGCGGCACAACCGCTTAGCAAAGCTCTGCTCTCGTAAGCCCTCCGGCGCGAGCACTTTTCTTGTTCGGTTACCTTGAATCGCCTAACTTACGTTAACGGCGGTTCACAGAGCGAGTCGATCGGGATCTGGTGTCGCTCTAACTCTCTACGTCGTGCTTGAAGTCGCAAGTTCAGGTCTTCATGCATCGTCCGTGCACGGAACTAGGGTGTCGCTCTTTCTCTTGTGTACTGCTTCGAGTTATAAACTCAGTCCTCGGCGGTACTGCTGAAATTTGGGAGTTAGGCTAAGCGTTCTACGGTTTTCTTAAAACTTTCTAGCGTGTTGCCTTGCTCTTGGTTTCTGTTAGTCCTTGTCTTTTCTTTGCTCTTTTTGCGAGAAAAATTGCTCGGAAAAACGCTTTCGTCGGACTACTGCTCTGATTCAAGCGCTGCTTTCGGCGGTCTTGATTTGCTCGGCCGGCTCCTCGAAGGACTACCTCTCCTCGGTCGGTTGGGACTTGAGCTGAATTTGGCACCCGATGCGTTTTCAGTTTTCGGTTCCTTTTCTTAGCGTTGGTTTTCCAAAACCTCATTGGTCTTCGCTCTGTGGCGCTCGGCGCGTCTTGAGCATGTCTTTTATCGGCGGCGACACATGCGGCTCCGGTTAACCAAAGCGGTGCACCACCGATGGAGTTACGCCCGTAAGCGATTCTCGCCATAGCGGGCATGCCCACCATAAGCCGATTCTCATCGCGCGGGCACTCCTAGCGCTGGTTCGCGTTCGCCGAGTGACACTAACGCCGCACGGGTCCATGCCCGATAAGATTTCGCCTCGCCGCGTTTTGCTGCGGCTAAGGTCGATCGCCTTCCACGGTTAGCGGTCTTAGCCACAGCGAGCTGCACTGCCGCGCACACGTCTTTTTATCCATACTCGTCCTTCACAGCACGGTAATCGAGCAATGCACCACCAGCGAGTCACCCACCGTAAGCGATTCTCGCCATAGCAGGCACTCTGGCGTCGGTTCGCATTCGCCGAGGTGACACTAACGCTATCAAGGGGCGTACCGAAAAAATTATGTCTTGTGCGGGTAGGTCGTCTTTGCGTGTTTTCTAAAACTCGCTTTGCTCTTCTTAGAGCTGTTCTTGCTCTCTTTTTCCCCTTGCGGCTCGTTTCTTGTTTGTCTTCTGCGGGGAATACGAGGCAGGGAACATCGACTCGGTGATGGTCATGGCGAGTTCGAGCTTCCCACCAAAACCGAAGTCGCATCCCTCTCTTCCGGGTTTGCTCCGTGCATGCCCGGAGACGATTCACTTCACCACGTATGATTTCTTGCCTTTGCCCGCTTGACCTTCACAGTTCGGCTAAGTCAAGGTAGTCGCCCTGTGAGTCTGCTCACCGTAAGCGATTCTCATCGCATAGCGGGCACTCAAGCGTCGGTTACGCACTTGCCAAGACAAAGCTATCGCAAGGAATACGTCATGGGTAAAGCGTTGATTTCACACGTTCTCTTGTGGCTCTGACTGCATCGGGTTGTGATTCACCTCGCCTCGGGCAGTTCTTCGCCCGGAGCGCGCATATGGTCCCCGCGACGAGCTCCGTGCTCGGGGGCTGGATCACCTCGCACCGGGCAGCTCTTCGCCCGGAGCGCGAGCTCCTACCGGGTACGTCTTCGCCTGGTCGCACTTTCTGATTGCTTTAACGAGCTCCATGCTCGGGGACTAGATCTCCTTACTTGGTTCCTTTGGCGAGCTCTACGCTCGGGGACTGGGTCACCTTCCCTCTCGTATGCATTGTCTGCTCCTAGCACACGATCTACGCTGGGGGCACATCACCTTCGCTCCTGAGCATAACGTTCGCTCGAGAGCGCCATCTCTATCTCCTCGGGCAAGCTCTAACCCGAGAGGTGATTTTCCTATTTCTGTTCATGCCTTCCTAGGTATCTTTATACCTGGATGCCGCAGCACGAGTACATCTCGCGACTTGCTATGTTCATTCTCCCGAAAGATCTGATCTTACCGGATGCGGTGGTACGCTCTTCACTACTAAGAATCCAATCCCTCCTTGATGACGTTCAGCCTCAAGGAGATGATTCATCTCACTTTTTCCGTTTTACGCAGCGAGGTGGGTACTACTGCTCGGACGGATGTCGTTCCTGCTTCGATGCTGCGAGTTGCTCGGCACGAAGCGAGTTTGTTCGGTTGAACCATAACTGTTGATGCTTTGTTGCTGCGTCTTTATAGCAGGAAAAATACCCTCTTCGTGACTTAGAGTCTCAAGAGGAAGAGCCCACTTTAGTGAGTCCTTCCACTTGAGTCTCGGGGCTAAACCGTCGGGATTAAATTACGGTCCATTGCCATGGCCCACTCCACTGACAGCCCAATCGAACAACCTACGAGGCCTAGCTCCTGGAAGGTCCTATCAGCCCATGTCGTCTTGCCGAACAGCTTCTGGTGGCGAGATGCGTAATAATGAAAGAATCGTGTTTGAGTCCGTCTCGAACAAGAGTTACTGCAGTGCGTGAAGACCGGACGTTGGTTTCCCGGATTGGATTAGGAGTTGTGATCCCCAAGACTAGGAGTATGCCTTATCTGCCTCGGGATATATTTGGCACGTTGAGTTCGTTACGATCTCGTAGTTAGCCCGGCCCGATATTCCCATGGTTGGTCGGTTTGCTCTGTACTATATAAACCAGCCCCTACGGCGTGTAGAGGGCACGAGACCCCCTGGCTAAGACTCTTAGCATTGTCGCATATTGCTTCCTGTACACCCATTATCTCGTCGAGACTTGTTCGTCTCGCCGAGCCACCTCTTGTATTCACCTTTGATATATAAGAAAGGCTGGACGTAGGGCTATTATCTCTCCCGAGAGGCCTGAACCAGGATAAAAACCCCTGTCTCCTGTTCGTTGTTGTTCGTGGTTGTTCGGCGTGTCTCCTATCTCACTTTCAAAGAACCTTAGCGACTTGAGATCGTTATCTCAACCGTCGACAGGGGGCATATGGTGTGGGGTGCCACGCCTTCACAAAGGAGCTGCGCCGCGTCGAGTGGCCCGAGAAGTTCCGTCCAGCCCCCATCGAAAAGTATGACGGGACCACTAACCCTGATGAGTTCCTGCAAATCTATGCCACAGTGATGCAGGTCGCGGGGAGCTCGGGGAAGGTCCTGGCCAACTACTTCCCAACGGTTCTGACCTGTGCAGCCCGCTCCTGGCTCATGAACCTGCCGGAGGAGTCCATAGGATCGTGGAAGGATCTCCATCAGCTCTTCATCACCAACTTCCAGGGCTCGTTCGATCAGCCAGGGGTGGAGGATGACCTCCACGCCTTGGAGCAGCAGAAGGGAGAGGCCCTGCGAGACTTCATCCACAGGTTCAGCCACGTCCGCAACACTATTTCGGACATCTCCGTTGAGGCCGTCATCACCGCATTCAGGAGGGGCGTTCGCGACCACAAGATGAAGGAGAAGATGGCTACACGCAAGATCAGGACGACTGAAGAGCTTTTTTGCCTCGCGCACAAGTGCGCTCTACAGGCGGAGGCCTGAACCCGTCAGTCGACCCGCGCCGCCGGTGCGGCGGGAGGAGACGGCGAGACCTCCAAGGGCTCCGGCGGGAAGGACAAGAAGAAGCGCAAGGCTGGCGAGGCTGGCCACGTCTTGGCTGCTGAGCAAGAGCAAAAGAACGGCAGCCCGCAGCGCGACGACCGCCAAGGGCGGAAGGACGACCGCAGCGGGCGCCACGATGGTCACGACGGCCGAGATGATGGGTGCCGCAGAGACCGTGGCGGTCGCGATGGCCGAGAGGACAAGCGGGATAATTGCCGAGAGTGGGGCAGTACATCTTACTATCCCATTCACCGGACCAACGGTCATGATCTGGTCGACTGCCAGGTCGTGCGCAAGCTGGTGGACAGCGTGTAGGAGTGCAGGTCGCCAAAGGACGACGAGGACAAGGACCCCGCTCCGCTGGGTTTCCAGCGGGCGAAGCATGAGGTGGCGTACATCCACGATTGTTCCGCCACCTACCCCTCCAACACCAGGTTCAAGCAGCTGATGAGGGAGGTGTGCGCCACTGTGCCCAGCGAGGGGTCGAGGAGGCAGCTAAGGTGGTCGGAGGAGCCGATCACCTTCAGTCAGGGCGACCACCCTGAAAGCACTGCGGGCCTGGGCCATCTCCCGATTGTGGTTTCACCCACAGTTCGGAATGTGAAGCTCGGAGGGTGCTGGTGGACGGGAGGAGCTCTATCAACCTCTTGTCCTCGAGAGTCATCGGTATTGCCGCAGATCGAAGCGATCGGCTGACACTTCCTTTCTGGCGTTACCCAGTGAGTCACATGCAGGGCGTATCGACCTCCGTCATCTTGAGGCACAACCAACCATGCGGAGGCGATCGAGTTCGAGGTTGCGGACTTTGACCTGCCGTACAACGCCCTCTTTGGCCGGCCCGCTCTGACCAAGTTCATGGCGGCGACCCACTATGCTTATATGGTGGTGAAGATTCCGGGGCCCGGCGGCCCCATCGTCGTCATGATGGATAAGCTGAAGCTGCGGTGTGTGACGAGCACTGATTTAGCTAGCGGCGTGCGCGCAATCCGGCGCCTCGGTTCGAGAGCTCCTCCGTGAAGACTGTGCTTCTCCTGGGTCGTCCAGTGAGGTTAAGGTGGTCTTTCTGAGTGATGCGGAGCCTGCCAAGACTGTCAAGGTGGGCACCAGCCTAGGCGCCAAATAGGAAGACGCGCTCGTCACCTTCCTTCGGTCTAACGCAGACGTGTTCGCTTGGACACCGTCCGACATGACTGGGGTCCCCAGGGAGGTGATTGAGCACCGGCTGGCGACGTTCGAGCCAGCGCCGGTCATCGCGAAGATCGGCGGCGATCCACGAGAACAGCGGGGCGCCATCCGGTCGAGTGGACAAGGCTGCTTTGGGCGGGATTTGCTAGGAGCGTCGCTCACCCCGAGTGGCTTGCAAACCCCATCCTCGTCAAGAAATCCAACGGGTGCTGGAGGATGTGCGTGGACTTCACCGATCTCAACAAGGTCTGCCCGAAGGATCAGTACCCACTGCCCCGCATCGACCTCATCATCGACTCCACGGCGGGGTGTGAGCTACTGTGCTTTCTGGACGCGTACTCCGGGTACCACCAGATTAGCATGGTGCTAGGAGATGAAGAAAAGACCACCTTCATAACCCCCATGGGCATGTATTGCCATGCCAGGATGGCTTTTAGGTTGAAAAACGCTGGCCCAACCTACCAGCGGGCCATGCATATCGCCCACCGCTCGCAGGTCGGGAGGAACCTCGAGGTGTACGTTGATGACCTCGTGGTGAAGGCAAAGAAGAGTGAGGAGCTGGTCAGCGACCTAGAGGAAACCTTTGCCAACCTGCGGAAGTACTCCATCAAGCTCAACCCGAAGAAGTGTGTGTTCGGCGTTCCGTCCGGCAAGCTGCTGGGATTCCTCATGTCCCATCGGGGCATAGAGGCGAATCCGAACAAGATCGCCGCCATCGTGAACATGAAGCCGCCTACTCGGCTCAAGCAGATGCAATGCCTCATTGGCTGTTTGACTTCCCTGGGCCGGTTCATCGCCCGCCTAGGGGAGAAGAGCCTGCCCCTATTCAAGCTGCTGAAGAAGACCAACCACTTCGAGTGGACTGAGGAGGCCCGACGAGCATTTGAAGGTTTGAAGGTGTACCTGTCCTCCCCTCCCGTGCTTGTCGCACTAGGACCCGGAGAGCCGCTGCTGTTGTACATCGCCGCAACCCCCGAAGTGGTCAGCGCGGCGTTGGTGGTCGAGAGGGAGGGGATACAACGGCCAGTATACTAAGTCAGCAAGGTGCTTCATGATGCCGAGACAAGATACTCCCAGCACCAGAAGATGCTGTACGCCGTTCTGGTGGCATCGAGAAAGCTGCGTCACTACTTTCAGGGCCGACAAATCACGGTGCTCACCAGGTACCCGCTGCGTGAGATCCTGCACAACCAAGAAGCCACAGGCCGGATCGCCAAGTGGTCGGTGGAGCTGGGGGAGTTTGATCTCCAGTTCGCCCCCCGCACCGCCGTGAAAGGCCATGCTTTGACGGAGTTCGTCGCCGAGTGGTCCTCCGCCAGCACAGAAGCCGAGGAGCGCCCCGCCTCGTCGTCCTGGGTCCTCTTCTTCGACGGCTCCCTCAGGCTAGAAGGCGTAGGGGCTAGGGCTGTCTTGGTCTCTCCCACGGGAGACACCCTCCCGTACACAGTTGTCCTGGATTTCAAGGCCACCAACAACATCACCGAGTCTGAAGAAATGCTTTCGCCCGGCCTCTGCTCGCCAAGCGGCTGCCGCTACTGGCGCTGGCGTCTCAAGTCAACGGCGATTCCCTCTTGATCATCAACCAGGCTTGGAAGGAGTTCCAATGCGCGGATGACACCATGGCGGCGTACCTGGGCGAGGTCCGCAAGATGGAGCGTCATTTCGAAGGCCTGGGGTACGAACACATTCCCCAACGCGACAACTACAAGGCGGATGTGCTGTCGCAGCTCGCCTCCCCGGGGTGTATGTTCCCCAACAGATTGACGGCAGGCGAGAAGGCCACGCGGCGGCGTGATGTATGAACCAGTGAGCATGTCGCGTGGTAGCCCAGCGTAAGGCGGGCGAGCAAGGCCCCAGACATCCGGCAAGCACGCCGCGTGGCAGCCCGGCGTAAGGTGGGCGAGCAAGACTGAAGGGATCTCAGGCCGAGAGGGGGGTGAATCGGCTCCTAATTCAAATTTTATCCTACCCAAGTGGTTATCTTTTTAGCCAATTAGGGAACCAACTAGCGAGTGAAGCCCTATGTAATTCTAGTCGCGGAAGCAATTGACAAGCACAAGTGAATAGGTGGCTCAATGGCACATACAGACAGGCAATATCAAGTGCGGAATAGTAAATGAGATCAGCGATGCAAACCGATTTTTTCCAAAGTTTGGCGCAAGCGCCTACGTCTCCGTTGAGGAAGCTTCTCACAAAGAGAAGCCGGGACCCTCTTGTCCCTAGTTCTCAATCCACTCATGGTAGCTCTTCACCAACATATGGCAGGCGAGTTCCAAACCTTCACACGTGGCAAGCCTTCTCACACGCGAGAAGTGCTTACACCCCGCCAGCGCCAACACATGGCACCGACCGCCAACACATGGCGGATTTCGCGGTCTTCAACACATGAAGATGTAAGCACCCACACGAGGAGGTGACCGCCCACACAGGACGGGTTTGGAGCACCCTCGACACACGGAGGTGACCGCCGACACAAGGCGGGTTTAGCGGCTCCGACACAGGGAGAGCACGCACCCCCGACACACGGAGGTGACCCCGGACACACCGAGGGTTTCGGTCGAAGTAGACGATGTAGCGGATGTTGCGGATGAAGCTCGGCTTGGTGAAGACTCCGGCAAGCAAGAAGACCCACGAGCACAAGAACCGGAGACTCTCACACAAACCGAATCCTCTCACACTTGGAGCACCCTAGGACCAAGAACTCCAAGTGGGGCAAGAACATACCTTGGGGTGGATACGAGGTAGGGGAACCCTTCTTCTTCCTCCTTCTTCCTCCTCTCTCCTTCTCTCCTTCTCCTTCCTCTAGCTCAAGCACACATGGAGGCACCTAGGATGCATGCCTCCATGGGAGAGAAGCACACACCTTGGGATGGATGGAGGAGGCAAAGGAATGCACCTTCTCCTTCTTCCTCCCTTCTCCCTTCCTCTTTCCCTCTCCTTTTCCCTCTCTCTCAAGCACTCATGGTGGCCATGGGGGAGGAGCACACCATGGGAGGAGTTCTCTTGGATAAGGATGGCTTGGGCGGCTGCAAATGAGGTTCTCTCTCACCCTATCCACTCAAGGGTGGCCCCTAAATACCCCCTCAAGTGAGCAGCCCACGAAACCCTATCTGCACACCCGCGGACAGAACCGGCACAGTGCGGTGCGGACGGTTCATGCTTCGGATGGACGGTCCGCGCCTCAAGCCTCTTCGGACAGAACAGGCACAACGTAGTGCGGACGGTCCGCACTGCACACTCCCGAAGACATCAGCTTGGTTTTTTGCCTTTTTGATGTCCTTCCCATGCTCAAATGAAAAAAAGTTAAAACATAAAAGTTGTAGAGAATTTCGAGATGCAACTTTTTTATGTTGACAAGTTTTTCATTTGAGCTACAGCAAAAATCATAAAAATTTGGGAAGCACGCTGCCGTTACGGTGGCCAAACCGACACTAGCATTTTGGCACTTTGGACTCGGCGGGAACGTTTGGAGGCTAGGGCGAGAGTTTCAGAGGCTTAGGCGGAAAGTCTCACGCCCAGCGGAAAATATCTATCTTGGGTTGCTTAGAGGCTACGAAACCCTGACAGCAGTCACTCCGCCGAACTCTCTCGAACCTGGACAAGTGGCCCAACTCCGGAACCCTCTCGAACACACTATAGAATTGGATAAGAATGAGAGACTCAACAAACTGTGCTCAGTGGGACCCTACTGCCAGACGATAGATGATTTGCAAGCCTATACTGCTACACTCACACAAAGAAATAGAAGAACTATAAAACAAGTGTCTTTAATCTTGTGAGATAGACAACGTGTCAGCTCAGTCATCAATCATCAAAACCATGACAGGCGGGGAGCCTGCACCTACAAAGACCCCAGGCGCCCGGCGAGCACGCCGCGTGGCAGCCCGGTGCAAGCCGGGCGAGCAAGAAAGCGCCTTGCCGGGCAGGTGGGTCACGGGCCCCACTTGGCAGGCGCAAAGGAAGCTTACCCTGGAAGACTTCGCCCCACCCAGCGTATCAAGGGCATTAAATGCAGCGATTCGGTGTGAAAGGCAGAGGATGATGATTGCGGTCATCGTGGCTCCTGGCAAGAATCAGAGCCGCTATCATCGTCATCATTGTTCGAGACGATCTTGACAGGCGCCGGTGTCAGGCGGCTCTTACGTCCCATTCGTGCCCGATGGTAGGCGAGGCGGATGAAACTACCGGCGTCGGATAGGCGTGACGGATTATCTTTGCGATGTGACCCAATTTATGGTCTCTCTCTCCTTCGGCCGTCTCGGGCAATATAAAAGGGAGATCCGGGTGAGAGAGGGGGGAGATCCCTGAGAGGCAAGAGCACTGTACGTTCTCCAGCGAGAACATACGCCCATTTCTCATCCAAGAAATCGAGCATGAGCAGGAGTAGGACTATTACCCACCCTGGGAGTCCGAACCTGGGTAAATCGAAGCCCCCCGGTGCATGCAAGAGCAAGCAAACTAATTAGCAAAAACCCCTAAGATCGAACACAGGCCATATGAATCTGTCAGGTGAAAAACCACCGACAACTTGCAATTTATTTTGAAAATTTCCTAATTGAAACACATTTTTACTTCCAGCTCAATTTCTTATATTATTAGCTTTTGTGCAAAACATATTTTATTTTTATTTTACAAAAACCATTTAGTATCATAATAAAAATTAACTTATGATCATATTGAATTTAATTATGAAATTTACTTTTAATAAAATTGAGGATGTTACAGGTGTTATCTTTTTGAGACTAACATTTTGATGAGATACAGTCTAAGTTTTAGAAATCGCTAATCGATCGGCAAGCTAGGGATTAGGGATTAATCGAATATATTGGGATTAATCGGTAGGCATTAATCGGTCGAATAATAGTAGGCAAAAGAGGGCAAATCGTGGGAAGCCATATTAAAACAGTGAAAATCATTGGCTTATATCACCTAAATGTCAAAACAACTGAAGTCAAACTAAATCCTTTTCCATTGGACTTTACTGTAAATACATGATCCCCAGAAAGCAAGAACCTCTCCGATGTTGGTGCAATTTGGAGACAAAGATTTGCATTTGTAAGAAGCTTTTCTGAGCGCTTCTTTCATGTTTGCTATTCATAGATATATCCTTCTGAGAATGGTGTGAACTGGACACACCAATCTTTGCATTTCTCAAAGCTACAGCCTACAAGATACTTTTCTAAGCACTCCTTTCTAATTTGTTATTCATAGATATATCCTTGTCAGCGAAGTTGCTAACTATTGAAACCTGTCAGCCATAACATGGTGCTCAACGTCTAGGAGGAAAAAATGTAAACACACGGACACTCTCTCTACGGATAATCATCAAGAAACACAAGATCAAGCATACAAAACTACAGTTTTGACACTAAACTTCCAAGAACCACCCAAATCTCGTGAAGAATTTGATAGGAAAAAAATAGGGAAACGATGCTCATGATGAATTGCTGCGTGTTGTTCAGTTTGTCCGCGAGGCTGCAACCAAACAGCAAAGGGGATAGGTGGTGCCTCCGTGCTGTGCTGCAGAGGGAGGTGTGGCGCCAACATGCTGCCGAAGGGAGGGACGGCGACGACGCCGTGCTGCAGAGGGGAGGGGCGGCGTTGCCGTGCAGCAGCCAAGCATCAATGGGGAGGGGTAGCGCCGCCGTGCTGCAGGCCTGCAGCCGACGAGGCCGGCCGTGCAGCAGCCAACAGCAGAGGGGATGGGATGGCGTGAGGAGACGGGGAGGTTAATCTTACACGGTGGGAGCACGACGGCGGCGGTCAGCGAAAATCGCCGGCGGCAGGTTGCCATCCCAAACCCTAGTTTTGTGCTGTATGTGAACTACGATGGCACGACCGCACGAGTTGAAAAATGGGCCGGTGCCTTTTTTTTCCTCCTGGACTGCGTGCTCCGACGGGCCGAGATGGCCGAGATGGCTAGAGAAAATGCTGAGCTTAGGGCCAAGTTGGCTAAGTTTGAGATGAGGTGCTATGAGGGGAGTGCAGCCTTGGACAAGATGCTTAAAGACCAACGACCTATCTCCAAAAAGGGCGGATTTGGGTTCATCCCCGAGAAGAAGCCCAAGGAGAGAAAGAGGAAGGGTCGTGGTCCTCGTGCATCTACCAAAGGAGCCACCATCTCTCATGCCACTTCTAGGGCCAACAACTACTATCACTCATGGCAATACACTAGGCATGCATACCCTAGGAGGCAACCACGGAACACTTGGCAACCTAGAGCATGGGGCACTAGAAATGGCTATGGGCAATGGGAGAGCTCTAGGCCTAGCACTTGGACTACTAGACCATGGATGAACTATAGGCAAAACACATGGAACACTAGTGGTTGGAATGGCTATAGGAACAACACTTGGTCTAGAACTCTTGCTAGGCAGTTTGGGTGGAATGGGAATGTGCAAGGTAGAGCTTATAGGCCAGCTAGACCTTTCTTTGAATCACGTGGGTATGATGGGGCATCTAGGGGCAATATGGATAGGAGAGCACCACCTAAGGCACCACCTAGAGCATTCACGTGGACTACACCCAATCCCAACCTTCCTAGAAACCATGTAGAGTTAGATGGAAACTACCTGCTCGAGAGGAATGGGCAAGGTAGAATTGATGCTAGGTTTGTTGGGCCTGCATCCAAAAACAACCATAGAGCACAAGTATGGGTTAGAAAAGACTTGATTGATGCTTTTGGTGTTGCAAAGACTAACCCTCGGGGACCCATTAAATGGGTTCCTGAGCCACGCAAATGATTGACTCACATGTGCGCAGGTGAACTACCGAAGCGGAGGCCGGCATTGGGTGATGGATAGCGGATGTACGCAGCACATGACCGGTAGCCCTCGGCTGTTCACCTCGCTCGGGGAGGAAGGTAACTTCCCCAAGAAGATGACATTTGGAGATGGGAGCCGGAGTCGAGTAATTGGTACAGGGGAGGTATACGTTTCTCCAAAGCTTTCAATTCAGAATGTCCTACTTGTTGAACCTTTAAATTATAACTTGATCTCCGTTGCTCAGTTGATTGATCTGGGTTTTTATTGTCACATCTCACCAGCTGAAATGAGGTTTTTGGATCAAAATGACAAATTGGTTTTCAAAGCTTTTCGATTCCAAAATCTCTTTATTGCAAAATTTGAGTCGCCTCCCACTTGTGACTCGGCTTGTCTACTCGCCAAAGTCGAGCTTGGATGGCTTTGTCATAGGTGCCTTGGACATGTGGGAATGGCAAATTTGAAGAAGTTGGTGAAAAATGATTTCATTCAGGGTGTTAAGGACGTTACCTTTGAGAAGAATAGGCATTGTAGTGTGTGTCAAGCGGGGAAACAGGTAGCTAGTCCGCACCCAGCAAAGAGTCTTATGTCCACGTCACGTTCCCTAGAGTTATTGCACATGGATCTATTTGGACCTACCACATATGTTAGCCTTGGGGGAATCTGCACTGTTTAGTGGTTGTCGATGACTTCTCCCGGTATACTTGGGTTTTCTTTTTGCCTGATAAGACCCCAGTTGGGGATGTTTTCAAAAGGTTTGCAAAAAGGGCTCAAAATGAATTTGATTGTCCAATAAAACGGGTGAGAAGTGACAATGGAACGGAGTTTCTTTACCAGATCGAAAATTTTTATGTTGAAAAGGCAAATTTATAGATTCAATGTCACATTCCGTAAAAATTTATGATACATGTATAGGATGCACTCAATGTGTACGAGCTTGTCCAACAGATGTATTAGAAATGATACCCTGGGATGGGTGTAAAGCCAAGCAAATTGCTTCTGCGCCGAGAACCGAAGATTGCGTGGGTTGTAAGAGATGCGAATCCGCCTGCCCAACAGATTTTTTAAGTGTCGCGTTTATTTAGGGCCTGAAACAACCCGTAGTATGGCTCTATCTTATTGATACGTTACAAAAAACTCCACTTGAATCGCTCGATTCCTCTTTATCAAGAAGCCCGTGCTTGAAATAAACGAGCACGGGTTTTTCTGGTCAAAACGTATCTTGTCTTTATCACTTTATCATGAGTTATTTTCCTTGGTTAACAATACTTGTTGTTTTGCCGTCAATAGCCACAAAGAGATGCGTAAATCCTCCTTGTGCCGTCTTCAAGGGACCGACCATGTCAAGCCCCCATACCGCGAAAGGCTAGGTAATAGGTATGGTCTGCAAATCCTGAGCCGGTGTATGAACTTGTCGCGCAAAGAACTGGCAGCCTTCACAAGTCCGCACAATGTCTTGCGCTTCTGTTACGGCTGTTGGCTAGAAAAATCCTTGGCGATAGGCTTTACCGACCAAGGAACTTGCAGCCGCGTGGTGCCCACACTCGCCCGAGTGGATCTCCTTGAGTAACTTCCTGCCTTCTTGTTCTGAGATGCATCGTCTAAGTACTCCGGAACTGCTCTTACGAAAGAGTTCGTCCTCGACTACTTTGTAGTTCTTGCTTCGGCGCATTATGCTCTCGGCCTGCGTGCGATCCTCAGGAAGCTCATCGTTCAAGATGTAATCTATGTAGGGCTGAGCCCACCCAGGATTGATGGTGAGAACCTCTGCTTCGACTAGGACCTCTGGACCAGTCGGCACTTGTGCCCGAGTGATAGAGGGCTTATGTATCTCTTCAAGGAATATTCCAGCTGGGACAGGCGCCCGACTAGAACCCAGCTTCGCAAGTTCGTCTGCGTCTTCATTATCTCGCCAAAGGACATGCGTTAGCTCTAGTCCTTCGAATTTGTCCTCCAATTTTCTCACTTCCTGGCAGTATGCGGCCATGCCGTCGTCAACACAAGACCACTCTTTTTGCACTTGGCTAACTACGAGCTATGAATCTCCGCGAACCACCAATCTTCGGATTCCGAGTGATATGGCGATACGTAGCCCATGGATGAGTGCCTCATATTCGGCGGCGTTGTTACTTGCCTGAAATAAGATTTGAAGATCATACTTCAACTTTTCTCCGGTTGGCAAAATAAGCACAACTCCAGCCCCTGCGCCGCTGAGCATGAGGGAACCATCAAAATACATTGTCCAGTATTCGAGATCCTCCTGGGTGACTGGAAGTTGTGTTTCTGTCCACTCGGCTACGAAGTCAGATAGCACTTGCGATTTGATGGCTAGTCGGGGCTTGAATGCTATTTCAAAAGCTCCAAGCTCCACAGCCCACTTGGCAATCCTTCCAGTAGCTTCACGATTGTGGAGTATGTCCCCAATCGGAAAAGATGTGTCCACCGAAATACTGTGCCCTTGGAAATAATGTTTAAGTTTGCGCGATGACATGAGCACCGCATATAAAAGCTTTTGTACCTGCGGATATCGCACCTTGGATTCACCCAACACCTCGCTAATGAAATAAACGGGATGCTGAACTTTCTGCTGCTGTCCTTCTGCCTCCCGCTCCACAACGACCGCACTACTGACTACATGAGCCGTGGCGCTGATGTAAAGCAAAAGCGGTTCCTCCGGCATCGGGGGGACCAATACCGGAGGGGAGGATAGGAATTTCTTCAATTCTTCAAAAGCCTCCTGTGCCTCAGGTGTCCACTGGAATTTATCTTGCTTACGAAGGAGCTTGAAAAAGGGCATGCCTCTTACTCCGAGTCGTGAGATAAATCTCCCGAGTGATACCATGCATCCGGTGAGCTTCTGAACATCCTTTTGACAGCTTGGGGGCTTCATCCTCAAAACGGCATTGATCTTCTCAGGGTTGGCTTCGATGCCCCAATGCGATACGATGAATCCGAGTAATTTTCCAGATGGGACCCCAAAAACGCACTTCTCCGGGTTGAGCTTCATTTTGAATGCTCTTAGATTTTCGAATGTCTCGGATAGGTCGGCTAGGAGGCCTTCCTTAACCCGAGTCTTGACCACCACATCGTCCACATATGCCTCCACGTTGCGTCCGAGTTGGGTGTCGAAACACCGCTGAATAGTGCGTTGGTAAGTCGCCCCAGCACTTTTCAACCCGAAGGGCATTGTGATATAGAAGAAAGCCCCAAAGGGTGTAATGAATGATGTCTTGATGCAGTCTTCTTCTTTTAAGCTGATCAGATGATAACCAGAATACGCATCTTGGAAACTCAAGAGCTCGCAGCCAGCAGTAGAGTCTACCAGCTGATCAATGCGAGGCAGTCCAAAAGGATCCTTAGGACACGCTTTGTTTAGGTCGGTGTAATCCACGCACATGCGCCATGTTTTATTCTTCTTTTCAACCAGGACCAGATTAGCCAACCAGTCGGGATGATACACCTCCTTGATGAAGCCTGCGGCCAACAATTTGGTGATCTCCTTCCTGATAGCTTCTTTGCGGTCCGGTGCGAAATGTCTAAGGCACTGCTTGACTGGCTTCGCATCCTTGTGTACGTTTAATGAATGCTCGATCACCTCCCTCGGAACACCGGACATATCCGATGGCTTCCAAGCAAACACGTCCCGGTTGTCTCGGAGGAAAATGACGAGCGCGTCTTCCTATTTGTTATCCAAGCCTGTTCCAACCAAAGCTGTTTTGGCCGAGTCGAACGGGTCAAGAGTTACCTTCCTTACCCCCTGGTCTGACTGGATAGAGAGCTTGGATTGTTTTTTGGTTGGAATTTCCCCCTCATCTTGGAGCGTGGCTGCTGCTTCACGAATCTATTCCCTGCCCACGGCTACCTCCAAGGACTGGGCCAATTCACAGCTTTCCCGATCGCATAAGAAAGAGCGCTTAACGTCACCAGGAAGCGTGATGACACCTTTCGGCCCCGGCATCTTCATCACAAGGTACGTATAGTTCGGAACAGCCATAAATTTAGCCAATCCGGGCCTTCCCAAAATAGCATGATATGCTGTTTCGAAATCAGCCACCTCGAAACTTAGATGCTCGGTCCTGTAGTTCTCTTTGGTCCCAAACGTGACAGGCAGAGTGATCCTTCCGAGTGGAATTGCCGACGTCCCGGGGATGACCCCGTGGAACGGCGATGCCTCCGGCCTGAGTTCAGAACTTGATATCTTCATACTGTGCAAAGTCTTGACGAAAAGGACGTTGAGCCCACTCCCGCCATCGATTAGGACCCTCTTCAACTTGATGCCCCGAACGACCGGATCCAAGACTAAGGGGTATCTCCCGGGGAAAACCACTCGGTCAGGATGGTCCGATCGATCAAAGGTAATTGGAACTTCAGACCAGCAAAAATATTGTGGAGTCACCGGCATGATTGCATTGATTTCCCGAGTGGTAAGCTTTTGCTTCCGCTTGGACTCATATGCATCTGTCCCCCCAAATATCTAACTGATCTCTCGTTCAGTTTCTTGGTAATCGTCGTCGGGCTTATCTCCGTGCTTGCCTTTATCCGTGTCCAACTTTTTGGCGTTGTTGTCGGCAAACTTCTGTAGGATAAGGCAATCCTTAGCCGAGTGCTTTCCTCGGGGATGGAAAGGACAAACGGCCTCCATCACCTTTTTGTAGTCATTATCATTGGGAGGCTTAGGCCGGTTGCGCTCGGCAAACGCGACCATATCGTTTCCCTTTCGCTTCTTATCTTTGCGCTTGTTTGACTCATCGTCCTGCTTCTTCTGTTTGGAGTTGTCATCAGGGCCTGACCTGTGGTTAATGATGGCCTCCTCAGAATTAGCAAACTGATCGGCCAAGGCGAACATGTCCCTGACCGTCCTGGGCAGTGTCCGAGTCATTTGCTTGATCAAATCTTCATCCTTGATCCCTCTGTAGAAGGCGTCAATGACTGTTTCCTCGAAAACGTCACAGATCTGATTCTTCTTCTGTGTAAATCGCTTGATGAACTCACGAAGAGTCTCTTTCTTCCTTTGCTGAAGTTGATGGAGCTCCCACCGCCCTCCAGGCCTCTCGTAAGTGCCCTGGAAATTGGCGATGAAATGCTCTCGAAGTTCCTCCTAGGAGTCAATAGAACCCTCCGGAAGTCCAGTAAGCCAGGTTTGTGCAGTTGGGGTTAGCATGACGGGCAAATAATTGGCCATCATGTTGTGATTTTCTCCTGCTGCACAAACTGCCAGTGAATAGACTTGTAGCCAGGTTTCTGGGTCCCTTTCTCCGTCAAATTTAACAATGCCTTTTGGATTGAATCCATCGGGCCAGATCACTCGGCGGAGTCGGGGAGTGAATGCTCGAATTCCCTTAAGGGGTTGTTCATTGCGGCGCGGAGAATTACGTCGCGGTGGCGTCCTGTCGCGCGGAAAGCGCAGCCTGTCGCGTAGCGAAATGTTCCTGGTCCCGCCGATCTTCTGGTTCGTCAGCATATCCAACGTCACGCCGACTGCCATGACTATCGCCATGGTGGGTACTGCGCTGACTGCCAACTCTTTGACCTCCCTCGTTATGCCTCTGGGCCTCCAACTCGTGACGGCGGTCACGGCCGACTGGTTTGCCGCCATCCCTAGCCGACTGGTTTCGGGGCCGCCTGTTCCTACTACTCCCAGTGACTGAAGCCGTCTGAGCAGGGGCAACTTCGTTCTGCTGGATAGCCGCCATCTCAACCATCGCGGCCGCTCGGGCGACCACAGGGAGAGCTGGGCTGTCTGCTAGAAGTAGCGGAGCTATGGTGTCCAGGAGAGCTTTGGAGGCTACGACGTTGGCCTGAGGTGTACGATAGACCTCCTGATCGCGTAGCTTCATCCGGAGTATGTCCTGATTGACCTCACGGCCACGCCTACCAAGGTCATGTAAGCGCGCGTCCTCAGCTTCTTTGCAGCGTTCTTCTTCCGCCCTTGCTTGCTCCGAAGGATTTTGTTCTCCGCCACCAAAGAGTGCATAAACTCCCCGGTAGCTGTAGGGCTCAGTGCTATCCTCAGACTCGCAATCTGTGTGGGATAGATTGACGTTCTCACTAAGTCCGATGGGACTGCCACCATTAATGACGCCCACCAAACGACTCGGATCCGACTGGTTTCCGCTGCTAGCGTCCGCCGGATCCTCCTCTTGGATCTCTCCTTGTCCGAGTCGTGGAACACCGCACACGTAAGTCACGGCAGCGCCCCATGGCCTGAAGGGAAAGTCCAATTGGAATATGTTCATCTCCTCGGTTCGGATCATGTCCGAATCCAAAAAGATAACTGAAGGGTTGCCCAAACCACGCCCGAACCGGGAAAGGATTCCTTGATCCGCGTCCTGCGCGGGGTTATCCGATCCGATCGGAAGTGTGGGTGAGACGAAGTTTGCTTCTGGGTGAATCTCCTCCGGCTCGTGAAGACGAAGGTTGCCGATGCCGTCTGTGACGAAATCGAGACTCCCGAAGCGGAAGCTCTGTCCCGGTGTGAAGACGGTCACCAGCTTGGTTGAAGAAGCCATCAAACTCGTCGGAGATGATCTTGACGCTCCCCTACCTGGCGCGCTAACTGTCGACGATATGTACTTTGGGGGTACTTGTCGGCAATGAAATATATGGGGTGCGCAAGATCTAGAGCTTGATGGTAACACAAGACACGTGGGAGTCTTCTTTATACAGGTTCAGGCCCTCACGGCGGAGGTAATACCCTAGTCCTGTGCTCGTTGGGATTATGTGTGTAGATCTCGATTACAGGGCTGTGGTGTCTCGAGAGTACGAGATTGGATCACTACGGCTTCAATGGATTGAGTTGGATGTCGAACTATGGCCCCCTACTCCCCTTTATATAGTGGAGGGGGGTATGGGTTACATTGGGGAGTCCAAACTGGACGCGATGAGGAGTCCTACTCCGGGTAGAATCCTATCTCTAAGTACCCCACGCGCATATAGACGGCAGGATTTCTAATTACAGCGCTCCTTACAAGTCGGGAGTATATTCCATATCCAGGGTTGTCTGAGTCGGGCAGGTCTTGCGGAGTCCGAGTGGTTCTCTCCTTCTTTCAGCCGAGCTGGGCCGCCCCTATCTGGTGCTGCTTGGGCCCATCGCGTGCCTACCCAGGGCCCATGTTGTCCACAGTGACCACCTACGCAAGGTGGGTTTCGGTCTCCAGCGGATGGAGAGGTTGATGAAGACGATGGCTTAGTGAAGCACGACGCGGTGACGATCTCCTCCGGCGGTGAAGTCCCAAAGAGCACAAGAACTGGAGACCCACACCACACCAACACCCCTTCCACCATGGGGATGAACAACACCAAGAGAGAGGAAACTAGCCGGGGATGGACAGAAGAGGTGGGGGGCAACACCTTCTTATTCTTCCCTTCTTCTCCCTCTCTCTCTCCCTCTCCTTTTCCCTCAATCTCAAGCACTCATGGTGGCCATGTGGAGGAGGCACACCTGGGAGGAGCTCCCTCTAGATGCTAGGCAATGGGTGGCTAAGAAAATGGGCTCTCTCTCACCCTATCCACTCAAAGGGATGGCTCTAAATACCCCCACAAGGAGATAAGGCCACAAAACCGTAGTGAGGGGCCTCCAGCCGACGCCGCTCAGATGGTCCGAGCCACGGCCGGACGGTCCGGCCACTTTTCTCCGCTGCGGATAGAACTGGCACTATGGAGGCCGGACGGTCTGAGCCCCCACACCCCGGATGGTCCGAGCAGCACTTCGCCAGCCCACCAACCTAGAAAAATTCTATTTCACCACTTAGGCTTGAAATTTTTTGGATGGTTGGGACTTTTGTCGATTTGTGGACTCGGCGGGAGGATCAGACGGCTTAGGTGGGAACTTTGGATGCTAGGGCGAGAAGTTTCGCGCCATTCGTGCCACTGAAAAATAACTGGCTTAGGGAGACTTAGGGCGTGATTGGATGCCTGCTCCTCCGCGTACAAGACTCGCTCGAGCCTGGCCCCGTGGGATATGGCCCCGCGCGCCGTATCCGCGCGTGCAGGCTGGCGGATGATTTTTTGCCGTCGATGCATCCCTTGGACCAGGCCGCGCCAACTGTATGCGAGCATCCAAACGCGAGTGCACGGCTGGTCAATGCATGCGAGGGGCCTGGCCGAGCAGGGCAACCCCAACCAATCACGCCCTTAACGGCGACGAAACCCCGACAGCTGGAGACAACCCGGACACCCCAAACCTCACCTGAACACTCTCGAACGCAGGTAGCGACAAGAGACACCGAAGATGTGCTCAGTGGGACCCTGCAGCCGGAAGAAGATAGACATAGGTAGAGCTAAACCGAACCAACAACGCACAAGGAAAATAGAAGAACTAGCAAAATATCCTTAGCCTTGAGGTAGGCCAACTCTGGATGAAGCCCAGTTGACATCAATTACCAAAACAACAAGCCCATGGGAGCTTGTGCTTACATCGCGTGCACCCAATGACCCAAGCTCCCTTCCTCTACCTATTTAAACCTCGCTGACCACATCCTCTTCTGCCCGCCGCCGCGCCCTACCTTGCCGCCCAGCTACTCCGGTGCCTCCCTGTTCTTCCATTGTGGTGAGAAAGCTCCGCCTCCACCCCTCTTCTCTCCTAGCACCCCTAATTTCCTCTCTTTGCTCCGCAGTTCGTTGGAATCGCAAGGGCGCGCTCTCGACCGGGACATGTTCGCCAGCGGGATTGAAGCCGTTGGTGAGTTCCCCGTCCAATCCTTGCGCCATCGAACTCACCTCGCCCCATGCTGACTTTCCCACAATCGATTTTACCCAGGTCCGATTGGTTCCTCGACCTCGCCGGAGCCACCGTCTCGCCGCCGCAGGACACCATCGCCGCCGAGCCTCCTTGAGCTTGCTCCGAAGCCACCGACCTCTTTGGTAGCTTCCCCTCACCCTTGCGATGCTCACCTGTAGCCTAGCCGTGTCAATCTGCCCCTGTATCGGCCGCGCCATGTCCTCCCATGGTCGTCGTCGCCGACTCTCGCCTCGCCGCCACCTTGCTCCATCTTCGGCGATGCCGCCACCACATATGAGCTCACCTCGACTCCCTCTTGCTCTCCCTGCCTGCTTCAAGCTTCGGTGGTTCGAGCCATCATCGCCGCACCCTCCTCCTCCTCGCGGTCTCTGTGGCCAAATGAGGAAGACAATGGCCTCGCCACTAATTGCTCTCTCGCGTCTTATTTCACTTGCGCAGCGGGCTTGTCTTGGTCTCGCCGTCAGCCACCGACTCCGCCTCCTCAGCCCGAGTGCTTGCGTGGGAGGAAGCTATGGGCTTGGCCCAGTTAGTTGTTGGCTGGCCCATGTTGTTCCCAGAGGAGATATAGCTCCTTTTTCCATTTTCCATTAAATACATAGCCTCTAAATTAATTTCTAAAAATATCAATAGTGCTAGGAAAATTCTAGAACAAATTTATATAAATACTAGAAGGCTCACTGGATTTTATAAAAATGTGAATGCCACTGCTTACATATGAACTTTGCATGTTAAAATAATAATGGGCATGAGGTGCATTATTCCATGTACATATAGTTTTTGGCCCATGCATACACATAACTTCTGCATTTTAAATTCCTAATAACCTTGGACTATATCACTTCATGTGCATATAAGCCTTGTTCATGCATTTTCTTTAAATAAAAATTGCACAAAATAATTCCATGACCGATTATGTGTTGTATTAATTGTATGTGTGGATTGTCCGCGATTAGGAGCTCAAGGTTCCGTAGACCCATTCGACGCCACTGGTTGTTCGTACCCTCCGTCCGACCAAGGCAAGTCTCCTTGACCATATTGATAGACTTTTGCTTTGCTTTAGAAATGATTTGATAGAATTTAAAAGTATGAATTTAAATGAGGTAAGTCCGATTAATAGGATCAAACCCTAAGGATTAAAAGTATGAATTGCTTATAAATAATTCCTTGTTGGTAGGAAAAATGCTCTAAAATGATTTAAAAAAGACATTACTTCACTTGTGTGAGAAATACTTTGTGTGAGAAATGAATAGAGAAAAGGTTGAGAAAAGGTTTGAAAAGCTGAGTGCATCGAGGGTGATGCTGAGGGTGGAAATGATTTTTCTCTCTTCCCTAAAAACTTTTCGACTAGGAAGGAATTTTGCCGGTTGCTGCAAGGAAGCACCGTGTTTGAGAAAAGAGGCTAAAATACTCTTCCTTTCCTAGTCTAAGGATTGTTCATCCTGTGAACCTATGAACTAAGCCAAACCGTACGACCTCGAGTACCATTTATGGGACGGGCTTGGTCGTTAGTATGAGAGCCTAGCGGAGACCGCCCTGCCGGCCACCGTTAGCGTTCAAGTCTAACAGTCTTTTGGTGAAACACTCCTGGGTGCGTAGTCTCTCGAGGATAAAGCGTACCCACTATGCAGAGTTAAAACTATCATGATACCCGTGCTCGCGGTTATGAGCGCGCAAAGGGACTAGTCGTATGTAATTCTTCTTTTTCTAAAAGCCTGGTTTGAGAAAAAGGTTTAAGAAAAGAGTTTGAGTTGAGTAAAGGAATTGAGGAAGTATTTGTTTTGAGAATGAGAAAGTAGGTGCCATCGGCTTGCATCATGAATTGGGTTCGGCCTATCATGAAGTGCTTGTGCGAATTGGACCTACCCTGAGAATGTTAGGCGCCACTGGCTTGTATCATGAATTGGGTTCGGTCTATCATGAATTGCTTGCGCGGATTGGGCCTAACCCACTGCTTTACGAAGAGTGGATGGGATGTATTTCAGCTATGGCCAAGGGCCAATTGGTAGAGTCGTTTTGAGAAAGGCCCCTAAAGGAAAGAATTTGATTTTCAAGTTTCTAAAAGAGATGCTTTTACAAAATTAGGCCAATTAAAATGCCTTTTTGCGAATAACCCAAGCTCTACTTTGTACTAAGCCCTCATAATGCATAAATTCCTAACTTGCGGAGTACAATTGTATTCATCCTTGTTTTCCCCTTCTCCTTTTAAAACTTCAACAGCCATGGAGTCCGTCTACGACTACCTCTTCGAGGACGACGACATGGACTACGAGAAGGAGGAGGGCTGCAAGACGAAGAGTAGGGTTGTGCGTTGCTATCGCCAAAGCTACATGTGGATTAGTCGTAGTAATGTTAGGCCCGTGTTCTATGTTCTGTGCTGCTCTGTATCTCAGCCTACGTGCCGTAATCTATGTAATGAATTGTGACTGGTATTGGTACCGTTAGTCCATGTGTTGTAATAATTTTATTCGACTGGCAATGTATCACTCAGTAGACTTATGTATGCACTAGCATTGATCCTTGGGACTAGTACAGAAATCTCAAGATTACTTGTCATTTAGACCGGGTGCCTACAAACTGATATCTAGAAACCCACGAATTCACGAGCCACGAGCGAGCCATGAGCGAGGTAGCCCTAGGCTTGGCTCGGCTCACTAATTGACCGAGCTAGAAAAAAAGCTTGAGCACGGGCTCATTGGCCTACGAGCTGAGCCCGAGCCGAACCAAAACCGAGCGAGCCACAGGCTGCTTGTGAGGTTTGAGCAAGATTGCCAGTGCGTGGCAGTGCTACTGCGTGGCTCGGCCTGCTGGTCATTCGGCTCGGTAAGGGAGAGCGCAACGGTGGCTGGCTCGCTCGGCCTGGCAGCCCAAGGAGGCAAGCGGTGGCCCGATGCTTGTGATGCAGGAGCAAGCGCGCGGTTGCACGCGCTGCAGCGAGGCTGACCGCGGCTGGAGCGCAGCTCGGCCGAGGTCCAAGTCCGAACATGCATTGACTCGCTACCGTCCAGAAGAGGCATGCTCGCCCGCGCATGAAAACAGAAGGCGGCACGGGCAAAAAACGGTGACTATTTGCAGTGGATCCAAAGACCAAAATAGAGTATCTATGATCTATCCCTAGGGATTAAAGATGGACAAGAAAGAAAGGCTTGTACCTTACGGGAAAGATGTTACAACGAGGAATAGTAGAGGTGACGGAAATTCTTCGGCGAGGTCGACGAGGTCCTTAGACGGTTGATTTCGGCGACTCCGGCGAGGATCTCCTGCCGCGCAATAGAAAAACGGGTCACTGAGAGGTTAATCGAGGTAGTCCTCGTAGGAAACGAGCAACGACAACCTACCGATGACGAATTTGCGAAGACGACAAAAAGATGAAAAGCAGGCTGGCGAGAGGGATTTCATAGATGAGAGGGAGGTCCGGAATCTTGTCCCCTACAATAGTTAAAAGAGTTGACTTGGGGAGGATTCAATGGAGTAGAGAAAGGTGACTGTTGGTGGTCATTACTTATAACTTTTTATACACTTTCGATCATCAACATATCTCTAAAATGAAGGAACATGGATATAATTTATGCAAATTAACAAGGTTTCACAAGTTTTGGTAAGTTTTTGTCTTCAGGACTCATCTGAGCAAAATTGGACCTGAACCGAAAAAAATGCCGGTCGGCCGACCATCTAGGCTGGCCGACCTACATCTGGTCCCAATCCAGGTGTGCTTTCTCCAGTGATCCTGAAAGCGCACCTAGAGACAATCCCAAGCGTCCAAAGTAAGTCGGTTTAATCCTAAGGACGAGATTACATTGAGGAGGATCAATGGTCCCACTTGGAAGGCCCTTTTACCTGTTCCAACTACCAAAACCTTCTTGAGGAGATGATCAACACCGTTCAAGAGGTACCCCAGGAAGAATTGACGGTCGAGAGAGATAGAAGGTGGGTCGACCGACCCACCTAGGTCGGACGGCCCCGTGGATGCTCCCCTGGATCCCCCTTTGGCTGGTGAGGAGGTGCCAAGTGTTCCTACATGTGGTAATGCCTCACTTGCTCCGGTGCACTATAAAAGGACCTCCTCTCTTCATTTGCAAAGTATGGAGAAGTGCGGGAAGAAGAAGAAAGCAGCGTTACGCTGCCCAAATAGAAAGTAGAGTATGTGAGAGAGGAGAGTTAGTGATGAGAGCCGGCGTGTCGGCGCTCTTCCAGTACTAGTGCTCCGAAGCCGAACTTCGGTGTGAGTTCTGCTTCGCTCTATTGTCGGTAACACTTAGTCCCATCCCTTTATTTATAAAGCAAAGTTATTTCATACACACTGTTTCTCTGTTGGTATTTGGCTTGTGCTAGATCGTTGTGTTATCTAGTGCGGGTTTGTATCGAGTGACGACTTGGTGCGTAGTGCTGCTAGGTATAAATGTGGGGTCTAGACTAGTTAGTGCCCGGTAGACACCTGATTCAATGGCTGTGCGGTAGGTAGTAGGTAGTGACAACCTTGCTATCCGAGCGGCATTTTGTGGAATCCGCCCCGTTAGTCTCAGCCCAGTCGAGCCCAATCGGGGGTGATCATAACCATCCAGAGTTCTAACTGATAGCAGGTGGTAGTGAATAGGCCAAGCTCCGATACAGAGTAGCTTGTGTGTTGAGTGATTTTGTACCTTTGACTATAGTGAAAACCTTCATTAGAACCTCTCGACCCGAAATATCTTATCCCACTTCCGTCATTACCACCATATCCATCCGGCCAAGTAAGAATAGAAACTAGACTCTTCTCGTTCTTCGTGGGAAATCTATACCTTTGGAATACTTCCGGGTGAGAGCTACTGCGATATCCGTGCACTTGCGGATTAATTCTAATAGGCATAAGAATAGCCAACAAGCTTTCTGGCGACGTTGCCGGGGAACGGTATCTGTTCTAGTTTCGAACCTTGCTTGTCCGTGTACCTCCATATGGACGGCACGTCTATCTATCAGTTTTCGGCTCTTAAGGCCAAGTACCTAGAGCCTCCACCATCTTCACATCCCATCCATACACCTAGCTTTGAGTTTCAGCCAGGCCTCATAGCTATGGTACGGGAGAAATCTTCGGATCGTAAGGAGAGAACCCCTATCACCATCTTCGCGAGTTTGAACAACTTTGTTCTATCATCATAATTCAAGGGATGACTCAACAAACGTTGAAATGGAAGTTGTTTCTATTCTCCCTTATGGGATTAGCCAAAACTTAGTCAATCTGACCGTAGAAAACCTTAATGGTAGTTAGGAAGCTCTCCAGGATAAATTCTGCTTTGCGTTCTTTCCTCTCACAAAAATCATAGAATTACGAAAGGAAGTCTTGAACTTCCAACAATCCAAGGAAGAAACCGTGGGTGCAGCCTGGGTGTATTTTACCACCCGTTCAGGACCCGATCTGTGTGTTCCTGAGCCAATGCTCATGCAACACTTCGTTGAGGGATTAAAATCAACGAGTGCCACATTCTTGAACATAGTTTCCCGAGGATCTTTCGTTTACAAGACTGTAAATGAAGGAAAAGAAATCTTGGGAAATTGCAAGGCAGTACTCCCTTCATAGATGCCTTTGACGAACTTTCAGAACTAGATTTTGAACCTGCAGGTAATTTCCAAGCTTTAGATTGCCCTACCGAGTCAAACCTTCTGACCCAAGCCGATTCTTTTAGGATCGGAGAGGCTCCCGAAGCCATGTTTTCTTGTGTCCCAGACCCTGAGCCGGTGAATGAACCCATTCCATTTTTAACATCTTACGCCTTTGAAAAAGAAATTCTCGATGACTTTGGCAATGTTTCTACATTACCAATAGAAAGTCGGCAATTCCGAAGGCCTAAACCAAATGTCCCGACTCACCAGGAGATCCTGGCACAACAAGAGAACCTTCCGACTCTTACTGCCATTCTGAGTAGAGAGATGACCGATGAAGTGAAAAATTCGAAGGAAGTAGTTATGCTTGTAAATGCAAGCTCCCATGGGCTTAATTGTTTTGGTAATTGATGGCAACTGGGCCTCCGACGATAGCATCAGGGCTAAGGACTTTGTTTCCTAGTTCTTCTATTTTTCTTGCGTGCGTATCTATTCCGGTCCAGCTTCGCCTGTGAAAGATCATCTCTCTGGTTGCAGGGTCCCACTGAGCACAGTTCCGGAGTACACCTATCGTGGGTTCGAGAGGGTTCCAGAGTGGCTAGGTGTCCAGGGTTTGAGAGGGTTCCGGAGTGGTACAACTGTCAGGGTTCGAGAAAGTTCCGGGGAAACAACTGTCTAGGGGTTTCGTAGCCGCTAAGTCTTCCAAAGTGTCCAGATATTTATTTGGTGCCTTTACTTCCCGCCTAAGTCTCTTAAGATTTCCGCCACAAAAAATCCAAACTTGCTTTAGGCTTTGCGGAGAGCGGGAGTGAAAAGTGGGTGGTTAGTGTAACATCCTCATTTTCAAAATCCAAAAGTCATATGCATTGCATGGCATAAAAATTTAATTCAAATTTAAAACTTTGAAAATAATTTTGTTACTTGCAAAATAAAAATAATTTAAAATCTAATTTGGTTTAAATAGCAAATATAATATTTTAAAATAAAAGGTACATAAGGATTTTGTTTCAAATAAAATAAAACATTAGAATCAATTAGGTTTCAATATTTTGATTCATAAATTAATAATTAATTACCTGCTATTTTTGGTTTTAGGGAAATAATCAGTTTCCTTTTCTCTTTCTAACCACTGTCTTGTGAGCGGGACCCATCCCGGGCGCCCCCATCTCTCTCCCTCTCTCTTCCCTAGCGTCACCCCTCCTCCTCCTACGCCACCCATCTCCCCACCGACACCTCCTCTCTCTCTTTCCCTTCCCTGAATTCCTCCTCCTTTGTCTCTTTGTATAATTCCTTTGACCACCCAATATTCAAAAGAACATCAATGACAGTAATAAGCTTTCCTTGCTGGCTGATCTCATGTCGATCATTCCCCAATTTCCTCCTCCTCCATTTAACTCTCTCCCGAGCTCCTTCTCCTCTCTCTTTGTTCTCCTTTGTTTTCGCGCCGGGTAAGCCACCGTCTCCCAATTCCTCTGTGGGCTGTCTCCTGTACATCCCTAGCGATCCATTTTGCATCTCGGTGCCAGGAGAAACTCGTCAGAGCGCCGGAATCTTCGCCGGAGACGCCATCTTCTTCCTCGCGGATGCCTCGGGCTCCATCGTCGCTTCTTCATCCTGCAGGGTAATTCCCTGTTCTCCTCTGTCCTTTGCACTTTCTCAGTTGTAGATAAGACCGTAGCCTAGTCCTAGTTGCCGGAGTTGCGTGGAACCCGAGCCGCCGCCGTGGTCTTCTCCTTCCTCGTCGCCGGTCATCGTCGAGCCGCCGCCTCGCTTGGCTTCGGGCCAGACCGCCTCCGCCTCCACCTTCCCTCCCGTCCCCACAACCTCCCCGAGCCGCTCCCCTGCCCTGCGCCGCCGCCGGTGAAGCCGTCGCCGTGCGCCGTCTCTCTGCCGCCATCCAAGCTCCCCGCCGCACAGCCTCAGACCGTTGCGTACCGCGCCGTTGCCTCCATCGCGTTCCCTGCCCCGCTGTGAACCTCCCCAACCCCGCCACCTGGCCGCGCCATCGCCGGTGAGCCGCCGCACCGGTGAAGCCCGCACTGTCACCCCTGCCGCTGTTGAGCCTCCGCGTTGCGCCACCCCACGCCAAGCCGACCGCGCAGCCACCTTTCTCATGTCCTGGCACAGCTCGTCGACTCACCGCCACCGCTTCCCTGCCGCCAGACCGCCGCCGCGCTGTGCAGCCCGCGCCGGCGCCGTCGCTGCGCCGCCTCGAGCCGCCCAGCGCTGAGCCGCCGCCACTCACAGAGCCGCCGCGCCGCCCTCCGCCTCCGCCGCCCCTCGCCGTTGCCGCCGCGCCGCCACCTCGCCGGAATCGCCGCCGCCCGTGCCCAGCCGCCCCTCCCCTGTTCCGGCCGAAGGAAGCAGATGGAGCCCAGTGGGCCGGCCCATCTATTCCTCTGGAATTCTTTTTCCATCTTCGCTATTTTCCAGAAAGTGCTTTGTTCAATTAATTATAAAAAATTCACTGTAGCTCAGAAAAATGCGAAACCAACTTTGTTCGATTCAAAAAATGGTCTAGTATTTTTCATATAATTGTGGTACCGTATAGTTGCTTATTGATTTCTCTGTAAATTAATGTTTATAAACTATTCTAGCAATTTTAATAAATAATTTATGCACCAAAAAATTATGAAATAAATTTTATAAATTTCTATAACCAGAGAGCTATTTGCTGTGATTTTTGTATACGCATTGCATGTATATTAATTTCTGTATGTTCAATTTGTGATTATTTATATTTCTTTTCGCTAGAATCGAACTCGGTTGATCATCATATCTCCAACTTTGCCGAGGTCCCCGCCAATCCAGCAGGCCAAGGCACGTTCATTGTTGACTCCTTGCAATACCCACTGTTGTCTACTATTTTTATTTGATTTTATAAGTGTATTTCTATGTTACTTGTAAAATGTTAATTGAATTATAGGTTTAGATAAATCCTTCGTATGCCACATAAAATATCCTGTTCCTGCAAACCCTAGGATAATACCAAAATATGCTTAACAACCATTCCTATGTAGATTTATTTCAAATGTTGCTTAGCCCTGCCTATGTAGAATTAATTTTTGAGTGTTCCTTCATTTTACTCTGAAATATTTTGTTGGTGCAAAACTATGTTTTGTGTGTGATAGTTGGTTCTATCATACTTTGGGAAATGAGCTTAGCATGGTAGTGGGTGCTACCTGGGGTTTTCAAATATTTGTAAAACCTGAATTGGGGTGGATGGTTGCTTTGAGGTGATTTTTCTTTAAAAACGAGGGCTCGGTGTGGGAACCACCCCGATTCCCTAAGGACCGATTCCTTGTGGTTCCTAAGCTAAGTACAACAGTGCGGTCATGTTTCCCTATATGGGTAGGGCCTGGCTGAGTAGCCTTCGGACCTTTAGTTTGGGCATTCCACTGGTGGGTGTAAGAAATGGAGACCGACCATGTACTACCAAGCTCAAGAGGGGGCTTCAGCCAATCGACGATACTGGCGCTGCATTGGAATCCTTAGAGGGAATGCCTGGCTAGGGGAAGATTGGTTAACAGCTTTGTGGTGCTCTTTCTCCTTTGGGTGATTCTCAGGTGAAAGCACCTAGCATGGGTAAAGTGTGCAACCTCTGCAGAGTGTACAACTTTCTAGAAAGCCGTGCTCACGGTTCAGAGCGAACGACGGTGACGCAACCATAATGGTAGTTTTCCCTCCCCTTTTTGTTTTCTGAATGGGATTTTACTATCCTGCAGTAGGTGCTGCGAGGATATGAGAAAACCACGGTTAGCACCGTGAGATAGCTAGGTTTTGGTTAAAACCGGTGGGTGCCGGAGTTTCAAAAGAAAAGAATTCAAATGTGTTAATTTATTTCAAAAATGCTTTCAACCGTTAGGATAAATTATTCAAAATTGGCTTTACGCAAAATAAACCTAAGAGCCTTGAGCCTGCATTGCATTTAGTCATTTGGCTTGCGAGTATTATAAATAATACTCACCCTCGTGTTTTGGTCACGGGGCTACTTAATCCGACGAGCAGTTCCCGATTCTCAGCTGTACTGCATGGACAGGGAAGAGTTCGAGGACGAGGACTTCACTGAAGGAGTTCAGGATGAAGACTATTAAGGACGGCTAGGGCACGCTACCTACAGCTTGCCAGTGGGGATTTCGAGAATAATTGAAACTTATTTGTATCTTTTATTTGCACCATGCTTCCGAGTTTGTAAGGCATGTTTGCCAACCATATTGTAATAAGTCACACTCTGATGTAAACATTTTAATATTCGCAATAGTAATGATTCAACATGTTGTAAGTCTGTGTGTACTAGCTACTTGATCCAGGGACTAGTACAGGTAAGCACAGTAAGGAACCGACTTGATTTTCGGGCCTCGACAGTTAGTCTCTATTTGTGGGGCCACTCTTGCTTAGGCATGACAGTCTGGCCTTTGTCAGGACATCGTCGGGCCGAAGGCATTCGTTTCGCTGTGGTATTGAAACTGATGCCTTCGCCTCGATCTCTCGACTCAGAGCCTCGATCGTCAGCCCAAGGCATGATACCGCCTTTGTCAGGACATCGTCAGGACAAAGGCATTCATTCTGCTGTGGTATTGAAACTGATGCCTTCGCCCTGACTGTCTGGACCTGTAGCCTTGACTGTCTGGCCCAAGGCATGTCCTTACAGTTCTTTGGCCATTTTCATCAGATACCTTCGCCCTAACTGTCAGGGGTCCGTCAGGAGTCTATCAGCGCTAAGGTGTGGTTTTAGATCTCGTGAACTCACCTCTAGGGTTTGAAGATGGGATGCCTTGAGGAAGTATATGAGCACTTGGGCAGCCAAGGGAGAGAGTGGAGAGCTTCATTCCTAGCCACCCATAGCCATCCTATCCTAGAGAGAGCTCTCCCATGGTGGTGCCACCCATGGCCACCATGAGTACTTGAGAGAGAGGGAGAAGGGGAGGGAGAGAGAGAGGGGGAAGGTGAGAGGAAGAAGAAGAAGGTCATCCCCTACCTCTACTCCATCCATCCCCAAGGTGTGTGCCCCTCCCATGGAGTCCTTTGGGCCTAGGAGCTCCATGGTGGTGAGAAGTGTGGTGAGGTGAGTGGTCTCTGGTCTTGTGCTCTTTGGGACTTCGTTGCCGGAAGGAGATCGTCACCGACCCGTGCTACATCAAGCCTTCGTTGTGTTCTTGAAACCCTCCATGTGTCGGGGGTCACCTTCATGTGTCGAGGGTGCATCCTCTCCGTGTGTCGGGGCCGCTAAACCCGCCGTGTGTCAGCGGTCACCTCCGTGTGTTGGGGGTGCTTCCTCTCTGTGGGTCAGAGCCGCTAAACCCGTCATGTGTCGGCAGTCACCTCCTCGTGTGGGGTGCTTTCTCTTCATGTGTTGAAGACCGGAAATCCTTCATGTGTTGAAGGTCGGCATCGTGTGTTGGTGCCGGTGGTGTGTGAGACTTTCCGCCTGTGGGAAGTTGTCGCCGCTTGTGAGGGTTTAGAGCTCACCCGCTATGTGTTGGTGAAGAGCTACCGTGAGTGGATTGAGGACTAGGGACGAGAGGGTCTCGGCTTTCATGTGTTGAAAGCTTCCTCAACGAAGACTTAGATGCTCATGTGTTGAGCACCGAACTTCGGTAAACACCTCGGTTTGCGCCTCGCCTTCACTACTTTACTTTCCCGCACTAAAGCTCATATCTTTGGATCGCTTGAGTGTGAGTGCCATCGAGCCTTCTTGTAGTCGCCTTGTTGATTGCTCGGTGATCGCTTCCATTCCTAGACTTGTGTAGGCCTCACTCGCTAGCTTGGGTCACTAATCGGCTAATCAATCAATCAAAACTGAAAAAGATTAAAATTTGATTAGGCCAATTCACCCCCCTCTCGGCCTCAGATTCCTTCACGTGGTATCAGAGCTAGGATCTCGAGCTCAAGCTTCATCGCTTCGAGATTGCCGACGGGGGTAGTGTTGCTAGTAACAGAATCCTTTTGTTCAATGGCACCTACTTTGCTTTGTGGAAAAGACGCATGGCAGTCTATCTCCAGTCCATGGGTTTGGATGTGTGGAAGGTTGAGGAGTCACCTTTAGGCTTTGCAGTTGAGAAAGACACGGCTCCCACACCTGAGCAAACCAAGAAACTTGAACTAGATGCTAAGGCGATGAACGCTCAATTCTGTGGATTGAGCATGGATATGTTTGATCGGGTTAGCAACCTTCCCACTGCACATGAAATTTGGACAACACTCATAGAAATTCATGAGGGCACGACGTCTGTGAAGGAGGGCAAATTAGTGGTGGTTAAGAAACGATTTGATCAATTCAAAATGTTTCCCACTGCGAATGCAAATAAAATGTTTTCTAGGCTTAACCCCATAATCAACGAGCTCAAAGGGCTCGGTTCTTCTCTGTTAGATGCTGTTGTGTGCAGGAAGATGATCAGGGTGCTGCCAAGACAAGAGTACCGGGACATCATCACATACCTCTTAAATAGTGGCAAAATGGAGAAGCTTGCTCCCACAGCACTTCTGAGCAAGCTCACCGCACATGAGATGAACCTGGAGCATCTTTTGCACCTGAGAAGAATCAAGTGATCGCTCTTAAGGCAAGTGGCTCCAAGGCTACCTCTCCCAAGCATCAAGGTGGAGCAAGTCAGTGTGACGGTGGGGCCTTGGGTGAGCTTGTGGCACTCCTCGGGAAGTGTTTTGGCTTGGACAGGAGGAGGTCAAGCAAGAACTCCCACCGATGCTATGCATGCAATGAGAAGGGCTACATAGCCGCATTCTGTCCTAAAAAAGGAGACACCAAGTACAAGGAGAAGGCCAAGGAGAACAGTGATGATGAGAAGCCGAAGCACAAGGAGAAAGACAAGAGAAGGAACCTTTACAAGTTAGGCTTCAAGGGCACCTCCAAGCAAGACAAGAAGCTGGCTTTTGTTGGAGAGTGGGTGACAGATGACAGCTCAAGCAACTTGGGTTCCAACTCTAAGGAGGATGAAGATGAAGATTCAAGGAACCGGGGTCTGGCTACCATGGTGATTGTACAGTCTATGCCACCACCTCTAGCCTTCTTTCCAAAGTGCTTCACGACGGTCACAGAACCTCAAGCTTCTGAGCCTCAAGTACGAGAGTGGTATTTTGATGATGATGATTCTGCTTTCTCTACTTCCACTACACCAAAGGGGTCATCAATTTCTACCGGCACTCTCAAGTGTTTGATTGCCAAACAGGCTGTAAATGGGGTTAGTGACTCTGACTCTGATTGTGTGATGAGCGTCAACAAATGGCGTCTTATCTTGGACAAGCACTTGAATTATTGCAAAAAGGAAAGATTGAGATGCACTAGATTTTAGGAGTCTCTTAATGCTTTGGATGCCAAATATGATGATCTTGTGTCTAAGCATGAGTCCGTAGAAACTGAACATGATATCTTGCTAGGGTCTAGTCAAGAAATGACTAAGAAATACAATGTGCTTAAAGAAGATCGTGATGCCTTGGATGATTCTGTAAATGATCTTCTAGCTACAATTCATGAGCTTAGGACAAATAATGAATTGTTTGTTGCCAAAAATGCTGCTCTTGAGTCTCTGCCTATTGCTACTCCTGTTGTTGATGTGATTGATGCTTCTGCCATGGTTTGTGTGCCCTCTAAACTTGACATGTCTACTAGTTGTGTTGATTTGGTTGACTTGTCCATGATTGCTTCTAGCTCTAGTGGTTCTTCTAGTCATGCCAGTTTGTGTGATCCCGATCATTGCAAAGGTGCACTAGCTGCTTGGGAACTATCTGTTGAGAATGCTGAACTTAGGACCAAACTTGAGAAATTTGACAAGGGCCTTGAGAAGTGTTATGAGGGGAGTATTGCCCTAAACAAGATGCTTGATGAGCAAAGAAAACCCACTCAAAAGGGTGGTTTGGGTTTCACCCATAAGAAATCAAAGGGGAAGAAAAAGAACGGTCCTCGAGCACCTCCTAAAGGGCAAAACTCTCTTCATACCCATCCCAATAAGAACACTCAAGTTAACAACTCTGGGCATAAAAACTTGAATACTAGGAACAATGCTCCTAGGAAGCACAATGGGCACAACACTTGGCAAGGACCACCTAGGCACTATAACTCCATGTGGCATGGTCATCCTAGAAACTACAATGCTTGGCAAGGACCTTCTAGGCACTATAATTCCACTTGGATTGGTGCTCCTAGAAACAACACTTGGCATGATGCTACTAGACACACTTGGAATGACCCCCGTAGGTACAACAACTTTGGTGCACCTAGATACAACACCTATGGTAGTCTTTTCCCATCTAGGAAGCAAAACTTGAACTCTCACCGTGACACTCACAAGGCCACACCACCTAAGTTTAGGAAGGTGTATGTGAGGAAAGCTAGTGTGATCAATGCCGACTACTTGCTCAAGAAGGACAGGCATGGATGTGTGTATGCTAAATTTGTTGGTGCAGCTTGGAAGAATGAGCATAAGACACATATTTGGGTGCCCAAGTCTTTCATTGAAGATTCATTTGCTGTAGGATTAAAGGCTAACCCTCGGGGACCCATTGTTTGGGTCCCTGAGTCACAAAAGTGATCTCTTCCTTGTAACAGGTAGACTACTGGAGTGGAGAATGCCATAGGGTGATCGACGGTGTCTGTTCTCAGCGTATGACAGGCAATTCCCCGGTTGTTCACCTCATTGGGGGAAGAAGGCTAATTCCCTGACAAGGTCACTTTTGATGATGGCAGCAAAAGGCTGGGTGTTTGGTTCTGGACTCCACTTGAGATGAGAAGGGTCACTTGTGACATTGGAATCTTCTTGGGCTATTCAGCCAAGGGATCATCTTTCAGAGTATACAATGAGTCCAATGGCACAATGGAGGAGAGCTGTGACGTCAAGATTGATGAGCTCAATGGTTGTCAAGATCAGCATAAGGACTTGGACGATGTGGGAGATGAGCCACTGGCTAGGGCTATGGAAGAGTTGGATGTTCGAAATGTGAAGCTTGCAGCTGCACCAAAGGGGGTTCGATCCTGAGTCGTCTTCTCCACCAGTTGAACTCATGGCTGACTCAGGGGGAGCCTCACATCAAGCAGACAGCTCAAGCCTTGAACCAGCTTTAGAGGCAGCTTGTGAGACAGTTGCAGGTGTCGAGCAATTGGCAAAGGCAGTGGACCAGACTGTTGCTGATGTGAGACTGACTCCATCTTCCATGGAGGTTGAGCCAGAGTCATCTCTTATGTTGACAGATGTGGCAGCCAGATTCAGGGAGAGTTCATTCTGCAGGTGACACGTCCAGTGAGCTTTCTAGTTCTGAACCAGAAGCTGAAGCAGTTGAGAGAGAGCTCCACAGTTGGTGAAGTCACCATCACCACCAACTGAACCAATGGTAGACTAAGGGGGGACCTCACTTCAGTTGGACAGCTCAGTTGATACATCACCTCCAGTGGCAGATGAAGAACTAGTTGAGCCACCTCCACCGTTGATCAAGATCCCATCTCACCACCGCTCGTGATCATCCCGGGGACCAAGTGATTGGAGACTTGACTTAAGGTATGCATTAAAGCAAGGCTTATGGCTCAAGGGTTTACCCAAATTGAGGGAGTCGACTGTGGTGTCACTTATGCACCGATGGGTCGCATGGATGCAATCCGGTTGCTTGTGGCTTTCTCTACTTGCCTCTACATCAAGCTCAATCAAAATGGATGTGAAGAGTGCTTTCCACAACGGCTACATTGATGAGCTAGTGTATGTTGGGTAACCTCTGGTTTCGAAGACCTTAAGCACCCAGATCATGTGTTCGAATTGTGAAAGGCTTTGTATGATCTCAAGCTAAGCTCTCAGGGCGTGGTATGAAAGGCTAAGGGACTTTCTCATCTCCAAGGGTTTCACAGTTGGAAGGGTTGACACGACCCTATTCACCAAGGTGGTGGATGGAGATCTGTTCCTTTGCCAGGTCTATACAGATGACATCATCTTCGACAGCTCAAATGAGTCCTTGGTCACCGAGTTCAGTGAGATGATGAGCAAGGAGTTTGAGATATCCATGATGGGCGAGCTGAACTTCTTCTTGGGCTTCCAAATCAAGCAACTCAAGTCCGGGACCTTCATATGTCAAGAGAAGTACATCTAGGATCTTCTCAAGCACTTCCACATGAGCGACTGCAAGCCAATTCGGACACCAATGGGGATGAACTGCCACTTCGACCTCGACACCGAAGGTAACCCCGTGGATCCCAAGCTTTATCGCTCCATGATTGGTGCATTGCTCTATTTGACCGCATCTAGACCAGACATAATCTTTAGTGTGTGCATGTGCGCTAGATTCCAAGCCTCCCCTAGAGAGATGCATTTGAGTGCTATGAAAAGAATTTTCAGATACCTCAAACACACTACTAGCATAGGCTTATAGTTCCCTAAGGGTGCATGATTTGAGCTCCTTAGCTATTCTTACTCAGATTATGCCGGGTACAAGATTGATCACAAGAGAACTTCAGGGGCCTGTCACTTCCTCGGGAGATGTCTTCTATCATGGACTTCAAAGAAACAAAACTCTGTGGTGCTATCTACTGCTGGGGCAGAGTATATAGAGGCAGGGAGTAGCTGTGTACAACTTCTCTACCTGACACAGTCTATCTATGACTTTGGGCTAAAATTGGACCACATGCCTCTCCTGTGCGACAATGAGAGCGCAGTGAAGATCGCTAGCAACCCAGTCAACCATTCGCGCACTAAGCATATTGATGTCCGTCATCACTTCCTTCAGGATCATGTGATGAAGGGCGACATTGTGCTTTCGCATGTGCGGACGGAGGACCAGCTTGCTAACATCTTCAGTAAGCCACTCGATGAGACATGATTTTGCAAGCTAAGAAACGAACTCAACATACTAGACAGGTCCAATACCGCTTGAGTTGGTTGCGGGCTTCATCATTCATTGCATATCCTTTGAAGCCGTGGTTTGAGCATCTTGGTGCTTTGCTTGTTATACTTATGCCATTCATTGCCTAGATGTTTTCCACATGATCTTGATAGCTATAGCTTGTGCTAACTTTGTCACTTGTTCAATGTGTGCTTAATTCAATACATTGTGCAATTGAAAAACCTTGATCATGTGCTATGTGTGTTATAGCTACTTGTCTCACTTGAATTGCTCTATCGCCTTTGGATGATCATGTGCGTCGAGTCTAGATCGTGTTCATCTATTTGCACATGTTCTTTGCTTTGCTAAAATGAGCAATCTTGTGAAAAATGTTGAGCCAAATTTGAAAAAGTGCTAAAATACAAATAAGGCCACAATGGGCCATACATGTCTCACAAATCCTCCTCGATGAGATAGCTTGCCATTGCACTAGGCATGAACTTAGGGGGAGTTTGGATGACCGAGACACTTACCTTCAGTGCCATGCTGGATAGTGTCGACTATGGCTCGAAACATGGCAAATTTGAAAATGAGAAAAGTGCTAAATGAAAAAAAAAACTTTGAAAAGGAGCTCAACTAAAATATTTGTAAGTCTCAATTTGGCTTGGTGATAGTATTTGTGAATTGATTTGCATTCTCTAGTGCTATGATGCACCATGTGTCCCCTTTGGGGTTCTTGAGCAACACTTGACACTCTTAGCTATGGTTCACCCCACACATTGCTCTAGGTCATAATTATTTGAACATCATTATTCTAATTGTGCTCATGTTGAACTTGTGACAATGTGACCTTGAGATGGCTAGAATTTGAATTATAGTGGGTCATTTACGCATGGGTGCATTTGTATAACCTCCAAAGCTCTTTAGTTTGCTCCTCAAGTGGTAATTGCATTAAGTTTGCTTTGTGCTCATGATGAGCCCTTATTTGGTCCTTGATGACAAAGGGGGAGAAGCCACTGGAATCTATCTCAATAAGTGGTGAAAGGGGGAGAGAAAACTTGAATGCTTGGTCTTGATGCAAAGGGGGAGATGCTTTGCTCCAAGGAGATTGCTATTTGTTTCATGATGCTTGACTTTGCTCGTGTGCATGTGCATTTATCTAGGGGGAGCTAGTTGTAGCTCGGCAGCATGTGCATTCCATTTTCCTATGGTGCATCTACAGTTGATATCATTTGAATATTTGCACCTTGGTTGGAACTAACCCACTGCACCAGAGATACATTTGCTCTTGTTGAGATAGATTTGCAGGTATTGTTATCAATTACCAAAAAGGGGGAGATTGTAAGCGCAAGCTTCCACGAGCTTAATTGTTTTGGTAATTGATGGCAACTGGGCCTCCGACGATAGCATCAAGGCTAAGGACTTTGTTTCCTAGTTCTTCTATTTTCCTTGTGTGCGTATCTGTTCCGGTCCAGCTTCCCTATGAAAGATCATCTCTCTAGTTGCCGGGTCCCACTGAGCACAGTTCTGGAGTACACCTGTCGTGGGTTCGAGAGGGTTCCGGAGTGGTACAGCTTTCAGGGTTCGAGAGAGTTCCGGGGCAACAGCTGTCCAGAGGTTTCGTAGCCTCTAAGTCTTCCAAAGTGTCCAGATATTTATCTGGTGCCTTTACTTCCCGCCTAAGTCTCTTAAGATTCCCGCCACGAAAATCTAAACTTACTTTAGGCTTTGCGGAGAGCGGGAGCGAAAAGTGGGTGGCCAGTCTCTGTTTGTGGGCCACTCTTGCTTAGTCATGACAGTCTGGCCTTTGTCAGGACATCGTCAGGCCGAAGGCATTCGTTCTGCTATGGTATTGAAACTGATGCCTTCTATCGGTACAATAAATACCGGGGTATGAAGAGTTCTAAGGAAGGCCAAGAGCGCATCGGGCGGGCCCCACGCGTCAAAGTGCGGGCGACTGACCCAGCACATGGCGAGCCCTCACAGACTAGGCGGGCCCCACGGGTCAAAGGGCGACTGTGCCCCCAGTGGCGAGCCCCTCAACAAGACCAAAGGGGCCCCACGCGTCGGCGGGCGACCAGCCCCCAATGGCGTGGCGAGCCCCTCAACAAGACCAAAGGGCCCCACGCCACGGCGGGCGACCAGCCCCAGCGCGTTGACGAGCCCCTCAACAAGACCAAAGGGCCCCATCGTCGGCAAGCGGCGACCAGCCCAACACGTGGCGAGCCCCTCAACAGCGTCGGCGAGGGCCCCATCGTCGGTGGCGACCAGCCCAGCGCATGGGCAGCCCCTTGCGCGCTGAAGGCCCCCATCACAAACGGGGCCCGCGTGGCGAGGCCCCGAAAAAGTCTTCGGCGAAGGCTCCCCTGCTGCGGAGGACAAGGCGCATTCAATGCGACATTACGCGGATAGACGAGATGAAGAGATGATTACGCCACGGTGACCTCTGCAGTCGATCAATCGCCATCCTTTGTGGCGCAGCTGGAATTGACCGGCAGAGAGAACTCACCGTCGTCAGGATGGCCGCCCGTGTCAGGAGGAGCAAGCAGGGTCCCACTCGTTCTCTTACCGGCGTGTTCACACAAGTCTGAGGCCACTTGCGGGTTTGCGTGGGCGGCGCCTTTCGGCACAGTAGCAGCACGTTTTCGTCTCTCCTGTCCCGTCCCTCACGTCTTATCAGTGTACTAAGCGTACTGTACTGCCTACCACCGCGGCTCTCTCCGCCAGTTCAAGGCTTGTATAAAAGGGGAGGAGAGAGGAGGAGGGGGGTTCGAAACATTCTGTAACCACATTCCACACAACCACAACACGGAAAAGAGCTAAGGCTCGGCAGGAGTAGGACTGTTACATGCGAGGGGGTCCGAACCTGGGTAAACCCTGCGCGTCGCTCCTTGCCGCGTTCTACGCTCAAATCGAACTGAGCTCGAGCTGGTCGGCTAGCAGGATAGAAATCTGATAGGGGTGTGATCCGCAGTGGTTGAGCGGAGAGCACGCCGTCACCTTCGCCCTGACTGTCTGGACCGGTAGCCCTGATTGTCTGGCCCAAGGCATGACAATCCGGCCTTTGTCAGGACATCGTCAGGACAAAGGCATTCGTTCTACTGTGGTATTGAAACTAATTCCTTCGCCTTGACTGTCTGGATCTGTAGCCTTGACTGTCCAGCCCAAGGCATGTCCTTACTGTTCTTTGGCCATTTTCACCGGATACCTTCGCCCTGACAATCAGGGGTCAGTCAGGAGTCTGTCAGCGCTAAGGTGTAGTTTTAGATCTCATGAACTCACCTCTAGGGTTTGAAAGTGGGATGCCATGAGGGAGTATATGAGCACTTGGGCAGCCAAGGGAGAGAGTGGAGAGCTTCATTCCTAGCCACCCATGGCCACCATGAGTGCTTGAGAGAGAGGGAGAAGGAAAGGGGGAGAGAGGGAGGGAGGTGAGAGGAAGAACAAGAAGGTCATCCCCTACCTCTACTCCATTCATCCCCAAGGTGTGTGCCCCTCCCATGGAGTCCTTTGGGCCTAGGAGCTTCATGGTGGTGAGAGGTGTGGTGTGGTGAGTGGTCTCCGGTCTTGTGTTCTTTGGGACTTCGTTGCTGGAAGGAGATCGTCACCGACCTGTGATACATCAAGCCTTCGTTGTGTTCTTGAAACCCTCCGTGTGTCGAGGGCCACCTCCATGTGTCGGGGGTGCATCCTCTCCGTTTGTCGGGGCCACTAAACCCGCCGTGTGCCGGCGGTCACCTCCGTGTGTCGGGGGTGCTACTTCTCTGTGTATCGGAGCCGCTAAACCCATCGTGTGTCAGCGGTCACCTCCTCGTGTGGGGTGCTTTCTCTTAATGTGTTGTATACCGGGTATCCTTCATGTGTTGAAGGTCGGTATCATGTGTCAGTGCCGATGGTTGAGGCTTTCCGCATGTGGGAAGTTGTCGCCACTTGTGAGGGTTTGGAGCTCACCCGCCATGTGTTGGTGAAGAGCTACCGCGAGTGAATTGAGGACTAGGGACAAGAGGGTCTCGGCTTTCATGTGTTGAAAGCTTCCTCAACGGAGACATAGGTGCTCATGTGTTGAGCACCAAAGTTCGATAAACACTTCTATTTGCGCCTCGCCTTCATTAGTTTACTTTCCTGCACTAAAGCTCATATCTTTGGATCGCTTGCATGTGAGTGCCATCGAGCCTCCTTGTAGTCGCCCTGTTGATTGCTCGGTGATCACTTCCGTTCCTAGACTTGTGTAGGCCTCACTTGCTAGCTCGGGTCACTAATCGGCTAATCAATCAAACAAAACTGAAAAAGATTAAAATTTGATTAGGCCGATTCAGCCCCCTCTCGGCCTCAGATTCCGTCAACGTTGTTTCCTCTAAAAAAGTTTTGCTCGGTGAAAGCCCAAGACATGGATTTCAAGGGTGTTTCCTATGATCGCAGCCTAGGTATTAACTGCATTTCAAAATCGGTGTCATCAAGGATCCCTTCAGATCATGCCCTTTCTCTTTCTCAAAAACAAGTCAAATGGCTGTTTGGCTATATTTCAAAAGCTGAGGGAATCCTCAGAGGTGTCGAGGTGACTTAGATGACCTGAGCATTGCGCTAGATTTCCATGTCTTTGATGTCACCGACCTGTATCCCTCTCGCATCCTGATCGAACAACCTGTAAGGAAGTTAGTCTGAAATATGAAAAGGGGAGAAACTGTCGGCTGAAATATGAAAAGGGGAGAAACTGTCGGCTTGACTGTCGACAATAAGTACCTCTCAATGAGCTTCGCGCGATCCATCAATCATCCGATAGAAGCCAAGCCACTGCTAGATCCGTTAGAAGAGGATAGGACTGTCACAACGTTTTCCTGAACAATAACCGTAACACGCCGACCATCATCAGCGACATGCTGACTGAGGATGAAAGCCGCCGGCTTGTCACCACTTTAGAAAAGTATAGCTCGGTCTTAGGTTACTCACTTAAGGACCTCAAGGGAATAAGCCCAAGTCTGTGCACTCACCGCATCCCAATGGAAACAGACCATAAACCCACGCGGGAGCACCAGCGTAGGCTTAACAATGTGATGCAAGAAGTGGTTAACAAGGAAGTCTTGAAACTCCTTCACGTCGGGATAATCTACCCAGTATCGGATAGTGAGTGGGTTAGCAATGTTCAGGTCGTCCTCAAGAAAGGAGGCATGAAGGTAGTCCAAAATAAGAGAAACGAGCTCATACCGTAACGCACTGTCACTGGATGGCGTATGTGCGTAGACTATCGAAAGCTTAACAAAGCCATAAAGAAAGATCATTTCCCGCTGCCTTTCATAGACAAAATGCTAGAACGTTTGGCAAACCACTCATTCTTTTGTTATCTTGATGGCTACTCTGGTTATCATCAAATTCCCATTCACCCTGATGACCAGAGTAAGACCACCTTCAACTGCCCTTATGGTACTTTTGCCTATCGACGCATGTCATTCAGGCTTTGCAATGCCCATGTATCCTTCCAAAGGTGCATGATGGCCATTTTTGCCAACATGATCGAGAAGATCATGGAGGTATTCATGGATGATTTCTCTGTCTATGGGGACCTCGTTTGACGATTGTTTGAAAAACCTAGAGAATGTCTTAAAAATATGTCGAGAGGTGGATTTGGTTTTAAACTGGGAAAAATGTCACTTCATGGTTAGAGAGGGAATTGTCCTAGGCAAACTGGGAAAAATGTCACTTCATGGTTAGAGAGGGAATTGTCCTAGGCCATCTTGTTTCTGAACATGGCATCAAGGTAGATAGAGCCAAAATCGAAGTGATCGAGAGGTTGGTGCCACCAATAAACGTTAAGGGAATTCGTAGCTTCTTGGGCTATGCGGGTTTCTATAGAAGATTTATAAAGAACTTTACCCAAGTCGCTCGCCCCTTAACTAACTTGCTGGCAAAAGAAGCCCCGCTCGTCTTCGACAAAGACTGTCTCATCGCTTTCAAAACCTTGAAATAAGCTCTAGTCTCCGCGCCCGTAATCCAACCACCTGATTGGAAATTGCCCTTTGAAATCATGTGTGATGCGAGCAATTTTGTCGTAGGAGCAGTCCTAGGCCAGTGTAAGGATAGGAAGCATTATGCCATTGCATATGCTAGCAAAAACCTTAACCGGCCCGCAGCTCAATTATGCCACCACGGAGAAGGAACTTCTAGCCGTAGTTTTTGCGATTGAGAAGTTCCGGTCTTATTTGGTAGAAACGAAGGTGGTAGTATATACTGACCATGCGGCCCTTAAATATATTCTTACCAAGAAAGATGCAAAACCCCGACTTATTCGTTGGATCCTTCTGCTTCAAGAATTTGACTTAGAAATCAAGGACAAGAAAGGAGTAGAAAACTCTGTGGCTGACCACCTTTCCCAAATGTAAGTTGAGGACACCACAAACCTGCCCATAGATGACTACCTACGGGATGATACCCTACTTGCAGTTTCGAGTGCCGACCCTTGGTACGCTAACATAATAAACTACTTGGTAGCTGGGTATATACCGCCAGGGAAGGACAAAAATAAGTTGATCCACGATAGTAGGACCCATCTTTGGGATGAACACTACCTGTATAGAATCTGTGCCGACAGGTTGCTTCGTAGATGCATACCCGCTTGCGAAACGCATGAGATCCTCGATAAATGCCATTCGTCACCTTATGGGCATTATGACACTTTTAGAACACATGCCAAGGTCTGGTAAAGTGGTTTCTTTTGGCCCTCCATGTATGGTGATGTCAAGGAGTTCGTGAGACGTTGCGCTAGATGTCAACGAGTTGGGAACATAAATTCTCGAGATGCTATGCCCTTAAGAAGCAATTTGCAAATTAATATTTTCGATGCTTGGGGAGTAGATTTCATGGGCCCATTTCCTAAATCGGACTCTTATGAGTACATCCTGGTAGCGGCCGATTACGTCTCCAAATGGTAGAAGTGCTACCTTGTCGAGCAGCTGATTTGACTCACGCTAAGAAAATGTTCCAAGGGATCATTTTCCCTAGGTTTGGCGTCCCTAGGGTTGTAATTAGCGATGGCGGTTCACACTTTATTCACCGAATCTTCAAGTTTGCACTAAAAAACTTAGGGGTTGACTATAGGGTAGCCACACCCTATCATCCTCAAACTAGCGGTCGGCCTGAAACCTCAAATAAGCAAATCAAGAATATTTTTTAAAAGACCATAGATGCCATGGAAAAATCTTGAAAGCATAACTTGTATGATGTACTTTGGGCATACCACACTGCTTTTAAAACTCCAATCGGTATGACCCCGTACCAGCTCGTTTACGAGAAGATTTGTCATCTACCCATAGAGTTGGAACATAAGGCCCATTGGGCAATAAAATGTAGGAATATGGATCTTCATTCGGCTGGAATCAAAAGACAAATGCAATTGGCCAAATTAGAAGAATGGAGGGAAAAGGCCTACCATAGCTCAAAACTTTACAAGGAGAGAACTAAATGATGGCACGGTAAGTGAATCATGATTAAACGGTTTAAAACCGGTGACAAAGTGCTTCTTTTTAACTCTCGTGTGAAACTGTTTGGGCATGGAAAACTTCATAGTAAATGGGAAAGTCCTTTCATGGTACTAAATGTGTCGGTACAAAAGGTACCGGGGTGTCCTCTCCACCTCCTCCCGAAGGGGGTAGAAGACGGCGTCATCCAGAAGGATAGTGAAGACCGGGTCTGGTTCCGAGTGGACTGGCGGGCACGCAGGCCCCATCGCCCGGAACTGGGCCCCGAGGCGTCTCTCGGCAGGTGGGGGCGGCCAGACCCCTGCGCCGGGAGACCGGGAGAGCCCTCCACGTGTCGGTGGCGACTGCACCCGGACGCGGGTGAGCCCTCCACGAGCCAAAGTGACGACCCGGGCTCCAAGACTGTGGCGAGCACCGCCTCGGCCAGATGACAGCATGGCCGCAGGCGAGCAGCTCGGCGACAAGGATACTGTGACATCCTAATAAAATTATTAGGTGTTCCAAGTGTTTTTAAAAGATATGAAATATAAGGTAAAATTTGGTTTTATTATTTGTGTAGATAAAACCTATTATAGCTACTATTTTATGGTCCGATAAGCTATTTTATGCACAAGCCTTACTTAAAATCGGGATGGGGCAGTGGAAACACGTCCCAAAGGTTCCTAAATATATGTGTTACCTTTTCCTAATTTTTGGGTTTACCGAAAAGTCGGATAAAGCCCAAAAAGGCCCAATTTAGAAGGTATTTCGCATGAAATCATGAGAAATGCTAATCCGAAAATTCTCCAAAAATTAGGGAATCTTCTATAAGCCCAAACCGACTTATCCTCCAAGTTTCATCCGATATCTTGCAGGGTAAGTCGGATTCCTAATTTGTCAAGCTCCGAATTCTGCTCCGAGTCGGATTCAGTTTCCTAAACCTTTCCTATTTCATCCCAGCCGAATCCACCCCTCCCCCAGCACTATATAAACTCCCCAAGACCCCCCTTGCTGTTCACTACTCGTGGAGCCTCAAGTTGGAGGCCTAGCCACAAAACCCTAACCTCCACAAAGCTTTCCGAAGAAATTCCACCAAGTTTCAACACCCAAGCTTTGGTGAGCATCTAGGATATCCTAGATCTCGTCGAGACGGATCTAACGGTACCAAGAGCGCCCAAAACCGAGGTCACTAGCCCAAGTTATCGTCCACCGAAGGTTTGCTGCTCCTACGGCCGCCGTCGCCGTCGACATCGCCGCCGGCGATCTCGAGGGCAGCGCCGCCGACGCGTATCACGGGACCAACCCGCAGCCGCCATCCCTAGAATTTTATATATTTTTTTACTAAACTATTTTTCTGTATTGAAGTTGGTTCTTTTGCTATTTGCTTCTACGCGTAGGTCCCTACTGCGACCATTGTGCGGAGTGCTGTCCGGGAACTGACGTAGACCCGCAGAGCTCCGACTTCTACCAAGGCAAGCTAGATGCATATTGCTTCCTAGTTTGCTAAATCCTCATTTACCTTTATTTGTTAATTGCATGCATAATCTGATTAGTGTGTGAGTTTCTATCCTAAAGTCGTATTAGTCATCAACTAATATGTACTAGCCTTATTTGTAGAACCTTTAGTGATTTACTAGCCTATCCTTTGTATAGTTGCTTAGATATGCTGGGGTAATTAATACGAGTCACTTTTAATAAAATTGCACATTATGAAGCTAAGGTTTCATGATGATTTTCAAGATAAATTGATCAAATAAATATTGTGTTGTGGGGTTGGCGAAGTGCTAGGATTTGTGCCGCATGACCGTTCCCTGGTCATGTGTGGGTAGAGAGTACCCGTAGAGCCGCTTGATCATCCTTGGTCAAGTGTGGGCAGAGAGTGCTTGTATCGTTGTGCCGCATGTCCGTCTCCGGGCATGTGTGGGCAGAGAGTGCCTGTTTTGTTGTGCCGCATGTCCGTCGCTTGGGCGTGTGTGGGTAGAGAGTGTCTGTTTCATTGTGCCGCATGATCATCTCTTGGTCATGTGTGGGCAGAGAGTGCCTGTTTCATTGTGCCGCATGATCATCTCTTGGTCATGTGTGGGCAGAGAGTGTCTGTTTCATTGTGCCGCATGATCGCCTATATGGGGTCATGTGTGGGCAGAGAGTGCCTGTTTAGCCGCTTGATCACCCTTTGGTCAAGTGTAGGCAGAGAGTGCCTGTGGATCTTGTGTAGTAGAATGTTCATTGGTGTTAACTGAATAACTAATTCTTAAACAAGTCTTTGAGTAGATAGGTGCTATTTTCGCAAAACAACCATCCATCTCTTGTTCCTGCATTCATTGTTAAGGATTGCTTGCTGGGTAGCCGCGTACTCATTATACCTATCGCGGATATATTTGTTATTCAGGTTGCAAGTCTAATCAGGACCAGGAAGGGTCCGAACTCAGGTGTGCAGGACTAGCTGCGGGAGTCCAGGTCAATCGCTTGGATATCGCCGCAAAGGTGTGGTCTGCTCGATGTTCTTTTATTAGTTCTTAAGATTTGGTAATATGTGTCTTCTCAGATTAGCACAAGATGCTATCTTGTAATACTCCGTTATTTTGAATAACAATAATGGAATGCAAGCGATGATAGCCGTTGAATTGTCCATCATGAGGTACTAGTCTGGGCCTAGTATCAGATCCTGGTGCCGGATTCCCTGTGGTGACGCAGGGGGTCATGACAGATACAAAGCAGATCGGCGACCAGGACATGCAGCGAGCATGGCGACGAGATACGTGGCGGTCGGCGGGTCGCGGCGATCGAGCCCCGCCCGTGATCGGTGACCACGTGAGCACCGGCGCAGGTCGGCGGGACTATGGGCCCCACCGCCACCGATGGGACGCGACAAGGCAAAGCAGGGCGTGCGTGCTTGCGGATCTGACAACCACGGCATTTATTGTATATCTGCCAGTACAGTGATCATGTAATAGGCTAGATACACCCCTGTTTCTCCCCGTCGGGTCGGGCTCACCCACGCTATATAAGGGGACCAAGCCACCACGGGGAGGGGGGACTTGGCTCAATTCCACCTCATTTCCATTCGCAATACACACACATAGAGCTGGAGCTCAGCAGGAGTAGGGCTATTACCCACCTCGGGGGCCCGAACCAGGGTACATCGCGTGTGTTCATACTGTTCTTGGGAGCTCGAGGGCGGTCCGAGGCGCAGCAGTGCTACCCCCCATGTCGGATCTCTGAATCTTCGAGTCTAGCGGCGAAAAAATACGCTGACAGTGGCGCGCCAGGTAGGGGGGTAGGTGTTGAATCCTCTTCCCCTCGAGTTCTTCCCAAAAAATCAGAGGCAGAAGTTCAAGAATCGGTGGTGAGATGCGAGCAGATCGAGAGAGAAATGTGGAGTTCGGAGCGGGAAAGCAGAAGCCAGATCCCCTTTTCTCCGGATCTGCCCGGGGGCTGGGCAAGGAGAGCAAGGGCAGGAGCAGTAGGCGCCGGCCCCGGGCGCCTCCCCCCCGCCTCTTCCTCTCCGCCCGCAGGCGGCGGCCTCCCCATCCAGCCCACAGGCGGCGGCCTCCTCGTCAGGCAGGAGGGCGGCTCCCTCTGGCCGAGAGCAGCACCAGCGCGGCTCCTCCTCACCAGCAGCGGCCTCCCTCCGGCCTCCTCCCTAGCGGCAGCCGGCGTCGTGGCCTTCTTCCTCGGCTCCCCTTCCCTGCAGTGCCTCGGCGGCGCCGTGGTGCCCCTCCTCCATGGCCTCTCCTTCCCCAGCCGCCGGCTGGCTCCTCTCCAGTGGGCAGCGCCGCCTCCTTCCTTCCTCGGCTGTGGGCAGCATGCCAGTCATGGCCTTGACAGAGTCGGTGGCGGGCCTCCTCCGCGCCCTCCTTCCCAATGAGCCGGCGGCGCCGTGGAGCTTCCCCCCGTGTTCCCTTTCCAGCGGCGCCGGGCGTGGGGCTGCTCCCTCCGGCCTCCTTCTTCTCCAGCGGCGCGGGACCTCCTCCACCAGCTCGGCGGCACCAGGCGGCACTCGGGGAGGCTCCTTGCCGGCCTCCCGCTCAAGCCAGCGCGGCCGGCGGCGTTTTCCCCCTTTCCAGCAAGCAGCCGACGGCGGCGCCATCCCTTCTCCAACAGTGGCTGTGTGGAAGCTCCCCACGGCTTCTCTTCCTTCCTAGTGGCGGCGCGGCGAGCCCCTCCGCGGCTCTCCCTCCGGCAGCAGGTAGCGGCATTGGCCCGCCTCCCTATTCTTCCCTAGGGCCAGCACGGCACACGGCGCGGGCCCCTTCAGTCCGGCGGCTGCGTGGGTGCCAGCAGTAGCCGGGGCGTGGGCGCCAACAGCGTGGTGTCTCTCCTCCTCCAGCACCGGCGGCTTGGGGCCTTCCTCCGGGCTCCTACTCTCTACAGCGGCCGGCGGCGTGTGCCGCCACCTCCTCTTCTCGGCAAGGCACGAGACCCGGCGGTGGCGGAGAGGCGGTCCGTGCGGGCGGCGTGAAACTGCTCCCTCCACGTCCAGCGGCGCCCGGCGGCGCTCTCTCCGTCCAGTGGCGCCCGGCGGCGCTCCTCGTCCAGTGGCTCCCGGCGGCGCTCCTTGTCCAGCACCAAGATCCGACAGCCGCGCCCACGGCTCCATGGTGGTACCCATGGCCATGGCGACACCGTGGTGGATGGTGTGCGAGATGTTCGCGAAGCATGACTCTGCACGCCGGTCGAAATGTGAAGCGTTCTTGCTCAGTTCTTGGCGGCATCAAGTTCAGATATGAAGTCCGTCGCAGCCCCCGGCTCTGGTGGAGACGACGATGCGGCTGCCTCGGCCTCCGGTTTAGGGAGGGAGCAGTGTCAGTTATGTTTCGGTCGGGGCCTTCAGGAAAAGGCTTCCGCGACCGCCCGTCGCAGCCCCCGGCTTTGGTGGGGACGACGGTGCGACTGTCTCAGCCTCCGATTCAGGGAGGGAGCAGTTTTCGCCAATGCTTCGGTCGGGGCCGTCGAAAGAAGGCTTCCGCGACCGTCCGTTGCAGCCCCCGACCCTGGTAGGGACGATGATGCGGCTGGCTCGGCCTCCGGTTCAGGGAGGGAACAGCTTCGCCTATGCTTCAGTCGGGGCCGTCGAAAGAAGGCTTCCGCGACTGTCCGTCGCAGCCCCCGGTCTCGGTGGGGACGACGGTGCGGCTGGCTCGGCCTCCGGTTCAGGGAGGGAACAGCTTCGCCTATGCTTTGGTCGGCGCTTTCGAAAGAAGGCTTCCGCGACCATCCGTCTTAGCCCACAGTCCTGGTGGGGATGACGAAGACGCTTCAGTTATGCTTCGGTCGGGGCCGTCGAAAGAAGGCTTCCGCGATCGTCCGTCGCAGCCCCCGACCCTGGTGGGGACGACGATGCGGCTGGCTCGGCCTCCGGTTCAGGGAGGGAACATCTTCGCCTATGCTTCGGTCAGGGCCGTCGAAAGAAGGCTTCTGCGACCGTCCGTCGCAGCCCCCGGTCTCGGTGGGGACGACGGTGCGGCTGCCTCGGCCTCCGGTTCAGGGAGGAGGTAGCTCTACGATGTACGAAGCCATCTGCAGTATAAAGATAAGTTCTGCCTCTCTGTGAGCATTCGTTTTTCGCCTTAAAAAGTCTGTTAGAAAACATTCTGTTGAAAGCTGGTACTGAAAAAGTACTTAAGGCTGATGGCCCCTTAGTTGCAAGGGCAAACGTTTAAACTTGCGACTGGGCGAGGCGAGGCGGACGGAAGGCGGGTTCTAGCCCGTGTGTCTGCTTCGGTGCTGGCATCGCGCCAACGACGGCACCAGCGTCTAGACCACTTCCGGAAGCTGAGTTCTCGCCACGCAACGTTCAAGGTCGGTTTGCCGAGAGGCCATTAGGGTTGAAGTAACCAGATGCCTAAGGAAAAAGCGCTCACTTTCAGCAGAACGTTCTATCTAAAGCTTTTGGCGTTCAGTTGCCTAGCCCGTGTGTTGCTAGTGTTGGTCCTGCATGACTATCGTCTCTGTTTCTAGCCTGACGGCCCCTTGTCGGTAAGAGGGGATGCCTAACATTCGTGTTGAGAAAGGAAGGGCGATCGGGGCCGTGTCCGACAAAGGCATCGGCGGCTCGCTCATAAGCACCGCCGCCTATGACCACCCCTGGAAACCTGCAGCCTTAAGCCGCACGGTGTTTTGGTCCGGTCCCAAGAGACCGCAAGGGCGTAAGTTCCGAAAGGTGAAGGGAAACGACATAGTGGCGCCCACTAGCAACACCGCAGCGGCATTAGCGCTCCAGTAATTTCAGTTTATCCCTCTGTGCAAAAAGTGTGATATAACCCCCCGCTGGTGCGGGGAGAGGTGATCTGTTTGAACGCAGGTGAATCGCCCCGAGCAAGGTGCTCGGCGGGGCTCCGGGACTTACCCGGCTGAAGTGGAGAAGACCAGCGCGCGACGCGCGGCGGAATTAGCCCTACCCAGGGGTGCATTCGAGTGTCGGCAATGCCCCGAACTCGGTTTGCGCCCCAGGGCGGGCCAGGGGGCTTCTGTCGGTACATAAGGTACCGGTGTGTCCTCTCCACCTCCTCCCGAAGGGGGTAGAAGACGGCGTCATCCAGAAGGACCGTGAAGACCGGTCAGTTCGAGTGGATGGCGAACACGCTGGCCCCATCGCCGGAATCGGGCCTGGCGTGTCTCGGCGGTGGGGACGGCGGACCCCTGCGGCAAGACCGGCGCGAGCCTCCACGTGTCGGCGGGCGACCAGACCCGGCAGACGCGGGCGAGCCCTCCACGTGCCAAAGCGACCAGATCCAAAGATGCTGGCGAGCACCGCCTCGGCAGATATGCGTCAGCGCGCCGGGCGGCGGCTCGGCGACAAGGATACAAAGCGGTCGGCGACCAGACATGCAGCGATTCGGCGACCGTGATACGTGGCGGTCGGCGGTCAAGGGCGATCGAGCCCGCCCGTGTCGGTGACCACGTGAGCAGCTAGCAGGGTCGGCGGGACTATTGGCCCCACCTGCCACCGATGGGACGCGACAAGGCAGCAGGACGTGCGTAGCAGGCGGCTACGATAGCACTGCATTTATTATATATCTGCCAGTACAATGATCATGTAATAGGCTAGATACACCCCTGTTTCTCCCCGTCGGGTCGGGCTCACCCACGCTACATAAGGGGACCAAGCCACCACGGGGAGGGGGGACTTGGCTCAATTCCACCTCATTTCCATTCGCAATACACACACATAGAGCTGGAGCTCAGCAGGAGTAGGGCTATTACCCACCTCGGGGCCCGAACACAGGTACATCGCGGTGTTCATCTTGTTCTTAGGAGCTCGAGGCGGTTCGAGGCGCAGCAGTGCTACCCCCATGTCGGATCTCTGAATCTTCGGGTCTAGCGGCGGAAAAATACGCTGACAAAATGCTTCTGATTATGGTGTTGTTACCCTCCAAGACAATGACGGCAATGTCTTCAAAGTTAATGGGCAACACTTAAAAATTTCCTTAGAACCAAATATGTCCGATTTTGAGGATATTGACATCCTCGAATTATTTGTTGACTGATTGCCTGAGTACAGTCTAGCTCCAACCGTTAAATAAATGAGCATCTAAATAAAATTTTATTTTCACCCTTTGTTTTTTAAATAAAAATAAAGTAAGGGCTAAGTATACCAAATCACCTTAAGTGACCGCACCCGAACTAGGCCGGAAGTGGGCTGGCCGACCGGTGCTCGGTCGGCCGACCCCGGCTCCGACTCGGTCGGTCGACCCCCTTTTTCACCCAATTTCAAAATTTTTCGAAGGGAGGAGCATGCCATCCGAATTTCTAGCTCCTGAACGGCGTCACTCGGTTTAAACCCAACGGAAGGAGGCCTTTCTCTTCACTCCAACTCCTTCTTCCTCCTCCCACTTAGCCATTACTTCCCACTCTCGAGATCCACCCCTTAGCCATGGCCGGAGACTCATCTAAGTTCACTCCGAGTCCAGCGAAGGTAGTCTCGACCGACCCACCGAAGGCCCATCCATCGAAGAGCACTTCCGGGAACCCATCCTTCACCCGGAATCTCAATTTCTTGCCAGAAAGGTCGGAGAGGCTCGCATTATCACCGAAGGCATCGTCGGACGCCAGCCAGCAGGCCGGGCGACTAGGACCCGGTCGGCCGACCCCTCCTAGTTGGCCAGCCTCCCCTATGCGCATTGGCGGCGCCCAAAGTGTTGCACATCTGCTATCTCCTCTTCGTACCTTCAGTAAGGGAAGGCGGTGTGAAAGGATCTCAGGCCGAGAGGGGGGTGAATCAGTTTCTTTTTCAAGTTTTAGCGCAATTTAATTTCACTTGTTTGCATAGCAAATTGGAACCCAACTACCGATTGGACCTATCAGTTCTAGTTAGCGGAAGCGATGGCAGTCAAGCATAAGCACAAGATGTCACAAGCTACTACAACTTGACTCGATGGCACAAGTTTAGGCAATCGGTATCACACGTGCAGAATGTAAAGGAGTGGACAAGAGGGAGCAAACCGAGTTTTTCCCGAAGGTCGGCGCAAGCGCCTACGTCTCCGTTGAGGAAACTTCCAACGAATGGAAGCCGGGACTCGCTCGTCCCTAACCCTCAATCCATTAGCGGTAGCTCTTCACCAACAAATGGTGGGTGAGCTCCAAACCCTCACACGGAAGCGAGTACTCCCACAAGCGGAAGCTCCTCACACCCCGGCACCGACCATCAACACATGAAGGGTTTTCTTGCCCTGGCACCAACGAAGGGTCGCCGACCTTCCCGTAAGAAAGATTTTGCTCCGGCACCAACGAAGGGTCACTGACCACCGACACATGGTGGGTTTTGCCTCAACACATGAGACACCCCCAACATATTGAGGATTTACGGTTTCGACACACAGAGAGGCACCGACACAGGGTCACCTTGGCACCACCGACACACGGTGATGGCCTCCGACACACGGAGGACTTCTCGGCACCCCCGACACACGGAGATGACCCCGGACACACCGAGGGTTTAGGTGATGTAGTTGAAGGAGTCGATCGCTTGAGGACGGGGTATGGGTTGAGGTAGTCGCACACTTGGTGAAGCTCGGAGGTATCCCGGTTGGGGTGAAGTCCCAAGAGCACAAGACCGAAAGACACCGCCTTCACCACCTCTCTTCCACCATGGGGGTAAGGTGAGAAACCCCATGGGAGAGAGGGGAGAAGCTCGAGGATGGATGGAGGAGACAAGATATGGCCTTCTTCTTCTTCCTCTCTTCCTCTCCCTCTCAATCCCTCACTCAATCTCTCTCAATCACACATGGAAACCCAAGGTGGAAGGGGAACCATGGGAGAAGCTCTCAAGGGCATATGGTGACTGCTAAGATGAGCTCTCTCAAGTTCCCACGAGCTGGTGACCCTCTATTTATAGACCCATACTCGGAACACTCGAGACTGGACAGGTGGCAAGCTCAGATTCATTCTCGAGTTTCAGATCGGTCCGTCGGACCCAATCTGATGAGGTTCAAAATCCTAGGGTTACTGCGTTTTCCTCATCCATCTGACCCGGTCCGATGGTCATCAGACGCAGTCCGATGGAGACTTGGTCATTGTGGGCTAGGGTTCACAGAGCCCGTCGGACCCAGTCTGATGAGGACTCAGGCGCTGGGCTAAAAGGTTGGTGACTCGATCTGTACAGCCGTCGGACGCCGTTCGATGAGCTACAGTCAACTTCATCGGACGCGGTCCAAAGGTCATCGGACTGCGTCCAATAGTGGGGTTGTTTTTCGGGGACTTAGTCGCTGGCATGCTCTAGCTCATCGGACCTAGTCCGATGGGGCTGAATTTTTTCACCCCTTTGGACTTACCCTCCCACGACCCCACTCAACGCCACGCCTAGGGTCTTAGTCCACTTTTGTCGATATTTGGACTTGGCGGGAGTTTCAGATCGCTCGGGCGGGAAGTTTCGCGCCCTAAAAAATATCTGAAGTTGGGAAAACTTAGTGGCTACGAAACCCCGGGGACAGCTGGACTCCCGAACCCTCTCGAACAAGGGATAGGTGTACCCTCTCGAACCTTCGCTCATCGACTCACACCTGGCACTCTCGGAACCCCCAGAACCCCACGGCTGATGTGTTCTAGAACTATGCTTGGTGGGACCATGCAACCAGAGAGATATAGCTGTTTTGCCGTTGTAGCTGGATCGGGCCGAAGATGCACACAAGGAAATCAAAGAAACTATGAAAATAATGTCCTTATCCTTGGCATTTCAATCCGGTCCAGTTGCCATCAATTACCAAAATATCAAGCCCATGGGAGCTTGAGCTTTCAATCTCCCCCTTTTTGGTAATTGATGACAACACCTGCAAAACTGCAAAATCTATCTCGACAAGCATATGTGTATCTCTGGAGCAATGGGTTAGTTCCAATCAAGTGCATTAAGACATATACCAATTGAGCCAACACAGTGCACATGACCATATGAATGAGATGTGATGCACATGCCGAGCTACTACCTAGCTCCTAGATTAATGCACACACAACACCGTAGCATGGCAAGTTTTCATGGAGCAAAGCATCTCCAACACAAGTTTCAAGTTTCTAGCTCCCCCTTTCTCTAAGCATTCATTACAAGAGATAGATTCCAATGTCTCTCCCCCTTTGTTATCAAGGACCAACAAAGCACGCATCACAAGTCCAAATGAGCATGTGAATATGGAAAGGACTATCTCATGGGCTTTGAGAGTTATACGAGTTCAAATCTATCTAGTGTTCCACCATGCTTCACAATCAAACCATGCCAAGGTCTATAGTCACAAGTTCAAAATTAGCTCAATTTTACATGATGTTCGAGTGCTATTAGACCAAGAGCTAGATTTAGGTGAACCAAAGCCTACAGTGTCTAGATGTGCTCATGCTACAATTGAAAATCACATAGTACACCTAGAACTAGGGCATGAACACTACAAGGCATTGTGTTACTTACCAAGTCCAAATTAGAGACTAAATCAAGTTTCGGTTGAGCATGTTTCAAAGATTGATATTTTTGCACAGATTTCTCAAATTTTCCACCTCTCAAGCCTTTGGCGATGCTACCCAGCATGACACTGAAGGATTTGGCTTCTTGGTCATCCAACGCTCCCCCCTGAGATCATGCCTAGTGCAATGGCAAGCTATCTCATCGAAAAGTCATTGGTGAGACATGAATGGTCATAATTTTAGCACATTTTTAAATTTTGCTCAACATTTCTCAAAAATTGCTCATATCTAGTTAAGGCAAATGACCAAATGACAAGTAAGTGACAAGCCTAGAGCTAGATACACAAGTTCATTTCAATAGAGTAGAGCAACAGAGAGAATCAATAGCTTTAGCCACATAACACATGCTCATAGGTTCAATTTCCATAGTTGATTTGAATTAAAGCTAAAATTGATTATATGACTAACAACACATGGAAATGGCATCAAGATCACATGATATCTCACTAGAGCATGATCTAGAATAAGTATAACAACCAAAGCCCTGAAACGTCTCTAATGTGGCTTTAAATGATTTGCGATGAATAGCAAAGCCCTGGACTAGCTCAAGCAACATTGGACCTGTCTAGTATGTTCAGTTCATTCCTTAGCTTGCAAAATCGAGCCTCATCGAGTGGTTTAGTGAAAATGTCGGCAAGCTGGTCCTCCGTCCGCACATGCTCAAGCATAATGTCGCCCTTCATCACGTGATCCCGGAGGAAGTGATGTCGAACGTCTATATGCTTCGTGCGCGAGTGTTGGATCGGATTGCTGGTAATTTTCACCGCGCTCTCATTGTCGCACAGGAGAGGCATGTGGTGCAGTTTTATACCGAAGTCATAGAGGGATTGTGTTAGGTACAAAAGTTGTGCACAGCTACTTCCTGCCGCTATATACTCTGCCTCAGTGGTAGATAGCACCACGGAGCTCTGTTTCTTCGAAGCCCACGACATAAGACATCTACCCAACAGGTGACAGGCCCCTGAAGTGCTTTTGCGATCAATCTTGCATCCGGCATAATCTGAGTCAGAATAGCCTAGGAGCTCAAATCATACACCCTTAGGGAACCACAGGCCTATGCTAGTGGTGTGTTTTAGATATCTGAAAATTCGTTTTAGGCAGTCATATGCATCTCTCTAGGAGAGGCCTGGAACCTAGCGCACATACACACACTAAACATGATATCCGGTCTAGATGCAGTCAAGTATAGTAGTGCGCAAATCATGGAATGGTAGAGTATAGGGTCCACAAGGTTACCTTCAGTGTTCAAGTTGAGGTGGCCATTTGTCCCCATGGGCATCCTGATCGGCTTGCAGTCGCTTAGGTGGAAGCGATTGAGGAGGTCCTGGACGTATTTCTCTTGGCAGATGAAAGTCCCGGTCTTGTGTTGCTTGATCTGAAGGCCCAAGAAGAAGTTCAACTCGCCCATCATGGACATCTCGAACTCCTTGCTCATTAGCTGGCTGAACTCAGTGACCAAGGCCTCGTTGGAGCTACCGAAGATGATGTCGTCCACGTACACTTGACACAGGAGCAAGTCGCCATCTACTACCTTCGTGAACTGGGTGTTGTCCACACTTCGAACTGTGAAGCCCTTGCCGGCTAGGAAGTCCCTCAGTCTGTCGTACCACGCCCTAGGAGCTTGCTTGAGGCCATACAGAGCCTTTGAGAGCTTGTACACATGGTCTGGGTGCTGCAGATCCACAAACCTTGGAGGCTGCTCCACGTAGACCAACTCGTTGATTTATCCATTCAGAAAAGCACTCCACACATCCATCTGCTTGAGCACTATGTTGTGGCATGTTGCAAATGCCACAAGCAGACGGATGGCGTCCATCCTGGCCACTAGAGCATATGTATCACCACAGTCTATCCCTTCGACCTGAGAGAAGCCCTGTGCCACAAGCCTCGCGCCACAAGCCTTGCCTTGTTTCTGACCACCTACCCAAACTCATCCTGCTTGTTCTTGAAGACCCGCAATCCTTGGGCCTCTCCAGCAAAGTCCACACGCTATTCCTCTCGAAGTTGTTCAGCTCCTCGTGCATTGCATTGATCCGGTCAGCATCTGCCAGTGCCTCCTCCACATTCCTCGGCTCAATCTCTGACCTGAAGACACTGTAGAGAGCTAGATTGGCTGCCTTAGACCTGGTCTAAACTCCCCATGTCAAGTCCCCAATCACCTAATCAACTGGATGATCACGGGCAATTGAGTGATGGGACTTGATCACCTGTGGTGGCACTCCAGCTGTCTCAGCATCTGACTCCTTAGCAGTCTCTGTCACTATCTCTGAAGGGAGGTCCAAGCTAGAGCTGTCAGCTTGGGGTGAAGCCCCCCGAATCTGGCACTGCCTCTAGTGTAGCTGGTGGAACCACTGTCTCTGCCTCTCTTGGTACTGCCTCGGGTACCACATCTCCTACCTCCATATGCTCCATTTCCCTAGCAAGTGGCTCATCTCCCACATCGTCCAAGTTCTCATGCTGACCTTGAGAACCATTGGACTCATCGAACTTCACATCGAAGCTTTCCTCAACTACCCCAGTTCTGTCATTGAACACCCTGTAGGCTTGGGATTTGGCTGAATATCCCAAGAAGAAGCCTGTGTCAACTCTGCTCTGGAACTTCCCAAGATGCTCCCTCTTCTTCTTGATGTAGACCTTGCAACCAAATACTCTAAAATAGGAGACATTGGGTCGTCTTCCCACCAGTAGCTCATACGACGTCTTCTTTAGGAACTTCTGGAGATATAGCCTATTGATGCAGTGACAAGTTGTACTGATTGCCTCTGCCCAGAAAACATCTGAACTCCCATATTCATTCAGCATTGTTCTGGCCATTTCAATCAAGGTCCTGTTCTTCCTTTCCACAACCCCATTCTATTGCGGGGTGTAGACTGCAGAAAATTCATGCCCTATACCACACTCATCACAAAAACCTTCAACGTTAGTGTTAGAGAACTCGGTCTCATTGTCACTCCTCACACTCTTGATTGGACAATCAAACTTGTTTTGGGCTCCTTTTGCAAAAGATTTGAAAATATTTCCAATAGGTGTTTTGTCGGGCACAAAGAAAACCCAGGTGAAGCGAGAATAATCATCGACAATCACTAAGCAATAGAGGTTACCCCCTATGCTCACGTATGTAGTCAGCCCAAAGAGATCCATATGCAAAAGCTCAAGGGGACGAGTGGTCGACATGACCGTCTTGGCATGATGTATATTGCCCACTTGCTTGCTGGCCTGACAGGCACTGCAAAGCTTATCCTTTTTAAACTTAACATCCTTGACGTCAATAACCAACTCGTTTTTGAAAATCTTCAAATTTGACATGCCTACATGCCCAAGATGCCTGTGCCAAGGCCACCCATGTGAGACTTTGGCGAGAAGGCAGGTCGAGAGGTATGAGGCATTAGAGTAAAAGTTCACAAGATACAAGTTTTGAAAGCGAAAACCCCTGAAAACCAACTCTTCTTTTGGGTCAACCGCAGTCATGTCCAGAGGAGTGAAGTAACAATGATAACCAAGATCGCACAATTGAGCAACAAAAAGCAAATTGTAGTTGAGTGTTTGAACCAAGAGCACATTTTCAATAGACAAGTCAGAAGTGATAGCTACAGTGCCTGCTCCTGTTACCTTGCTCTTACTACCATCTCCAAAGGTGATCCTGCTGGGAAAGTCTCCAACCTCCCCGAATGAGGTGAACAACCGGGGGGTTGTCGGTCATGTGTTGGGTGCACCCACTGTCGATGATCCAATGGCACCCTCCACTCCGGTAGTTCACCTCATCCTCCATGGATTTTGCCATCAAGCAGAGTGGAGTACAGGCAGGAGTTGAGGTGGTATTATCCTCATCTGAGTCAGTATGCTAGTTTTGATCTTGAACAGTCGCCACCAATCATCTTGAGGTGAAGACCGGTGGAGGAGGAAGAGAGCTCGCCAGGGCCAATCCAGCTAAGCCTGGCTCTCTTGATTCATCATCACCTTCTTCTTCAGTGGCATTTGAGCCAGAGTCACTGGAACTGTCATCAGTGACCCATTCTCCAACAAAGGCTAGCCTCTTGCCTTTGTTGGAACGACCCTTCATCCCGGACTTGACATAGGACTTCTTCTTGTCCTTGCCCTTGTACTTGGCCTTGTCACCGTCATCCTTCTTTTCCCTTTCTCCTTGTGCTTGATCTTGCTCTTGCTAGGGCACATCGAAGCGATGTGGCCCTTCTCATCACAGTTGTAGCACCGGAGGGTAGAGAATAGGTTCTTGTTCGATCTACTTCCACCTCCGTGAGTGAGGTTGCCGAACATCTTGTTGGTGGTCCTCATGAGCATCATAAGCTCACTAACATTGAAGTCCTGGCCTTTCAGACTTGGCCCTTCCTTGGCAGCAGCTGTAGCGGGTCTTGACCCCTTGGCCTTGAGTGCAATTGCTTTGTCCTTCTGAGGAGGTGCGGGATCCTCTCCATCCTTCATCATCATCTCATGGGAAGAGAGCTTCCCGAGCAGTGCGGTAGAAGTCAGCTTGGTTAACTCGCCGGAGTTGTAGAGGTACGTGATGAGATCTCTGTACTCCTGTCTTGGAACTACTCTGACCATCTTCCTGCACACATCAGTATTGGACAAAGAGGATCTGAGCCCTTGCAACTCATTGACAATTAGGTTAAGACGAGAAAACATATCATTTGCAGATTCATTAGGCAACATCTTAAATTGATCAAATCTTTCTTTGACCACAACAAGCCTCTCTTCCTTGACAGAAAAGGTGCCCTCATGAATCTCAATTAAGGTTGTCCAGATGTCATTAGCAGAAGTCAAGTTACTAACCCTATCAAATACTTCCATGCTTAAGCCAGCGAGCAGAGCATTGACAGCCTTAACATCTAGTTCTAATTTCTTGATTTGTTCAGGAGTAGGACCAACATCTTTATCAATTTCCAAACCTAGAGGGGACTCTGTGGATTTCCACGCATCATAGCCTAAAGACTGTAAATAAAATGTCATGCGCTTCTTCCAGTAGTCAAAGTAAGTTCCACTGAATAGCGGGATCCTATTGCTAACCACACTACCCCCATCGGCCATCTCGATGAGCGGTGAAGCTCACACTCGACAACCTGCTCTGATACCAATTGAAAGGATCTCAGGCCGAGAGGGGGGTGAATCGGCTTCTTTTTCAAGTTTTAGTGCAATTTAATTTCACTTGTTTGCTTAGCAAATTGGAACCCAACTACCGATTGGACCTATCAGTTCTAGTTAGCGGAAGCGGTGGCAGTCGAGCACAAGCACAAGATGTCACAAGCTACTACAACTTGGCTCAATGGCACAAGTTCAGGCAATCGGTATCACACGTGCAGAGTGTAAAGGAGTGGACAAGAGGGCGCAAACCAAGTTTTTTCCAAAGTTCGGCGCAAGCGCCTACATCTCCGTTGAGGAAACTTCCAACGAATGGAAGCCGGGACTCGCTCGTCCCTAATCCTCAATCCACTCGCGGTAGCTCTTCACCAACGGATGGTGGGTGAGCTCCAAACCCTCACACGGAAGCGAGTACACCAACAAGTGGAAGCTCCTCACACCCCGGCACCGACACACGGCACCGACCTTCAACACATGAAGGGTTTTGCCCCGGCACCGACGAAGGGTCACCGACCTTCCCGCAAGAAGGATTTTGCTCCGGCACCGACGAAGGGTCACCGACCACCGACACACGGTGGGTTTCGCCTCAACACATGAGACACCCCCAACATATGGAGGATTTACGGCTCCGACACACGGAGAGACACCGACACACGGTCACCTTGGCACCACCGACATACGGTGATGGCCTCCGACACATGGAGGACTTCTCGGCACCCCCGACACACGGAGATGACCCCGGACACACTGAGGGTTTAGGTGATGTAGTTGAAGGAGTCGATCGCTTTAGGATGGGGTACGGCTTGAGGTAGTCGCACACTTGGTGAAGCTCGGATGTATCCCGGTTGCGATGAAGTCCCATGAGCACAAGACCGAAAGATACCGCCTTCACCACCAATCTTCCACCATGGGGTCTAGGTGAGAAACCCCATGGGAGAGAGGGTTGAATCTCGGGGATGGATGGAGGAGACAAGGTATGGCCTTCTTCTTCTTCCTCTCTTCCTCTCCCTCACTCAATCTTTCTTAATCACACATGGAAACCCTAGGTGGAAGGGGAACCATGGGAGAAGCTCTCAAGGGCATATGGTGACTGCTAAGATGAGCTCTCTCGACTTCCCACGAGCTGGTGACCCTCTATTTATACACCCACACTCGGAACCCTCGAGACTGGACAGTTGGCACACTCTGATTCGTTCCTGGGTTTCAAATCGGTTCGTCGGACCCAGTCCGATGAGGTTCAAAATCCTAGGGTTACAGTGTTTTCCTTATTCGTCGGACCCGATCCTACGGTCATCGGACGTAGTCCGATGGAGACTTGGTCGCTGCGGGCTAGGGTTCACAGAGCCCGTCGGACGATGTCCGACGGTCATGGGACCCAGTCCGATGGGGACTCAGGCGCTGGGCTAAAAGGCTAGTGACTCAGTCTGTACAGCCGTCGGACACCGTCCGGTGACGGTCGGACGCCGGCCGATGAGCTACAGTCAACTTCATCAGACGCGGTCCGAAGGTCATCAGACTGCGTCCGACTATGGGGTTGTTTTTCGTGGACTTCGTCGCTGGCATGCTCTAGCTCATCGGACCCAGTCCGATGCGGCTGAATTTTTTCACCCCATTGGACTTAGCCTCCCACGACCCCACTCAATGCCACGCCTAGGGTCTTGGGCCACTTTTGTCGATATTTGGACCCGGCGGGAGTTTCAGATCTGGGAAAACTTAGTGGCTATGAAACCCCGGGGACAGCTGGACTCCCGAACCCTCTCGAACAAGGGATAGCTGTACCCTCTCGAACCTTCGCTCATCGACTCACACCTATCACTCTCAGAACCCTCAGAACCCCACGACTAATGTGTTCCAGAACTATGCTCGGTGGGACCCTGCAACCAAAGAGATGTAGCTGTTCTGCCGTTGTATCTGGATCGGGCCGAAGATGCACACAAGGAAATCAAAGAAACTATGAAAATAATGTCTTTATCCTTGGCATTTCAATCCGGCCCAGTTGCCATCATTTACCAAAATATCAAGCCCATGGGAGCTTGAGCTTTCACGGCGCGTGCTCCTTCGCCTTCGAGACCGACCATGCGGCAACTCGTCCTCAAGAAGGTTGTATCCTAGAAGCTCGTGCTCTCCCCGCTGCGTGGCTGTCCCGACGTTACTCATAGGGCCGCACTGCTAATGGGGAAGGGCAATGCACTCATGAAGTATGAGCAACTCGAGCCCAAGTCTCTAGAGTACTCCCCGGAGACACCTCCCGGCTCCCCACCACATTACATCGTGCGTGGATAGAGGACCGCTACAGGGTATGGGAAGGTCCTCTCACCACCCTTGGTTAAGGTGAGGCCTCTCATGACCGAGTCGGTCGACTCTTCTCCTTCGAGGGTAGGGGTGAGACGCGCTCGTACGCCATTCCCGATCCGTGGACAAGCCGGTAAGATGGAGTTCAGCTACGAGGAGGAGCCCTAGTTGCGCGATCTAGTGACTGCCTTGCAGCAGAGGCAGAACAACCTAGAGGAGAACTTGGCGGAAGTTCAAATCAACATGATGGACTACGAGGATAACTTCACTGTCCTTCGCAAGTCCACCATAGCCAAGCTCAAGCGCTATGCCAAAGCGATGGGTTCTCTCGAGCTTTACGACCCTCCGGTCGATCCCTAGAGAATAGGTTAGGGAAGAATAAAGGTTAGGCGCATTTTTTATTTTCAAAATTTTATTTCCAATGTATGTGCCTCCAAATTTGCTTTGTATTGAATGATTGAATAAGGTGTTGTTTCGAATGCATGTGTTCGAGTTGTTTGCCTCGATCGGTGCAACTTTCTGCACCGGTCGACCTTATTTGCTAACATACACGCTAGTATGACAAAGTACAGAGAATAGAGGTGTATCTGCATGAAAAATGGTCCTGACCGGTGCAAAGGTCAGGCCGGCCGACTGAGCCTGGTCGGCTGACCTAACCGTAGGCCGGCCGACCACCTCTCTACACCGTTTGGTTTCCGCAAAAACTCTGTACACTCCTTACTGCTCACTCACATCAATTCTCTATGTGGCTTGTTCGCTTTCATACTGAATGTGAGGTAAACAACACTAAAATGGCAAAAGCAAATTAGAAGTAATTTAGACTATAGCCCTACTCGATGTTATGACTGACTCGCATAAATTTTATTCCTCGGTTATAGCTCTATAATTGTGAACACACTTCATTAGGAATAACCCTATCTAAATTGTTGGCTTATGTGATATATCATGAAACGATGATCTTTCTATCATGAGTTTGGTTCACCCCAGAAGTTTTCATTTCAATGAAAAATTGAAAACCCCTCTCTAATTTCCTATGATGATTTTATTACCTACCAAAGCAAAAAAGATTATGTCGGGGATAAAATCACGGCCCATTGCCATGGCCCACTCCCTGACGGCCCGGTCGAACAGCCTACCAGGCCCAAATCCTGAAGGTTCTAAGCGCCCATATGCATCTTGCCGAACAGCTTCCTGGCTGGCGTGATGCGTAACGGCCATGGAATCGTGTTTGAGTCCGTCTCGAACAGGAGTCCTGCACAGCTACGTGAAGACCCGGACGTTGGTTTCCCGGATTGGATTAGGAGTCGTGATCCCCAAGACTAGGAGTATGCCTTATCTGCCTCGGGATATATTTGGCACGTTGAGTCCGTTACGATCTCGTAGTCAGCCCGGCCCGATATTCCCTCGGTAGGTCCGTTTGCTCTGCACTATATAAACAAGGCCCCTACGGCGTGTAGAGGGACGAGTTTTACGACTTGATCTAGCTTTTAGCACCTGATATACACCATAATCTCGCCGAGACTTGTTCGTCTCGTCGAGCCATCTCTTGTAATCACTCCTGATATATAAGAAAGGCTGGACATAGGGCTATTATCTCTCCCGAGAGGCCTGAACCAGGATAAAAACCCCAGTCTCCTGTTCGTGGTTGTTCGTGGTTGTTCGGCGTGTCTCCTATCTCAATCTTCCAGAACCTTAGCGACTTGAGATCGTTATCTCAACCGTCGACAGTTGGCGCCGTCTGTGGGGACACGCAGATCGAGCATGTCGAACTCCATCAGCGATACGGAGATTCTCCCTGAGGACTACGACTCAGAAGGGCAGGATGTCTCTTTCCCTGCCAGATCGGATCGATCTCTTCGATCTTGATCGCCTTGCAGATCTGGTTGATCTCCTCGCGCCGGGCAGCTCTTCGCCCGGAGCGCGCGTCTGGTCCCCACGACGAGCTCCGTGCTCGGGGGCTGGATCTCCTCGCGCCGGGCAGCTCTTCGCCCGGAGCACACCTCTGGTCCCCGCGACGAGCTCCGTGCTCGGGGGCTGGATCTCCTCGCCCGGCAGCTCTTCGCCGGAGCGCTCGTCTGATCCCGCGACGAGCTCCGTGCTCGGGCCGGATCTCCTCGCGGGTAGCTCTTCGCCGGGCGCGTCTCGTCCCATGCGACGAGCTCCGTGCTCGGGCCGGATCTCCTCGCGCGGGGCAGCTCTTCGCCGGAGCTCTCGTCTGATCCCGCGAGCTCCGTGCTCGGGCTGGATCTCGTCGCGCCGGGCAGCTCTTCGCCCGGAGCGCGCGTCTGGTCCCCGCGATGAGCTCCGTGCTCGGGGACTGGATCTCCTCGCGCCGGGCAGCTCTTCGCCCGAGGCACGCGTCTGGTCCCCGCGACGAGCTCTGTGCTCGGGGACTGGATCAACTTCGCATCGGGTAGCTCTTCGCCCGGAGCGCACGTCTGGTCCCCGCGACGAGCTCCATGCTCGGGGACTGGATCAAACTCCTTCCGGATCCCGGGGCTGTTCGCCTGGCGGTGGATGACGGAAGAGAGCTGACCAGCACTTGGAACATCGACCAGCTTCATAAGTTCCTCGTGTAGGTCTTTCGTTTCCTAGCTTCACGCTTTTTCTCAAATTTCGCGCCTTAGTTCGTCCAAAGTCTCTCGGGCTGCCATGTAAAGTTCAACCCATTGAACAGTGAATGTTCGCGGCCCCCTGCGGCCCTTCTCACCACTCGTCTTCTCAGACTACTTTCTCTCTGGTAACACTTGATGGCTGCCTGGTCTTGCGAACTCTTCGCTCCGCAATCTTAAGGTTTTCCCTGCCCGTATCTAGTTTCAACAAGTTCCTGAACTCAGAGTTGCGTGTCGGCATCCACCTTTTGCGACTAAGCTCGCTCTCGTAAGCCCTCCGCGGCGAGAGGCACTTACCGCTCACGGCACAACCACTTGGCAAAGCTCGCTCTCGTAAGCCCTCCGCGCAGAGCACTTTCCTTGTTCGGTTACCTTCGAATCGCCTAACTTACGTTAACGGCGCCTCGAACGAGTCGATCAGATACGGTGTCGCTCTAACTCTCTACGCACATGCTTGAAGTCGTAAGTTCAGGTCTTCATGCATCGTCCGTGCACGGGGCTAGGGCGTCGCTCTTTCTCTTGTGCACTGTTCGAGTTCAAACTCGAGATCCTCGAGTAGCCGCACAACGGGCCGAGTTAGGCTAAGCGTTCTACCGGTTTTCTTAAAACTTTCTAGCGTTGTTCGCCTTGCTCTTGGTTTCTGTTCGTCCTTGTCTTTTGCTGCTCTTTTTGCAGAAAAAATCGCTCGATCGACTCTCACTCGATTCAGCGCTGCTTTCGGCGGTCTTGAGTCGCTCGGCCAGCTCCTCGAGGATCGCCTCTCCTCGGTCGATTAGGACTTGAGCAGAATTTCGCAACCCCTGCGTTTTCAGTTTCCAGCCTTTCCTTAGCGTTGGTTTCCAAAACCTCGTTGGTCTTCGCTCCGTGGCGCTCCCGCATGCAAGCATGTCTTTTTATCTGGCGGCGACTGCATGCGGCTCCGGTTAACCGGCGGTGCACCACCGATGGAGTTCGCCCCACCGTAGTCGATTCTCATCGCAACGGGCATGCCCACCGTAAGCCGATTCTCATCGCGGGCACTCTGGCGCTGATTCCGCGACCCGCCGAGGGGACACTAACGCCAGACGGGTCCATGCCCGGATAAGATTTCGCCTCGCACGTCTTGCCTGCGGCTAAGGTCCCGATCGCCTTCCCTGGTTAGCGGTCTTAGCCATGGCGGGGCTGCACTTGCCCGCATACGTCTTTTTTATCCATGCTACGTCCTTCCTGGCACGGTAATCCAGAGCGATGCACCACCAACGGAGTCTAGCCCACCGTAAGCCGATTCTCATCGCAATGGGCACTCCTAGCGTCGGTTCCGCATTCGCCGAGGTGACACTAACGCTATCGGGGGACGTACCCGGAAAAAATTATGTCTTGTGCGGGTAGGTCGTCCTTTGCGTGTTTTCCAAAACTCGCTTTGCTCTTCTTAGAGCCTGTCCTTGCTTTCTTTTTCCCCTTTCTGGCTCGTTTCTTGTTTGTCTTCTGCAGGAAATACAGGAACGGGGAACGTCAGACTCCGGTGATGGTCGCGGCGAGGTTCCAGGCTTCCCCACCAAAACCGATGTCTGCATCCCTCTCTTCCCGGGTTTGCTCCGCGCATGCCCGGAGACTGACTCACTTTACCCGCTTATGATTTCTTGCCTTTGTCCGGCACTGACCTTCACAGTACGGCTAAGTCAAGGTAGTGCGCCACCAACGGAGTCCTGCCCACCGTAAGCCGATTCTCATCGCAACGGGCATGCCCACCGTAAGCCGATTCTCATCGCAACGGGCACTCCAAGCGTCGGTTCTGCACTTGCCAAGACAACGCTTACACTGTCGCAAGGAATACGTCATGGGTAAAGCGTAGATTTCACACGTTCTCTTCCGGCTCTGACTGCATCGGGTTGTGATTCACTTCGCACCGGGCAGCTCTTCGCCCGGATCGTGCGTCTGGTCCCGCGACGAGTTCCGTGCTCGGGGATTGGATCACCTCGCCTCGGGCAGCTCTTCGCCCGGAGCGCGCGTCTGGTCCCCGCGACGAGCTCCGTGCTCGGGGACTGGATGGTCTTTGACCGGGTACGTCTTCACCTGGTCGCGCTTTCTAGTCCCTTTAACGAGCTTCGTGCTCGGGGACTAGATCTCCTTACTTGGTTCCTTTGACGAGCTCTACGCTCGGGGACTGGGTCACCTTTTCCCCTCGTATGCATTGTCTGCTCCTGACACACGATCTATGTCTGGGGGCACATCACCTTCGCTCCTGAGCGCGACATTCGTTCGAGAACGCAATGTCTATTTTCTCGGGCAAGCTCTAGCCTGAGAGGTGGATCCTCTATCTTTTCCTAGGCATCTGAATGCCTGGATGCAGCAGCACGAGTCCATCTCGCGACTTGCTATGTTTATTCTCCCGGAAGATCTGATCTTACCGGATGCGGTGGTACGCTCTTCACTACTAAGAATCCAATCCCTCCTTGATGACGTTCAGCCTCAAGGAGATGATTCACCTCACATCGGGCAGCTCTTCGCTCGGTGCGGGCATCTGGTCCCCACGACGAGCTCTGCGCTTGGGACTGGATTTCTGATTTCTGCATCGAAGGCTGAGTGCTCTGCTCGGACAGATGTTGCTTCATGTTCGACGCAACGGAGTTGCTCGGCACTGATCAAGTTTGTCCGATCCCGAACAAGTCTTATTCGGTTGAACCATAACCTGTTTAGTCGCCTGTTACATGCTTGGTAGCAGCGAAATTTCCCTCTTTGTGACTTTGAGTCTCAAGAGGAAGACCCCACTCTAGTGAGTCCTTCCACTTGAGTCTTGGGGGCTAGCTGTCGGGGATAAAATCACGGCCCATTGCCATGGCCCACTCCCTGACGGCCCGGTCGAACAGCCTACCAGGGCCTAGCTCCCTGGAAGGTTCTATCTGGCCCATATGCATCTTGCCGAACAGCTTCCTGGCTGGCGTGATGCGTAACGGCCAAGGAATAGTGTTTGAGTCCGTCTCGAACAGGAGTCCTGCACAGCTACGTGAAGACCGGGATGTTGGTTTCCCGGATTGGATTAGGAGTCGTGATCCCCAAGACTAGGAGTATGCCTTATCTGCCTAGGGATATATTTGGCACGTTGAGTCCGTTACGATCTCGTAGTCAGCCCGGCCCGATATTCCCTCGGTAGGTCGGTTTGCTCTGCACTATATAAACAAGGCCCCTACGGCGTGTAGAGCGACGAGTTTTACGACTTGATCTAGCTTTTAGCACCTGATATACACCATAATCTCGCCGAGACTTGTTCGTCTCGTCGAGCCATCTCTTGTAATCACTCCTGATATATAAGAAAGGCTGGACGTAGGGCTATTATCTCTCCGAGAGGCTGAACGGGATAAAACCCCATCTCTGTTCGTGGTTGTTCGTGGTTGTTCGGCGTGTCTCCTATCTCAATCTTCAAGAACCTTAGCGACTTGAGATCGTTATCTCAACCGTCGACAGATTAGCATAAGATTTAAGCCTTCAATTGTAGTTTTGATAGTGTTGAGTTGGGTTAAAACCTAAATCCTTTTGAGATAGTGTCATCTATTCCAATCATTCTCCTTCGCGTATCCCTTGTTTGCTAGCCTTTTCATGTCTGGTAATGCCAAATTCTGTTTTGGAGTTGAGCGTACACCTTTGCCAGACATTCCACTCTGAAACATTAGAAACCATTCTGATTTTCTAGTGCCACCATACCTACCTATATGATGGTCTTTCCAAAATAAATGATCCACTTTCCATAAACTTTTCAAAAGTCCCAAGCTTGATAAGAGGCATGGAGGAGATTTTAGAAAAAAGAGAGGAGACAAGCTATCTTTAGTCTCCCAAAAAAAACAGATCCATAAGCCTCTTTGTTTTCTTTGAAAAAGGGACATATTTGAAAAGTGGATTTCTAAGGAGAAGACCATCACTCCTAAAATACAAGATCTGATGTGTTGAACTCATTAGTGCCACACATCCTTGCACTTGTATTCTTCTTATTCCTTTGGCATGAGTTCATTCTCTCCCTCACCCCTAGACATTGATTCTTAAATGATTGAAAATTAGACAGACATGATCTTAATTATGATCTAGTTTTAACTTAACAAAAGTACGCATCATGACTACTTCATTATCCTACCCTAAGCTCCACATAAGCTTTAGAGGATAGGGGTAAGGCTGTCTTGGCCGTGGTGAGGTTGAAACACTTTTGAGCGATTTGAGAATATAACTTAAGAAAAGAACCAATGATTCTTTACAAAAACTTTGGGTTATACTAAACAATTGATGAAAGTCTCTTCGTGAGTTTGCTATTCCATTTGTCAACACTTATAAGATAAGGTTAGTAGCCACTATCAGACCCCGCAATTTGAGTAATACCTTGAAATAACCTTTATGCTTGTCATTTGAATTCCGCAGAGTTATAAGTTTTAAACCTGCTTAATTGATATACCTTTACTCGAGGACGAGCAAAGACCTAAGCGTGGGGGTGTGTTGACGGTCACTATTTACAACTTTTTATACACTTTTGACCGTCAACATGTCTCTAAAAGGAAGGAACATGGATATAATTTGTGCAAATTAACAAGGTTACACAAGTTTTGGTAAGTTTGTGTCCTCATCACTCATCTGAGCAAAATTGGACCCGAACCGGAGAAAAATGCCGGTCAGCCGACCATCGGCCTACATCTGGTCCCAATCCAGGTGTGCTTCCTCGAGTGATCCTAAAAGCACACCTAGAGACTATCGCAAGCATCCAAAGCAAGTCGATTTAATCCTAAGGACAAGATTACATTGAGAAGGCTTAATGGTCCCACTTGGAAAGCCCTTTTATTGGCTCCAACTACCAAAATCATCTTGAGGAGATGATCTACACCGTTCAAGAGGTGTCCCAGGAAGAATTGACAGCCGAGAGAGATCGAAGGTGGGTCAGCCGACCCACCTAGGTTGGTCGGCCCCCTTGGATGCTCCCTTGAATCCCCCTTTGGCTGGTGAGGAGGTGACAAGTGTTCCTACACATGGCAATGCCTCACTTGCTCCGGTGCACTATAAAAGGACCCTCTCTCTTCATTTGCAAAGTACGGAGAAGTACGGGAAGAAGAAAGCGGCGTTACGCTACCCAAATAGAAGTAGAGTAGGTGAGAGAGGAGAGTTAGTGCTGAGGAGAAGCCGCCGTGTCGGCTCTCTTCCACTAGTGCTCCGAAGCCAAACTCGGGTGTGAGTTCTGCTTCGCTCTACTGTCGGTACCACTTAGTCCCATCCCTTTATTTATAAAGCAAAGTTATTTCATACGCACTGTTTCTCTGTTGGTATTTGGCTTGTGCTAGATCGTTGTGTTATCTAGTGCGGGTTCGTATCGAGTGATGACTTGGTACGTAGTGCTGCTAGGTATAGACGTGGTGTCTAGACTAGTTAGTGTCCGGTAGACACCTGATTCAACGGCTGTGCGGTAGGTAGTAGGTGGTGACAGCCCTGCTATCGGAGCGGCATTTTATGGAATCCACCCTGTTAGTCTTAGCCTAGTCAAGCCGAATCGGGTGGTGATCATAACCATCCGGAGTTTTTAACTGATATCGGGTGGTAGTGAATCGGCCGAGCTCCGATACAGAGTAGCTTGTGTGTTGAGTGATTTTGTACCTTTGACTATAGTCAAAACCTTCATTAGAACCTCTCAACCTGAAATATCTTATCCCACTTCTGTCATTACCACCATATCCATCCGGCCAAGTAAGAATAGAAATTAGACTTTTCTCGTTCTTTGTGGGAAATCGATACCTTTGGAATACTTCCGGGTGAAAGCTATTACGATATCCGTGCGCTTGCGGATTAATTCTAATAGGCATAAGAATCGCCAACAGTGATTAGAGCTGCGCCTGTAGAAGAGAACCTAGACCGTGGAGGCCGCCGCCGCTATCCTCTTCTAGGATGAGCCAGATTCATGGACGGGGAGGGAGCTATCGTCGAGAGCTCAATTCACCACGATCGTTGGCAAGGTGAGGTTGTGAGCTCGATTCGCCACTGCCTGAGCTCGGTTCGCCGCCGCAGTCACCACCAAAGAAGAGCAGCGCGACGAGGGTCGCCACCGTGACCCTGCTAGAGAGCCATAGGGAGATACCGCACCGCCTTGCCTGTAAGACCCCAAGCAGGCCTGGCCTGGTTCACCACCGTGCGCCATGGGGAGCCGCACGGAGTAGCCAACCACGCTAGAGAACGCCCTTCAGGCCACCAGACCTCGAATCCACCGCTGCCTTAATCACCGGATCCCATGGTTGCCAATGTTGCACGTGTCCAGGAGCTCGCCGCCGGTCACCACGAGGGAGGAGGCTATCGTCCCGTGGCTACAGTCTCTTTGGGGAATGGAATGGGGAGCGAGGGAGTGAGATGGGGATTGGGGATTGCTGTGAGGAGGGTGATGAGATGCTAGGCTTGGGTTGGTCGGTTGGCTGCTGACCTATGTTGTTGGTAGTGGGAATATATGGGCTACTGCACACCAAATGGGCCAAGTCAGGGAAGGCTAGGTCGGGGCAGTAGTGAACCTAGACTCGACCCCGCTCCAACCCGACTGTTGGATCGGGTCAACATCTACATTTCTAGGCGTAGGTGGAGTGTTGGTAGGGTAGGGATGTGAAGGGATCGGAATGACGTCTAGAGGGGTGGTGAATAGGCATATACAATTTTTCGCCACTTTTCGTCTGCAAAACGATAGAGATAACAAATGCGAAAGCGTAATAATCAGAGGCCCTGTCAAACTGCATAGTCTATCTACAGACTGTCCGGATACTCCGGACCACCCTCCGGACCTGATGAACTAGAGTTTGAGCAAACCCTTAGCAAAGTTGTAGATCAGGCAATGGTACAAGCACACAAGCAAGATATTCAGTAGATTGAGCTCCACAAGTATAGATCTGTAATAAATCTCAAAGCTCAAATCCACAAATCGCACAACCACAAGAGAGACAAGATTGCAAACTACAAATGAAGGAGGACATGCCGATTTGTTTCCCGAAGTTCAGATTATTGAGGGAACCCTAATCTTCGTTTGAGGTAGGCTCGGACACACTTTAGCCGGGGTCTCTTCCAACCCTTCCCTCACCAAAGCTCTCCACCCCTTTTTTTATTCCTTGTTCCTTCCCTTATGGAGGCAGAGCATGCCTTCACAAACTTGCCATGACCACCACACATAAAACTCTAGTGGCTCAGGGCAACTCCTAGCCGTCTAGGAGTCTTCAACCTCCAAGAGTAACAAATCCACCAAAATGTGGAAGTAGATAACAAATTGAGTGCTCCAAGGATGAAATCTTCTAAGCAAGCTCAACCCAACCAAAGATGGAAATCATGAAGATTCTTAGTGGGGATTTATTTTGGGAAGTTAGAGAATGAACTTAGGGTTTTGGAAGAGTGGATGTTCAAAATGAATGTTCTTTTCGTTAGGTATGCTTGTTAGGTGGAGTGGGGACACCCACAATAAATACCTTTGGTTCAAACTAGTTGTTGGTTGGCAGATGAGTTCGTTGACTCTGGATTTAAGTTCAGATACTCTGTCTAAATTCTCCGGACACTCCAGATGACATTCCAGTTAATTTGGCAGACTGACTGAGCGTACAGAAATAGGAATTTCTGGATACTTCAAGGGACATTCCGGGGTATTTTCTGGAATTGCTGAGCGCTTCACTTTTGCCCGAATCTAGATACTACGGAGGACATTCCAAAGTGAATATATATGTAGATCTTTGTCGAACTTAGGGGTATCAAATAGATAGGTGGTGTCGTGGTGAGTCACTCAACCTAGTAGAATCTTATTTTTTTGGAGCACTAAAGAGGCTCTAAATACCACATTTCATCGCATACCTCTTTATAGTACAGCATGTATCCTTATACTCAAATATAAAAACAATTACAACAAGTCTAGAGATACCCAAAAGGTTGATCTTTATAGAACATGATCTCACATCATCACCACTTTGTTTTTTTAACTTTTCCTTTACATAGCTCATTTCAAATATTAATCTATTACATCATGTTGTCATTGATCACCAAAATCGCTTGGGGCCTAGATTCACTTTCAGGATGGTGCCCATGTAGAGGTGGAAGTCGGGCCAGGAGAGGAAGGGCGCCCGGGTGGGTCCTACTCACAAGAGAAAGAAGAGAAAAAGAAGGCTAATTTAATCCTTAAGGCCAAAATTGGAAGGTACATAAACACATAATTTAAATTCAAAATACTAAAAATCAAATCCATATATTGTTCTATTTCCTTGAAATAAAATTATCATGCAACTTTTATTTTAAATATTATTTTTGATATTTGTTGACGCAAAAGCGTGACACTTTCACGAATACACCCGGAAGCGTCTAGTCAGGGCTAGTGTCGCAACCAAAAACCAAGCGTGCCAGTCGATTTGTCCTGCAATCAACAAGGGAATAAAAATTGTTAGTTGCCTAGCCCTAATCGGCTTTACAGAGCCAGATTAGGTTTTAGTCTCATCGGTTTTTAAGAAACCGATGGTAAAAAGGTTTCTATCGGCTAAATTTACGATAGAGCAATTAATATGATAAAACAGTAAAACACAATCTCTTTTGACTATTTTTGTTATTTTTTAGGGTTTATACTAGTCCTAAACCTTTTCATCAACTTATCCGATTAAACCATGAGATTCGATCAAATAGATGGGTCAGGCCCAGACAGTATTCAAATCTAAATCAAGGCAAAACATCTAAGCCGATTAAAGTTCTAGAGACTAGTTGAGACAATATCGATCGGTAAATATGCTAAACATGCAGGATCCTAAAACGAACATATGTGAGATCGATCAGGTCGAGACAGTCGCATATATCGGAATTAAGACAAAACACGCATAGATACGTATCAATCGGTATTGTAAGGTAAACACAGTGCCGATCGGTAAAAGCTCTTCTCATGCAAACTCCTAAGCAAACGCACATAAGATCGATCAAAGTCGAGACAGTCATATGCATCGGATTATAGAGAAAACAGTCATAAAGCATCCAACAATCAACAATGCGAGGTAAATACATACTGCAGATCGATTTAACGAGACAATGCAATATGCGTCCATGCTAGAGATCGGAAAACCGAGACAGTCTAACATGCTTTGTACACATGAGATCAAGTGATGCAGCCATGCATACGATACAACAAGCAAAGTATCGATTACATCGAGAAAGCTTTACCTGAGGTTTGAACCTTTCGACAAAGTCGATCGGATTCGAGAGAGTTGTGTTTGTAGATTGATTGGATTGGATCCCTTATTTATACTAGTGACTAGACTTAATAAACCGATTCTGACACTACTGAATCGATTGACTCTAACAGGACTTGGCTCGAATTTCCTAAAATACAATGGAGTCAAAGATCCCACGCTTGCATCCAGTCGGATTTTGAATATGCGCCATCTTCTCTTTTCCTGCATTTCAGCCCAAAATGTCGATGGGGCCCAAAATTCCGATGATTCCAGTCCATAGCAATTATCCGATTATCTGCCAAATTTGGGTGTCAACATATGCCCCTAAGTTTGGTAATGTGATCTTCGCATTCGCCGAACTTTTCTTCATAATCGGATTTTTAGCCTTTGACGCTTTCATCAAAATCTTCACCGTAGATTTGTTACCCCATAGCTCCAGATGTAGACATGTGCCCTTCCATTCGGCGGGAACGACCGAAACAGTAAGTTGCGCGAAGCCCGGTAAAACCCTAATTTTACCAGCTATAAATAGGCAGCCACCCCTCGTTCATTCGCACGCTCTCTCTGCGCACGAGCTCTCGCATCGGATTCTCAAGCCATCAGGTTTTCTTCAGCGCACTGCCTCCTTCTTCCTCCAGCTCCTCAGTCTCCATCGAAGAAGATGTCTCAGGTATTGATCCGTTCTTCTGATCCCGATCCTCTGTACGGTTTGGGTCCAGTGGGAGATGTCGATCCCACGGAGTTTATTGACACATCCGTAGCTAGACTGCCCATGTTTGCGGAGAAGCTAAAAATATGCAACTGGCAATCAGCTTTCCGTGCATGGCCAAACCCGATAGACGGATATACCGATTGGTTACTTCGGGTTCACAGCCAAAAGAAGTCTGAATGGAAGGATTTGGGAATTGCCGATGCCATCCTATTATCACTGAATCCAATTCCGATTGACGAGCCCTTCATGGCCGCAATCTCTTACTTTTGGTGTGACACTGCAAATGCCTTCCTGTTCCCCAATGGCCCCATCGGCCCTACTTTACTGGACGTGGCCATGCTCACCGGTCTTCGTCCCGAAGGTGAGATGTTATCGGCTTTTGACCTGAAAGCCGATTTGAAGTTAACCCCCAGCAAGAACTGTGGATGGAAGAAGTACATTGAGCTCCATTAGAAAGAAGGCAAAGTCGAAAGTGAAGAACACGTCGCCTTTTTGAATATGTGGTTAGACCGATTCTTCTTCTGCGGACAATCTTTAGCTCCAAGCAAAATTTACCAAGGAATAGCTGAAGCACTGGTCGCAGGAGAGAAGGTTGCAATCGGAAAATATCTCCTTGGAGCCGCCTATCGGGTCATGCATGATATCAGGGAAGGCCTCTGCTCCGGGAAATCCGATTTCACAGTTGGCAACATTGGCGATCCCTTCTGGTTCGTCGAAATGTTCATGAAGCTGCATGTGAAGAACTCCATCGGAGATCTTGATTTTGATTTAGAGTTTCCGACAGAAGACCAAGAAGCCGATGACAACTCCTGCCCATGTAGATCTTATGGGGAGATGGTATTAGTCAATTGCTTCAGAAGACGTCTGAATGAAGAGGATCTCTCCACTTGCCTGGTGAACTTTTTTGCATGGCAGGAATTGGGATATGGTTTAGAGCATTTCAATCCTTATATCGATATCAACAAATACTTCGTCCCCTCTTTCTTCAAGTTTTCGTCAACTTTGACGGGGGACTCATTATCGGTTTTTAAAAATTTTATCTCTCCTGCCATCCTTTTTGCAATTCTCAGCACAAGGATCCATCTGAGGAAACCTTCATACGAGTTCTATCATCCATCGGTTTATGCTCGGCAGTTTAATCTGATCCAGCACATTCCCGATCTCTTTATTTACCAAACCTTGGATGCTAGAACAGATTTAGATTGCCAATCGGCATACGCCATCTTGCCAGTAGCTCACAAAAATTTTGAAATTCCGATGTCAATCGATATGTGTGCTGGCACCTTTGAAGAATATCCTGCATGGTGGAAATCGATTGCCAAGGACATCTATGCCACGGAGAAGGGCGTGTCGGGTTTCGCCCATAGCTTCACTGGAGATAATATTGGCTATAAGCCCAATTGGCCCAGCATTGTTGTGATGACTGAAGACTCTTCATCGGAATCAGAAGATCAAGAACAAGAACATAATTCCGATGGTAGAAATTCCGATGACGGTAGCTCCAATTCCATCAGTGAAGCAGATGATGAAGATGATTCTGACAAGTCCAAATCGAATAATTCTTCATCGTCAGGAAATGACGATGACGATGATAGCGATCTCACCGAGTCTCAATACTTTGCCTCAACTTCTGATAATGAGGTCACTAACTGTCTGCGTGTGTTTTACTAACTCACATCATAATTCTGATTCTGATTATTGACATTCCATTTTCAGACCGATGAGAAACGCCCACGTTCCAAGGTGGTAGGCGACACTGCTGGCCAAATCTTTCCTGGCGCCAAGTCTGCATCAGCTTTCACCCAGTCCACTGGCCAGCAAGAGCCCAAGAAAAGAGGTATAATCGGCTTTTATCATTATCTTTTGCGATTTTCCGATTATCAACCTTTTTCGATCACCAGGGCGGACTGATGGCGACGATACCCGGACGAAAAAGAAACAGGTAGCCATCAGGGTAAAGCCAACAAAGGTGCGTCCATCTTTAAGCACCGAATCGGTAGGTGAAAGTGTAAGCGCTGTTACCTTTCTTTGATAATTTCTAACACCATCATCGGTTTTCTTTGTCTTATCGAAATTTATTTTCAGACTAGCACCCCTGATAGGAGCAAGTTTGGCGATACTCCTGCGCCACCGCCACTGTCACAAACTCCTCTTGCTTTCAATCCAGAGGAGGTAATCGGAATTATTTTAATTTAGATTCAAAAATCTAACTTTTCCGATTATAGTGACTTATAAAAAATTCTCCAGCATGTGCTCCTACCACGAAGTCCAGTGCGGGTAACAGTAGTTTCAACGCAGGTGGTGACCTACGGCACCAAGAAATCCGATGAGCTGAACTTCGATCCGTCTAGCATGGACTGATTAGAAGACGACGATGACTTGCAAGTCTTGGAGGTCTCTCCAATCCGCGCTGCACCGCCAAAGCCGATCAGCACTACTGCTACTATTGCTGCCACCGCGACGACCTCAACTCCCCGTCAGCTTCTCCCCGACACCATCGTCAAATTGAAGCAAATGTTTGACCTGGTTAGCAAGAAAATGGAGTTCTTGGGCAACCCTGAAGCCATAAGGGAAATAGCCAACTCGATGATGGAGAATTCCGGAAGAGATCGTATCGGCTATCAAGGCCTTGCTGCCTCTTGGTCATAGGAAAGCCGATCTGGAAGAAGCTTTGAAGCGCATGCATCAAAGGGAGGCTAACAAACAGGCTGAAGATGATATGAAGGCCCTCATCCAAGATGCAAACACCCAAAATGATCGATTTTTGGAGCTGAAAGGTGAGGTAACATCGGCAAAATCCACTGTGTCTGAAGCCGATGCGCGCGCTCACTTCGATGAAGTCAAATCAGCTTGCAAAGAGTAGCATGGCGTCGTCAAGGGATGCGGATTGGCAGCGATAGCGGCTAAAGAGAAAATTTCGATCATCCCCGGATCCGATGAAGAAGATTCAGCTGTGATCAATGATATCCGGGGAACCATTGGTGATGACGTTGCTGCCATCTACAAATATTGTAATTAAACTTTTGCTCTGGTAATCGGTATTTTTACCGATTGAATACAATGTCTTACCCGCCCCAGGGGCGTAAAACATTCAAGCTTTTGAAAGCTTTGTAATAACTTTTATTTTATCTTATGCAATTCCCTTTTCCAAATTTGGTTGAGCTTAAGACGATTCATCAGAATCGGCTTTTCTGAACTATGATGTTTTGAACGCAATTCGATTTTAGCACGATCCAATAGAATCGGCTTTTCAAAATATCTTTAGTCGACAAGTGTTTTGTCGGCTTTTTCATACTATAGACGATTCCATTAGAATCCGCTTTTACAAATTGTCCTAATCAAGCTCCGACCCAAATGCTAGGATAATACTTCTTCAAATATTTAGCATTGATCGCTTTTCCAAAAATTTGACCTTCAAGCGTCTCCAAAATGTACGCATTGCCAGGAATAATCCGATTTATCTTAAAAGGTCCTTCCCAATTTGGCGACCATTTTTCGTACTTAGGATCTCTTGAACCAATCGGTAAAAATATTTTCCAGACAAGTTCTCCCACTTCAAAAGTTTTTGATACCACTTTTTTATTGTATGCCCAGGCCACTCTTTGCTTATCACGCCCAATGTGCTCCAAAGCCTTTAACCGGATTGCTACCATATCATCCAATTTGTCCATCATAAGATTTTTGTAATCATCAGTTTTAATATGATTCTGCTCTTCAATTCTTGTAGAACCTATGATCACCTCAATCGGTAAAACCGCTTCTTGTCCATAGACCAGTTCAAATGGTGAAACTTTAGTAGCTCCATGCTTAGCAATCCGATAAGCCCATAGCGCATCTGCCAAAGTGTTATGCCAACCCCGAAGCCTTTCATCGATTTTTTTTTTGATCAGCTTTATAACACTTTTATTTGAAGATTCCGCTTGGCTGTTGGCTTTAGCATAATACGGTGAAGAGTTTATTGTCGTGATCCCTAGGCTTCGAGCATAATCTTAAAAAGTTTCTGACATAAATACCGATTCTTAATCCGTAGGGATCGTTTGAGGAATGCCAAATCGGTAAATTATGTATTCTTTGACAAAATCGATTGCTTCAGTGGCAGTCACTTTTTTCAAAGGCATAGTTTCAACCCATTTAGTGAAATAATCCGTTGCCACCAAAACATACCGATGCCCCTTGGATGAGGAGGGAAATATTTCTCCGATCATGTCTATCCCCCATCCTCGAAAAGGCCACGGCTTCACTATCGGATGTAAAATTGATGCTGGAGCATGCTGAACATTACCAAATTTCTGACAGTCTTTGCAGCCCTTGTAATACTTGAAACAATCTTCAACCATCATAGGCCAGTGAAATCCGATACGCTTCAGCATCCACCTCATCTTATAAGCTGATTGGTGTGTTCCACAAATTCCTTCATGGACTTCTCCGATTGCAACTTTAGCATCTTCCTCATTGAGACACTTGAGCAGTAACCCATCGAAACCCGATAATATAGCTTGTCATTGATCAGTACATACCTTTGGGCTTTTCTCTTAAGCTTCCTATCGGTTTTTCCTTGAGAATTTTTAAGATAACCGATAATTTCTGCCTGCCATCCAGTTAGAATCGGATTTTGATAAGGCACAATTTCTAGTTCATTGATCGGCATCTCATATCCCGATGCTTCTTGGGCTAATTCATTGGCCTCAATGTTCGGTTCCCTCGGAATATGTTGTATCGAAAAGATAGTGAAGTACTTAGCCAAATTTGAAGCCCTCTCCAAATAATCCTGAAGTAGTTCACTGTGACATTCATATTTGCCGATCATCTGAAAAACTACTAGCTGTGAATCTCCATAAATTTCGACAGCAATTGCTCCAGCTTGAATCAACCACTCCAACCCTTGGTTCAACGCTTCGTATTCCACTTGATTGTTGGTCAATCCAAAATTCACAGTAACACTAAATTTGTATGAGACTCCTCCAGGCGACACTATGAAAATGCCGATGCCACATCCTTTCTCACAAACCGATCCATCGAAAAACATTACCCATGGCGATAAAACCGATAGATTAATATCCCGATGGTGTGTGATGAAATCGGCTAATACCTGCCCCTTGACAGCTTTTGGAGATTCATATGTTAAATCAAACTCGATGAGGGTGTATGCCCACTTTCCAAGACGTCCTTTGATGATCTGAGCATTGAGCATATATTTGATGACATCGGTTTGACATACCACTTTGCATTCTGCTCCCAACAGGTAATGCCTTAATTTGGTGCAAGCAAAGTATAAGCAAGGGCAATACCTTTCCACAACTGTGTATCGGGTTTCTGGATCAAGCAGCTTTCGGCTCAAATAGAAAATTGCATGTTCTTTCCCATCGATTTCTTAGACCAAGACTGCCCCTATGGTAGCTTCCAATATCGATAGATAGAGTTTGAACGGTAAATCTTCCCTTGGAGCAACCAGAACAGGCGGATTGACCAAATATTCTTTGATGTCATCAAAAGCTCTCTATTGCTCTGGTCCCCATACAAACTTATCGGAATTCTTCAACTTAAGCAATGGAGAAAATGGAATAATTCTTTCCGATAAATTTGATATGAATCTTCTTAAGTAATTGATTTTACCGATCAACTCTTGGAGGCGAACCTTCGAATCAGGAGGTTGAGTCTTGAAAATCGCCTTTACTCGATCGGGATGTACTTCAATTCCACGCTCATGGACCATAAATCCCAAAAACTTCCCAGCCGATACTCCAAATGCACATTTCTTTGGATTCATCCTCATGCCGTACTTCTTAAATCGATCCAGTACAGTCACAATATAGGCTAAATGTTGCTCTTCTTCTTGGGACTTAATCACCACATCATCGATATAAATCTCAACCAATTTTTCGATCAAGTATGGCAAATTAAATTCATGCCTCTTTGATAAGTAGCACCAGCACTGATCAGCCCAAAAGCCATTACGACCCACTCAAATAAGCCGATAGTGCCAGGACATCGAAATGCCATCTTGCTCACATCTTCTTCAGCCATAAAAATTTGATTGTATCCAGCATTGCCGTCCAAAAAACTGATAATCCGATTGCCCGATGCAGCATCAATTAAGCGATCAGCAATCGGCATCGGATATTCATCTTTATACGTAGCCTTGTTCAGATCGCGAAAATCGATACACACACGAATTTTATCGGAATCTTTCTTCTCGACAGGCACAATGCTAGATATCCAATCAGCATACTTGCAAGGCCGAATAAACTTAGCATCTAATAATCTTTGAATTTCGGCCTTCACTTGATCGTAAATTTTCCAACCGATCTTTCTTGGAGCTTGCTTTACTGGCCGAAACCCAGACTTCATTTTGATCTTATGTTCAACTATGGATCGGCTTAGACCAGGCATCTCATGATATTCCCAAGCGAAACAATCAACCGATTCTTAAGAATTTGAATAAGCCCATCCTTGTATTCCCGCGGCAACTTTTTACTGATATAAGTGGGCCTTTCTTTTCCATCAGTTCCAATATCGATTTTTTCAAGTTCATCAGCCGATATAAAGCCCTAGCCCAACTTATGTTCCATCTCCTCTAGTGCCGCGGCTCCCATAAAAAACTCTCGTTTCCCTGAGAAACCGATTGAGATTCCATTGTCGTCGGCTTAAAGCCTGACTTACTGAAACTGACGAAATCATAATCATCCAAAGGTTTTCCCGATAATGCTTCAAGATGGTCGTAGATATCCACATGATCGGTTTCTGCTGTTAAGGTTTCTCCTTTCACCACTTCAATATGATCGCCAACCCATTGGATCAACAATTGATGCAAAGTCGATGGAATACACAAGTTGGCATGTATCCAGTCCCTTCCCAACAGCACATTATAATTTCCTTTTCCTTCAATCACAAAGAACATCGTCGGGATTGTTTTACTGCCAACTGTAAGCTCAGCTACTAATATTCCCTTGGCCTCTGTCGGATTTCCATTAAAATCGCTTAGTATCATATTGGTTTTTACCAAATCTTCAGTGGACTTCCCAATTTTCCGACAGATGGAATATGGCATCAAATTAACAGTAGCTCCACTATCCACCATCATCTTTGATATTGGTTTTCCATTGACATATCCTGTGATGAACAGCGGTTTTAGATGTCATCGGGAATTTTCTGGCTTTTTAAACAGCGCATCTTCAGCTCCAATAATAAGTTCAACAGCATCTTCTTCATAGTCACACATAAATTCCCGAGGCAAAATATGAACCATGTAAGCATCCAGTGTACTCTCATCGGTTTTTGTATCAGTGTTAATAACCGATTTTAACTTTGGTCTCCACTCTTGCTTGCCCCTAGCCTGTTTCATCGGCTTTGCTTGCTCCAACGGTGCTTCTCTGAACTTTTCAGTTTTAGCTTCCTTAGTCTCAGTGCTCCACATTCTCTGTAATCGTCTTTTCTAGGACTTAGTAATCCCACTTGGGTACCATCGTGGCAGTGGTATCTTAGGAGGGCGATGCACATCTGGTTTTCTTTCCATCAGATTTTCTTCAATTCTTTCTTCAGGAAATACCAATCGGTCTTTTACCGATGTCCTCGTTGGTGGAGCAAACATATGATTCATTGGGCAATTCTCAATGATAGGCAATAACATCTCCTCTTCCCAACAGTATCGGAAAAAAGGGCAATCCCAATGTTGCATATCCCAATCCTGATTCCTTTGATTTTCTTGAGGAATGGGCTTAGCAATCTTAGGTCGAAATTTCTTCTCTGGAGGATTCTTGGCCATTCGATCATATTTGCTTAGTAATTCATCAAAAGTTGGCCTTGGCCTGATGATCGATTTATCACTTTTCCCATACATTTTGTCGGCTCTTTCATTACCTCGTGGTTCAACTGGTCGGAATTTAAGTCTTGGCTTTTCGTCCACCACAATTCTTTTAGCACCAACAAACACCTTAAGCCGATTAGAGCTTTCTGGGATATCACCGGCTTTTCTCTTTGAAATGTCCACCATACTGACAAAGCCGACTGGGAAGGGCTCTATATCGACTTTTGAAGTTTTGCTTTGATAACGTAGTTGCGCATCGTCAATCGCTTTTTGGATGATCTGTTTAAATGTGTTGCACTCGTTGGTAATATGAGAATACGAGTTATGCCACTTGCAATATCTCCGTTTCTTCAATTCTTCGATTGGAGGGATGACATGCCTCTGCTTGAGCCGAATCTGTTTCTCTTGCAATAGATGATCGAAAATCCGATCACACTTGGAAGTATCAAATGAAAACTTGCTTTTTTCAGATCCTTTCGGCTTTATCCAACCTAGCTCGAATTCTCTTTTGTTATTCACCCATTCTGCTACATAGGCCTCAGCTTCTTTAGTATCGGAATTATCAGAATCGGAAACTTGTTCTGTGTGGACCATATTGACAGTCTTCTCTTTCCCTTTGTTACTATTGTTATTCCGATACTCCTTCTGGTTTGGATAAGTATTTTCAGAGAATCGGCTTTCATAAAGTGCGATTTTATGAGCAAGGTGAGAAATATCTGCGAATTCTTGATTGCCTACCTTCTTCTGATTCACAGACAGCAATCCCTTGAAAGCCAATTCCGCCAACTCATTGTCGGGCAGTGAAAGGCTATAGCATCGGTTTCTTACTTCCCTAAACCGTCGTAGGTAATCATTTACCGATTCACCATATTTCTGTTTGATCATCATGATATCGGTAATTCTTGCTTCGTTCTCCCCAGAGTAAAAGTATTCATGAAATTTCTTCTCCAAATCCGTCCAAGAGGTAATGCTGTTAGGAGGAAGTGAAGTGAACCAGTTAAAAGCTGATCCCGACAGAGAGAGTGGGAACAATCGGCTTTTGAGTGTATCTTTCGTGGCGGCATCTCCGATCAGCATGATGAATCTTGCGATGTGTTCACGGGTAGAGGTGCTGTCACTTCCGCTGAATTTGGCATTGGCGAAATCGAAAACTCTATACTTGTAGGGAAATTCCGTTTCATTGAATGCCGATGGATAAGGCATATTGTAGTTTGGAGCGATTTTGAGAGCGTTGATTCCACACTGCCTCATCATGTTGAACACCAAATTCCTTGTGACTTCTTCAAGAATTTCATTACCTCCTAGGACAATCGGCTGATATGGAATCAGATTTTGTACTGGAACCAAAGCCTGATTGTTCTGTAAAGCATGCATCGGATTTATCATTGGAGAAGTACTATATGCACCCGATGCAGGAGGAAAAATTGGTGGAGGCGTGCTGAAAATTCCTGCTGGTGGTGGAGCCATCTGCGAAGAACCTGCCTGAGTGGATGGATATCGGTTTATGGGATTTGGAATTGGTGCAGTCACAGTTGGATTAAACTGAATCCCTTGAGTATTGTTCACAGGAGGAATTTGCCTAGCAGCAAGTTTCTGCCATGCAGCATTGGTCCTATCCTCCACTATTTGCCCTATTACCGATGACTGATCATTCATCGATCGGTAAACAGAAGCATTGATCTGTTCTCTTATGATATCGGAATAGCAGCTTTAGTAACTTGCCCACTGCAAGTTTTCCGATAGCCGGTGAGCATCCTTCTCATGTTTTCTTCGTTGAGTTCAGCAAGTCGATCTTGGATTTCTTTCTTCTGCTCAGCGCTTAACTCATCGTAAGTCACTGCCTCAGCAGCTTGCTTGAGAGCCTCCGCTGCAGCTTCAGCATCGGAATGCGTCATCTTTAAAAAATTCCGATTGTCAAGTCCCACCGGGCGTGCCAACAAGTGTGTTGACGCAAAAGCGTGACACTTTCGCGAACACACCCGGAAGCGTCTAGTCAGGGAGCGTCGCAATCAAAAACCAAGCATGCCAGTCGATTTGTCCTGCAATCGACAAGGGAATAAAAATTGTTAGTTGCTTGGCCCTAATCGGCTTTACAGAGCCAGATTAGGTTTTAGTCTCATCGGCTTTTAAGAAACCGATGGTAAAAAGGTTTCTATCTGCTAAATTTCCGATAGAGCAATTAATATGATAAAACGGTAAAACACAATCTCTTTTGACTATTTTTGTTATTTTTTAGGGTTTATACTAGTTCTAAACCTTTTCATCAACTTATCCGATTAAACCATGAGATTTGATCAAATAGATGGGTCAGGCCCAGACAGTATTCAAATCTAAATCAAGGCAAAGCATCTAAGCCGATTAAAGTTCTAGAGACTAGTTGAGACAATATCGATCGGTAAATATGCTAAACATGCAGGATCCTAAAACGAACATATGTGAGATCAATCATGTCGAAACAGTCGCATATATCGGAATTAAGACAAAACACGCATAGATACGTATCAATCGGTATTGTAAGGTAAACACAGTGCCGATCGGTAAAAGCTCTTCTCATGCAAACTCCTAAGCAAACGCACATAAGATCGATCAAAGTCGAGACAGTCATATGCATCGAATTATAGAGAAAACAGTCATAAAGCATCCAACGATCAACAATGCGAGGTAAATACATACTGCAGATCGATTTAACGAGACAGTGCAAGATGTGTCCATGCTAGAGATCGAAAAACCGAGACAGTCTAACATGCTTTGTACATATGAGATCAAGTGATGCAGCCATGCATACGATACAACAAGCAAAGTATCGATTACATCGAGAAAGCTTTACCTGAGGTTTGAACCTTTCGACAAAGTCGATCGGATTTGAGAGAGTTGTGTTTTGGATTAGATCCTCAAGCACGACCCGTCGGGTCCTTATTTATACTAGTGACTAGACTTAATAAACCGATTCCGACACTACTGAACCGATTGACTCTAACACGACTTAGCTCGAATTTCCTAAAATACAATGGAGTCGAAGATCCCACGCTTGCATCCAGTCGGATTTTGAATATGCGCCATCTTCTCTTTTCCTGCATTTCAGCCCAAAATGTCGATGGGGCCCAAAATTCCGATGATTCCAGCCCATAGCAATTATCCGATTATCTACCAAATTTGGGTGTCAACAATATTTTAATAGAAATAAGTTTTGAATTATTTTTAACTAGTACAATGCCCATGCGCTGCCACGGACTACAAAGAGGAGAAAGAAAAATATAAATTATAACGAAACATCTGAACATAAATTAGAATAGAGGGCACGTCGGTCAAAGACTTAGAGGTGCATGCTAGTATGAAAAGCCAAATCAACCACACATGTTGAACTCTATAAAACAAAAGCAACAAATTTGATAAAATCCAGTCAGAACAAGCGCACCAAAATTCCGTAATAAGCCTAGTAGCCATAATCCACACAAGGATCTTCAACCTCCTTTTGATTGAATTAAAACATAAATTAATAAATAAATTTATTAAGAGCAATTTAGATATTAATCGGTGTGCCATATACACAATGACGTAATCAGGAAGTCCTGAGTATGCAAAGTTAATTACCAATTGCAAAATCTGAAAAAACTAACTATTACCTGCTCAAGAATCTACCTCTCAGAAACATTATATAGTAGCAACAAATGTATTTAACTTAAATAGTGCTTAACTGGTACATACCATCAAATAATCAAAATTGTTAAAATGGAAACACATCATGTTGTGCTGCACGAAGGAACATATGATACTCTTTCACCTTAAGTCAGCTCCCTGGTGAACAATATAGTTTACAACAAGTATATATTAAGAAAAGAATGCTTGAGAAGGAGCTCCTTTCCAAGTAAAATTGTGCATTAGACCACAAAATGCAGTCTCTGAAGAGTGGCCTTCACTGTCCAAATTACCAGAAATATAGAGCAATGCAAAGCTCATATTCAGCCGCAAAAATCAATTGTATCAAGCATGAAAAGATCATTAGTACCATAACTATCTAGATTTCACGTAAAGACATCTGTACATCATCTGAAAACTGATATCTGCTGCTTTCTAAAGTTCAAGTGTTTTGATTATAAAAAATAATTTCATAGCAACAGACCGAACACCGAGGATTAAAATTAACATTGCCGCATGATGAGCCCTAACATTTAATTGAGTTATACATTGGCCTAAAATTGATAGGAGCCCAAAGCATGATTCTTCCATGCTACAACATTTACATTATGATTTCCTCTCAAGCTCATTGTCTGATTGCCCAATAGCAGTGGGACCTACCAAATATACATGTTGACGTGCATATATACCTTCAATAATAACTATCAGGAGAAAGAAGCATGATCAAGACGAAACAAATATATGTTTTCCATACTATAAATGGCAATGGCTATGTACAAAGTTTTACCTGCATATATCTATGTACAAAGTTTTACCTGCATATATGTATGGTAGATCATTTTGAAATCATATATTCGATTTTGAACTAATCATCCTTCCTTTATACCATGAATATTTTTCGACAATGTGTCATAGTCTGTTAGATACATAGACGTGGATCTGACCAAACATCACGAGGTAAAAACATGAAACATGTACTTTTCACCAATGATGTATAAAAAAAGCTTATAGCAACAGAACTCACTAATACTTCCATCATATTATTACTAAGCATAATCAATTATTTCAATATTTTCAGTGCAAAGGTCCGCAGTTCAAAGAAAGAATTATACGAGCATATATCTTGGCCTAGACATATAACATTTTACCCACATATATGCAAGCTACAGTGTAAAAGCTCTTAATAAGATTTAGTTCAAATAGCAGCTCCACATCGATTCTGGCATTAATTTAATCTATATTTGAAATAACTTGGTTGCTGCCATTTATGTTCATAAGAATTCTTCCATAGGGATTGATTGATAATATCTAATCTTTTGACATGCAGCAGTAGCAGCTTTGTGATAGTTCCAGAAGGGATTTTTCAAGGTGCAACAGATAAAAGGATATACATGTTGCATATTTTCAAGGTGCAGCAGATGGATAAAAGGATATACATGTTGCATATTTTGAAGGTGATTTGGCACATGGCCTGAAGCAATCCATGTTCAAGCATGGATCTGAAACTATCATACAAGGTCATTCATCTAAAGTGACATAGGTTTGATTTCTCATAGGCCATTTAGGGGCTCCAAAACAGGGCAAAGGAGTCTAACAAAAAAAATGCAGTCATTAATGCTAGAGTGACAAAAAAGGTGATGCTTAACATAATGAGCTCCATATATCATTTGAGCATTCACCTTGTGTGCTCAATGCCTATTGTGGACAACATATATAGTCAAACCATTACCGAAGGGTTCGGTAAATTCGACGAAGATCTACATCTATCTATTTTGCTCACTTGAATACATCCCATCAAGATTGTTCATAGGTTTCTTTACAAAACACACTAAAATAATTATACCACAACCTGGTTATAATCAATTGACAAAAAGCTTATAAAACACATATGCACTATAAAGAAAAATTCACAAATCTCCACAAGCTTTTGTGCTCACATCCCAATAAATCCATAGAAGGGCAAGAAGACAGTGTTTTAAACAAACACAAGGAACACCCGTGCCCGGCGACCACCCGGTGGCCGGTGCAGCCAAGATGTTAACGGAGCTTGGGGACAAGGTGTACCTGGAAATCATGTGCGCGCACGCGCAGCCGTCTCTTGAGGAGTAACCCCGGCAAATGAAACGATTGCTTAAAGACTTGTAATCAACTTTAAGATCTGAAAAGACTTTGGACGTGACTACTAGTCGGACGTCCTTCCAAACCACGATTCAATCGGACGCTGAATGCACAACCGGCCCAGAAATCTTGCGTGCGCCTGCATCTCTCGATGCATGCGACACAGGCACTAGCCCAAATAAAAGAACAGTGCATGCACGTGATGCAAGCGCTAACGTCAGCGAAGATTCCTTCCTTGTTTTTTTCTTTGAACGGAAATAACTTTTGACTGGGATTTCCAATCGACAAACCGTTTTCACCAACGTGTTCGTCGCATTTTTTCAAACAAAACAAGATCCATGTTACTATATAAATTTTTACTGGAACAATTTGTCTATACTAATAGAACAATTAATTTGGACTATTGAAACAACACGTCTAATACGATGGAACAACTTGGTATTTGACCTGCTGTAATAATAGGCTAAGCCCAATTGGAACAATGCATTTGGTCTGATGGAACAACTTGTATACCTATTGGAACAATGTATTTGGTCTGCTGGAACAGTAAAAAGAAAATGCCTACTAGAACAAGAAGGTTTGTCTACTGAAACAATAATTTTTGCTGCTGGAACAACAAGGTTTGCCTACTAAAACAAATAAAAATTTGACTACTGGAACAATAAGGTTTGTGCTACAAGAACAGTTGAATTTTGCCTACTGGAACAATAACTTTTGCCTTATGGAACAATAAATTTGTCTTCTGAAACAATAATGTTTGCCTTCTGGAACAAATAAAGGTTTTGATTACTGGAACAATAAAGTTTGCCTACTGGAACAATAAAGTTTGTCCTACTGAAATAGTTGAGCTTTGCCTACTGGAACGATAACTTCTGCCTTCTGGAATGATAACTTTTGTCTACTGGAACGATAACTTTTACCTTGTGGAACAGCGTGGACTGGCGCGTGTGGGCAGCCTTCTGCGGAACAAAACCTGCACGCTTTTGTTCCAGATCTCCGCTTCGTTCCATCTCGACGCGCCCACGCTGCCCAAACTTCCCGATGTAGTCTGTGCGGAACAAAACCGGTAGCTTTTGTTCCAGATCTCCGCGCTTCTGTTCCAGCTGGGCCACTTGTTGGGCTGGCACCGTCCGACAGCGTGAGGACGTCCAATCTGAAGCATTTTCGAAAGACTTTTAACTTTTTAAGAAACTTCTCTCCATATTTTCATAGCACCTCTAGCGCCGTGAAAATGGGTGTTGCAAGCGATTCTTTTAAGACTCTGAGAAGATTTAGATTAGGGTTTAAAAGATTTGATAAACAGATGCAAAATATTGGACAAAAAAATGTAAAGCCAAAAGAGGCACAGCCAACTTTACAAAGGAATTCTTGATAATGATGTCAACGGTGATTGAGGACTGGGTGGTGGCCCAGTGGTGAGGATCGGTGGTGGCTGTCTCACCCACTAGAGATCGAATACTGGTGTCTCACCTAGAATTTAGGGAAAAAAGATGCAACACAACATAAATTGGAAAGAGGGAGCGCACGAAAAATTAGCCGAGTGATGCGGGAGGACACCGCCGATGCGTAGCTGGATGCTCAAGGTGATAAAAGAAAAGAGGAATTAAAAGAAGCTTGAAAAACTGCAGCAGCAAGGGGACGCCCAATGTGATGAAGGAAGGGGAACTAAAGGAAGTTGTTGTATCTACAATGGAAAATAGGGAGCCCCTTTTTTTAAAAAAAAGATAAAAATGTTAGCATGTTGCTTGCTAAAATCTAATATGTAAATTAAAACTGGTCCAGTGGAGCTACCACATCAATTCTAAAATTATAGATATTCCCACATTGATTAGAAAGAAAGAAATAAAGATATACACCATTAATTATCGTGGGCTTGGATTATAGCGGATTTCATATCAACCAGGACGAAAAATAGAAATTAAAAACAAAATAATGTAAATAAGAGTCAATGCCAGATTAAAAAAGAGTTTACATCAGCTAAGAAAAAAAGAGAGAAGAAATCAGCTGCAACAAAACATAAAATTTGAAATAAAAAATACTTGTAGAAATAAGAGTAAATATTAGATTAAAATAAAGAGTTCATATTTTCTATAATAAATAAAGAGAAAATTACACTGTTACCCCCTGAACTTGCAGCCGATCTCACTTAGCCCCGCCCCCTAAACTTCAGTTTTACTTTTTCGGCCCCCTGAACTTGTCTCCGTTTGCACGCTAGCCCCAAAACCGTTAGGGCATAATAAAAAAATTTAGAAAATTCATGAAAATTCCAGAAAAACTTATAAAAAATAAAAAAAAATTGATTTACGTGACGTGGATGCCACGTCGGCTGAAATTTTCATGATTTTTTAATGATTTTTATAATTTTTCTGAAATTTTCATGATTTTTTTTATGATTTTGATGATTTTTCTAAATTGATTTACGTGACGTGGATGCCACGTCGGCTGCCACATCATAACTTAACTAGACACACAAGCGTTTAACGGCCACATCTGCGCCACGTCATCACTTAACGGATACCCTAACGGTTTTGGGGCTAGCGTGCAAACGGAGACAAGTTCAGGGGGCCGAAAAAGTAAAACTGAAGTTCAGGGGGCTAAGTGAGATCGGCTGCAAGTTCAGGGGGTAACAGTGTAATTTTCTCATAAATAAAATTGCATAATTTTTGAAATAAATAATTGTATAAATTTGGGATAAAAAATAATACTAGGAAAAGAGAATCTTTGAGACACAGGGCCCCTCACCATGCTCGTTTACAATGCCATCCCAGCCCATAGGGCACACTGCTTTATTGGGCCGCGGGAAGACCAAAGTTTTGATTTCTTGGACCAGAAGTCGAACGCATTCCACATGAAACACCAGACCGAAACCCCCCAAAACCGCCCAAGGATTTTCCATTTCCCACATTTCCCCCGTCCAAGCCTCTGCTTCCCCTCCCCTTCTTCCTCTCCTCTCCTCGCCTCCGCCTCCGCCCCCGTGTCGCCTCGCTCTGGAGCCTCCCCGCCGGCCAGACCATGCTGGCCGCGCGCGTCCTCAGGCTGTCTCTCCTCCGCCGCCTCGGCACCTCCGGCGGCGCGGCTGAGCTGCCTCCGCCGTGGCGGCCCAGGTGAAGGCCCCTCTCCTACCCCGTTTCTGCTTTGCAATGCTCCCGCGCACACCAGCCGTTTGCCCTAATGCCGCAGCGAGCGCGTCGGAGATGGCGTCCTTGGATAATGCGGTTCTCGTCGGGGTTGCTGATTTAGGCGCTTTGGGCGGTCTGCTCGAGGCTTTGAGTCGCCTCTACTCATGTGCGTTGCGCGAACTGGGAGGACTCGGGCGGAGGCTCTGTTTGGTGTTTGTCGGAGTAAATCAGGACATGTAGGGATGAAACGGAGGTGTGGTTATGGTTAATCGCAGTATCCTGTTGCCGTAAACGAGCAATGGGTTGCCGACCCTGCACGCCATTTGGTCTTGTCACTATGTTCAGCATCCAGGTGCTGCGATTTGAGTCTGGATGTGAATAAACGACTGCTTAAACTACATTTTACAGTCAGTTGACACCTAGGTAGATTATTATCATGTTCTAGTGTTTAATTTTGCTCGTGACGCAGTAATTGTGCCATCCCTGGTTTGCTACACTACATGATCTTTTACATTTCATATTACAATGCTACATATGTACTTTATTGATAGCTCACAATAGCATAAGTGTCTACATCATGGTATGGATTAGAAGTTATACAGCACATTCGAATGGAAACTGTTTCATTTCACATTTAAATTGGTTTCGCAGCTGTTTTCCTGCCCCTAATTGATAGTTTGATACTACTGTTTGCCGTGGATCCACTGTCATGAGTTAGCTGCTCAAAGTACCGTACCTCTTGAGTGACTTGACTTGAATGCTACATGTGTGTGGTTGCTCTTCTGCAAGATGTGTATCTGACTGCCTGTTGCATGTACACTTTGTCTTGCGTGTGCGTCTGTTGTTTATTTCTTGAGTTGAGTGGTTCTTGTATATTTTTTTTTCTGCAGGGTTTTTCCTGTGCAGGGTTGCCATTCACGAAGTTATTCTAATGGAGGAAGCTCCAAGAATGATAGACCAGTGAGACAATTTGCTGAAGAGAATGTGTCTAATCCTCAGCCACTGATATATTACATCATTGTATGTAGTTTATCTTGATTGTCTCATCTTATTTTAACATATTGCGATTTATTGGGATTTATAATATTTCTACAGCACAATCTTATTAAGTATCAAAGCGTTATCGGCATGCTGTAATAGTTCTATTTTTTAACATGGGTACTGTAGTTTTTCCTGACAGATCTTTGGGAATATTCTGCATCTACACTATTCTTATGTCAATGTGAATGTTGGTTTTGCAGCCATCTGCCCTACTAGCTTTTGTTGGACTAGCCACTTATGTTCACTATAATGATGAGAAGCGTGCAGTTCCCTTAGGTACTCACAGAATTTTCCAGCGGTGCAGTTCAGTTGTTTCTGAAGTTATACATTTAATGGCAGTTCATTTTTGTCTTTTCAGCTCTACTCTGTCAGCTTAGTATTAGCGTGATGAAATTGCATCAGTATTGTACTATATGATACCATGATATATTTAGGGCATGAAGGATCCTTGAAATGCTCCCTTGCGCTTCATCTTGATCTTACAAATAAATGAGAAGCGCTGAAATCCTATAACTTAATAGGAATATAATTTTTCATGCTCCGACACCTAAATAATCTTTCTTATGGTGGATTAGTGTATTCTCATCATTTAGTCCTTTCTAGGTACTTCTATATCTGTTGTGCACAACAGCTTGGGCTTTTGCTGCTATAATGCCAGTAGCTGATTTGGTCTTCTTTTATTGGAGAAAAGGAATGAGAAGTGCATGATAGTAATTTTTTTGAATTACTTTGTTTTTGTACATACTACATGGTTTATTAGCTTGGACAACTAACAGTTTTCATGAAGCCTTTTGCATATCCTAACTGTAATTGTGTTATCTATTGATGCTTCTTATTTTGTATTGTGGTGTTTCCATCTGAAGAATCACAACAGACCAGCATTCCCAAGAGGTGTACTACCAATAGACCTGCAATTGGTGGGCCATTTAAGCTATATGATACCGAAAACAATGTAGTGGCTGAATCAAAGCTTCGTGGAAATTGGACACTGATGTATTTTGGCTATACATCCTGCCCAGATGTGGGGCCAGCAGAAGTTCGGAAAATGGCTGATGCTATTAAGCTGTTAGGTGTGTTGCTATAAAATCATATCAACATCCTTTTTAGACATACATGATAGGAGGCACGTCATCTGTTGACATTGTTTATTATTTTTCTTCTCGTGACATAAATGATGGGAGGCAACTCTTATGTTGACTTTTTTTTATTATTCTCATGCTTGTTGTTTTATCAGACCATTATGTTCTGTATTGGTTAGTGGCCTTATTGCATGAAGCATGAGTTCTATGGCTGTTAGCCTATTACTGCAAACATGCATGTGTGCGTATAATATTTGTGTTGGAAACAGTTAATCCAATTTCTCTATAACGTTAGTTACCTATGGATACAGGAAGAAGGTTCTACTGTATTAAATAATTATGTATTTAACACTGTTTTAGCTAAACCTTGTGTTCTCTCATCCACGCTTTCAAGGTTCTGAACTCTTCTGTGTCAGGTAGGTTTGAGAAACTGGGGCAACCTTTTTCTAGAAAAAATTGGAGGCAACCCAAAATGTTGAGCATCTGTTTTTTGTGTGCTATAATTGGCTTATAATGAGTAGAGTTTGTCGAACTTTGCTGTTTGTACTACTGATTTGCGATCTTCGTAATTTTTATGGAACTTCATTTCTTGTTTGATAGAGTCAAAGTATGATGCTAAGATTACTCTGCTCTTTATCACAATTGATCCTCAACGTGATTCACCTGCTCAGCTTAAGGCATACCTTAGTGGTAAGTTGCTCTCTATTAGTCTATTTACTATTGGAATCTTCAAGTTTTTGCACTATGTTTTGAGTGATGATCTTTAATTTGAACTGCAGAATTTGACCCAAGAATAATAGGATTGACAGGTTCCATCAATGCAGTAAGACAGATTGCGCAGGAATACCGTGTTTTCTTTAAAAAAGTTGAGGATGTTGGTCAGGATTATCTTGTAGAAAGTTCTCATAATATGTAAGGGTCCATGTGAATCATCTGTATATAACATGCCATGCTGGTATTGCTTCAAGAGCTTGATCATCTAAAGTTGCAGGTACTTGCTAGATCCCTGTTTGGAGACTGTAAGATGCTTCGGAGCTGAGTATGAGACATCGGACCTTGCTGAGGCTGTAAGAGTGGAGATCGAGAAAGCATCTAGCTCATCAACAAATTAGTTCAGTTTTCTCTTGTCTGGGGTATACCTATTGATGTTTCTTTATTTTAATTAATTGCAGTTGTGATATCAAAGCAAAGCTATGCGTTTTTCTTTGCTAACCTCTTTTTTCTTGAAAGAAAATAATTAACTGCACTGGCAATATATTTTTTTATCTGCATGTTTTTACTATATGTGATAATGAAACCATTCATCTTGGTAAATGCTTGCTATTTTTATTACGAACAAATTGTCATAATGACTAATGTCTACCATAGACCTAGGTTAACTAGCTAAAGGGTTTAAATACAGCAGTCTCATGTAGCTTTTCTGTTTGTTTCACTGCTATCACCTTTTAGCTGTGCTATTCATATTGTTCTATTATTATTTTTCTTTGTTGTCATTAAATAAATCATTATTTCTTTTTGCTATTTTAACCTACTAATCTCATGAAAATGTCTATTTGTACTATTATTGCATTCTTTGATTAAAGACTTCTCTGGTCATAACATGGGGCAGATTTCCCAATGTTTTTTTTTTTTTCTCATTTACATCTAAAATACATGTAGTAAGATAAGTACATCATACATTAGCCTATTTTTGCAATAGAAAGCATTTCATGTCATTGTCTTCCATAATTTTCATTTATGCTACTAACACTGCTTTGCTGCAACAATTTTGCAGGACCTAATTGAGGCAGGGTTGGCAGTTTCTATTGTTTGCTCTGAAAGCACTTTCGCCACCCACTATAGCTTTGCCCACACAAGGGTGACACGGTGAAGCTCTCATTTAGCTCCGCCTTCAACTGATTCAATCTTGTGTTCCCCCTCTTTCCTGTGCAAGAATTGAGCAATACTGTACAGCGCCTCATTCGATAAAAGTTGCTTCAAAAATCACAAATCACTCACAGTTTCGCTGTCTGAATGATCTTTACATAATGTGGTGGTCATGTCTACTGGATGAGTCAAAACGACATGTAAATGGGTTTAGCATAGACTCATGAACTAGTTTCTTCCTTCATTTTGGGTGAACAGGTAAATAGGAAGAAACTTTACAGCGCTGACCATGTTCTGCCATGTGTAGAGATCTCTCTTCAGAGAACAACTGTTAACACGGACCTTTTGATTTGTCAACAAATTGGCTTTTTAATGGTGATGCCTCCAGTTTGCAGTGAGCATGCGTAGAATAGAGCTTCCCTTCCCTTTTCTTTTCCTCCTTTCCCTTTTGCAGGCACTCGAAATGAACTTAACATACATAGATATGCTCTGTGTCGGGCCCCAGCAGGACAGACGCCACCTACTGCCATTATGCCTGCCGAAGGTGAGTCGGCACACTCATTTCTTTGTATTCGCTTTGCTAGGTGTTGACATATATGACACTCCTTGGCTAGTCACAGATCTAGTAAAATTAATCAGCCTGTAGCGTAGTGGTATATACTTTACTGCTTTGTGCTCGTGTGTTTGGTGCAAAATTAATCGGCCTGCAACGTAGTGGTACTTTACTAATCTGTGTTCGTGCGTCTGGTGCAAGACTGACGCCCGCTGCTGGGTTATGGGTCGTGAGATCCTGCTGCAATGCGGATTTGTTAATTACTCGGTGATTGATCTTTGTGATTGCGACGAAGCAGGTACCCTGGTGGTGAAAAATGGGGCCAAGATTGGTATATTTTTTCCTTGGAAGGTGTGCAGGGTTTTTGTTGCTAGCATTTGGATTTCTGTGCCTCTGATGTCGTGCAGTCTGCTTATGCCTCTGCCTTTGCAGCAGCAGCAGACGACGATAATTTCTGCAGAATCTGCTGCGCTGCTACTGCTAGACTGGCTGTCGCATCGATGTCATACGGAGGAGCTTGTTGGGAAAATAGACGTGATCCGTCCCAATGGGATAGTGGTACATCTTCCGCTGCCGGTGAGAGAATTTTCTTGCGACGTTTTTTTTTTTCCATGGAAATTCTGGCGTTCCAAACATGCATGAGCGATACCCTTGCATTCAAAACATGCCTACGCTTTGTAACGACTTTTGGCCAAGTCGTCGTCATGTCTTAATCAAGGTATCATCAATCGTACGTATGTTTACAAAATTTTACCGATTGGTAGAGCACTAGGTACCATCTTCTCAAAACAGATGATACCTGGATTTTTCAAAATTATTCTAGACGATCTTTTGATTAAAATTAGGATTTGTAAATTTATATCAGCCAAAATCGCTGAAATTTCAGTGTTTCTGGGAATTTTGGTGTATCAGCACAACTTTGGACAGAATTCTTATAAATTTAAATGCATCAATTTTTTTAGTCGATACTGAACCCCACCTATAACATCATTAATGACAACAAAAAAATTCGGTGGTATAATTCTTGATGGTGGCTCTTGGCAGCATTTGGCAAGAGCAAACAATGATAAGACTCAGACATTTGTATAGCTGTTTTATTTTTTGCAAGTGAAATAAAACATGTAAGCATGGCACACAACACAAGAGGTTATACTGAGAACTCGAGAAGTAACTCTGTACAACGAATCCAACCGCCGCAGCTTCCTCGCCGGCGCTTACCGGACGGCCGGTCATCTCTTCCAGCTCCGGCTTCGGGCGAGGGGGTCTATGCCACCGACCATCCACGTCTCTTTGGCAATATCTATGGACAGCTTCAGGAAATCCGGCGCCGTGCTCATGAACACCAACTCGTCTCCGTCCTCTGCACCGTCGTCATCCCCAGCGGCAGTGGCGCCACCCTTGTCCTGCTCCACCTCGCCGGCCGGTGTCTCCTCTGTTACTCGCCTCGCCAGCCCCTTCGCCGGCGCCGACTGGCACCGCATGAGCAGCAGCGCGTTCGGCGGCGGCACGGACGGCGACTTGAAGCACTCGTCCGCCGCCTCTGTGCTCCGGTGCTCGGCTTCTTCGTCGTCGTCGACTCCGGAGTCTTGGTCAGGTTCTTGGGTACCTTCCAGCACCATGAGCCACTTGGAGAACACGCTCGCCGCGGCGCTGCTGCCGGCGGCGGTGGATTCCCCTTCTTGCTCCCCCGCGTAGTCGTCGTCGGCCTCCGTCGAGGAGTCCGCGGCGCCGTGGAGCGACCCGAAGCAGCGCGTCTTGAGCCGGAGGCTCCGGAGCACGCCGCCGAGGAAGGGCAGCGCGTCCCGCCTGATCCCGACGGCCTCGAGCCAGCTCACGTTCTTCCTCAGCTTGCGCAGCCTCTCGATCTCCTCCACCACGGTGATCCAGCTCTCCCCGCCGCCGTCCTTACCGCTCCTCGCCGCCACCACCCTCTCCTTCTTCGGCCGGCCGACCTTGATCTGCCCGGCGCACGTCACCTTGGGCGACTGCGGCTCCTCCTCCTTCACGCTCTGCTTCGCCTTACTAGAGCCCCGGAACAGGGGACTCCCACGCGCCTGGCCGCCGCCGCCGTCGGCGGAGAGCTGCCGGCGACGCGCGGCCACCGCCTTGTCCAAGGTCGTCCGCGACGGGCTGCATATGGGCTTGGGCATGAGCGCCAGGTGCTGCCGCGCGGGGAAGCAGACAAGCAGGTCGGTCGGCGCCGTCGCCGTCGCCGTCGCCCCTCCCTTGGCCCCGCCGGCGGCGGCCTTCTTCTTCTTCTTCATCTCCCCTTCCGGCAGCCGGCAATGGCGAGGCCGAGCCGAGCTAGCTGGAGCACGCAGCAATGGAGGCAAAGGCGGTAGCTTTAGGTGGAAAGGAGGAGGACGAGGACTGGAGGAGGCGCTTTAAAAGAAAAGAAAGCGCGGGTATGCTGCTGCAGCTTTGCGCTCGCTTTTGTTGGTTGCTCTCGCTCCCCGTAGTATTGCATCGCATTTGAGATTTACACTACTCGTACTACTCTCGCACACTGTAGCGTTTGTTCATCCACTCTGTCAGGTCAGCCGTCCTCTTTCCTCTTTGCATTGATGTCTCGTTTTCTTTCTCCTCGACGTGTCTCTGTTTGGAATTCACTGCCTCAACTTAGGACTGACTAGCACCTCTGAGCTGGGCCTCAGACAGGCAGGACAGAGTGTGTACTGAGACCTGCAGTTCTGTCTCCAGTTCTATGAGGTTGCCACGCTGGAATAAACCTCTACTGCTGATGAGAGAGTGTTCCGGTGTCACATTTTTTAAGGAAAATTTTGCTGTAATTACAATGCAAAAATGTATGATTACTTGGGCTAGAATCAATGTTTCGAATGTCAATAAAACGTGTACTATATGTAGGGCTGGAACTTTAGCTCGTGGCTCGTGAGCAGCTCGAAAAAGCTTGGGTTCGGGCTCGGGCTCGGCTCGTTTACAAACGAGCATGAGCCGAACAAGTTTTTCAGCTCGATCCAAAAACAAACATGAGCCTCGCTCGTGGCTCGCTCGTAACTCGTACAGATTATGTCATTATGTATATGTTTAATGCTATTTTTAGTTTATTGTAACTTGTAAGCTAATATTGTTGTGAACTTAATGCTATTATTAATTTATGTATGAAGCTTATAGCCACTAGGGAATAGCTAGCTAGCTACTCCCTATTATCTGGCTCCCTGCCCAATTGCAAACAGGATTTTGAGATTTTGCAAACGAGCTCGCGAGCTTTACCGAGCCTGACCCAAAACGGCTCTTCACCTCAATCATCCAAGCTCGGCTCGCAAAAATGAGAGTCCCTTCATACGTTCCTTGATTAGGTTGTTTACTTCTATAATGCTTACTTCCAATCATTATGGGTTATTTTGTGTAATGTGCATGTCATTCTTGTGTTCGTTTCATCTAGAAATACTTGTCCATAGGTGAAAAAATAAATATGTATATTGATTTATAGAAATATGTTTACAAGTGTTTATAAGTTATTTTAAAAGTAATATAGACTCTTCTACAAATTCTTGAAACTTGCTATACTTTGCTTTAAAGAACAACCCAACCAAGAATTAGATGACAACAAAAAAATATGATGTATCTAAAATTTAGTATTAATATATAATATATATTAGATCATAGTAGGGTATCTAATTTAATTTCGCTAGGGCCGGCACCGTGTAGTACCGGATAAAGGTATGAAAATTACAAGGATGTAGTGCCAATTGGCCCTATACGCTAAACTCACGGTAGTTTGAATCCTACTTTGGGTTCTTGCTCAACCTGCCTGAAAGAATGAAGTATTATGGTATCAAGTTGCAGCTTGCAGACCATGGACACCTAAACATCTGTAGATGATGTAGTGGACGTTGTTTCGGCCTTTCCATTACAAAATTGGCATATGATTGCGACTATACCTAAGGTCGGTGTCATGTTGTTCGAACTTCGAATTTTCTAAATCGAGCGCCAAGAGGCTGCCAAATTGTACTTTCGTTTTTAATGCTCAACTTATGAATGTGCTTGTTTTATCTTTCGAAATTTCCGCTCTCCATTCAGTTTCCGTAGGATTATCCTACTGTACCTTGCCTTCTAAGACGTGATCTTGTACTTGAACCACTATAATTTGTAGTATGGTTTTGTTCCGTGAGTTGCCTAATTTGCACCTAATCCACCGACAGGTGGATCGATGAAATGTTTCACTGGCAAAACGCATTTTGGCATTACTTTACCTTTTCCATTATGGATATAACTCACTTTTATGTTTAGTACTTCAGCAGTTGCTCACCCTATCCTCCCTGCTGCATCATGGATTCATGGACGTCTCTTTCCTAATTTTCAATGCCATGGTCTGCTTAACTAAACACCTAATCAAACACAACATAAGAACATTTACAACAGTTCATATTAACCTTCTATAAGATAGACGTGGATGAGATAGAACGAGCGTAGTGAATTACGCTATCTCTTTTGTTATATACTCAATTATAACATGAGAAACAAGAAAATTGAATATAAACGAGATGTCTACGCACAAGGCATTAAAACAAGCAATTGCATGAACGATCTTAGGGCTTGTGCACTGGTTGAGACAACAACTATCTCTAACCATTACCATGCTACTTATAGATATCAATAGATGCAACTTACACCGTGGTAGAAATGGCTACATGCTGTTTTAGATAGTTTGATCACACATAAAATTTCTTAATTCTCATATGGAGTTGACCCTTGCATTGGAGATGGCCTAATTTCTATGCACACTCTCCTCCATATCGTCATCTATCCTACGTAGCAAACTGTCGAGAGTGGGAAACCTGTCTCCCAATCATGAGCAACAAAATTTGTATGTGGGAGGAAGAGGTTTCGTGGAGAGGCTCACATGATCTTTCTCACGCTCTCTTGTGACTTGGAGGACTTGTCACTTTTTTATCATAGTTCGGGCCTCCTCAGGATAATAGCCCAACATCCAGCGATTTTGTTAACGTTGGACAAAAATAGCTCGGATGTGTACAAGATGGAGAATTACAAAGATCACTAGGAAACTGTTATGCTTGTGCTCCTTCTAACTATAGTGTCTTAAAGCTACTATGTCTTTTGGTAACTCTAATGAGCTTGCTGTCCTTCGTAGTGCAAAGCTCCTTTGTGGTGTTATCTTTTTGTTGCTTGCACCTTATGAGTCCTTGCTCCTAACCTTTTTGGAGCCTTGGTCCACATGCAGTAGACTAGATGACTTGTCACGATTTCTTGGTTGATATATGTCTTGTCATGATTAGGCTCTTGCTTGGATGATATGCTGGCGTCCCTGATGTGGACCCTGTCAGTGGGCTCACCTTTCCTGTAGTTGCTGTCTCATCAATATTAATGGAGCTTCAATGACCCCACCGTGGGTCCTATGAGTAGGCATATGCCTCCTGCTCGGCATTGTACTGTGAGGTAGTGTTACCCCTATTTCGTGGACGAGTGGCCTTTTTACCGGACATTTTGCCTTGCCACACGTTATGTGCGAGACTACCAATTTTCCTGTTTAAACCCGTTGTGATTACCCAAAGAGGCCTTTTTGCGATAATTCATCGTCACAAAACTTATAGATGGCTTAGAGCTAGCTACCGTGTACCATTGTACATACTATTAGTGGTGTGCATCGATGGCATATGGCTTATACAAACTGTTGTGCGGATTATCTATAGTGATGTGTATCGATAACACACGGCTTATAAAAAGCGATCATCTCATGCCGTTAGGAGATTACGATGGCAAAGAATATCTAGCTAGGATGTGTTGCAACTTGGTGGTGTCATACCTAGATCTACTTGATGGGCATATCTGTAATGGCACCATATGACACCTAATTGCGCAGTCTGAATGAATCATTTCATACGTAGAACGAGGGGAGCTGATGAATCCAATGGAAAAAAACTTGGATGTGTGTTTTATTTTAATATGTTATCATATACTGACTACTTGGTGGTTTGGAGCTAAGCATTGCTAGATGACATCTAAAGAAGCACAAACTGTCCAGCTTTTGCATATGCCCTTAAACCTTAAATGATCTGTCCAACTTTGTTACTTTACCAACCAGCCTTCCCCCTAGGGATGAAAATGGTACGGATAATTTCCGACCGACCGAGGCATAATAATATCCGAAAATATTAAGCCGGATAATTTTATGGATATCCGAATCCAACAAGGCGGATACGGTACGGATACAAATAATATCCGATGGATATTATCCGCGCTTTTCTTGGATAATACCCGATGGATATTATCCGATTAGGTAAATCCATCTATAAACTATCTCCATTATATTTCTACAGGATGAATGACCAACACATATAACAACTAGATTTATATGATTTTATATTTTTTTTGCTTTATCGGGTATGATACTTACACACCATCATTTTCATGACTATGAGCCATAAAGTTTAGTCACAAAGAGATAACTACATGTTTTTGGATATACTTATTTCTTTAGTATATGTTTTCGCGTATTATCCGAGAGAGTATCCGCGTCTGATCCGTATTTGTATCCGATATTATTCGTATCCGTATTTCTATCCGGTACTATCCATATCCGAATCCGTATCCGGTCAAACTAAATGGATCAAATACAATATGAGTGGTTTCCGATCCGTATCCGATCCGTTTCATCCCTACTTCCCCCCAACACGGAGGTATGAGAGCAAGCAGTAATTTTCTAATCTGAAGATGTCACCTAGTTCTTCTGGTTAATTAATTACTTAATCCTAGCTAGAGTTATCATGGATTAAAAGTCAATAATGACATAGTGTTATGCTCGAGTAAATGACACCTGAAGCTCTAAAAAAAATTGACACATGGACGTTCCTTTCTTAGGGTTATCACTAATCATTAGACGTGCCATGCCGATTGCGGGCAGCTGGCTACTGCGTTTATTCAAATAGAATTTCCCATATTTATTTCATAATCTCTCTATTATCAAGTTTTTGAAACATCGTCATTTTCAAAAACCCATGACATTGCATTGCACAGTAAAAATAATTTTAAATATATTTTTATTTAAAAAATAATTACATTTCGTCTAAAATCAACTTTGTTTGTAAAACTAATTTAATTTAAATAAAAAGGTCACAAAGCAAATAAAAGACTTGTATTTCTGTTTTATAAAACATTAACTAAGAAACTTTGTTGATTTGATTTTAAATTATATGTGGAAGTATCGTGACTCTCATTATTTATAATATATTAGTTATCTGTTTTTTCTCTCTTACGGTTGGATCCCGTCGTCCTATTCTTTCCCTCTTCCTCTCCAGGTGCCACCCCTCCTCCTGGCCAACTCTCTCTCTCTCTCTCTCTCTCCGACCCCTCCTTCCTTCTCTTTTCTTTCCTTTCCCTTCGGTTTAACTTGCAAGCTAAGTCAATTGCTTCTATGGAAAATTCTCAATTTCCTTCGTCTCCTTGGAAACACTCTCCCAGCATGGAAAAATTTGGTATCCTACCGATGTCCCATTCTCGCTATAAAATCCTCTACGATCCCCCTCTCTCTGACATTTCATTGCAATTCTTCATGGGTAAACTTCCTCGACCTCTTGTACTTCTCGTTGTTCGTTGGCGAACTGCACTGAATCTGTTTTCGCTCCTATACCGCAAGAGATGAACGCTGGATTACCGTGAGTTATTTGCCGGAGACCTCATCGTCATCCTTCCCACTGACGCCGATCTTTGCTGATTTGTGAACATTGTGCCGACCTCATCACATCCCCTATTCCTTGTTGCTCCTAAGCGTAGAAGTAATGTATCCAAAGGTTCTCCTAAGCGTAGAAGTAATGTGTCGGGGATAAAATCACGGCCCATTGCCATGGCCCACTCCCTGACGGCTCAATCGAACAGCCTACTAGGGCCCAGCTCCCTAGAAGGTTCTATCAGGCCCATGTGCATCCTGCCGAACAGCCTCCTGGCTGGCACGGTGCGTAATGGCTTAGGATTCCTGTTTGAGTCCGACTCGAATAGAGTTCTGCACGGCTACGTGAAGACCCGGACGTTGGTTTCCCGGATTGGAATAGACGTCGTGATCCCCAAGAATTGGAGTTTACCTTATCTACCTCAGGATATATTTGGCATGTATGAGTTCGTTACGATCTCGTAGTTAGCTCGGCCAGATTATCCCTCGGTAGGTCGGTTATCCAACACTATATAAACAAGGCCCCTACAGCGTGTAGAGGGCACGAGTTTACGGTCAATCCAGCACCTGATTTTAGGCCAAGAGACTTCGCATTGTTGCATATTGCTCTCTTGTACACACATAATCTCGCCGAGACCTGTTCGTCTCGTCGAGTTCCACCTTGTAATCCTCTTTGATATAAAGAAAGGCTAGACGTAGGGCTATTATCTCTCCTGAGAGGCCCGAACCAAGATAAAAACCATGTGTCTCCCTGTTGCTCGTTGATCGCTGTTTGCCTTGATCGACAGGACTTCTATCTCCCTTTTCTCAAGAACCTTAGTTGACTTGGGTCCGATATCCCAACCGTCGACAGTTGGCGCCGTCCGTGGGGATCAGTAGATCAAGTTTGTTTGAGTATGTCGAACTCGCTCTGCGACCAGGAAATTCTTCCCGAAGGGTATGACTCAGAAGAGCAGGATGTCTCATCCCCTGCCAGATAGGATCGATCCGTTCGATCTCGATCGCTTTTCGTATCTGGGACAAAAGTTTCCGGCTATGCTCCGGAGATGGTCTTAGATCAAGCTCCCGTCATTGACGATGATTATGGAACCGATGATCTTTACGCCGGTTTAGATCTTTCGGATTTCGGGGCCATGTCGGTGGATTCCTCCTATGGCGACACAGTGATGACACCGTCCAGTGTCCCCTCGCACGGCCGTCGCAGCATCAACATGGCCGACGCAGGAACTTCGGAGAATCCTGCGGGGGCTGCGGCAGCCGAAGAGATTGAGCATGTTAACTCTGCTCGGCAACAAGATGGATCTGCAACGATTGCTCGCGAGTAAGATGTTGTTCGCCGCAGTCTGAATGCTTCGATCAACAAAACTCTGGCACAGATTCGCGATCAGCGCAAGCGTCAGCGACGCAACCCTCCTCGCGTACCTACACCAGATCCCCCGGCAGAAGTTCCACCTTCTCAGGATGAATCCCCGAGCAACCAGACTCCGTTCGGGCAAGACGCGGATGCTTCAGGGATCCCAGGACCCCTAGATCAGAGTCGGGAACGACTCCAGGCCATGGCAACGGTGCTCAGATCCACCAACCAGGTCGATCTCGCCCGCATGGGCGATGCTGTTGCTTCTCACCTTGAGCGACTGGCCGAAGGCCTTAAGTCCATAGGTGAAGTTAACACATCATCCGGCAAATGCGATCGGCCGTCCGGTGGATTCGACAATGAAGCGCCCGATCGATTGCGTGAGCATCGTCACCGTCAAAGGACGACTCGCCGCGAGCAAGATACCCGTCGTCGCCGTCGCTCGCCAAGTCCCTGTAGTCATCGCGACCACAGAGGCAAGCGCGCGCGCGACGATCACGGACGATCCCCTCGGGAAGAGCGCATCGTAGCGACCACGAGGAAGGAGCGTGGAGGATTATCACGGAGGGAGTTCCTCCAGGTAGAGTCCTCCCGCTCAACTAGAGTTCCTCCGCGCAACAGAACCAACGTCTTTACAAGATTAGGTGCTGCAGGAGAAGGTGGCCGGGCGTATGCCTTGGGTTGCAAGGCTTTCTCTGATGAGCTCCGCGCTGTCAGGTGGCCTTCTAAGTTCAAACCTAGCCACGTGGAGAGATACAATGGGACCCAGAACCCAGAGGAGTTCCTCTCCATCTACGCTACTGCCATCATAGCAGCCGAGGGTGACGAGTTAGTAATGGCGAATTACCTTTCGACTGTTCAATCAGCAAGAAGGTTCCATCAGCTCTTGGGACCAGCTTTGTGACGCTCTGATCGCCAATTTTCAGAGCTGTTACGTGCGTCTGGGCAAGGAGGATGATCTGCACCAGATGATCCAAATGAACGGGGAGACCCTCCGCAACTTCGTGAAGCGTTTCATCAAGATCCGCAACACGATCCCGAACATCTCGAACGAATCTGTTGTCCACGCCTTCAAAAACGGAGTCCGCGACGAGCGGCTCACCCAGGATCTCGAGATCAATGAGACCTGGACCACCAACGACCTGTTCAAGGCGGCTGACCGCTATGCCAATGCGGCAGAGCGTGTTCAATACAAGAAAGCATTCGACAAGAGTGAGCTGCCCGCCCAGCCTGGTGTGGATGAGAAGAAAAAGAGTAGCAACAATTCTGGTGACAAAAAGTCCCAGAAGAAGAAGAGCAAAGGTGATGCGAACAACACCGTCGCCGGTTTAGATCGCGCACCTCCTCCCAAAGACAGGCAGAAGAAGCCCAGTAATAACTATAAGGGCAAGAACCCCGCCCAGGGAGGCAATCAAGGCAAGAAAGGTCATAGTAACCGATACTGCCAGTTCCACCAGCACTACGGGCACGATATCCGCCATTGCAGGACCTGGGCTGCAAAGCTCGAGGATTTCTACAATGGCAAGGGCCCATGCCCACCTTGCCCAAAAAAGGTAATGCCGGCAAGGATAAGCGCCAAGTCGATGGTGGTGATAGGGACGACGATGATGAATATCAGGAGCCCGTGAACCATATCGCCGTCATCTTCGGCGGCTCCTCTGCTTATCCCTCTCGGCGCAGCCTCAAGGAAGCTGCTCGAGAGGTCCACAACGTTGAGAAGGGCAGACCACAGCCCGAATCGATGAAGTGGACCGAGGTTTCCATCTCCTTCTCTCAGGAGGATTGCCCCACTGGGATGACCAAGCCTCAGCGGCTCCCACTGGTGGTCGCTCCGACCATCAGCAACGCCAGAGTTGGCCGTGTATTGATCGACGGCGGGAGTGCTTTGGACTTGCTTTCTGCCAAAGTCTTGGACGAGATGCAGATTCCTCGCTCCAAGCTCAAAGAGGTCGCGATGCCCTTCTATGGAATTGTGCCGGGAGAAGCTGTTAAGCAGTTGGGGCAGATTGTTCTACCCGTCACCTTCGGCAGCCCTAGCAACTTCCGGACAGAGTTGATCACGTTCGACGTGGTCGACTTTCCATCTGCCTACAACGCGATTTTGGGCCGGCCATCTCTTGGCAAGTTCATGGCCGTGTCCCACCATGCATACCATTGCGTGAAGATACCGAGCCCCAACGGCGTGATCACGGTCAAGGGCTACAAGGCTGCTCTCGATTGCAACGAGCAATCCCTTACCCTAGTCGACCAGCTTCCACCACGTGGTCCCGAAGTTCCGCAGACCAAGTCTGCCCGACCCAAGGTCTCTGTCCAGCCAGGGGGAGAGACCAAAGAGGTTCCGCTGTCTCTTGATGACTCTTCCAAGACAATTCACTTGGGGGCCAATCTGGACCCCAAATAGGAAAGCGAGCTCATTGCCTTCCTCCGAGCTAATGCAGACGTGTTTGCCTGGGAGCCGTCTGACATGCCCAGGGTCCCAAGGAAGGTTATCGAGCACAAACTGGCAGTTCGGCCAGACAAAAAGCCTATTCGCCAGAAGCTTCGACGCTTTTCGGACTTCAAGCAGGGGATCATCAAGGATCAGCTTGGCAAGCTGCTCGCTGCTAGTTTCATCCGCGAGGTTGATCACACCGAGTGGCTGGCCAACCCTGTCATTGTAAAGAAGAAAGGCAGCAAGTGGAGGATATGTGTCGATCACACAGATTTGAACGCTGCTTGTCCTAAGGACAATTTTTCGCTGCCTCGCATAGACCAGCTGGTCGACGCGACTACGGATGCCCAGCTCTTGAGTTTTTTAGATGCTTACTCCGGTTATCACCAAATAAGTATCTCCCCCGAGGATGAAGAGAAGACTGCCTTCATCACCCCCTTCGGCACTTTCTGCTATACGACCATGTCTTTCGGTGTGCGCAATGCTGGTGCCACGTTCCAACGCTTAATGGAGAAGACTTTCCTGGAACAGCGCGGAAGGAACCTGAAGGTCTATGTCGACGACATAGTTGTAAAGAGCAAGTATGCTCCAGATCATGTAAAAGACCTGGCCGAGCCTTTTTGTAATCTCGCCAAGCATCGAATTAAATTGAATCCAGAGAAGTGTACCTTTGGTGTTCGATCTGGAATGTTGTTCGGCTATGTCATCGGTTCGCAAGGAATCTCTGCTAACCCTGAAAAAATCGAGGCCATTGAAAACATGCAGACTCCGACTACCGTCAAGGAAGTTCAGAGCCTAACAAGACGGATGGCTGCTCTGAGCAGGTTTATTTCCCGTCAAGGCGAACGCGGGCTGCCCTTCTTCAAGGCCCTGCGCAAGCACAATGGTTTCGAGTGGACAGAGGAGGCTGACAGATCCTTCCAAGATCTAAAGCAATACCTGTCCAACCCACCTGTCTTGACTACCCCGCGACACGGCGATCAGCTTTTACTGTACCTTGGCTGCACACCACAAGCGGTGAGCGCGGTCTTGACGGTGGAAAGGGAAGGCATCCAGCGGCCAATCAATTACGTGAGCGAGTGCTTCATGGATCAAATGAGCGTTATCCTAAGGTCCAGAAGTTGCTCTATGCCTTGCTCATGTCCTCCAGGAAGCTTCGCCATTACTTCCAGGCTCATCAAATACTAGTCCCGACCAAGTTCCCTCTGGGAGAAATCCTACGGAACAAGGAAGCCGGCAGACGTATAGCTAAGTGGGCAATGGAACTAACAGAGTTCAATATTCTGTTTGCTGCCCGAACTGCTATTAAATCGCAGGTCCTGGCTGACTTTGTCGCCGAATGGACTTGTCCGCCCAAATCCCAGGAAGCTCCCGAGAAACCTGAAGAAACCCTCTGGACCATGTTTTTTCATGGCTTGCGCACTGAAAACTCGGGGGCTGATTTTGTTCTCATCTCCCCTCAAGGAGAGCAACTCCAGTATTCTGTCCAATTACATTTTGCGGCGACTAACAACGTCGCGGAGTACGAGGCCCTCCTCGCGGGACTAAGAGCGCGCAAGTCGCTCGGTGTCCAACGGCTGACTGTGAAGGGAGATTCACAGCTGGTCATCAACCAGGTCAACAAGGAGTATCAGTGCTGCGATGACTCAATGACGCGATACCTGGTTGAAGTGAGGAAGTTGGAGCGGCACTTTCGATTCTTCGAGGTGCTCTTCGTGCCTAGGAAGGACAACTTTCTGGCCGACCAGCTGTCCAAGTTTGAATCCTCACGTGAACCTGCTCCGGCAGGGGTGCTCGTCGAGCATCTTTACAAGCCCTCTATCACGTCTCCGGACGAGGCAACAGAGACAGGTGGTGCTGTCTCCGTCATCGAGCAGGCTGCGGACTGGACAACGCCATTTGTCCGGTACCTTGCAGATGGGATCCTGCCCAACGACGAAGCCGAGCGTTCCCGGCTTATAAGGCGTGCTAGTTCATACAAACTTGTGGACGGCATCCTTTACCGCCAAGGTGCTCTTGCAGTCCTCTCCAAATGCATCTCTCAACAGGAGGGTGTGTTCCTTCTTAGGGACATACACGAGGGTGCATGTGGCAACCACGTCTCCTTCAGGACTCTGGTCGGCAAAGCGTTTCGCATGGGTTATTACTGGCCCACTGCGTTACAGGATGCCTGAGATGTGCTAATTAAGTGCAAGGCATATCAATTCCACGCTCGGAAGGCCCATAAGCCCGCCCAAGAGCTCCAAACAATCCCCCATCATGGCCTTTCTCCACATGGGGTCTAGATTTGCTCGGCCCGTTCCCCAAGGGGTATAAGGGCTACACACACTTGCTCGTCGCCATTGACACTTTCACAAAGTGGATTGAGGCATCGTCTGTGTCATCTCTTTACGCCAAAACGGCTGTGCGCTTTTTCAAGAGCAACGTGATTACGCGCTTCGGGATTCCCCATAAGCTGATAACTGATAACGGTCTCCAGTTCAGAAGCGAGCTATTCCAGAATCTCGCGAATACTGGGCACCAATATTCGCCGCCTGCGTGGCACATCCACAGAGCAATGGAGCAGTCAAGCGAGTTAACGGATAGATCGTCCAGGGTATCAAACGGTGCGTGTTTGCGGCACTCCGCGAGCACATCAAAGCCTGGGTTGACGAAGTTCCTTCCGTCCTCTGGGCCGTTCGCACCACAGCCAGCCGGGCAACCGGGGAAACTCCTTTCCAACTGGTCTACGGTGCAGAAGCCATCTTGCCCGCCGAAATAATACTCGGCTTGCCTCGCACGAGCTCGGCCAACTTGGTCGATTCAGAGCAAGAGCGCTTGCTTGAACTCGATCTCCTCGAAGGCATACGCAACCGGGCACAAGTTAAAATGGCACGCTACCAGAAAGATCTTCGCCGGCACGCTGCCAAATCTGTTTGACCAAGGGCTTTGAAGGTGGGCGACCTCGTTCTGCGCCGCGTCCAGAACCTGTCCAATGCCAACAAGTTAACTCTCCGTTGGGAGGGTCCGTTCACGGTCGTTTCTACTACTCGCCCGGGGGCTGTTCGCCTGGCAATGGAGGACGGGAGAGAGCTGACCAGCACTTGGAACATCGACCAGCTTCGTAAGTTCTTTGTGTAGGTCTTTCGTGTGTTTGCTTAGCTCCGCGCTTTTTGTCAAACTTCGCGCCTTAGTTCGTCCAAGTCTCTCGGGCTGCCATGTAAAGTTCAATCCATTAAACAGTGAATTCTCGCGGCCCCCTACGGCCCTTTTCACTACTTGCCTTCTCATACTACTATTTCTCTCTGGTAACGCTTGATGGCTGCCCGGTCTTGCAAACTCTTGGCTCCGCGATCTTCAGGGTTTCCCTGCCCGTATCTCGCTTCAACAAGTTCCTAACTCAGAGTTGCGTAACACGGCTTCCAGCCTTGCGGCTAGGCCTGCTCTCGTAAGCCCTCCGCGGCAGAGGCACTTACCGCTCACGGCACAACCACTTGGCGGAGTTCGCTCTCATAAGCCCTCCGCGGCAGAGGCACTTCCCTTGTTTGGTTACCTTCGGAATCGTCTAAATTACGTTAACGAGCAGTTCCTAGAACAAGTCGATCAGGATACGGGTGTTGCTCTATCTCTCTACGCACGTGCTCGAATTCGCAATCTTAGGTTTTCGAGCATCGTCCGTACCGAGGGCTAGGGTGTCGCTCTTTCTCTTGTGCACCTGTTCGAGTTCGCAAACTCAGGTTTTCGAGCAAATGGACAACGGGGGCTGGGAGTTAGGCTAAGCGTTCTACCGTTTTTCTTAAAACTTCCTAGCGCTATTTCGCCTTTCTCTTAGTTTCTGTTCGCCCTTGTCTTTTTGCTGCTCTTTTTTGCAGGGAAAAGGTAAGTCTTTATTTACATAACCAAAAGTTTGCAGGTACAAAGTCCCTTTCGGGTTACAGCCCTACTGCTACTTAGAAGCAAGCTGCTCCTTTAGCTCCTCAACCACTAACTTGAGGCGGGGACTTCCCCTTAGGCTTTGATCCCTTCTCTGGTTTCAGCTCGGAGACGCTCGGTTTCCTCCTTGCTGTGCTTGGCCTGCTCTTTGGCCTCAGCGCGAAGGGCCTCGACCTCTTCGGTCTTGACCCGCAGCTCCTCGGCCAGGTTTTCTCTCTGGCTAAGGCGCTGCTCGGTGGCCTCGAGCTGCTCGGCCATCTTCTTGGTCCTTTCTTCCGCGGCCTGAGCCCTCTCGGCCAGCTCGCGATGCTCCTCGGCTCCTCCCGGATAGAGCCGCGGGGATGGATCCCTCTCCCCGGTCAGCTGAGCCCTGAGCTCCTTCACCTCCGCCACAGGCAATTCCGGCTTCGCTCATGCCATGAGCTCTTCCTCGAGCCATGTCATGCGGCGTTGTCCGCGGAAAGCTCCCATGACAGCGCTGCGTTCGATGGCGACGCCTTCCTCGAAGTCCGCCATGGTGACCCGCAGGACCTAAGTGAGAGAAGAACGAATCTGTTAGGCTAAGTTGTTGGTGACTCTAACAGACAAGTTCCCGTTTGAAATTTACCTCTCGAAGCCTGCCCTTCAAGTTTTTGCGCAGGCGCTCCCCGAGCCCGTGGGTTGTAAAATCCTGGATGCTCGGGCCGCAAAGACGGGTTTCCTTCACGCTTCGCTTCGCGAGCGCTTCGCCTGGGGCAAAGGCGACGGGCGAGACCTCCTCGCCCTCATCCCTCTGCCTCTTCTTTCGCTCGAGTGACCTCGGGCAAGACTGGCGCCGCTCCCCTTGGTGACGCCGGTGGGATCACGGGCAGATCAAACCGCGCCTCCTGCTCACGATCACCTTCTTGCTCCTCGGCGACAGGCTCCTCGCCCTGTTGGCCAGGAGTTGCCGTCGCCACAGGGACAATCTCCCCCTGCGACGAGGTGCCCGGCAGGACCGCCCGCTCGTTCCCACCTCGGGCAGCCGGAAGAGCCAACACTTTGGCTCCGCTCTTCGTGGTGCCGTGTGCCGCTTCTTCCGCTTCCAGTCGCTCCATCGCGCTCTTCAGCGCGTCGAGCTGTTCACTGGAGCCCGGCGGAAGCACGCTCCACGCTGCCAGTTTGTCCTTGAGAGCGAGCAGCCTCACTGCCCGTGACGCACCGTATAGATGCTCAGGCAGCAAGGATCGCTCAAACGCCGCGCCTGCGTCGTCGGTGGCGATCTTCTCCTGGACAGCTGATGATGAACAAATACTCTAAGTCCTATGCGGTTGGGTGGAACGTGAAGAGCAAATTTCACCATTACGTACCTGTTGTAGGGGGCTTGGTCTTCTTGCGCCTCTTACTCGGGGGCTCCTTGGCTTCCTCGCCTTGGCCTCCAGAAGCTTGCGGTGACAAGCTTAGCTCCTTGCTGAGCTGAGCGCTCTTTTAGCGCAACGCAAGAAGTTTTTCCTTGCACGCAACCTCCTCCTCGAGCCTCCTCTGCTCGGCGATCTGTTGCAGCCGTTCCACACGGCCCGGATGAGCTTGTGTAAAGCGCTTTAGCCAAAGGGACAGGTTCCGTACCTCTTCGTCGCTTTGCTCGGTGAGGAGGGATGGACTTGGGGTTCTCCCCTCGGCTGGCCGCGCTCGTGCTTAACTTGCCCGGTGCGCTTCTTCGCCACAGGGGGCTTTAGGGACGGTTGGCGACCGTTGCGGCGCGGCGAGCTCCGTGTCGGCGCAGCGGCCACCCATGGCTTCTCGGCCATCTTGGCTTTGCCCTTCCTCGCTTCCTCGGACTCGGAGAGCTCCTCGACGATTCCCCCGAGGATCAGCTGGTTCTCCTGCGTATTTGGGAAGCGGATGTTGGCACGCTCTAATCGTGTAAATCTTGTGAACCGAGTGGGTTTTTGTAACTTACCTCGGGTGTGCGGATGAGCACGTTTCTTGGACATATGTAGGCCACCTCTCCAGTGACCTCGCCGTCCTTCCTAGCAGCTTTCAGCATGGAGTCGACTTTCTCGGTCACCCATGCGTCGGTTGGTTGCACTGCTCGAACAGAAGAAAGCATTTGTTCTTAGTTCCTGTTCGGATGAAATCATCGAAAGTGGTTGAGTGTTTAGAGGACTTACCCGTGCTCTCCCTGGTGATGTCCTCCCAGCCTTCTATCTTGTAGAAGGGGTAGGATCTCCTCCGCAGCGGACAGATCCTGTTCGCTGTGAAGTCCCGGATGATCTCCCTGCCCGTGAGCCCGAGGCCCACGAGGGAAGCGATCGTCAAGGTCAAGTACCAATCCTCGTCGGACAGCTCAGGCCGAGGCATTGGCGTTCCCTTCGCCGGAGCTTGTCCGGCGAAGACGAGTTTGCTGTCGTCGCTCCGCTTGGTGTAGAACCACCTCATCCACCACGCGCCCATTGAGTCGAGCAGCGGGGGACGAGGGTACGGGACGTTGTCGGCGGTTGCCCGGAGCTTGAGGTAGTAGCACCCAAGTCCGGAAGCGGCGGAGCTGCTCCTCGTCACTGTGTAGTAGTGAAAGAACAGCCCCCCGATGGATCGATTCCCAGATAGCCCTCGCACAGGTGTGCGAAGACGGCCATCTGGAGGATGGAGTCCGGGTTCAAGTTGGCCACCTCCAGTCCGCTGATGCTCAAGAAGGCCTCCACGAAGTCTCTTTCGGAAGACCTTAACCCGAACACGGCGAAGTGCTCGAAGTTCACGAACTCATCTTCGCGTGGCTTCGGCATCTCCTCTTCCCCGGGCAACCTCCAACTGCCGGTGTCGATGTGCCCCTCGGCTTCTAAAGCCTTCAAGTCCTCCTCGGTCATGCTAGTGCCGGAGAACTTGGCCATAGCAATCCTCAGGGTTGGACGAACAGGTTTGAGAGTGGAGTTTGGCAATTGATGCTTAGCGCGTTTGGAATAAGGCTTGGGAAGGAAAGGTGCGTGAGAGCGGAAGTGGCAAGCCGCGGGCGGCTTGGGTGCTTTTATAGTCCCAGGCGAGCAGCTCTGCAATGGATTTTCGCCACAAACGGCTAGTTTTTTACTGCAACGGCTAAGTAAAAACGGTCGTCCGTTTTCACTGCGCAGCGTAAGTTACCGTTGAGATCTGCCAACTGCTACTTTTTCCAGTGTCTGCACTGAGGACTGGGTGCTCTGCTCGGACAGATGTTGTTCCCTGTTCGATGCAACAGAGTTGCTCGGTACTGATCGGGTTTGCTCGGTTCCGGACAAGTCCTGTTCGGGAGAACCATAACCTGCTTGGTCGTTTGTTGCACGTCTTCGTAGCAGCAGTATTTCCCTCTTCGTGACTTGGAGTCTCAAGAGAAAGACCCCACTCTAGTGAGTTCTTCCACTTGAGTCTCGGGGGCTAGCTGTTGGGGATAAAATCACGGCCCATTGCCATGGCCCACTCCCTGACGGCCCAATCGAACAGCCTATTAGGGCCCAGCTCCCTAGAAGGTTCTATCAGGCCCATGTGCATCCTGCCGAACAGCCTCCTGGCTAGCACGGTGCGTAATGGCTTAGGATTCCTGTTTGAGTCCGACTCAAACAGAGTTCTGCACGGCTACGTGAAGACCCGGACGTTGGTTTCCCGGATTGGAATAGACGTTGTGATCCCCAAGAATTGGAGTTTACCTTATCTACCTCGGGATATATTTGGCATGTATGAGTTCGTTACGATCTTGTAGTTAGCCCGACCCGATTATCCCTCAGTAGGTCGGTTATCCAACACTATATAAACAAGGCCCCTACGGCGTGTAGAGGTCACGAGTTTACGGTCAATCCAGCACCTGATCTTAGGCCAAGAGACTTCGCATTGTTGCATATTGCTCTCTTGTACACACATAATCTCGCCGAGACCTGTTCCTCTCGTCGAGTTCCACCTTGTAATCCTCTTTGATATAAAGAAAGGCTGGACGTAGGGCTATTATCTCTCCTGAGAGGCCCGAACCAGGATAAAAACCCTGTGTCTCCCTGTTGCTCGTTGATCGCTGTTTGCCTTGCTCGACGGGATTTCTATCTCTCTTTTCTCAAGAACCTTAGTTGACTTGGGTCCGATATCCCAATCGTCGACATAATGTATCCAAAGGTTATAGTCACTGAGTTCGTAGGAGTTGTCACCGACACAGCCCCCCTTCCTTCCCCTTCGATCGGCCATGTTGTCGCACCGCCTTCGCCGTCCCAGGGCCAGGCCAAGAACATCCCCGCCATCCCCTCACCATCCTATGATGTTGCCCCTTTCCCCTGCCCCGGCCACTTGCCGGCATGTCGCGCCATCATGCTGCCATGCCCACCACCACCTCCTCGTCACGCCACCATTTTGCACCTTTCCACGCCAATCCGAGCGCACCACCGCCTCACACTTGCCTCCCCCTATCTCTTAGAACCCCTGCCCTCTCCATCCCATCGATGACAACCTACCTGTCGTGTGCCCCTCAGTCATGCCCTTTTTCTCATTTGGGTCGTCGAGCCAGTTGGGCCGCGCCCCTGCCTCCTTCCTTGGCTGGGCCGAGACGACGCCAGGCCACTTCACTAGGCCACCTCCCTCCACCCTGCGCTAGGCCGAGCCAACGTGTCGTGCCTCGGGCTAGGCCGAGCCCACACTCCCCTCCTACCTTTGCTCACTAGGCCGAGCCAAGCTAGCGTACCCACAACTCTTTTTCTTTTATTTGTTAAAGCAATAGAACTTGTTTATTTAGTACGTTGAGACATACAAATGCTAACATTTGAAAAAAAATTTATAATGTTTGTAAAATCAAGAACTACCGCTCTGCAAGTTTTTATAATTATGTAAAATAGTTTTATTTACTGTTATTATTTAGTTTTAGGAAAATGACTCTAAATGACTCTTTAATTTTTGCAAACTTAATTACTATGAAAATAATTTTTTAAATTTTAGAAAATTGCATGATCTATTTTTTGTATATTAAATTTAGCATGTGCATAAATATTCATTCATTTTATTTTCCCCTATTATGATTATTTGTATTTTCTAAGTTAGATTCGTTTGCTGTCAATCCCTCAAAGAACGTTGCCATCAATCCTACTGAGCATGCTGATCAAGGCAAGTTCATGTTGACCCATGTTGCAAATCCCATAATTGCTAGTGTTTTGATAGATAAATTGAATGCTATATTAAACATAAAATGCTAATTGCCTTAGGTTGCTAGTTAATGTCCCAATTAATATTGAAATTGTTTTTTTGAGAGGATAAAAAGAAATCGCACACAACTCACTCCCTAACTTATAACCCCTAAACTAACACGCATGCACACGCGTGCGCCCTAACACACGCTATAAACAGCAACTGCCCCAAAGGACAACAATTATGCATCAAGGCACACGCGTGTGCGTACCCTTACAACTCTAGGAAAATCCTAGAAAAATGTGACACACGGAGCCAAACTTGAGGTTTGAACTCTGGTGGGTAGCACTGGCACTGCAACATCTACTACTAGACCAAAGCCTCGTCCCCATATTGAAATTGCTATGATCACGCCTTTGCCACCTTAGTATTATTATTATTTAATGATTCTTATTACCTTCCTTGTTTAGTTTATTTAAAACTTGCTTAGAATTGTCATTAATCAAATATTCTTTTGATATGATGAATTTATCTCGATAAATGGTTTGTTGGTGCAAATTCTCTTTTTATGATAGATGGGAATATCATGCTGAGGGAATTGGTAGAGCAAGGTAGTGGGTGCTACCTGTGATTTCCAAATGGTTTTAAACTCTGATTTGGGTGGATCGTTGCAAGGGTGCACGATATTTTGGGGCCAGTGTTAAAACCACCCAGGTTCATAAGGACCGACACCTTGTGGATATAAAAACTAAGTACAATAGTCCGACCATTGAGTGCTTGGCAAGTGCACCCTAGTTGATTAGCGTTCATATTATTAGTTCGGGCATTCCAGAAGACGACATAAGAAATGGATATCGACCACATTTTATAACGCATAAGAGGGGACTTCTGTCAACTAAACGTACTAGTATAACAGTGGAATCCTTAATGGGAATTTCTAAGCTAGAAGAAGGTTGGTCAAAGACTGTGGTGTTCATCCCGCTTTGGGTGACTCTAGGGGATGTTCATTTCTCGTGAGTAAAGCGTACAAACTTTGAAGAGTAGAAACTTTCATCAAAATCGTGCCCATGATCAAGGGTGGACGACGGTGAAATGATCACAATAGTAGTTTTATTCCCTCCCCCTTTATTTATTTATGAACGGGTTTTGCTATCCTGCGGTGCGTGCTGTAAGGATATTATGAAAACCACTGTCAGCACTGTGAGATAGCTAGTTTTTGGGAAACCCTATTGGTGCTAAAATTTCAAAGAAAAGAATTCAAATGGCATTACCCATTTGCAAAACACTTTCAAATGATTAGGAGACATTTGTTAAAATTGTCTTTAATCAAATAAACTGAACCACTCCTTGGAACCACCTTGCATTAGTTAGTTGGCTTGCAAGCATATGTTAAATATACTCAACCTCGTGTTATAACCATGGGGCTGCTCAATCCAACGAGCAGTTCTTGGCTCACAGTGCTATGAGTTTGAGGGAGAGGAGTACCACGAGGAGGAGTTCGCTGCTGTAGTTCAAGACGAAGACTTTGACGACATTTAGGAGTTTGTCTTACAGTTTGCCCGTGGGATATGTTTATTTGTTACTTTACTTTGAAGTTGAACTTATTATTTAATGTTCCCGCCATCTAGGCCAGCTAGCGTGCCTAATATCTGTAATAATTGCAATGTTGACATGCACACTATGATGTAACAAAATCACTACGATGATTGTATTTAGTTCAATGTTTTTAAAATCTGTGTGTACTAGATTATTTGATACAGGAACTAAAATAGGTAAGACACAAGAGAAAACCGACTCCGGTTTCAGGTCCCAACTGTTTTTAGGATATGCTAACTTTGATCACATTTTTTAACCAATTCTCTAGCACATTTTTTATTGCTCTTCTTGGAATTTAACTATTCTGCATGAAATGTGTACAAATTTTCATGTGAAATTCATATGTTTGCAAACGGGCATGGGATAGCATGCATTTTATCAACTCAGCATCAAAGAAGCAAGCAAGAAAATCATCCATCGCCAACGCTTAATACATAGGAGTACTAATCAATTTACAGTAATATATATATATATATATATATATATATATATATATATATATATATATATGTATTGTATTGTATTGTATTGTATAAAGATCGGTAGAAAGCTCATATATTATGGCAAACATGCACCGGCAGTGAGGTTTGCTGATGCAACTGTTGGTTCATCGATTTCAGTGCGTAAGTAGGCAGTTAGGCAGGCCTTTTTGTTGCTACTGCACAATTTTTAAGTACTGTGGTACTGCAGTTGTATAATGGCAACATAAAGCGCACACTAATGTAGGCACCAGTTGGCTCGTGCAAGAAGAATTATTGGGACCAATAAAGAAACCACCTTAAACAAGTCCAGAAATTAATAATACTACTGTAAGTTTACTCGACGTAGCCCGAGATTTCAGCAACATGATTGATACTACAAAGTACAGACGCTGAGCGGCTCACCCAAATCGTTCATATGATTTGGTCGTGTCATTAGTTCTCATTGCTCAACCATAGGTTTTTTTTTTGGCAGAGTTTGGTTTAACAACAATTAATTATGAGTATTGTTCATGCCTATATGTAGAAACAAGTATCAAATAAGCTATAACATTGTCTAAAAAGCCAGCTTCAGCTCCTTCATCTGGACGCGCCTTGCCGCTTCGCTTCGACTTTCCTCGCTGGACCCGTCACACTGGCAATCGAAATCTAACCTACCGCTTTGGTAGGAAATTGATGTCGCTTAAGATGCCAACCCAAAAGCGACCCTCTCCATTGCCATCGGCACCATTTGGCATCTCTGGCTCGAGCGGAATAACCGTGTTTTTCGCTCATCCGAACGACCATCGGACGTTGTCTTTCGGCAACCTCTAGATGACCTGCGGCTATGGGCAACCGCAGGAGCGCATTTTGTAATCTCTTAATTCTTTGTACGTCCTCTGGGGGGAGGGGTTTAAAACCCCTAACTCTGTAAAGCTCTTCTATTTTGATCAATAGATGACAGCTCTCCTGCCCTTTGCTCAAAAAAAAATACAATAATGTTTATCTGAAATAATGAACATTTCTTCTGAGAAACTGAAGCAAAGAATAATTACTACCTCACTTAGGGTCTTTGATTTGCAAGATTCTAAAAAAAAATAGTAAGAAACACATGATTAGAGTGTCTTGGCTTCATGAATTCAAATAAAAACATTAATTTTAAGATGATTAGATAGATAATAGAGCGAAGAAGAGAGAAATTGCATTGGAATTCTTACTACTGTTTCAGCATCCCGTAATTTGAATTGTAATAAAGAGAGTGGAATTAAAATCCCGGTATGAATGTGTTTGTTTGCCACTAGAATCGTTCAGAATTGGAATCAATGATTCCCTATGCGATTTTAACCCATGCTATTTTATTGGGACACCTATCTCCAAAACCCTATCGAGAACGATCATCTGGTGGGTATTGGCCTCCGCTTAGCTAGGATCCTCTATGCCCTCTCACTCGATCCTCACCACCTCTCGCAAATTTGCAATCTCTCCCTCCTTTTTGCCATCCATGCCTCAGCAGTGCAAAGGAATGCATGCTTATGCACAACAATAGAGAAAGCATGCTTATTGTAAACCTTATCTTTATTTTCTCTACTTTGTTTTTATATATCTCTAATGGGATAGACTAAAAATTGAATTAGCTATTACATATCAAAGGCTATTGAAGATATTTCGATGTTAGTGTTCCTATGCATATTTATATGCAAGCATAACGTACAACCAAACTTTGCATTTCAAGGATCAAAACAAGTCATCTACTTAATTTTATTAGTTTGTTTACTTTACTGCTTATGTGTCAATCTTTATGCCTAGTGAGGTTTGACCTTTTTGTTTGCTTGACAACTTCATGCGTCATAGACACATAATATTCTATTAAACAAACTAGTTTCATGGATGATATTTTGGATTATATTCTTGCACTTATGTATTATGTATGCATGAACATTTTATTTTGGTGACAACCTTTTATCAATATAACTACCTAGATTTTGTTTAACATGGTGGTATAGAAAAAAATTCTTGCTGCTAGATTAAAATTTTAGTGGCTCTTTTTGATGATTATGGCATGTTCTTCAGAAATGCTATTGTTGGTGACTTGGCGTTCTCATGTGTTTGTGCGTAACTCAATGTTCATGTGATGGTTATTGTTGTCATAGCATCAACTTCATGAGCTCTTTACCGGTTGCTTTGGCACTAAATTGTAATAGCTGTATAAAAAAGGTGCAATAGAGGGAAAAAGTTGCATAACTATGATATTTCGATGTGAAAACTTTTGTTTCCTTATGAAGCTGGTGGAAACTAGCATTGATTTTACGTTGATGGCACCATAACAACATAAGGAATTCATTTTATTTCACAAATCCATCTGACAACCAAACATAAGCATTGGAGCCTAGAATCCAAATCATAGAAATTTCATTTCAAGTGGAAGTGATATTGGAATCCAATTATATTTTATCGATTCAATTCCTCGATGTCAAACAGGGTGTTCAAGGATTCCAAACATGAAGCATGGTCCGTGTTGGAAATCCCCCTAGATTTTAGTGCCTCTTTGATTAACGAGATAATCAAAACACATGAATAGAAAATTGTATAAATTTAGATGTCTAGCCGTGTTAACTTATATACGATATGATTTAAATCCACATAAATTATTTGAGAAAGATGTTTGATTATAGCATAAGAAAATACGAGAATTTTAAGCTTACATATTAACCGAGCAGAGATATAGAATGCACGAAGGATGAGAGAAGCTTGCATTGGAATTCTAAAAAAAAATGAAAAAGGAGGTTACACCATATAAGCTCGCAATTCTTCATATTTGGACAACAGTACGAAGTTTCTCTAGAGCAATTATTCAAATCAAACTTCCTTTGGTTTCTTTTCTCTCTTTGATTAGATTCCTCTATTTTTTTTTCCTTTGAATCAAATTGGCTCAAAAGAAAAACTAGCTATCATACAAAATTTGTTTGAAGTAATAATGCAAATTAAGGGTTAAATCAAATGCTATTGCAATTTGATAAAACAAATGTTACAGTAAGATAAATAAAATGTTGCAATATGTATAAACTACAATTTTGCATATATAAAACAAATGTTGCACAAAAATGGTCAAAGTGTTGTAGTAACCAAACTGTTGCACCAAATCGGACAATTGTTCCGGTGTGTCAAACAAAACATTGCAGTGTGTTAATCTAAAATATTGCATCATGATCAAATGGTGCAGTAATTAAAATAAAATGTTGTAGCATGTTAAATAAAAATTTTGCAGTTTGTTAAATCAAATGTTGCAATAATGAAAAAGCTGCTGCAACATTGAAAAGTAAGCACAACAACGCTGAAAAGTAGTTGCTACAACATTGAAAAATAAGCCTTGAGAAATTTAAAAGTAACTGTTGTAACATTTAAATTAAAGCAGTGAATTAAAAATTAAAAAATTTGCAGTATGTTAAAACAAATGTTGAAATAATGAAAAAGCTATTGCAACATTGAAAGTAAGCACAACAACGCTGAAAAGTAGTTGCTGCAACATTGAAAAATAAGCACTGAGAGATTTAAAAGTAACTGTTACAACATTTAATTTAAAGCAGTGAATTAAAAATTAAAAATTTTGTAGCATGTTAAACCAAATGTTGCAATAATGAAAAAGCTGCTGCAACATTGAAAAGTAAGCACAACAACGCTGAAAAGTAGTTGCTGCGACATTGAAAAATAAGCATTGAGTAATTTAAAAGTAACTGTTGAACATTTAAATTAAAGCAGTGAAACATTCATGAGAAATCATTGAACCATTTTAATTAGAGCAACACAACAGTGAAAAAGTTTTTCTGCAACAATTGAATTAAAGTACCGCAACATTCGAGCGAAAGCACTAAAACTTTTTGTTTAGAGCACTGTAACATTGAATAGTAGTTGTGATGTTTCAGTAGTGAAACATAAGAGGAAAAAGGATGTTACACAAGAGCAAAACGAGATGTTACAGTACTCACATGACATTGTTTTATAGCAAATTTGGGAATCATCTCCCTTCCCAAATGCAACCATCTCCTCCCAAACCTATCGTGTGCGCCAACATCAACAATAGCTCTCGGTGGAGACTCTCTGCATGAATTCAACGGCGTGGTGCGGCTCACCTACGCACTTCATCTCATGCTTGTCTTCCCGCTCCCTCCACTTTTCGCTCAGGGTCAACGTGGACAAATTCTTCTTCCTAGGCGGCATTCACTAGGCACGGCTACGAGTCGCCACTGTCGTTGCTATTGCACTGTAGGCCTAGACACTGTTGTTATTGCTATATTGTTGCTGCTACCGTGGAGCGCTACTATTGTCAACTCGACAGACGGCTGTCGGCCAATGCGCCCACAGCCATGGAGCCTCCTTATCTTTTTCCTCTCTCCTCCCCGGTCTCTCCCCCCTTTGCTTTGCGCGGTTCGAAATGGGCCGCTGAATGGAGATAAGAGGGGAAGGGATAAGATGCAAAAAGATAGCGGATGAGCGAAATGTTATGGATGGGCTACGATGCTATGAAATATTGTGGGCCATGAAGAGGAGCGTTTCCGGCAAATTAAACACTGGCATAGAAATTTGTTCCCCTCTGACCGGCCCACATAACTGTGAGGGAGATGTGGTAGGCATATATAAGCCCACATAATCTATACCATGGAAAATTGAGAAGCTTAGTCCGGCGGCCCATCGCTCAGAAGAGAGACATGGAAAATTGAGCTCTGAGTTCAAAAAAAAAGGGAAGAAGCCCACATTGCCTCCCTCAACTATTGAAAAAGTTTACTTTTCTTCCCCCTGTGTTAAATGGATGAGATCTGGCCGTCCAATCTTGCATCGAACGGCCACAAATGAGTTGAGGGAGGAAAAATAAACTTCTGCAATAGTTAAGGGAGGTAAATTGGACTTCTTCCAAAAAAAAACATGGAAAGAAAATGGAGGCCTTGGTCATCAGGCGGCGTTGGGCTTTGACGACGGCAAACCTGGTGGGCCATGGACGAAACGAGACACAAGAGATGAGGAAACAATTGACATTCGCGGCCCGAGAAGACACACAGCCGGCCCACTGAACTACAAACAAAGCGCACCCCGAGTACCATTCGATCATTTCTCGCGGGAAAACGTCCAATCGACGTTCTAACTATTGCTGGATTTTACATCCTGTCCCCCCTCTTTTGCTATTCATATGAAAAAACGCAAATCTCCCCATAAAGTCCGAATCCACCCCGTTTAGTCGGCATGACATCCTAGTCAGTAGGATTATCAAGAAAATAAATTACAAAAGATCTAATAGACATTAGAAAATCATAGAAAGCTCAAAAACAAAAATAAAAATACCTGCAAAATAAAAAATACAGAATCCAAATATGCAATAAAGAAATTTATGTGTAAACTTATATTAAATAATATTTGTGTTAGAGGCCTTGTTTGTTTCAGTTTAAATTAAATTAAATTAAATTAAAATTTGTTATTTTTATATAAGCCAAATGTTGTAATATTTTTAGTCTTTTTGCGGGGTTTTAAAAAGTTCTTCTTAGAGCTCATAAAATAATTTTTCATAATTTTTTGAACACTTTAAGATGTCTTTCGAGGGGTCACAACTTTTTCATATTAAAGTTTTCAGGAACTTTCGGCTCAAACAAACAAGAATAGGGTGTCTAGTGATAAAATAAATCAAATATTTGGAAAAACAATGTTTATAAGGATGTTTGGCTTATGGAAAAAAAGGAGAAAATTACTTTAGTGTTTTGAACGATGAAGTAGTTAAGAACAATGGAAGGATGGAAGGATGTGTCGACTGATGGTTAACTGGGGGTTACCGTCGGCAATGAATTTTTACGAGGGGACGCTAATTAAGAACTAAGCTAGATGGTAACACAAGACAATGTTATACAGGTTCAGGCCCTCAACGGAGGAGGTAATACTCTACTTCCTGTACTCTGGGATTATGTTTGATCGAGATGCGGGATGCAAGATGATGCTATATGATGATTCTGTATGTCGATGGCCTCTATCCCCTCCCTTTATATAGTGTAGGGGAGATAGAGTTACAGGATAGCACGTGGTATACGATAGCTACATGTATGTGTTAATCACCTAATTACATGGAGATAGATCATATCCTTGGAAACTTCTTTGGAGCTCAAGGCGCATGTAACCCGAGTGGTCTCTACCCTTGTTCGACCGACTTGGATCGCCCCCCATCTACTCCTTTATGGGCCTTCTAGAGGATACCCGGGGTCCATGTAGTCCACAGGATGTTAGTTGGAACTTTGAATTTTATAAGGTTAACTAACTCTAAATTTAAATCTATAATTTAAAATTCAAAGATCACGCTAACATCCTTTTATTTGTCTAAGTTCGCTCCAATTTTCACATGAAAAATTAAATTTTTTTAAATACTTAATTAATTTAATCAATGAAAGACCAGGCGATTCAAAGAGGAATGTTTTGTCTGATAACTAGTAACGAGCACAGAAAGGTTGATCGCGTGGTTTGGAATCGAGGTGAGAGAACCTTACTCAGTGTAACTTTTCACACCCGAAATTGAGTTTTCTCTATGTCGCGCCGGTGGGGACAACCTGTCCATGAGCCATTCGAAATCCCATGACGCGATGGGGCCAACCCCAACCTGGCGGGCTGGGCCCTTTTTCGCCGGGTCCAACCTGTCCATGAGCCATTCGAAATCCCATGACGATGGCATGCGTTCGTTTCCGAGGAGGGTTTCTGTCCCTTGGGCCGAACCGGGGGCCTCTCCAGCCGGCGGCGGCGGAGGCGGATCGCCGGGGGCACGTGGCTCGCGGCGGGGACGCGTGTCTCGCGGGCGTGGGGCGGCGGCGCCGCCGCCGCCGCCGCCGCGCCGGCCGCGAGCGAGCGAGCGGCGGCCTTCCGGTGCGTCGATGGTCTCGCAGAGTCGCAGTCGCGGGCATGGCCAACGTAAGCGCCGCACTGGACAGGCAGGGCAAGTTGCGTGAGGGAAGAACCGAAATATTTTTGGCCCGGGCATTGGAATCCTCGTGGAATATACTCGCTCCCTTCTCGGCGAGGCGGTGCGCGCGTGCAAGTGAGTCCAGCCTCCGAGGATGACCTACCCATGAGTCATGACTGCCCTTCGGCCCAAAAATAAGACCCGTCCCCCCGACTTTGGAAAATGAAACGGCAGGATTCTCATATATCGTGCTATGATACTCATCGATGGTTTGTTTTAATTTAGTTTTCTGTTGAGTTTAATTTTTTTGTTAGCAGACCATTCACTTTAACCTTTTTGAAATAATTTCCTCAGATTTTGTTGAAATTTTCTCAAAAAAAATTTAAAAATTATTTAGCCTTTACATATCACTTTTAAAGATGATCAACTTTTTCAATTTCAACCAGAACTAAACTAAACAAAGAATAAAGAGGATCTACATCACAACAGAAACCATATATGTGTGTGGGTGGGCCCCCCAATCTAGTTTGCATTTTTTTTCTCGACATTTTGCTTCTCAAATTCATGGAGAGCCTGAGCATTTTAGTCCAATCCATCTATCCGGATAATGATTTGTTGGTTATAGTTTGTAGACTTATATTTTTTTTGCCTTTTGCATAAGTTTTGAGGGATAGGGGCCTAGAGTGTGCAGATGAGGTCATTCGGTTGTCACTTTCATTGTCGCGAGAAGGTTTTTCTCGAAGACGACTACATTAGTGGCCTGCGAGAGGGCTTTTCTCGCCGACGACTCCATGTTACATGCATGATAAGCACACAATTGGTAAGGCTCTTGACGCGGGCTAGACGAGCTGTTGTCGAAGCTACCGTCTTTGACTGTTATCAGAGCCACCGCTTATAAAATTTAAATCTAAATTTTTACTTCATTTGATTGGATACCAAAGAAAAATACATAACCCTCCCTTTTATAGGGATAAAATACTTGAACTCTAAGAAATAAATCTTAACTAATTTTATCTCTTAAACAAACTGATCTTATCTAATTCAAAACTCTATCTAATCCTAACTAACCCCTAACAAATCCAATAACATGCTACAGTACCGTGACACTGTCCATGGCTACAGTACTGCGCGTGTTGTTTGTGTCTTTTGGGCCGCGGGAGTATCAATATACCAAATCGTTACGTGCTTGAGAAGCACGCAATGGGTAAGGCCCTTGACGCGGGCGAGACGAGCTGTTGTCGAAGCTACGCCTTTAGCTGTTATCGGAGCCACCGCCTATGAGATTTAAATCTCACTTTTTACTTCATTTGATTGGATGCCAAAGAAAAATACGTGACCCTCCCTTTTATATGGATAAAATACTTGAACTCTAAGAAATAAATCTTAACTAATCCTATCTTTTAAACAAATTGATCTTATCTAATTCAAAACTGACGGCGTGCTCTCCGCTCAACCACTGCGGATCACACCCCTATCAGATTTCTATCCTACTAGCCGACCAGCTCGAGCTCAGTTCGATTCGAGCGTAGAAAGCGGCAAGGAGCGACGCGCAGAGTTTACTCAGTTTCGGACCCCCTTGCGGGTAACAGTCCTACTCCTGCCGAGCCTTAGCTCTTTTCTGTATTGTGGTTGTGTGGAATGTGGTTACAGAATGTTTCGAACCCCCCCCTCTCTCCTCTCTCCTCCCCTTTTATACGAGCCCTAAACTGGCGGAGAGAGCCGAGGGGGTAGACAGTACAGTACGCTTAGTACACTGATAAGACACTAGGGACAGGACAGGAGAGACGAAAACGTGCTGCTACTGTGCCAAGAGGCGCCGCCCACGCAAACTCCGCAAGTGGCCTCAGACTCGTGCGAACACGCCGGTGAGAGAATGAGTGGGACCCTGCTTGCTCCTCCTGACACGGGCGGCCATCCTAGCGACGGTGAATTCTCTCTCTGCCGGTCAATTCAGCTGTGCCACAGTAACAGTTGATCAGACCTGCAGAGGTCACTGTGGCGGTAATCATCTCTTCATCTGTCTATCCGCGCGTAATGTCGCATTGAATGCGCCTTGTCCTCCGCAGCAGGGGGAGCCTTCGCCTAGAAGACTCCTTTCGGGACGCTCCCTGCCACGCGGGCCCCGCTTAGCGATGGGGGCCTTAGAGGGCTCGCCACGCCTTGTCTGGCGCCGAGGGCTCGCCACGCACTAGGGCTGGTCGCCCGCTTTGACGTGTGGGGCCCTTTGGCTGCCGAGGGCTCGCCACGCTTTGGGGCTGGTCTCCGTCGGACGCGTGGGGCCCGCTGATCTTGTTGAGGGGCTCGCCCGGGGCCCGCCTGCACTCTTAGTCTTCCTTAGGACTCTTCATACCCCGGTATTTGTTGTACCGACAGTAGCCCCTGGGTCCACCATGATACGCGAACCGTCGCGCCGATACTCCGTCGTTTCTTGTGCGGCGGGAGACGAATCGTGGGGGGCCCACCCCCTGCGGTGGCCGTATGCCTGATTCTCCACCTGCGCACGATCTTCCTTGGGGAACCGTAACGTTTTTTCGCGGAAAACCGAAGCGCGCGGGGCAATGATGGCGCCGCACGCGCGCGAGTGGGGACAGAATCCAAACCGTCGTGCTCGCGCCCCTTGCCTATAAATGCTTCGTCCCTTGGCGCCGCGACGAATCCTTCCGTGCGCCAAAGTGCTTTGAGCTGCCACCTGCTTTCCTTTGCCACCGCTACCAAGTTTCTTCGCTCCTTAGCTCCCGCCACCACACTTCCGCCACCTTCCAATGGCTCTTAAGCGCAGCAAGGTCGCCGCGGGGACGCCGCTCCGGCCGCGCCGCCACCTGGTCCAGCTTTGCACGCCTCCGCCGCCGACGAGGAGATGGTGACGCGGCTCCAAGTGTTCGTGCCGCCATCTTCCGTCCGGTTCCGCGTCGGCACCATGGCGCCCAACCCCCGCGACGGGGAGATCATTACCTTCACCTGGGCGGTGCTGGTGGGGCTCGCCCAGCCATACTCTGAGTTCTTCTTGGGGGTGCTTGCCTTCTACGAGATCCAGGCGGCGCGCCTTCCCCCAAACTCTATCGTGATGCTGGCCATCTTCGCCCATCTCTGCGAAATGTTCGACGGAGAGTGCACCGGCGTCGAGGCTGGAGGACCCTCAGGCCACTGCCACAGCCGACACCAACGCCATCTCTGCCATCGCCGCCGACGTCGGGCGCTCCTTCGACGCTGCTACGCCCTCGCCCATACACGGGCGGCGCGAAACTCTCGCTTGGCGGCGCGAGCCGCCGCGAAGCTGCGGCGGGCTCTCGACCGGGAGACCGCTGCGAGGGAAACAGCGACCCGCGAGGCCGCGGCGGCACAAGCCGCTGCCGCCTCGGCCACCAAAGACGCTGAAGACCTTCGCGCGGCGCACTCTAAGCGCCTCCGGGTCCTTGCCGACATGCTGCGGACTGCCTACCACGACTTCCGGAACGTCCTGTACCCCCTGGGGGTTACCCTGTATGCCCCGCTGGAGGAGACGGCCGCGTAGTACGCTGGCGCAGTGGCGCGTGTCGCCGAGGCCCTGCGCGACCTGCCAGTGGTGATGCGGACGAGGGCGATCGAAGATGGTCGTCACGGTGCTTTCGAAGCAGCGCGGTTCGTCTTGGGCAACTGCCTTGTCCAAAACGTCGCGTTCGACCTCGACGCCGCCACTGGGGAACCTTCGCGCCAGCTGGACCCGGGTGAACAATCTCGGGTCGAGGTCGCCGCCAGCCGCGTATCCATGATGGGCGGCGCTGCTCCGGCAGAAGACGATGATGACGAGGAGTAGCTGAACTCCCTTGTTTGTTTCGTCTTGTATATAGAAACCTGTCAATGCAAACTTTTGCTTTTCTGCCATGAGTCTCGATTAAACTTTTGCGCAAATTCAACCTTGCGAAAAGAAGAACTGAGGCACCCGACCGCCAAAAACTTTAGACAGAACGTTCTGCTGCAAGTGAGCGCTTTTTCCTTAGGCATCTGGTTACTTCAACCCTTATGGCCTCTCGGCAAACCGACCTTAAATGTTGCGTGGCGAGAACTCAGCTTTCGGAAGTGGTCTAGACGCTGGTACCGTCGTTGGCGCATTGCCCAGACCGAGCAGACACACCAGGCTAGAACCCGCCTTCCGTCCGCCTCGCCTCGTCCAGCCGCAAGTTTAAGCGTTCGCCCTTGCAACTAAGGGGCCATCAGCCTTAAGTACTTTTTCGCTACCAGCTTTCAACAGAATGTTTTTTAACAGACTTTTTGAGGCTAAGCAGCTGACCGCCAAAAGTTTTAGACAGAACGTTCTGCTGAAAGTGAGCGCTTTTTCCTTAGGCATCTAGTTACTTCAACCCTTATGGCCTCTCGGCAAACCGACCTTAAACGTTGCGTGGCGAGAACTCAGCTTTCGGAAGTGGTCTAGACGCTGGTGCCGTCGTTGGCGCATTGCTCGACCGGCGAGACACACGAGCTAGAACCCGCCTTGATCCGCCTCGCCTCGCCCGGTATAAGTTTAAGCGTTCGCCCTTGCAACTAAGGGGCCATCAGCCTTAAGTACTTTTTCGCTACCAGCTTTTAACAGAATGTTTTCTAACAGACTTTTGGAGACGAAAAAGAACGGATGCCCACAAAGAGACAGAACTTATCTTTATTTTGCAGATAGCTTTGTACATCGCAGCCCCCGAGGCGAGCGGGGAAGGAGGAAGACCTCGCCGCTCGGCTCCAAAGAGAGGCAAAAAAAAAGCCCCTGGAACAGCTACCTACGGGTAGAACTTCCTCAGCTGCTCGACGTTCTAAGTGTTCGCCAATTCGCGACCATCCTCGAATGCGAGCCTGACTGAGCCTAGGCGGGAGACTGAGACCACCTTGAAGGGGCCCTCCCACAGGGGAGACAGCTTGTTGTGGCTTGCCTGCGCCTGAACCCTGCGCAAAACGAGGTCGCCCACTGCCAGTGTTCTCTCACACACCCGCCTTGCTTGATAACGGCGCAGTGCCTGCTGATACCTGGCGGCTCGGATCGCCGCCCTGTCTCTGATCTCCTCCAGGAGATTTACTTCGTCCTGACGCTGAACGCCGCCACCCTTGGGGACCCGAAGGTGAGCTCCGATGGGAGCACCGCTTCAGAGCCATACACCAGGAAGAAAAGGGTCTCGCCGGTGGCTCTATTGGGAGTTGTTCGCATCACCCACAACACGGTGGGAACTTCCTCCGCCCAGCGCTTGCCACGCTTCTCCAGGCGGTCGAACGCTCTTGTCTTGAGTCCTTTGAGTACCTCCGCGTTTGCCCGCCCCACTTGCCCATTGCTCTTCGGATGTGCGACGGAGGCGAAGCACAGCTTGGTGCCCAGCTCTTCGCACCAATCTTGAAAATCGACACTTTTGAACTGAGCGCCGTTGTCGGTGATGATCCCGCTATGACGCCAAACCGCACGAAGATGCTTTTCATGAACTTTATGGTCAGCGGCGGGCGTGATCGCCGGATCGGCGAGGCCTCAACCCACTTGGTGAACTTGTCGACGGCGGCGAACGGATCGTGTGGCCCCGGTGGCCAGCGAGACGGGCCCAGAATGTCCGGCCCTGCATCGCGAACGGCGGTGGCGGAATGGTTCTGCGCGCTGGGCGGTCGGTGGATCTGCTTAGCATGAAGCACGCTTCGCATCTCCTCACCTCGAAGGCATCTGGAGGGTCAGAGGCGATAAAGCCGTGGCGGAAGACCTTCCGACCAATGCCCGGCTCCCTGAATGGCTCCCGCACATGCCTCCATGGATCTCAGAGAGGATTGCACTCCCCGCTTCCCGAGTGACGCACTTCAGTAGAACGCCGTTTGCGCCACAGCGTCTGTGTCCCCACCTATCGTATGTGGCGCTTGGCCTTGCGCTATCTTCTCGGTAAGCAGCGTCATCGTCCGGGCATCGCTCCGTCCGTAGGTAGGCTAGGATAGGATCCATCCACTGACCTTCCCGGACGAGCGTGACGACATTAGCATTGTCGCCGACGTACTCTGCTTGGCCTGGCATTTCCGCCTCAACCGCCTCGGCAGTTCTTCCGCATCCTCCCTCTGACCGGGGGGCTGCTGCGAGGACATCGACGTCTCCTCGGGCGTGGGGCTGCGTCGAGCATCATCCGCCCCCACGAGAATCGAAGCGGGGTTTCAAAAACCGCCGTTAACATGTTAACCGTATAACAAGCCTCATGGGGTCTTTTCGATAAACCGGCGGTTTAGGGTTTAGGGTTTCATCAAAATTGTTTAAATAAATTTTGAATGTAAAATATACATAAAATTCCTAAAAATACTATTAATCATTCTAAGCATTTTGGTTTAAATAAAATTTTAAAATTCAAATTTTAATGTGTATTTTAATAAATTTTAGTTATTTTCATTGATTTTGAAATTTTTTTCGTCACAAACCGCGGTTAATCATGAAAACCGCCGTTAACCGCCAAAAACCGCATGACTAACCGCTAACAAAACCGAAAAGCCGTGGTTTTAAATTTAGGGCAAAATCGCATTTAAACCGCCGATAAACCGCGTTAACGGCTCCAGCGCCATTCTTGGCTCGGAGAACTCCGCGGTTTTGTTAACCCCGATCGGGTCATGACAGACGGCCAGCGTGAGTCTTTCTTCAAAGACCGGGCGAACAGTGCCCTTGACGAGGCAATCTGGATAGCTCATCCGCCATATAGTTGTCGCGGCGAGGATGTGCGCTGCCCAAACCCTCGAAATGCCGCTCCAACCGGCGCACCTCCGCCGGAGTAGGCGCCATGGCGGGATCGAACAGTGAATTCCTTCCTCGCTGGTTGATGACCGGAGAGAGTCGCCTTTGACTTGCGGCCGCGGATACCTGTGGTCGCCACCACGAGCGGCGAGTAGCCGCCGTACTCGCGACGTTGTTGGTAGCGCGGAACTCCAGCACCACCAGGTGCCGGACGACGTCACCGGTGGGAGACACCAGGACGACACCAGCCCCAGCCCCTTCAGCCGGAACAAGCCGTCGAAAAAGAGAGTCCACGGCGAGGGTGCTGGGGTGCCTTCAACTTCTGCGTCCGCCGGAGTCCACTCGCTAACGAACTCCGCCAGAGCTTGCCCTTTGATGGCCGTTCGGGGAGGGAACTTGAGGTCGAATTCTGCCAGCTCCATGGCCCACTTGGAGATGCGGCCCGTCGCCTCACGGTTGAAAAGGATCTCCCGCAAGGGGTACTTGGTCAGCACTGTGATTTCTCGCCCCTGAAAGTAGTGACGCAGTCTCCGGGACGCCATCAGCACGGCGTAGAGCATCTTCTGGTGTTACGAATACCTTGTTTCGGCGTCGTGGAGGACTTTGCTGATGTAGTAAATGAGGCGTTGAACACCTTCTCCTTCCGCCACCACCTTCTTGACCACCACCGGGGTTCGCCATGACATAAAGGATCGGTGGCTCGCCGGGTCCGGGCGACCAAAGACGCGGTGGGGAAGTGAGGTACTTCTTGACCCGTCGAGCGCCTCCTGCGGCTCCGTGGTCCATTCAATTGGTTGGTCTTCTTGAGCCCTGAGTAGAGGAGACTTTTATCCCCAGGCGAGCTATAAAGCGGCCAGAAGTCAGCGACCCACCAAGCACCGTGCATCTGCCAAGTCGTGTTGGGGGCTTCATGTTCTCGATCGCCGTGATCTTATCGAGGTTCGCCTCAATCCCCTCGGGAGACGAGGAAACCCAATGACTTGCTTTCGTGAACGGCGAAGACACTTCTCGGGGTTGAGCTTGATGCGGTACTTTCTCAGGTTGGCGAAGGTTTCTTCGAGATCGCCGATCAACTCCTCCGCCTTCTTGGACTTCATCACCAGGTCGTCGACGTACACCTCCAAGTTCCGCCCTATTTGGGGCGGTGAGCGATGTGCATGGCCCTCGGTAGGTTGGGCTGCATTCTTCAATCAAACGCCATCCCGTGTAGCGATGAGCGCCCATGGGCGTCAAAAAGGCTGTCTTGTCTTCGTCATCTTCCGCCATGCTAATCTGGTGGTACCCAGAGTACGCATCCAGAAAGCACAGCTGCTCGCACCCTGCCGTGGAGTCGACGATGAGGTCGATGCGGGCGCGTGGTACGGATCGCCGGGCATGCCTGTTGAGGTCGGTGAAGTCGACGCACATCCTCCACCGCCCGTTGGATTTCTTGACGAGGACGGGGTTCGCGAGCCACCTAGGATGGGCGACGCTCTGAACGACCCCCGCCCTCAGAAGCTTGTCCACCTCCTGGCGGATAACGGCCTGACGCTCCACCGACTGCTTCCAAACCTTCTGCATAACCGGTCGCGCGCCGGGGAACGTTGCCAACTTATGCTCAATCACCTCCCTGGGGACCCCAGTCATGTCGGACGGTTGCCAAGCGAACACGTCTGCGTTAGACTAGAGGAAGGAGACGAGCGCACCTTCCTATTTGGCGCCGAGAGAAGCACCCACCCGAACGGTCTTCGCCGGGTCTAACTCGCTCAAGGAGATCGCCTTGACCTCCGCGGACGAACCGGGGGAGGCACGGATCTTCGCCGGAGGAGCTTCCAGAGTCGAAGCTTCAACCTTATGGGGGCCGATCGCCCGCCAAAGCGAGAGCATCCTTGTCGCACGGGCGCCTCCGGCGGTCCACTTTCCGCGATGATGGGGCGGTGGCCTGGAATCTTCACCACCATGCGCGCATAGTGGCGGCCGCCATGAACTTGGTCGGCGCGGCCGACCCCAAGATGGCGTTATGCGGAGGTCGAAGTCGGCTACCTCGAACTTCGAGCATCTCCGTGCGGAAGTTGTCGAACCTCAAAGCGTCACCAGAGGTCGACGCGCCAAGAGGGACGGACTCACCCCGTAGCGATGCGAATAATGGGGCGCCGGTGAAGCTCTGCTGCTTTGGATCTGGGCGCCTTGGCGACTTCGGACGAATAGGAGGTTGAGAGAGCTTCCTCCGTTTACCAGCACCCGACCGAGCTTGACATTCCGGACCGTGGGCGCAACCACGATCGGGAGATGACCCGGCCGTGATCTTGGTGGGTGATCGGCTGGCCGAATCGATCGGCTGCTCCGACCACACCAGCTGCCTTGCTGACCCAACGTCGGACACGGCGCACACCTCCCTCATCGCACGCTTGAAACTAGCGTGGGACGGATAGGTGGCCAATCCGCCGTGGATAACGGCGACTTCGCGTTCGGCCTGCTGAAAACCAAGCGAAGCCGCTTCCTTGCCCTTGCGGGGCGACGCTTTCTTCTTTGCTTTCGTGGACACGCTTGTCCACCAGTTTGCTGACGACATGGCAATCGGCCAAGTCGTGGGAATTGTTGCGATGAATGGGACAGTAAGTCCTTCCGTCCCACTCACGGGGATGGCGGTCTCGCCCCTCGTCGCGACCGCGGGGGCCGCCGTGGCCACGGCGGTCGCCATGGCCGCCCCTACGGGGACCGCTCCTGCCGCCGCCGCCGCGACCTCCTCCTTTTTTCTGCCCGCCGCGCTCACCGCGCGGCCGGCCGCTGTCGTCGTCGTCGTCGTCGCGCTCGGTGGCCAGGACCTATCCGGTCTTGGCCGCCTTGCGCTTCTTCTTGTCCTTGCCGCCGGGATTTTTCGAAGTCCCGGCCTCGCCGCCCGGAGCGGCCCCTGCCCTTGCTGTCGGGTGGAAGCGAGCCTCCGCCTGAAGGGCACACTTGTGGGCCAGGGTAAAGAGTTCTTCCGTCGTCTTGATCTTGCGGGTGGCCATCTTCTCCTTGACCCTAGGGTCTCGGGCGCCCCTCCTGAAGGCCGTGACAACGGCGTCGATGGAGATGTCAGGGATGGTGTTGCGAACCTGACTGAAGCGCCGGATATAGTCGCGCAGCGACTCCCCCTTCTTCTGCTCCACGTTGTGGAGATCGTCTTCGACTCCGGGCTGCTCGAACGTGCCCTGTAAGTTGGTGATGAAGAGCTCGGAGAGCTCCTTCCACGACCCCACTGACTCCGGATGTAGGTTCATAAGCCACGAGCGGGCTCCGCCGGTGAGGACCGCGGGGAAGTAGTTCGCCAGAACCATCCCCGACCCTCCAGTTGGCTGCATCACCGTGGTGTAGATCTGCAAAAACTCGTCAGGGTTGGTAGACCCATCGTACTTCTCAATGGCGGCGGGCCGGAACCTCTCCGGCCACTGCACTCGGCGCAGCTCCTTCGAAAAGGCGCGGCAACCGACGTCGGGAGCCTCCTGCTCCTGGATACGCCCTTCGTCCCACCGCGCCCGCCGTCCGGACGGCGCCGAAGAGGCGCCGCCCTCTCCGGCGGAGGCGGCCCCACGGGAGTCCTCCTGCTGACTCCCGCGAGCAGCGGCTTCTGGCATGGTCGCGCTCTCGATCGTGCCGCCTGCGGAGCTTGTCGCGAAGGTCTTCCCCATGTGGTAGATGGCGGTCCTCCAAGTGGGACCGGAGATCCCGCCCACCAGACGCTGTCCGGCGAACCCCGTGGGAGTTGCACAGCTCTGTCGTCTGGCCCGCTCCCTCTCACCAGAGATCCGTGGGAGGATGCGGAGAAACCAAGAGCAGGAGGAAGCGAAACACGGTTCCGCGCCCCCGACTTGCACTACCGCGCGCGGCTTCCACATAGCGGGCCAAACAGGCCGCCACGGCGCCAGCGGAGAGTCGGAGTTACGGAACGGCGGGTTATCCAACAGAGCACGCCGCATGGAGGTTTTATCTTTGAGTGCACTCCTCCAAGGCGCGCCGCCTAGCGATCGACGGCGGTGCTCTCCGCCAAGGCGCCAACCCTCGTGACGACTACCGCCGGGTGATCCACCGCCATCGCCATGCCGACGCCATGCCAGCGCTCTAGCGGCTACTTCACGGTCCATCGCGGATCGCTCATCCGCCATCACCGCTGAAGAAAGGTCAAGAACTTCGAGCGATGCTAGCGCTCCCCTACTGGCGCGCCATCGACGGCGTGCTCTCCGCTCAACCATCGCGGATCACACCTATCGATTTCTATCACGCTGGCCGACCAGCTCGAGCTCGATTCGATTCGGCGTAGAAACGCAGAAGGAGCGGCAGCGAGTTTACCTGTGTTCGGACCCCTCGTGGGTAACGATCCTACTCTGCCGAGCCTTAGCTCTTTTCCGTGTTGTGGTTGTGTGGAATGTGGTTCTGAATGTTTGAACCACCTCCTCCTCTCTCTCCCCTTTTATACAAGCCACAATCGGCGGAGAGAGCCGGGGGTAGGCGAGACAATCGCTTAGTACATTGATAAGACACAAGGGACAGGATAGGAGAGACGAAAACGTGCTGCTACTGTGCCAAGAGGCGCCGCCCACGCAAACTCCGCAAGTGGCCTCAGACTCGTTTGCAAAGTTGTGTGAGAGAACGAGTGGGACCCTGCTTGCTACTCCTGACACGGGCGGCCATCCTGGCGACGGCGAATTCTCTCTCTGCCGGTCAATTCAGCTGCGCCACAGTGACAGTTGATCAGACCTGCAGAGGTCACTGTGGCGGTAATCATCTCTTCACCTGTCTATCCGCGCGTAATGTCGTATTGAATGCGCCTTGTCCTCTGCAGCAGGGGGAGCCTTCGCCCAGAAGACTCCTTTGGGGACGCTCCTTGCCACGCTGGCCCCGCTTGGCAGTGGGGGGCCTTAGAGGGCTCGCCACGCCTTGGGGCACAGTCGCCGCTTTGACGCGTGAGGCCCGCTGAAGCCGAGGGGCTCGCCCACGACTGGGGCTCGGTCGCCCTTTGACGCGTGGGGCCCGCTTGGCGCCGAGGGCTCGCCATGCCATGGGCCTGATCGCCACTTTGACGCGTGGGGCCCGCCTCACTGCATGCTGCTTGAGGGCCCGCCTGCACTCTTAGCCTTCCTTAGGACTCTTCATACCCCGGTATTTATTGTACCGACAAAAACTTTATCTAATCCTAACTAACCCTAACAAATCCAATAACGTGCTACAGTACCGCGACACTGTTCACGGCAACAGTACCGCATGTGTTGTTTGTCTTTTGGGCCGTGGGTGTATCAATATACCAAATCGTTACGTGCTTGATAAGCACGCAATGGGTAAGGCCCTTGACGCGAGCGAGACGAGCTGTTGTCGGAGCTACGCCTTTGGCTGTTATCGGAGTCACCGCATATAAGATTTAAATCTCAATTTTTACTTCATTTGATTGGATGCCAAAGAAAAATACGTGACCCTCCCTTTTATTCAGATAAAATACTTGAACTCTAAGAAATAAATCTTAACTAATCCTATCTTTTAAACAAACTGATCTTATCTAATTCAAAACTTTATCTAATCCTAACTAACCCCTAACAAATCCAATAACGTGCTTTCTGATCGCGACACCTTTATTCACGTCTCTGATTACTACGTGTGTTGTTTGTGTCTTTTGGGCCGCGGGTGTATCAATATACCAAATTGTTACGTGCTTGATAAGCACGCAATGGGTAAGGCAAGGCCCTTGACGCGGGCGAGACGAGCTATTGTCGGAGTGATGCCTTTGGCTGTTATCGAAGTCACCGCCTATGAGATTTAAATCTCAATTTTACTTCATTTGATTGGATGCCAAAGAAAAATACGTGACCCTCCTTTTTATATGGATAAAATACTTGAACTCTAAGAAATAAATCTTAACTAATCCTATCTTTTAAGCAAACTGATCTTATCTAATTCAAAACTTTATCTAATCCTAACTAACCCCTAACAAATCCAATAACGTGCTACAGTACCGTGACACTGTTCATGGCTACAGTACCGCGCGTGTTGTTTGTGTCTTTTGGGCCGCGGGTGTATCAATATACCAAATCGTTACGTGCTTGATAAGCACGCAATGGGTAAGGCCCTTGACGCGGGCGAGACGAGCTATTGTCGGAGCTACGCCTTTGGCTGTTATCTGAGCCACCGCCTATGAGATTTAAATCTCAATTTTTTACTTCATTTGATTGGATGCCAAAGAAAAATACGTGACCCTCCCTTTTATACGGATAAAATACTAGAACTCTAAGAAATAAATCTTAACTAATCTTATCTCTTAAACAAACTGATCTATCTAATTCAAAACTCTATCTAATCCTAACTAACCCCTAACAAATCCAATCACGTACTACTGATCTGGTGACCTTTTTCACGGCTCTGATCTGCGTGCGTGTTGTTCGTGTCTTTTGGGCCGCGGGTGTATCAATATACCAAATTGTTACGTGCTTGATAAGCACGCAACGGGTAAGGCACTTGATGCGGACGAGACGAGCTGTTGTCGAAACTACGTCTTTTGCTGTTATCGGAGCCACTACCTATGAGATTTAAATCTTAATTTTTACTTCATTTGATTGGATGCCAAAGAAAAATACATAACCCTCCCTTTTATAGGGACAAAATACTTGAACTCTAAGAAATAAATCTTAACTAATTTTATCTCTTAAACAAACTGATCTTATCTAATTCAAAACTCTATCCAATCCTAACTAACCCTTAACTAATCCAATCCCGTGCTACAGTATCATGTCACTGTTCATGGCTACAGTACCGCGCGTGCTGCTCGTGTCTTTTGGGTCGCGGGTGTATCACTCCATTAGCGACCTAGCTTGTTTTTTTCTTCTTTTTTCTTAAATATTTTTTCTTGCATTTTTGTTGATTGAAAATGTTTGTTTTACTGGATGATTTTATTTGTTGTCCAATAGAGGGCATTCTGCAGATCTATATGGTTTAGATAGTGGTTATATATTTTCAAGATTTGTGGTTGAAATTTGTGTGCGCCTTACTTCGGATTTTTTTTAACACGCTACCAACCAACATCATGTGTTTTTAGGTTTTCTAGGGTTCTATTTCATTTTCCGTAGCCAGACAGGTAGTAGAAAAGGGTGCATGGGTTCAAGGAGACATAATGCTAGTTTTGTTTGAGTACTTAAATTATCTATGTGTTGAAAGTTTTGTGATTAATTGCTCTGTTTATCTGTAACATCCCAAATATTAAAAGCTAATTTGGCACGTTATTAAATTCTTAAAACTGCTTAATTTAAAAACATTAAAATATTTAATGAAGAAAGCATCATGGCATCATCATTTCATGCATTGCCTTTAAAATAGGAATATGTTTAAAACTTTCCAAATTTATACCTTTGGTGGAAAATATGGTATTTTGTTTAATTTATAATATTTTCTTAAAGCCAATCCCAAGAGGAATTAATTGGAAATGTGTTAGTAAATTTTGGAAAAACAAAATTATATTTTCTAAGTATTGCTTATTTAAAAACTTTATTTTAAAGTAAATTCCAAGGGAAACAGAAATTCAAATGTTTTATTCGTTCTCGGCCCAAGCCGGCCTACTTTTTCTTCCCCTTTTTCCTTTCCTCCACCCCTCCATTCCTCTCTGGTTGGGCCGCCGAAGCCGCACCGGCCTATTCCGCCGTAGCCACCTTCCCTTGCTCCCACGAGTGTGGCGCCGCCGACAGGTGGGGGCCCTCCGTCAGCGCCTCTTCCTCCTCCTTCTCCCCTGCATCTCTCCCCCCTGTTCGCCGGTCACCCCCTCTGTTCCTCCTCTCTCCCGAGGGCACGTTGGCTCTTGTCCCCACGCGTTTGCTCATCTCTATCATCTCCCTCCGTATCCCTCCTCTCTTTGCCTCTCGGGTCTTATCGCCGGCCAACCCCCTGACACTGTCGCGTCCAACACGCCACCGGCCGGAAATTGCGCCGGCGTTGCCAACCTCGCGCGTCGCGTCAAAAATTTCTCGGGCGAAGCATGCCTATAAGAGGGGTACTGCTGCCCCCGTTGCCTCTGCTTCGCGCCACCGCCTTGTTGATCTCCCGAGCCGATGCGTCGCTGCCCCATTCCACCGCAATCTTCCTTGTCCCTCTCCTACCTCGCCCTCGTTCCTTTTCGGTTCAACCTCACCATGTAATTGGCACGCAGGTCGTCCCAGTGAAGCTCGCGCCGGTGATTTGGAGCCGTGTGGCCCGTGGGAGGCGCCGAATATATTTTTAAGTCAAAAATCATTTAGTAGCCTAGTGGAACGATCATCTGCCGTAGTTACATGAGGTTCCAGTTTCGATCTTGTAATATTTTAATTTTTTGATCACTATAAACCATGTTAGATCCCCCTAACAAGTTGGTTTTTTTCTCGCTTTGAACTCATAATTTTGATTGAAATTTGTTGGACAACATCCACACTTATATTGTATACATAAATTTCCTAAGATATTATAGAAATTGTGAAATGCTAATTATCATTCAACTTCCATTTTGAATTGAAGGGAGTATATATTTCACGAAAGGCCAATGAATTGATGTGAATTTGCCCCATACTCACCAATTGAGTGTCATACATCCAATTTCCCCTAATACTTAACTGGGCATTTGAAACGCTCAACTACTGTAACCCAAGGCCCACTAGTCATGGATGTCATAGACGAGGTGTTGCTTTTGCTTATAACCTAAAATATTTTGTAGGTTTTTGATTCAAACTTTTAATGCGTCAAAAAATAACTAAAATTGGTTTTGAGAAATTTGACAAGAGAGATCACAATCTTCGAAAAAGACTACAGAACACCAAAACGGTTTGACTTGTTTAAAAGTAACAAATATCCCAGTGATAAACAAAATTGTATTTTTAAGCTAAAAAAATATGAGTTGATTCCTCCGCTCAATTTTTTCAATCCTCAAATTTTCACACGTGCTGGTTCGGGCAAAATTCAAGAGCAGGCGCCCACCCTTCCCGCGTGGAATCACCCACAAAAAAATTGAAGTCACTTAAATCTCCATCATCCACGTCCATTAGATTTCATCTCTACCGCCAGGATTCATCCCACACCTCTCCCTCCAACCCTAAACAACTCGTTTCGGTTTTTAAGTCCCAAATCCTAACCCCCTCCCTCCATCTCTCCCCCACCAGATCCCCCACCAGATCCAGCGCCTCCCCTCCTTCGGGAGGCCTGTCCCGGCGGCGGCGGCGGCGGCGTCTCCTCCCCACGGTGGTGGCGGCGCCTCCCCACGGTCGTGACGACGCCTCCCCACCTCTTCCAGGTAGCGCCCCCTCCCCACGGCTTGCGGCAGCGCGCCCCACGGCCGACGACGGCACCTTCCCACCTCCTCCAAGCGGCGCCTTTTCACCACGGCCAGTGGCGGCGCCTCCCTACCTCCTCCAGGTGGCGCCTTCTCCCCACGGCTGCGGCGGCTCCCCACCTCCTCCCCACGACCGACGGCGTTGGCAGCCATGCGGAGGTGACGCGCGCGGCGGCACAGCCACGCATAGACGACGGCGCGACCCTCGCCACGATGGCAGCGTGCAGATCTGAGCCTTCCCCACATCTGCAGGGAAGATAAAACTAATAAGGAAGGTTGTGCTTACTTGAATTACTTTCATATTCATTGTTTGAAACATGTGTTTCTAGGTTATAGATCACTATGGTATTCAGATTTCAGTATTGTTTGGAGAAACTAGGTTACATCATAGTGTAACAATGTTAATTCACATGGACTCCTATAATGATTTTTCTATTGCAAGCATTCTCTATTATTGATGTCTAAGTATGCTGTATACTGCAGCCACCAATCGTCAATTCTTGTCAATCTTTATTAGCAAAACAATTTGTGCAAACCACTACATATTAGATGAATACCACAAAACTTACAGGTGGTTTACTTGAAAAGTGCTGCTATTTTTTCCATGCATATGTGTAGCTTTAATTGAGTACATAATTTACATATTTGCTAGAGTTATGAGCCATGCAACCAAACAACCCCTTAGTTGATAAACTTATCTCTATTTTCTTATTTATTGGTTGGTTGTGTAACTGTCCAATGATTTATAGATGTCTAACTTAAATCAATGGCTGGCATGGTCTTGTATGCTCTTGCATTTATCATATGAGTGAAAGATCTCTCTCATAATTCTTTCCGTGAATTTGCAGATTGCTGTTTGGTCATCTACGTGTTGAAGGTCACCAGATTATCTCCTGGAGATATTACAAGAAATAATAGCATTAGCCGTGCCTATTAAGGGATATCTAGTATTGTAAAGTTTATGAAACTAATGAACACCATTAGTGAATATATGATAGCATGTTATATGTGCTGGATTAGACCATGTAATGTTGAGCTCCTTTTTTTTAAAAAAAAATCAATTGTGAATTTGTGTTGAAAATTGTGTGAGCTATACATCCTAGAATATATTGTGTCAAATGTAATTATGTAATGATAAATTGAGAGCTAATTGGATGAAAAGGCTAAAAAAAAGGATTGGGCCAAAAGTATTGGGAAAAAAGAAAAAAAAAGAAAAATGGACTGAAAAATGTTGCTCAAAAAATGGCCTGGAATTAAAGGGCGGAAAAACTAATTGGGCTATAAATATTGGGCCGATCTTGGGTCTGCATTAATATCTAAAACCAATAAAAAAAATGACGTGGCAGATGTGACACGTCATCATCCAACGAATATGATGACGTGGTACATATGCCACGTCATTTGAGATGTTGGCCGCTAGGGTGGCACTACAATGTTTAGTGACGAAATATCAGTCCACGTGTCATCATATTATGACGACATTTTTCGTCACGAAAAATCAGGTCAACGCTCCTCACGACCCACCGGCACTGTTTTTTATGACGAATTGATGATTTTGCATGACATTTTTCATACTTTTAACGACGATCGTTATCGTCATAGAAAATAAATATTCTATGACGAATAGTTGTAGCGTCATAGAAAATAGAGTTTTTTATGACGAAATAATACAAATCGTCAATAAGGATTTTCTATGATGCACCTTCCATGACGAGTCTAATTTCGTCATAAGATCGTCACAAAAGATATGTGGTGACGTTTTGCTGACTTATGCTGATGAATTCATAGTGTCACTGAAAATCATTTCTCTACTAGTGATATATTTTTGTTAACAACACTAGCTGTTGTCTACTTAACAGACGATTCCCTGTGAGCACTGTCATTGACAATGTGCGCATGTTTTTTAACTTGTTTCAAGAGCAACTAATTTTTTTTCTTCAACAAATTTATTCAAATTTGCTAACTAAAACTCTACTCTACTGGACACAAACTATGGGAACCGTTAACTCACGGCAAATCACATCTATCTATACTAATATGAGTGTATACCTAGCCTATCCATTTGACACGTGTACACCCCCACTGTTCACACCGCCCGTCCGCTTTTGCCTGCGCACTGTTCACACGTTTTACTATTCACCCGTTCACATGATTACCTTTGGACACGCCTTTCATTCCAGACATTCTTGTTCACCACTCCTACCGACCGCTACGGGGCATTAAAAATGGGAAACTTTGAAAAAAAAATAGTTTCATGTCAAGACATAAAAAATTTAGATTCTTATTTCAAAATTCTTTTCTCCTTTTCCATAACCGATCAAAAACAAAAAAATTCGAGCGGACAACAACGAACTTTTAAACATATACCGGTTACACACAATTTTGAACTACAAATTAGGGGATGAAAAATAAGGAAAAATTTCTTCGAATGGGCATATGTATATATATACACACCGATTTTTCCTCTCTTTTGTTTCTTTTCCATGACCTTTTTCCTTCTTTTTCACAGCCAGCTAAAAAATGGGAAAATTGAAAAAAAATAGTTTCATGTCAAGAGACTTCAAAAAATTTAAAATTATTTTCATCTTTTCCATGAATTCCTTTTTGTTCTTTTCCAAACACGGTTCAAAATATGGCAAATTCTCCTCTTTTGTTTCTTTCTTTTCCATATCCTTCTTTTCCCTCTTTTGCAATCGATTAAAAACAAAAAATGGTTCCCTGCCAATGACCTTCAAAAAAATTAGGATATTATTTTCAAACTCTTTCCATTTTTCGATGACCTTTTTCCTTTCTTTAGCACGGCCGGTTAAAAATCTAGAAAAAATAAAAAAAAATAGTTTCATGTCAACAGACCTCAAAACTTAAACAAAAAATATATTATTATTTTTATTATTATTATTTAAAAGTATTTTCATCTTTTCCATAACTTTCTTTTTGTTCTTCTCCAAACACGGTTCAAAATATGGGAAAAAATTTAAAAACAAATAGTTTAATGTTAATGGACATAAAAAATTTAGATTCTTATTTCAAAATTTTTTTCTCCTTTTCCATAACCGATCAAAAACAAAAAAAACGAGCAGACAACAACGAACTTTTAAACATTTCTAAAATATACCGGTTACATACAATTTTGAACTACAAATTAGGGGATGACAAAGAAGGAAAAATTTCTTCGAAAAGTCAAACTTTTTTTTTCCAAAAATAACAATTTTGATTTCAGAACATGATCGAAATAAAACGTTAATTATTTCTTTAGACTAATTATTTATCGCTGAGACCAATCAGTCGGCGCGCCACGGGCGCGCTTACCATGCTAGTTGTCAAGAGAACTAGAGAATAGTACTCGCCCGCACTGTTAAGATCGTTGTGAAGGCACACATGACATAACGTCAAGGAAGCCATGCGTGGGCATGCATGTCTTGGAATCGGCGGCGACTGATGGAGAGTTTTCAACCTCTGCAAGTGCATAAGTGCATGTGGTGGTTAACACGTACGTACTTTCAAACTTTCGGCCAGTATGGCAGTATCATTTCATTTCATTTTTCATTCTATTATACATTGCGCTAGCAATGCAACGCTGTACTGACACGCGTCCAAATGCTCCAGTGCCGATCGCCACAGCCGTCCGGTCGCCAGCGATGGCGAGATCCGGCCGTCCGTTCTTACCTTACATATAAAAGGATTTCTCCAAAGAAAAAACAACGAGGCGGGCTGGTCGCTCACATGGTCACCGGCGTCAGCTTTCACCTTACGGCCCACGGTTCGAGTCCCAGCTTCCGAGCTGCTACTCCTTTTTTTTCGCCTGTCCGATCTCCTCCCCACACGATCCAGACACCCACCGCGCCGCCTGCTCCGCCTCCTCATGCACCTCGATGGCGTCGGCCTCGCGCACCACACCGAGGCCATCATCGTCCACGCCGCGCGCCGCCGCATGGAGCTGCACGCCGACCTGCAAATCGCCGGGGAGGCCTCCATGGCGCTCTGGCCGCACCGGTTCTCCGTCTCGACCGACAACCCGTGCAAACGTGTCCCCTTTTGCCTCTTCGTGTTCTTCGTTTTTCCTTCTGGTCCCGTCTTCTCTTCCTCTGCCCTCGCCGACACCGGCTGCAACTACGGGCTTCGCCTCTCTGCCGCCGCCGCCTATGCTCTCCGTAACCCAGACCGCCGACCCCCCCAGCGCCGGCCCCCGATCCCCTTCCCCGCCCCGCCTCGATCTGGCCGCGCCGCCGCCTCCCGCTCTTGATTTGCTCGATCCAATCTGCAACTTTTTCCCTGCTCTCCACCCCGGGTGTGCGAGCATGCTCCAGGTTTTGGCGTCAGTGCGCCCTGTTCCCCCTATTCGGTGTGTTCGTCCAGGAGTTGCTACTGGCGGATTCATCAGATTTGTGAGGCTTTGAAGGTGGGTTTGGTCCAGGTTGTGCCGGCACCGAGTCCCCTCGCGATGCCGCCTCCGGTCGGCACAGGGTGTGCCGGCACCGGGTCCCCTCAGATCCATCGTCCCCCAGCCACGCCGTTGCCGAATCCACCATCCCCATGCCGCCATGTCGCCGGACCTGGCGTTCCCGGCGTCCGCCGAAGGGGATTCGGCTGCCTACGCCTATGTTGCTATGAAACACATCCCTTCCGATGGATAACGGCAGGGCATGCGTACCATTTGCTACCTTCTTGCCAAGAATTTCTTCATGTTGATTTTGACATGGTTCAACGATGTATGCTTGTTAGTTTATCCCCCTGTAACTCAAAGAATGGCGCTTGCATAGATCTTATATTCATGGGGAGAAAGAACTGGAGAATGTCTTTTCTGCAGCACCAAATTAACGTCTGTTGGAAATTGACCAATCGCCAGTTTGAAAAGTGGAGATTACCACCAAGTGGTTTTAGCTTCAAGCCTTGTTCATGCTTTTTTTAACTTCAAGTCTGTAGCTTGACCCCAATTAGGGAGTGATAATCTGATAAAGCGATTGACGGCAATAACTGAAACTGAGTGAACTTTACAGTGTGTTTCATACTTGCTGCTTACTGCTTTCTGGAAAAAATAAAAGAGCGACCTTTCGCAAGATTCTGAACTCTAAAACTGAAGCACAGGAGCATGTGTAAACATGAACTGAATTTGCTACACCACTGGACGTAGTCAGGAATCACTGATCTTACTGATCGAGTGATTTGGACTACTGATTCAGACTTGTTAGTACTTGTCATCTAAGGTGTTTATATTTTGCAATTTTTACAGGTTCCAGGAGATGCTTTTTCTTAAGTATCAACTATCAATACAAGAGGTGCCTTTAGTAGCCTATACTAGGAATTTTGAATCGCTGCACCTGTCAACCTTTATTTGACAATATATTTTTCTATTGTCCTCAAGAAACTTTGATTGGTTTTGTTGTAATATTTGCTTTCAATTACCTCAGGCACCTGAACTACACTTGGAGATACATTATATTAACATTTGTTACAGCCTGTTATACAATCTTGCATGCATAATAGCATCAACATTCCTCAAGTATTACTAGATGCTATACTATATGAGTTATAAGCCCTTATCACTATTATCTATATATTGCAGTTTGTGCAAGAACTTACATACTTCGTATATTGCAGTCATCGCGAGGTGCTCATCTTACAGATCACCATTTTTGGTTAAAGTATGTATAAATCATACCTGTGCCTGAGCAATTTAAAAAACAGGATTTGTTGCAATATTATATCTAGCCTCAGAAAGGTATCATCATCACACTTCATGGTGTATATATATATATTACGCAGTAGCATTTTCCACCTGCAAATAGAGATGGCAATATCGCAATTGTGTACGGCGCGCCTGGGCGCGTCTACCATGCTAGTATATACTCCCTCCAGTTTGATAATTCCTATCGTTTTAGACATGATCTCACATACCAAGAAAGTATTAAATATCTCGTAGTAGTAATATGGTCAAAAAAATGCTTATAGTTTAGTGGTTACTCCCACTTTCCTATGAGTTGTATGTCTAAGTTCGAATTTTGATGCTACACTTTATTTACATGCACACCCAACAAATAGTTCTAGGGCCACGTAAAGTTCTGCTTGCAATCAATGCATCCTAGAACGATAGGAATTTTTCAACTAAATATAAAACGCTCCAGCGACAGGAATTATCAAACTGGAGGGAGTAGTATATTGCTAGGCCGTTGAATCTTGAAGATCAACACGTACGTGCGTACGCGGTGCATGGGGCCAGTGATCGATATATAGGGATCTCAAATGATCAGATCAGCATTATTTGATCAGATCAGATGATGAGATGTCCAGCTAAGCGAGGTCTTAATTATTTGCTGCAAGCTGCATGGAATTGCACTTCCACGACATGCCCCCGAACTAATTATTAGTGGTCCTTCCACTTGAATCTTGTTGTAAGATACATAGATGAATGAGGGAGCAAGATCTATATGGACAAGAAAGAAAAATCCAAAGGCTAAAGAGTATGCGTGCAGCCATGTTATACGTGGCCGGGAGCCCTGGATCTCATGTTTGGCCCCCAAAATGATGCCATATACTGCAATGGCATATGCGCATTGATTTCTTGAGTTCTTAACAGCTGATGAAAAAGCCCTTAAGGAATCATTATGATGTAGCTAGATAATTATATTTAGTTAGTATATCTTATTCATCATCAGACGGGTCTAGAACTTTTCGATACTTATATATGCTACGATGTCATCGGTAGATCGAGGATGCAGTAAACCTGTAAAGCACACACCGTGCTCTATCATGAGTTCACGACCCATCTACCTCGCCTTAGACAACCACCTTGTTGATTCATCACTATAGGAATCCGTTGTAATTTCGTCGGCCATATAATTTCGTCGGTTTACGCCGACAAAATATGGGCGACGAAATTACAAACCATTTCATCGGCTGCCGACGAAATTAATATAATTTCGTCGGTTTTCGCAGGCCGACAAAATGTGTTCAGCCGACGGCTGGACAGGTCAGATGGTGACGTGGCTCCTTTATTTTCGTCGGCCTAAGCCCATGAAAATACGGTTAATTTCGTCGGTTTTCCTGGCCGATGAAAATATGTTGACTGGCGGTGGCTCGGCTAGATGGTGACGTGCACTATAGGAATCTAGATTATTTACGTGGGCCAAAACTATTTACGACGGCTTTAGAAAAACCCACGTAAATAATCTGGATTCTTGTAGTGGTGGCAAGCTAATTTCGTCGGCCAGGGCCCATGTAAATAAGGTTATTTTCGTCGGTTTTGCTGGCCGATGAAAATATGTTGACCTACGGCAGCTCGGCTAGATGGTGACGTGGCAGTTTAATTTAAATCGACCTAGGCCGAGCGAAATTCTCACATAACGACCTCTTGGGTTTCTGGCTCCGATAATTTAAATCGGCTGGGCCGATTTAAAATATTATTTTTTTGTAAAAAAAACAGGAAATAGGAACCGAAAAATCACAGTTATTTACAGAAAATTCATAGATATTAACAGAAAAATCCCAATAATTAATAAACCCAATTCCATCACTAAATAAATCACATTACCATTTATCCCATTGTCATCACAGTCGAATCAAATACAGAGTCGCATACATAGTCTATGTCACAAACATAGTCCATTGTCGCATACATAATTGAAAGCATACATAGTCTATCATCACATACATAGTTCAAAGCATACATAGTCCATCATCACATACATATAGTTCAAAGTTTGAGTTACACACATGATACTTCACAAACAGCACCAAAACACAAATTTTAGGTTCGAGGAGAGTGTGAACCACGCCCGCTACCTGCTGCCTCGCCTCTGGAGTTCAGAAATTGACTGACAGAAGGTGTCCCCGAAGCACTAGCGGAGTTGTATCGAATGGGAGCAGCAGGTGGCGGTGTCGAAAAGCCCTAAAACACTTGTTTCATCGGTTGTTTTTGGGCCGACGAAGTTTATTCGGGCCGACGAAAATAACACGTATTCCTGTAGTGCATGCATACACTGATAAAAACATACATAGTCCAACTAAATGGATTTGCTAAAATTCAATCGCCTTGGTTGCTTCGCCCTGATCGAGTTGCCCCTACACCACCCTTTCCTCCATCACACTTCTCGCTTTCCATTATCTTCTCCATCCCCAGTCACCACTCACCAGGTTAGGGTCTAGGGTTAGGATTCAGGGTGGGGTTCAAGGTTATGATGACAGGGAGACAACGACTCTAGTTGTTGGAGGTGGTTGGCGGCAAGGCGGCAAGGCATCGCCAAATCAGCAGGGATAGAGGAGGATGGTAGGAGGAGCTGACAAGGTGATCATGTAACACTGTTGGAGTTAAAGTGGGCAAGGCGAGCCGATGGCAGGAGGAAGGGCGGTAGAGCAGTTGAGCAATAGACGGCGAGGGCACCACCAGTAGCGGTGGTGGACGACGTGGGCAAGGACGATGGTGGAGGCACATGGAGCAGGATAAATTGGAGGTGAGGAAGAAGAGCTTAAGGAGTGGCCTAGGCAGGAGGTGTTGCTTGGGTTGCAATGAAGCAACTGAAATGACTTGCAGGGTGTCAATCCCTATTATACATATTGTCAATAGATAAGAAGATTGACTTTGAAGCAAAGCGTTCGGTTCAAGGTGCATATAGGATAATGATGCACCGCAAGGATAAGGATTAGCTCCGTAAATTAATTAGCTAGCTGAATCGTAGTACTTATCCTTTAATTTGTTGTAACCAATCTTCCTTATCCTATGTATATGTCAATACTGTATAAAGAGAGATGAGGGCTCAATTGAGACCCTCCAGCTTAAACTGTTTTTACATGGTATCAGACCCTTATCGATCACCATGTCGACCACATCAAACTCATCTGCTGCCATCGCTCCATCATTGACTGCTGGGGCTGCATCTGCAGCTCCTGTAGTTGCTCTTCCCACCGCACCTTCCTTCAACCAGTTAGTTATTGTTCGCTTGACCAGGGAAAATGTTCTCCTATGGAAAGCACAAATCGTCCCTTATCTTCGTAGCCAGCAACTCCTCAGCTATGTCAAAGGAAAGATCAAGGCTCCTGAGTCGCTTGTCACTGAGACTGAGACTGAAGGAGAAACGCGTCAGGTTCCTAACCCGGTGTACACAGAATGGTTCCAGCGAGATCAGTTGGTCCTGAGTGCATTGCTCGCCTCGCTGACTGAAGAAATCCTCGGTCATGTGTTGTTCATTACCACGTCGGCTGAAGTGTGGGCAGCCCTCGAAGGCATGTTTGCCTCGCGTTCCGCACAAGGATGATATAGATCCGTCTCCAACTTGCCAACACTCGCAAGAAGGACATGACGGCTTCCGAGTACTTCCACAAGATGAAGAACATGGCAGACATGATGGCGTCGGTTGGCCAACCCCTGCGCCAGGAGGAGATTGTCTCCTATATCCTCGCTAGTCCAGGGGATGACTATGAAGCTTTTGTCACTTCACTGACGACACGTTCAGAAGAACTCTCTCTCTCTCATAGATCTCTATGCTCACTTGATGAGCCATGAGGTTTGCAAGCAAGTGATGGTTGGTGAGGCTTAGATTCCTTCATCAGCAAACTCTGTGTTTCGAGGAGGACGCAATGGAGGTTGTGGAAAAGGTCGCGGCAAAAGCAACTTTACTGGTGGTCGTGGTGGTCCAAGCAGCTACCCAAGAGGTCGCGATGGAGGACAATCCAACAACACTGGAGGAGGACGTCCAGTCTGCCAGATATGTGGTAAAAGTGGTCATAGCGCGATGCGCTGTTACCATCTTTTCAACAACACCTATAAAGAGGAAGATCATCGCTTTGCTGCTTCTGCATCGACTGCCCAGTACCAGATTGATACTAACTGGTATGTGGACAGCGGTGCAATTGACCATATCACAAGTGAGCTTGATCATCTGACAGTGCGGGATCGCTACAAGGGCGGAGATTAGGTTCAAGTTGCTAATGGCACAGGTTTGTCAATATCCCATATAGGTTCATCTACTCTGAATGGCAATAGAAATCGTGTGCTTCTTCTTAAAGATGTTCATCATGTTTCCAAAATCTCCAAAAATCTTCTTTCTGTTCGCAAATTTGTACTCGATAATGATGCCTTCTTTGAATTTCATCCACACTTCTTTTGTGTCAAGGATCAAATCACGAAGAAAACACTTCTGCACTGCAGTTGTGGTCATGGTCTCTACACACTCGCAGCCAACAGTCAACCTGCTTGCCATCCTCAAGTTCTATCCAGTGTCAAGGTTACTCTAGATCAATGGCATCAAAGGCTAGGCCATCCATCGTCTGCAGTAGTAGTTCAGTCCATCATTAGTTCGAATAAATTTCCTTGTTCAAAAAATAAAACCATTGGTGTATGTGATACCTGCCAGCAGGCAAAGAGTCATCAGTTGACATTTAGTTCTTCTGTTAGGTGTCATCTGTACCTCTTGAACTAGTTCATTCTTATGTTTGGGGCCCAACACCCCCTCCGTTCGAGGATTTAAATACTATGCTAGTTTTCTCGATGACTTCAGTCGTTTCCCATGGATATATCTGCTTCGCCAAAAATCTGAGGCTGAACAAGCCTTCTATCAATTCAAACAACATGTTGAACTAGCTCTTGGACATAAAATACAATCTTTCCAATCAGATTGGGGGGTGAGTATCGACGACTGAGACATCTCCCATCGTGTATCTTGCCCACATACCCACCAACAAAATAGACGAGTGGAGCGAAAAAATAGGAAACATTGTAGAAGTTGGCCTTGCACTCCTTGCCCAATCTTCCATGCCACTCCGGTTTTGGGATGAAGCACTTCAACCTACTTGATCAATCGATTGCCTGCTAGAGTCATTAACAATGAAACACCTCTCTCTAAGCTCCTCCTTCTCAGTTCAGACTATGGCATGCTCAAGATATTTGGGTGGACTTGTTGGCCAAATTTGAGACCTTACAACTCCAGGAAACTAGCCTTCCGATCCAAGCGATGTGTGTTCCTTGGCTATAGTACTATGCATAAGGGGTACAAATGCTTAGATCGATCCACAGGTCGGGTCTATATATCATGTGATGTAGTGTTTGATGAGCAGGTGTTTCCTTTCTCTAATGTGCCGGTTTCTCCTGTTCCTGATCCGGCACACAACCATCCATCTACCACTGTTCTTCCATCTCTCACGTTGCCATCAGTCGTAGATGATCCTACAGGGCATGCTGACATACTTATGCCGACAGTCACCTTTGATCCCTCTGGTCCAGCTGATTTTGTGCAAGAGGACACTTCGTCGGATGCCTCATCTGATTAGCTGCCACAGCATGCCGCACCTTCTACTGCAACTCCGACTACTACACCACGCATAGTAACACGCTCTCAGAATCAAGTGGTACAATCCAAGGTGTGGACCGATGAAACGGTGAGGTATTTGCTGCATCGACGGGGCTTTCATGCTGCCATTGTTGAGCCTGAATCACATCGTCAGGCTCTATGTCATCCTCACTGGAAGGAAGCCATGGACATCGAATTTCTTGCCTTGATGAGGAACAACACCTGGAGCTTAGTTCCTCATCAACCGGGGAGGAATCTTATAGACTCCAAGTGGGTCTTTAAGATCAAATACAATCCTGATGGCAAGATTGACAGATATAAAGCATGACTTGTCGCGAAGGGATTCAAGCAGAAGCCAGGCATAGACTATGATGAAACTTTCAGTCTAGTTGTGAAAGCTCCCATTGTCCGTCTTGTTCTTTCAGTGGTTGTGACTAGAGGATGGTGTAAGAGCAAGCTCCCGAGGGGCTTATTTGATTTTGGTAATTGATGGCAACTAGGTGGTAGAGATGAATCACATCAAGATTAAGGATTTTTGTTTCATAGTTCTTTTGATTTCTTGCGTGTGTGTAGTCTAGGGTCATAATGCCTGCCGATCGTCGAATCTCTGGCTGCAGGGTCCCACAGAGCACATCTCCGGTCTCTTATTCTCATTCGTCTTCGAGAGAGTTGGGGATAGGACCAGATGATTCCAAGGGGTAGCCACGTGTCCGAGATTTTGTAGCCACTAAGCCATCCAAAAACCGAAACCCTTTGTGGGCGCGAAACTTCCCGCCTAAGCCTATGAACCTTCCCGCCCGTTTGAGCTTAAGTTTTGACGCCAAATATTTCTAAATCCTCAAAAGTATATTTGTTCGGGCAATGCTACAGTATCAGAGGGTTTTGTGGGCTGCAGGCCGAGCTGGGGCAACTGGGCCCAGACAGTCCGGCCCATGGGCCCGGACAGTCCGGCCCAAGTGGCCCGGTTCGGCCTCCGTGGCACATCTGTGGTATTTTGCATTTTTGAGAGCCTTCCCGTACTCGGATTAAAAACATTAAAACATAAAAGTTGTAGAGAATTTCAAGGCGCATCTTTTTCGTGTTGACAACTTTTTGATTTGAGCAACAGAAAAAAAATCATATAAATTCGGGAAGCTCTCGGCACACAGGGACTGGGAAGTCTCTTGAAACTTTGCCTTCAATTTGGGTGTCTACCACAGAGGCCGACTGTCCGGCCCAAGTGTTAATTTTTCCCAGGTTGCAAATCCATTTTCCAGTAATCCTCTGCCTTCGGCCGGACTGTCCGGCCCTGTAGGCCGGACTATCCGGCCCAAGTACTTTCCTCCCCAGCTTGCGAATTTCCTTTTCCAGCGAGCGCAAGCCTTCGGCCGGACTGTCCGGCCTAGGAGTCCGGACTGTTCGGACCCAGTTGTGTCCCCTCTGTCTCGAATTGTATTTTCTATAGAGAGCGCTTGCCTTCGTCTGGACTGTCCGGGAGTTGTCCGGGGGTTGTCCGGCCTAGGGCTTGAGTTTAGATCTGAGATCTATTTTCTAGGGTTTCGAAGGTGGGAAGTATATAAGGGCTTAGCTGGTCGTGGGAAAGAGGTGAGAGGCTCATTTGCAACCCTAGCCACCTTTCCCCAAGTGAGAGAGCTCCTCCCATGGTTCCCCCTCCACCTAGGGTTCCATGTGCTTGAGAGATTGAGTAAGAGAGTGAGGGAGAAGGAGTGAGGAAGAAGAAGAGAGCATCCCCTAGTCTCCTCCTCGTCATCCCCAAGGTTCGTGCCCTCTCCCATGGTTGTCTTGCCATCCTCCATGGTGGGATGAGGGTTGAGTGAGTTGTGGTGTCTCCGGTCTTGTGCTCTTGGGATTCTTGCTATCGGGAGACGTCGTCATCGCCAAGCTCCATTAAGCGTACCACAAGCAAACCCTTCTCCGTGAAGGTCACCGTGCTTCCCACGGTGCTTCCTCTCCATTCGTCGGGGTGTGCAAAGCCCGCCATCGCGTCGGCGGCCACCTTGCTTCCTAAGGTGCTCTTCTCCATTGCGTCGGAGATGTGCTAAATCCTCGGTATGCTCGAGGTCGGCTTCGCTTGTGAAGTCGGTGTTTCGGGGTCCTTCGCGTGTGGAGGCTGCCGATTCGTGTGAAGGTTTGGAGCTCGCCTACCATGTGTTGGTGAAGAACTACCACGAGTGGATTGAGGGTTAGGGACGAGAGAGTCCCGACTTCTCTGTGTGAGAAGTTTCCTCAACGGAGACGTAGGTGTTCATGTGTTGAGCACCGAACTTCGGTAAAAAGATCGGTTTGCGCCTCTCTATCTCATTTACTTACCGCATCTTGATATCCACTGCCTGCGAGTGCCTTCGTGCCTCCTACACTTGTGTTTTGATTGCTTCTGCCTACTAGACTTGTGTAGGATTCCACGCGCTAGCTGTGTGCCTTAACTTGCCTAAGTGACTAAGTGCAACAAAAGTAAAAATTGAAATAGTCCGATTCACCCCCCTCACGGCCTTAGGTTCCTTCAATTGGTATCAGAGCCAGGTTCTCTAGTTTTGCTTCACCGTATTAGAGATGGCCGAAGGGGATAGTGTAGCTGCCAATAGGATCTCAATCTTCAATGGCTTACACTTTGACTTCTGGAAGAAGCGCATGAAAATCTATCTTATTTCCATTGGCGCTGACATTTGGGATGCTGTTGAGAATGGCATCACTATTACCCGTGTTGAGAATGCACCACTCACACCAATTCAGAAAACTCTTATGGCTAATGATGCTAAGGCCATGAATGCTATACTCACGGGGTTGAGTAGGGATGTGTTCGAGAGAGTCAGTAACCTCACCTCTACTAAGGCTATTTGGGATTTTTTTGTTGAGATCCATGAGGATACTGCCGCTGTCAAGGAGGGTAGATTAGTGGTGGTTAAGGAGCAATTTGATAAATTTGAGATGCTTCATAGTGAAAATGCAAATGCTATGTACACTCGCCTTAACCCCATAATCAATGAGCTCAAGGGGCTCGGACTCTCTATGCCAGATGTTGATGTGTGTAGGAAGATGCTGAGGATTCTTCTAAGACAGGAGTACAGGGACATCATCACTGTTCTCTCCAACAGCAATGAACTTGAGACGATGACTCCCGGTGCTCTTCTGTGTAAACTTCGTGCTCATGAGATGCTCATCATCGAGCCCCTAGCCACTCCATGAGCTGAGAAGGTCAAGACAATTGCTCTCAAAGCTACTGGACACAAACCAAGCAAGACCAAGCCTGCCTCCTCCAAGGATCAAGAAGGATCAAGTTACTTTCCACCTGAGGCACTTGAGGAGATCATGGGTCTGTTCGGGAAGCGCTTCGACCTCAAGAGGCGAACCAAGAACCCACACTCTAGCTATCGATGCTATGAGTGTCATGAGAAATGTCACATTGCCTCCATGTGCCCTCACAAAGACAAGACCAAGCGCAAGGAGAAGAGCAAGCAAGGTAGTGATGATGGCAAGGTCAAGCACAAGGATGGAAAGTACAAGAACTGGAAGAAGACCGAGTTCAAGGCCACCTCAAAGAATGGAAAGAAGCTAGCGTTCAGTGGAACTTGGTTCTCCGATGACAGTTCCAGTGACTCAGCCGCTTCTGAGGAGGATGAGGATCCAAGTGGTGAAGGACTTGCCACCATGGCAATTGCTGAGATGACTCCTCCGCCTCCAGCTTTCACCACAAAGTGCTTGGTGGCCGTCCCTGAACCACAAGAGCAAGTGTGGTATTCTGATGGAGAAGAGTCTACTTCCACTACTTTCTCTACACTGAGAGCTTCATCACCATCTACTTCAGCCTCCAAGTGCTTGATGGCTCAACCATCTGCTGAGGTATCTTCTGATTCTGACTCTGAAGCTTTTTCTGAGTGGGATGAAGAGACTACTAGAGAGAATATGGCTAAGTTGCTTGATGTTCTCCAAAAGGAGCATTTGAGAGCCACTACTCTCCAGGAGTCTCTGAGTGTCCTCACTGCTAAGCATGATTCTCTTGAGACTGAATTTGATATTTTGAATGGTGAGAAACTTAGCTTAGTTAGGAAGGTAGAGTTGCTTGATGTGGAAAACAAAGTCATGAATGAATCTGTAGATGGCTTACTTGCTACTATTCTTGAGCTTAGGGCTAAAAATAAATTGCTTACTGAAAAGAATGCTTCTATTGATGCTTTGCCAATTGCTCATGCCACTGATGATTTGATTGCTTCACCTGCTTTGATTGTGCCTCCTGTGATTGCACCATTTACTGCTTCTGTCATACCTGCTATCACAATGACACCTGCTAGCACAGATGTTTCTTCTGAATATGCATTGATTGGTTCTAGTGCTAGTACTATTGTTCATTTGGTTGATTCTTACTCTAAGTGTGCCATGATTGCTTCTAGTTCCAGTGGTTCCACTAGTGTAGAGTGCACTTCTAACTCATGCAAATTTGCACTAGCTGCTAGGGAACTAGCAATTGAGCGTGATGAACTTGCGATAGAAAATGCTAATCTCAAGGTCAAACTTGAGAAATTTGACAAAGGTCTTGGTAAGTGTTATGAGGGGAGTCGTGTCCTTAACCAGATACTTGAGCAACAAAGGAATCCGGCCCTGAAGGGCGGCTTGGGATTCACCCCTGAGAAGGGGAAGATAAAGAAAGGTCCTGAAGTGTCTAACAAAGGGCAAAACTCCTTTCATAACAAGCCCAAGAGAAACACCAACAATGTTAATAACTCTGAGCTTAAAAACATGAACACTAGGAACAATCATCATAGGAAGCACAATAGGCACAACACATGGCAAGGACCTCCTAGGCACTAAAATTTCACGACATGGCAACCTAGGAATCAATATGCTTGACAATATGTTTCTAGGTACAACAATTGGAATGGTACTCCTCCTATGTCATACAACAATTGGAAAGCTCCACCTCCACCTCCACCTAGCTTCTGAAATGGTCTTCCTAAACAAAACTTTACTAGGCAAGCTCCACCTAGAAACCAAGTTAGGAACACTCTCAAGCACACCCAACCCAAGCTTCCAAGAGCTCATGCTGAGCTATATGATCACTACTTGCTTAGGATGAATGACAAGGGTAAGGTGGTTGCTAGATATGTTGGTTTGAGGGCTAAGAATGAGCATAAAGCACATGTTTGGGTGCCTAAGTCTTTGATTGATCGATTTGCTCATGTTGCTTCTGGTTTGAAGGCTAACCCTCGGGGACCTCCTGTGTGGGTCCCTAAGTCACAAAAGTGATCTCTTCTTAATGCAGGTGAACTACCGGAGTGGAGGGTGCCATTGGATCGTTGACAGTGGGTGTACCCAACACATGACCGGTAACCCCCGGTTGTTCACCTCAATGGGGGAGGATGGAACAAGTCCCCCCAAAGTCACTTTTGGAGATGGAAGCAAGGGCAAGGTAATTGGAGCCGGAAAGGTAGCAATCTCTTTGGATCTCTCAATTGACAATGTGCTACTGGTAAACACTCTGAACTACAATCTACTTTCCGTTGCTCAGATTTGTGATTTAGGTTTCCATTGTAACTTCTCATCTGAGGGATTGTTGGTTCTGGATCAAAATGGAAAAACAGTGTTCAAAGGGTTTCGTTTAGAAAATTTGTTTCTTGTGAACTTCAATGAGCCTGCCGCATCCATCTCGGTTTGCCTCTCCGCCAAAGTCACACTTGGTTGGCTTTGGCATAGGCGCCTTGAGCATGTCGGCATGAGAAACTTAAAGAAACTTTTCAAAAACGAGTTGGTTCTTGGGGTGAAAGAAGTGGCATTCGACAAGGATAAGCTTTGCTCGGCATGTCAAGCCGGTAAACAAGTGGCAAGTGCTCATCCTGCCAAGAATGTTATGTCTACATCCCAACCACTTGAGCTCTTGCACATTGATCTTTTTGGGCCAACAAAATATGTGAGCATCGGGGGGTAATCTCTACTGCTTGGTCATAGTTGATGATTACTCTCGATACACTTGGGTAATCTTTCTTCCAGACAAAACCCCAACTGGGGATGTTTTCAAGAAATTTGTAAAGAAAGCTCAAAACAAATTTGACTGTACCCTCAAAAAGGTGAGAAGTGACGATGGAACCGAGTTTACTAATACTTCCGTTGAGCTTTTCTGTGATGAGCTAGGTATTGACCATCAGTTCTCAGCCACTTACACTCCTGAGCAAAATGGAGTGGTTGAGAGAAAGAACAGGACACTCATCGAGATGGCAAGGACAATGCTCAATGAGTTTGGAACTTCTGAGGTCTTCTAGGCTGAGGCAATCAACACAACCTGCCACTGCATTAATAGGCTGTACCTTCACAAGCTTCTGAAGAAGACATCATATGAGCTGCTTGTGAGAAGACGACCCAATGTCTCCTACTTCAGGGTCTTTGGATGCAAGGTCTACATCAAGAAGAAGAGAGAGCATTTAGGCAAGTTCCAGAGCAGAGTAGACAGTGGGATCTTCTTAGGATACTCAGCCAGAGGGTCGTCTTTCAGGATGTTCAATGAATCAAGTGGTCAGATTGAAGAATCATGTGATGTAAAGTTTGATGAGTCAAATGGGAGTCAAGGGCAACATGAGAACTTGGATGATGTTGGTGGAGAAAAGTTGGCAAGGGCAAACAAGCAGTTGAAGCCGAGGATGTGAGGCCGCTTGAAGCTCCAAGAGATTGATCTGATTCCACCACCTCTCACTCCGAGCGATGGCGATTTAGGGGAGCTATGCCTCAGGACAGTTCAAGCTTGGAGCCAGTGTCAGAGGTAGAGATAGCTTGTGAACAGGATGGAGAGACAGTTGAGCAGATAGTTGAACAGCCTTCTCAGTTGATCAGGACCCATCACTCCATTGCTCGAGATCACCCGGCTGAGCAAGTGATTGGTGACTTGACTCAAGGTGTTCAGACAAGGTCAAGGACGGCTAACTTCTGTGAGCATCATGCTTTTGTGTCTGAATTGGAGCCAAAGAAGGTGGAAGAGGCATTGGCTGACCCTGACTGGATCAATGCCATGCATAAGGAGCTAAACAATTTTAAGAGAAACAAAGTCTGGACACTTGTGGAACGACCCAAGGATTGCAATGTGATTGGCACAAAGTGGGTATTCAAGAACAAGACAGATGAATTTGGATTGGTTGTCAGAAACAAGGCAAGACTTGTGGCTCAGGGTTTCACTCAGGTTGAGGGTGTGGATTGTGGAGACACTTATGCACCTGTGGCCAGACATGATGCGATTAGGCTGCTTATGGCATTCTCCGCTTGTCACAACATTACTTTAAAGCAAATGGATGTTAAGAGCGCCTTCTTGAATGGCTACATTGAGGAGCTGGTCTATGTTGAGTAACCTCCAGGATTTGAAGACCCAAAGCACCCCGATCATATGTACAAGTTGTCCAACGCTTTGTATGGGCTAAAGCAAGCTCCCAGGGCTTGGTATGAGCTACTCAGAGACTTTCTTATTTCCAAGGGATTCAGTGTTGGGAGAGTGGATTCTACACTCTTCACCAAGGTGGATGATGGGCATTTGTTCCTATGCCAAGTCTATGTTAACGATATCATCTTTGGAAGCTCAAGTGAGAAGATGGTACAAGACTTTAGCGAGATGATGGCTGCAAAGTTCGAGATGTCGATGATGGGTGAGCTGTACTTCTTCTTGGGTTTCCAAATCAAACAACTCAAGACTGGGACATTTATAAGTCAAGAGAAGTACACTCTGGACCTCCTCAAGCGTTTCGAGATGGACGGATGCAAGCCACTCCGGACACCAATGAGCACAAGCGGCCACCTCGACCTCGACACAGAAGGTAATCCTATTGATCCCAAGCTATACCGTTCCATGATTGGTGCATTGCTTTACTTGACAGCATCTAGGTCGGATATCATGTTTAGTGTGTGCATGTGCGCTAGGTACCAAGCATCCCCTAGAGAAATGCATTTGAATGCTGTCAAAAGGATTTTCAGATATCTAAAATTCACTTCTAGTATAGGTCTTTGGTTCCCTAAGGGTGCGCGATTTGAGCTCCTTGGATATTCTGACTCAGACTATGCCGGATGCAAGATAGATCGCAAGAGCACTTCAGGGGCCTGTCACCTTCTCGGTAGATGTCTAGTGTCGTGGGCTTCAAAAAAATAGAACTCCGTGGCGCTATCTACTGCTGAGGCTGAGTACATAGCGGCAGGGAGTAGCTGTGCTCAAATCCTATTCTTGACACAATCCTTATATGATTTTGGCGTAAAACTTGACCATGTACCTCTTCTATGTGATAATGAGAGTGCTGTTAAGATAGCCAGTAATCCGGTCCAACATTCGCGCACCAAACACATAGACGTCCGACATCACTTCCTTAGAGATCATATGATGAAGGGCGACGTTGTGATTGGATCTGTGCGGACGGAGGATCAGCTTGCTGATATCTTCACCAAGCCACTGGATGAGGTACGATTTTGCAAATTAAGAAATGAGCTGAACATACTGGATAAGTCAAATATGATCTGAGCTAGCCGTGGGGCCATATGTGTGAACCTGGCAAAATTTAGCATTTGAGACAGTTGACTGAGTTTTGATTGTTATACTTAGTTCAAATTGTGCACTCTTGTGAAATTATATGTTTTGAATAGTTTGCTCTCAGGAATACTGTCACTTAGCCCAATATATGCTTAATTCTAATTCACTATGCAAACTGTCGCTTGGAGCATGTGCTAGGCAAAACTCAAAGCTCTTATTGCCTCTGTGTTGCTCAAACTTCATTGAATGATCTTGTATATCTAGCTCTAGGCATGGTATTAACTTAAAAAAATATATGTGCAAAATATCACATAAGGTTAAAGAAAAAGGGTCACACATGTCTCACCAATGTCTTTCCAACGAGATGGCTTGCCATCGCACTAGGCATGAACTTGGGGGGAGTTTTGGATAACCAAGATGTTGAATCCTTCAGTGTAATGCTGGGCAACATCACCAAAGGTTTGAGACATGAAAAATTTGAGAAAACATGAGTTTGAAATTCAAACAATTGCATGCAATGTGATTTCTATTGTTGTTTTGAGCACATTTACGCACTAATGGCTTTGGTTCACCCAAATCATGCTCTAAGTCCTTAATTACTTGAACTTCATGACAAATCAGCTTATATTGATCTATGTGACATGTTGATCTAGAGTAGCTTGAGAATAAAATGTGGTGGATCATCTGTGCCATCTGATTTTGTATAACTCTCAAAGCTTATGAAACCTTACTTCCCCTATGCCCTTTGTTGTTCATTGATGCCAAGGGGGAGAAAGAATTGCAAATCTTGATATTTGCCAAGGGAGAGATGGTTGGGGAGCGAATTGTGCATGTGAGGGGTGAGATGAGAGAACTTGGCTTAAATTGAATTGCTCGGATGTGTTCTTTCTCAATTGGTAGCTCTCGTGCTTGCTATGCATTGATCTAGGGGGAGCTAGGTCTTAGGTTAGCATTGTCCTGCACTTCAATTCTTATGCCTAGTTTGCTATCTCAAGTGAAGTCATGCCATTTCATTCATATTCATATGCGCTTGGTTGGTACTAATCCACTGCCCTAGACACATATTTGCTTGTTGAGATGGCTATGCAGGAAGATTTGCAGGTGTTCTCATCAATTACCAAAAAGGGGGAGATTGTAAGAGCAAGCTCCCGAGGGGCTTATTTGATTTTGGTAATTGATGGCAACTAGGTGGTAGAGACGAATCACGTCAAGATTAAGAATTTTTGTTTCATAGTTCTTTTGATTTCTTGCGTGTGTGTAGTCTAGGGTCATCATGCCTGCCGATCGTCGAATCTCTGGCTGCAGGGTCCCACAGAGCACATCTCCGGTCTCTTATTCTCATTCGTCTTCGAGAGAGTTGGGGATAGGTCCAGAGGATTCCAAGGGGTAGCCACGTGTCCGAGATTTCGTAGCCACTAAGCCATCTAAAAACCGAAACCCTTTGTGGGCGCGAAACTTCTCGCCTAAGCCTACGAACCTTCCCGCCCGTTTGAGCTTAAGTTTTGACGCCAAATATTTCTAAATCCTCAAAAATATATTTGTTCGAGCAATGCTATAGTATCAGAGGATTTTGTGGGCTGCAGTGAGTGAGTTAGAACACCCAGGCCAGACGGTCCGGCCCAAGTGGCCGATTCGGCCTCCGTGGCACATTTGTGATATTTTGTATTTTTGAGAGCCTTCCCATGCTCGGATTAAAAACATTAAAACATAAAAGTTGTAGAGAATTTCAAGGCACATCTTTTTCGTGTTGACAACCTTTTCATTTGAGCAACAGAAAAAAAATCATATAAATTCGGGAAGCTCTCGTGACACAGGGACACAGGAAGTCTGCGACACTTTGCCTTCGGCGGATGTCCGGCCACAGAGGCCGGACTGTCCGCCCAAGTGTTAATTTTTCCCAGGTTGCAAATCCATTTTCCAATAATCCTCGCCTTGGCGGACTGTCCGACCAGTAGAGGCGGACCGTCCGACCCAAGTACTTTCCTCCCGACTTGCAATTTCCTTTTCAATGTGGCGCAAGCCTTGGCGGACTGTCCGGACCTAGTTGTGTCCCTCTGTCTCAATTGTATTTTCTCTGAGGGCGCTTGCCTTCGTCCGGACTGTCCGGGAGTTGTCCGGGGGTTGTCCGGCCTAGGGCTTGAGTTTAGATCTGAGATCTATTTTCTAGGGTTTCGAAGGTGGGAAGTATATAAGGGCTTTGCTGGTCGTGGGAGAGAGGTGAGAGGCTCATTTGCAACCCTAGCCACCTTTCCCCAAGTGAGAGAGCTCCTCCCATGGTTCCCCCTCCACCTAGGGTTCCATGTGCTTGAGAGATTGAGTGAGAGAGTGAGGGAGAAGGAGTGAGGAAGAAGAAGAGAGCATCCTCTAGTCTCCTCCTCGTCATCCCCAAGGTTCGTGCCCTCTCCCATGGTTGTCTTGCCATCCTCCATGGTGGGATGAGGGTTGAGTGAGTTGTGGTGTCTCCGGTCTTGTGCTCTTAGGATTCTTGCTACCGGGAGACGTCGTTATCGCCAAGCTCCATTAAGCGTACCACAAGCAAACCCTTCTCCGTGAAGGTCACCGTGCTTCCCACGGTGCTTCCTCTCCGTTCGTCGGGGTGTGCAAAGCCCGCCATCGCGTCGGCGGCCACCTTGCTTTCTAAGGTGCTCTTCTCCATTGCGTCGGAGATGTGCTAAATCCTCGGTGTGCTCGAGGTCGGCTTCGATTGTGAAGTCGGTGTTTCGGGGTCCTTCGCGTGTGGAGGCTGCCGATTCGTGTGAAGATTTGGAGCTCGCCTACCATGTGTTGGTGAAGAGCTACCACGAGTGGATTGAGGGTTAGGGACGAGAGAGTCCCGACTTCTCTGTGTGAGAAGTTTCCTTAACGGAGACGTAGGTGTTCATGTGTTGAGCACCGAACTTCGGTAAAAAGATCGGTTTGCGTCTCTCTATCTCATTTACTTACCGCATCTTGATATCCACTGTCTGCGAGTGCCTTCGTGCCTCCTACACTTGTGTTTTGATTGCTTCCACCTACTAGACTTGTGTAGGATTCCACGCGCTAGCTGTGTGCCTTAACTTGCCTAAGTGACTAAGTGCAACAAAAGTAAAAATTGAAATAGTCCGATTCACCCCCCCTCTCGGCCTTAGGTTCCTTCAGATGGACTCTGCGGCAAGTCGATGTGAACAATGCATTCCTACATGGCAAGTTAGAAGAAGAAGTGTTCATGCGCCAACCACTAGGATATGAAGATAAGACATATCCAGAGCATGCATGTAAATTGGACAAGGCAATTTATGGCCTTAAGCAAGCACCATGTGCGTGGTACTCTCAGTTGAGTGACAAACTCCAGCTGCTAAGATTTGTTTCGTCTAAAGCTAATACCTCACTATTTGTATGTAATCGTGATGGGGTCATGATGTATATGTTAGTCTATGTTGATGCCATAATTATAGCCAGTTCATCAAGTGTAGCAGCAAACAAATTGGTCTTTGATCTGTCCCATGAGTTTTCACTCAAGGATTTAGGGAAGCTCAAGTACTTCCTTGGTGTTGAGGTTTTGCCAAGCTCATGAGGCATGGTACTGAAGCAGCAGAAATATGCAAAGGACTTACTACGGAGAGCAAACATGACAAAATGTAAACCTGTGCATACACCAATGGCTGTGACTAAAAAATTGAAGAGTGATGAAGGCAAGTTACTGACAGATTCTGAAGCTCACAAATACCGTAGCGGTGTTGGGGCATTGCAGTACTTAACCCTTACAAGGCCAGACCTATCATATGTCGTGAACAAGGTCTGTCAGTACCTTCATAAACCTACTGGAAAACACTGGGAAGCAGTGAAGAGAATTCTTCGGTTTGTGAAAGGAATGGTGGACAATGGTCTGCTGATTCAAAAGAGTTCGTTAGATTTGCTAAGTGCTTTCTCTGACGCAGACTGGGCGGGTTGCTCAGATGATCGATGATCCCAAAATGGTTTTGCGATGTTTCTTGGGTCAAATTTGATATTCTGGAGTTCAAAGAAGCAACCAACAGTTTCACGGTCGAGTACTGAGGCAGAGTACAAGGCAATCGCTAATGGCACAGCTGATGTGATATGGCTACAATCACTCATGAAGGAGCTATGCATTTACCAGTCTCGACCTCCCACTATGTGGTGTGATAATCTTGGTGCAGTTTATCTCACAGCCAATCTAGTCTTCCATGCTCACACAAAGCACATCGAAGTGGACTTCCATTTTGTGAGAGAACGAGGTGCGGCCAAACTTCTGAATATCAGGTTTGTTGCCTCAGGTTTCACCAAGGCACTGGCGTGACAGCCATTTGATCGTCTTCGGTTCAATCTCACCATGCATGTTCCTGGTTGTGATCGAGGGGAAGTGTCAACAGATAAGAAGATTGACTCTAAAGAAAAGCGTTCGGTTTAAGGTGTATATAGGATAATGATGCAGTGGAAGGATAAGGATCAGCTCCGTAGATTAATTAGCTAGCTGAATCGTAGTACTTATCCTTTAATCTGTTGTAACAAATCTTCCTTATCCTATGTATATGTCAATATACTATATAAAGAGAGATGAGGGCTCAATTGAGACCCTGCAGCTTAAACTGTTTTTACACACATACACACATATATCTAAGGTTAGTACATGAAAATGATAATTCATAATTAAATTTACCGATTAGCCATAACTTCTCTACATATCTGTTTTTTTTCCTATCTACGTTGCCAAAATAAAGATGTTTTTTAGGTTGTTTTTTATTTTTATTTTGGAAGTGTATGTGTGAAACCCCTAAAAAATAAACCAAACAAATTAGACCTAGTTTATTATACAGAAACACTTGCTCCCGCAAGGCCGGCGCGTCCGGACCCCCGCGCGACACGCGTGAACATACGGGCTGGGACATGCACTGTGCTGGCATGCAGTGGGCCCCATAAGCATTTTTTCTTTTGAAGGCCATAATTTTTGACTGGGTGCTTTAATCCACAAACCGTTTGTACCAACGTGTTCCTCGTATTTTTACGAACAAAACAAGATATATGTTGTCATATAACTCTTCAAACTTACCTGTGAAACTTGGGTTTCGCCTACTAAAACATGGATTTCATATTCGTTAAACTTGCCGAACTATCAAGTTTCATCAGGTTTAATGCAAGTTTCATCAAGTTTCAATAAGCCTCATACAAGTTTCTTCAAGTTTCATCAGATTAATTCAAGTTTCAACAGGTTTCATCCAAGTTTTATCAAGTTACATCGAAGTTTCATCCAAATATCATCAGCACACGGTCAAGTTTTATCGGCACACGACCAAGTTTCACTAGTATAGGTGTAAGTTTCATAAGTGCCTTCTCCCAGGTTCACATAAAAAAAAAATAAAAAAGTGAAAAAATCAAAAAATTTAAAAGTATTTAAAATGGGTTGCTCTCGATTTTAGAAGAATTATGAAATTTATTCCACACATTTTGAACACTGTTTGAATTTTAAACAAAAATCAGAAGTTTAATTGGAAATTTAATCAAATGACGACTAACAACTCTGCCTGGAAGACTGCGCACGGCGGCGCTTGGATTGGCGCGGTGTCGTTGATCCAACGGCTCTGGTTGGTCCGTCCCGCGTGGCAGGCGTCGGACGTCCGACACCTGGCGCTCGCTATTATTATACCACCACAAGAAGACTAGAGAGAATCTTCATACAAAGACCAAAATCCCTTTGACACAAAGAACCCTATCCAACCACAAAATTACAAACTCATTCTCAAATGGGCAAAGTGGAAACAGTTGCCGTGGCCGCAGGGTTGAAGCAGGAGGCGGCCGTCGGTAGAGAGAGTCAGGAGGGGAAGCGCTTGCAGGCAGGAAGTATGCAGGTAGGTTTAGGGTCAAGATAGAAAGCGGAAACGGGTCGTAGGAACCACGAAATCTGATACCTTGAGCGTGAAAAGAATTAACGCAGGCTACGGCCATGATTAATTTCTGTTTTTCGAAGGACAAAGACCGCAGGAGAGGAGAAGCATGGGCCGGACAGATACAGGGCACAGCGGGCGGCAGCTGAGGGACACGACGTGCTAAACATTTATCATGTCATCTGGTTTGTCAAAATCGACAATCACACGGAAGTTTGCATCTACTACTCTACTAGGCGATGCACGTAAGCACCCCATAGCCCGATACCAGTACTGACTGGTGGTATACGTTCCCGATGCTACGTACCCGGCCCAGAGTTAAGCATATGTAGTAGGCACACATGAACTGCGCATGCACACGGGAAGAGGCCGGGCCGGGTCGGGTCGGGCCGGGCCGTGCACCCAGCCACCCACGCACGCGCGCATGCATGCATGCATGCATGCAGGGGGGCCAGCGCAGCGCGGGGCGTGGCGGCGCGCGGCGGCCACGTAGCGCGGTGGGGGCCACGTGTGGGGCGGCGGGGCCCAGGCGCGATGTGGCGCGGCGCGGCGCGGGGCACCCAGGGTCTGGGCGCGTGCGAGGTGTCCCTCCCCCGCGGCGCGCGTGCCGCGTGCATGCATGCCCGCCCCCCACGTACGCGCGCGCGCGCGCGAGCGAGGCGCGAGCTCGCGCTCCGTCCCCTCTCCCGCCTCCTTCTCTCCTCTCTGCTCCCCGTGCCGCAGAGCAACCGCTGCTCGGATCCCCTTATTTAAGAGTGGCCACTGGCCGAGCACTTCTTCTTTCTCGTACAAGCATCTTCCACACCCCCTAGATCTCTCTCTATAGCAGCAGCTCTTGGTCGTCCCTGTTCTTTCTTCTGTCTCTCTCTACCTAGCTCCATCTAGAGAGAGAGAGAGAGCTTCTCGTAAGCAGCAGTACACCGTTAGATAACTAGCTGCTTATATGCTTCAAGTTAATTAAGCAGTAATGCTTACGTACACATTGCCATTATAAGTTTACCATGTGCCGTGATCATGGTCCAAGTTAACGCCCGTGTTAATTTTGCGTGTTTATTTGTCTCACCCTGGGAAAATATCCGAAAAATATCTAGAGATGCTTAGTATAGCTACTTAATGAACCGGACGGACATGTATATATATCATTAATTCATCATTGTGTGTGCATGGTAGCTGAGTCAAAAGCTATAGCTCGAATGCATAGCATATGTAGTGTACATATAGATGCATACATGTCAGTTATATATCTATTCCACTGTGCAGCTATCTAGCTTATCTGCTTATGGATACGTATGGTTTTATCCGGTGGAGCATGCAGCATTGCCAATAATCGGGGAGATGGCGTCGCGGGAGGCAGGAGGAGGGGGAGGGCGGGCGGCGCTGAGGGTGGGGCGGACGCTGGAGTACAGGATGGGGCGGGACACGCAGCTGGTGGCCATCGACGGCGCGTCGCCGGTGAGCCTCTTCGTGCTCTGCGGCGACCGGTTCGAGGGCGCGCGGCTGTTCCGGTCCGGCGAGCTGTCGGTGCACATGATCCGCGTGGAGGGCCACCCGATCTCCATGGCCTCCTGCGCCGTCGCCGACCACCAGTGGATGCTCGCCAGGGACGCCCTCGTCGCCCGCCTCGACGCCCGCGTCTTCGCCTTCGAGCTCCTGGGCTTCTTCTACGCCGTCGTCCTGCCGCCCGCCGCCGCTGACCGCAAGTGCGCCACGCTCGCCGACATCTTCGCCCGCTTCTGCGCATACCAGGATATCTCCACGCCGCCACACGGTGATTATTAACTTAACATTTTTATCATCTACTCCCTCCAGTTTGATAATTCCTGTCGCTGGAGCGTTTTGTGTTTAGTTGAAAAATTCCTGTCGTTCTAGGATGTATTGATTGCAAGCAAAACTTTACGTGGCTCTAGAACCATTTGTTGGGTGTGCATGTAAATAAAGTGTAGCATCAAAATTCGAACCTAGACATGCAACTCATGGGAAAGTGGGAGCAACCACTAAGCTACAAGCATTTATCTGACCATATGGAGTACTACGAGATATTTAATACTTCCTTGGTATGTGAGATCATGTCTAAAACGACAGGAATTATCAAACTGGAGGGAGTATGCAATATGTAGTGGACATTAATTATGTTACGTTGAGACGTGCCGAGTCCAGTTTAATTAGGGTGGGGTCTGTCGATCTATTCATCTCTCAAGTCTCAACTGATTTAGAGGTGGGATCAATTGATTTCTTTTGGACTGTTTGATCTCAATTCAACGGTCAATCTCTTCCTTTCCTCTTCTCTCTTCTCTCTTTCTCCACCCCCAATCGCACTGCGAGCTCTCCGACCTCAAGCTTCTCCTCCTCCACCATTCCCGCCGCTTTCACCACCACCAATGACGTTTGGCGGCGCGCTCCGCCACCTCACCTCCCGTCGTCGCAGCCGCCGAGTCCACTCTAAACTCTCGCTCCAACGCCGATCGATCCCCTCTCAGAACGCCGGTCTCACCGTCTTCGCCCTCCTTTCGTGGCTCTGACGCAACCGCCGACGCCTCACTGTTCCCTCTCATCCAACCCCACTGCCGGTCAGCCATTCTCGCCGGTCTTCCTTTAAACCCGGGGACACGGAGAACCTCGCCCTTAACTCTTAACCCTAACCTTAACCTGAATGGCTGTGGCGGTGGCGGTGGCGGTGGCTGGAGATGAGGAAGATGGTGGAGCACAGGAGCAGAGAACCCTGGTGCGCTAGCGGGAGCGGGTGCAGAGTGCAGACAAGGGTCTCAGTATATTTCAGTTGACTAAGATCCAGCAAATCAGGATTAATTTCTGCCATCTGTCTCATACATGCTGTAGTTAACGAAATCTTAGTTTCTTTGATGCTTGTTTCCTTTCAGGTGGAGACGAAACTGGCGACCTGGAGAATGAGAATCAGCACTCCAACCCATGGGTCCGTGCACACGCTAGGATACAGCGCCTCAAGAGGCCCTCGTCGCCGGCCTGCCGGACCACCGCCGGCGACTCGCCGCCCGACCGGGCCACCGCCGCCGGCAGCGACAGGCAGATGGAACGCGCCGTCCGCACGTCTGCCGTTGTCAAGCTGCTCAGCCGCTCGCTCCTCGCCGGCGCGCTGCAGCCGTCGCGGCACCTGACCATCTCCCTCAGCGCCAATGCCGGCACCAGCGCCGCCGCCGCCGCTCTGCCGAGCAAATCCGTCGTGTCCGACCTCCTCGACGCCATCGAGACGAGCCGGACGACCCCGCGCCGAGACGCTCGCCGCGGCGGCGGCGGCGGCGGCCTGGGGTGGTGGTGCCTCAACGTGGAGGGCGTAATGCTGCTGCTCAGGGTCGTGCAGGCGGTCCGGGGCCGAGGGTTGCCGGAGGTGGCAGGGAAGAGACCTCGCGACGAGGGGAACGGAGGCGGCAGCCTGAGAGGTGGCATTAATGGCGGAGGAGGTGCCGCGGCATTTGGTGGCGGCGCCGCGGCGCGGCGGTGGTGCGGCGGGAGACCGACAAAGCTGGGCAACACTGTGGGTGCCTATGGAAGCTCTTGACACGACGAAGATGGTTGTTGTAGCCGCTCTCAAAGGGGAGCTGAGATTCAGAAGAGGTTTTGGTTAATTGTAGGGGATTACCCTGTTAATCAGCACTTTTGGTGCATGATCAACTAGTGCTTGGTCAATTTGTTCTTCTAGCAACGATAGTCATGTCTAAGTTTATGCATCACCAGCTAGCTTTATATTTTGTCCTGAAATCATGCATTTTTTTTCACTCAGCAAGACTAATTGATATTTTATTAAAATACTTCCAGTTGTGGTATCTTAACCATGTTTTTTTAACTATGTAACTATTGATCACTGCTTGAAAATATAAGAAACTAGGAAGGATTGCGCGCCAATAGCGTGCCCGTCGCTATCTGTGTTATGTACCATATGTATTATATTGTATTTAAAATTTTGAACAGTACAAATCATATTATACATCATTAGTCACGAATAGTATAAATCACATTACGTAGCATTAATCAGAGTTTAACATATTACATAGAATAATTTATTGAAAGGGTAAACTTTGTTTGAATTTGGTGTCACGTTATTTTTCCAACCATTCATTCTTCATTAAAATTGTAAGAGACAAATATTGCATTAGGCTAAATGGAGAAGAGGTCAAAACTAAATGTATAACTAACATATCATTATTTTTTTTGAAAATCATTCAGCCTCCTTAGAATTTAAAAATTGAAGTGCGGTATATTTCTTCGTAATAATGTCAACATATAATTATTGATGTGCTCTAACCTTATTAGGAACAGTTGGAATTCATAATTCATTGAAAGAAATTAGGCTATTGACTCTAATTAATTCTATGAAACACCATCCTGCGATATGTTTGGCATGAATCAGTCAAGACGGAGCACAACACACTCAAATAGTGCAAATGGATTGCTCTAACTGAATAACCTAGTTCTTAGCCTAACTAAAATAAAAAATAAAGCGATATGTTCATAAATCAAGTCAGCATTTATAACTCCCTTTGTTTGCGTCAAGTACATTATTATGAGGACAAAAAGGAATTATAAAAGCATATGTGTTGATTGGTTAGTTGAGCACACTACACTTGCATGATGTTTGTGCATCGTCTATGTGGCTGAGAGCACAAATATCTTTTTTATTATTGCCATTGAAATCTTTCTATAATAGAAATACATTATTTACAAAACAATAACATAGAAGTACATTAAAATGCGAGGAAAAAGTCAATGAACAACACCACCGTTGATCAAAAGCTTCGAAAAATACATTTGTTGAGAAAGTAAAAAGCAGTTTAAAACAAATGGAAGGTATTCTTGTTATATGGATTGGAATTAACGAACAAATGTGACGGCACGCCGTGTCCGGTCGACATGTGGGCGCCCTCCATGCTCGCGCTGCGCTCTCCGCGCTCCGTCGCGTTCTGCAGTGCTCGCGCGCTCGCGCGCTCGCGCCTGGGCGTTTCGTCGCCACGTGGCCGTTCGCCCGCGCGCCGGTCTCTCAGCAACACGCGCGGCACGCATCGCCCGCTGCTGCCCCGCGCCGGCTCTCTCTCTCTCCCGTTTCGCTCCCACCCCTACCAGGCGCCGCTCTACCCCGCACCGCACACTCTTCTCTTGCCTTCTTCGTCCTTACGCCCAGCCGCATCGACTGCGCCGCCGCCTTCCCCGACTCCGTCGCTCCCGCCACCCTGGTGCTACTGCCGCCGCTCCCCGCGTCGCCGTCGCTCTCCTCTTCCCTGACTGCCGCCTCTACTTCGTCGCCGCCGCCGCTGCTCTCACTGGCGCCGCCGCTGCCTCTGCCCGGCGCCGCCTTCCCCTTCTCCCGTGTGTTCTCCTCCTCCAAGCTAGCCCACCAACGGAACCACCCCTTCCCCCATCTGTGCCGCCTCCCTCTCTCCTCTCATCTTTCTCAGCATGGGGTCTCCGGATCCGGAGACGGCGTGCCCTGGGGTGGGACTTCGGTCGCCAGTGAGGTCCCGAGACCGGCCATTTGCCCTAATCTAAAGGTTTGCCCAAAATTACTCCTTATTTTCATCGGATTTAGACATTTAGGGTTCGAAGGTTGGGGAGAGATTTGGGGATCCTCACTGATTTCGGTTTTAAGGACTTCTTCTCCCGTTAAACAATCCCCCCACGGTGCTAATTTCATCGTCTGGCTGTAGAGCTGTTTCGATCTTCACATACTGCAGGTGGAGATACATTATTAATATTTTGGGTGCACTGATTTGCCATGTTTAATGCAGTTTAGATGCACGTAAATGCTGAAAAGAATTAAGCGCAATGAATTTTGTTGTTTAGGATTTATGATCTGCTTATTTTACTTTCCATAATTGATTTGGTGGTACCAGGTACCTACCTTAGCCTTTTACTAGATCATCTTCGCTGTGAATTTCATTTACCCATTTGCAGGAAACAACTTATTGTTGACGAGGTGATGTGGCCGTCAATGTGTTGAAATGGATGATTGGGGGCGAGGTGATGTGGCTGTCAATGTATCCTGTGATGTGATTAGGGGATTTGTAATTGTGTAGTTCTTATTTTTAGCTTGGCTTCGCATAGTGAACGAGGTTGATTTTTCATGTTGCCCTTTTGCTCAATTTAGATTCAATATTGCCAACCACTGCTCCTTCATCTTTGCAAATGAGATTGCTAATCACTGCTCAATTCTGTGCTAACACTTTCAGTATATCTTTTTGTGTGCCACAATTATTTCAGATTCAACACATTGAGCTATCCATATCTTTCTTTGTTCGACCTTTGACACCTTATCCAACATATACATTTAGTGAATATTTTGAATTACATGAAGCTTTTGTTAATAACAGTTTAATGATTAACCACCCAAACTTATTCCAGGAAACAACTACTGCTGACCATGCATGCCAACAAATTGGAGAATTTCTTTAGGCAGATCATAGGCAAATGGTCCATGCTATATCGCACGTTAAAAAAAAATGGACCATCATCAGATCAGGTACCATACGTTAAATTCTATGGTTTCATATTTTTTATAGTTGTAATCTTATATGTTATACACTTAAAGGATTGCTACATGTTTGAATTAACCTTAAGTCCTGAACATAATTTTTTTAAAGGTACTTATGGATAGTTGAAATTGATTTTCTTTGGTACGATGTCGGCAGCATCAGGAGGCTTCTGTATTCACTACAAGATGGTAGCCTAACTAAACATTAGATGTATTAGTTAGTTCAATTCGGTTACTAGGTGATAGAAGCCAGTAAAAGGCTCTCCATGCATGTACTCCCTCCGTTCAAAATAATTGGCATTTTAAATATGCCCTAAGTAACTCAGAGTTTTAAAATCTTTATTCATAGATATTTTTATAAAACTATTTAGATTGAGCATATAAAAATAATATTTGTAGTTTCGTTTCAAAAGTGAATATTTCACAACAGCATCACATTACATGAGTAGGAGATCTAAGGCTAAAGTCATTTCTTAGCTTTGATTTTGCAGACTGCACATCTAGAGAGGTGTGGTACACTGCTTTCCCTAGGTTTCCCCCTTATGCAATTGTAAATGTAGCAATTTTTTTGTTCTTGCTAATTACACAGAATTAATTAAGGACCATTTCGATCTGTTCCATATCAAAATGGAGGCCCTTCTTTTTAGAAATTTCAGCAATATATTTCTACGTTTTGTCTCGGACATGCTCCTCTCTTGCTTAATCAGGAGGGACAATGTCATTTATTTGCCATTCGATGAACAGCTTGATTTTTTAGTTTTGAGATTTACATACCAAGTTAATCTCGGTAATCAGGCATTTAAGTGATTGAGTTGATTTTACCTACTTGGCATGTTCTTTTCGAATGTTTAGATTAGTAATCTTACAGTTTGGCAAAAAGAGTTTAGAAGAAGAAGTTTCAGAAAGGGCACCGACGATGAGCATGCTGAATAAGCATATGGCTCACTCAGCAGTGATTAGGTGATACACTGTGATTGGAATTTATTTGGCCCTCAGATCTTGAATTATTTGTGAAGCAAAAGTTATTATATAAGAATCCACATGTATCTCATGGAGCAAGAGGTTTCTGTCCCATACAGATCAACGCTCACTATATCAAAGCATTGTATTAGTAGGTACAAAAAAAAGTAGGTGTGCAGCACTGTAGCATATGGAGCATATGTCCAGTATGTAGCATGTGTGTGGTGAGTGGTGACTCGGTGGGCCATAGGCCCGCCTACTCCACTAGTTATTTACAAAACAATAACATAGAAGTACATTAAAATGCGAGGAAAAAGTCAATGAACAACACCACCGTTGATCAAAAGCTTCGAAAAATTAATACATTTGTTGAGAAAGTAAAAAGCAGTTTAAAACAAATGGAAGGTATTCTTGTTATATGGATTGGAATTAACGAAAAGCATCATTTTTAAAAAGGTGCCATATTATCGAAATAAATAATACCCTTTGTTAAAAAATTACAAATTTCCTTTCTTTTAGCATCATTCTTAAAAAGGGGCCATGTTAGCAAAATAAATAATACCCTTGGTTTTTTGAAAAAGCAAATTTCCTTTCGATTCTCTAAAATAATGGAGTAATGTTATTATCCTTTCCATCCTTTTTATTAGGAAAAATGATACTATTGAAGTTTCCTCAAAAATCATTTTAGTAAAGAAAAATAGAGATGCGGGGGTTCGAACCCCTTGTCTCTGGCATGCAAAGTGTAGCAGGGAGGGGGGAAAAAGAAGCAACAGGAACGGCATGCAATGTGTAGCACGGAGGGAAAAAAAAAGCAGCAACACGAACGCTGCAAAGCGTAGCAGCAGAAACGCCACGGCTGGGAAAAAGCGCTGGAAAAATGAAAAGGAAAAAAGTGGGAGTGGCTGGGAGGATTCGAACCTGGGTCATTCAAGCGAACATTAGCGCATTAAACCAACTGAACAAACGGCGCAAGTTGTTGCTATTTGGACGCGAATTGTTTTATATATAAATTATAAATGGACGGCTGGATGAAGCCCGTGCCCGCGATCGGACGGCCGCTGTTTTTTCGCCGACGTGTTGCATGGAGGAGCTCCAACACTAGCCCGTTGAATAATAAGATAGATTCTAATTGAGAACTCACTTACTAGCCAGGGAAGCGGGTTTTACTCGACGGAGCATTATTATTGGTTGGAGTTATGAACCATGGTGATGCCTGTGCACGAGATATCACTATGGTCCGTTTAAGCCACGAATTGATAGTAATGTCTTGTAAAAGGCAAAAGTCAAAAGAAATCCTAGCCATGTCATATATGGCTACGTTGGTCCTTGGCTCTGAGTCTCAGTTTTTTAATATATTTTAAATATATTTTAAGACATTAAATAACACTATTGGTAGTGATGTCCTATTTTTAAAAATAGGGAAGACAAATTTTATAAATTTTCATCCCACTATAAAATTGTATTAATTAGTTAAATTTATTTCAAATTACTCTAATACAATATTACTTTATAGCCACCGACATCATATAAATTTAATGGTTAAAAGGACACGTTTAGTTGTGACATCCTAATAAAGTTATTAGATGTCTCAAGTTTTTTTTTTTAAAAGATAAAACCTAAGATAAAAATAAGTTTATTATTTGTCTATGATAAAACCTATTATAGCTATTATTTTATGGTCCAATAGGCTACTTTATGCTCAAGCCTTGCTTAAAATAGGGATAGGGCAGTGTCAACACGTGTCCTGTGTTCCCAAATATGTCTTAACTTTTACTGATTTTTGAGCAACCCGCAAATTCAGATTAAGCCTAAAAAGGCCTCATTTGGAAGGTTTCTCGCATGAAATAATGAGAAATACTTTCCTGAAAAATCACCAAAAATTAGAGTGACTTCTAGAAGCTTTAAACGACCTATTCCCTGAGTTTCCGCTGAAATATTGAAGGGGAAGTCGGATTCCCAATTTGGCAAGACCTGAATTCTACTCCGAGTTGGATTCAAACTTCTAAACCTTTCCTACTTTATCCCAACTGAATCAACCCCTCCCCAGCACTATATAAACCCCCAAGACCACCCCTTGACGATCACAACTCATGGAGCCTCAATGTTGGAACCCTAGCCACCAAACCCTAGCCTCTTGAGCAATTTTCGGGGTATCTCCCTCTGTCGTGAAACAAAACCTTTGATTAGATGCCACCATGTTGTAGAGCTCGTTGAGACTGAAAGGATCGATATGCCGCCTAGAGAGGGGGTGAATAGGTGAATAAAAAAAATTGCGGAAAGTAGACAACCAAAACAGTAGCTATCACGTCGGATGGTCCGATCTGATCCAGTACACCTTGCATCGAATGTTCTGATGTAGGTCGGATGTTTTGATCTGCGTCGGATGTTCCGATGTACGTCGGATGTTTCAATCCTGGTTGATCTGGAATCAACGTAAAGCTGTAGTAAAAATTGATTTCTCACAAAACCAAGTTTAGATCTACTGAAGAGTATACAGAACAAGTCAAAAACAATAGTAGAACAGATACTAAAATGAACATGAAGCACACGGCGAATTTTGTTTATTGATGTTCCGATCTTTGAAAGGAGATCCTATTCACCGTTAGAGAAGGCACAAAGCCCGGATTACCAAGACCCTAATCCCCTCCCGGCGTTGCACAATAGCACTCAACGGTGTTTACTAGATGAATCCTTTTCCTTGCGGAGACGGAATCACACCTTCACAAACTCCGAAGGCACGCCACACAAAGCTCGATGGCTCACCGGCGACACCTAACCATCTAGGAGCCCTCCAAGCCTCCAGGAGTAACAAATGCGACGAAGAATTGTTTAGGAATCACTAAGTGCTCAAGAATTTGATGCCTCTAATTCGTGGAGCACTTTGGATGCCTTGATCTCTCTATATCAAGATCTCACAAGATGAACAAGAGAGAGAAAAATGTTTGTGTTCTTGAGAGCTGATGAAGAAAGAAGTGTTAGGTTCAAAATCTCAATCAATCAGGGTGTGTAACCTTTGACAAATGGTGAAGGAGAGCTCTAAATAGAGGATCCCGAAATATGGCCGTTGCTGCAGAGAATCCTATGTCGGATGTTCTGACCCACATCGGATGTTCTGACATACATCGGATGTTCCCGATGGGGTGCTTTCTGGATTGCACTGGTAACATGCAGACTGGATCTACCATCAGATGTTCCGACCCACGTCGGATGTTCCGATGGGGTAGGTTCTGTATATGGGGTATTTTTGAGTGGAAACTCACACGAACTTCGAGATACCTACTTTGAGCACTTAGGAACCTTTATATGCTAGCTTCTCCGTAGCATGTCAAGACTCAAGAAATAAAGATTTACAATTTTCGACCAACTTGATGCCATCTTCAATCTATAAAAGTTTGAGAGTTACTCCACCATTTTTAACCTGTGTATATCTCATTATTAAAAGCATTAGCCCTATAATTATTATTCATAAATCACCAAAACCTACTTAGGGCCTAGATGTACTTTCAGAGATGATCAAGATTGATATATGGATCGCCTATTTTGGCCAAGAACCGAGGAAGATGCAAGCCGCCAGAGTTTCTCTCTCCTCGTCCTCCGCCGCTGCTGACATCGCCGCCAGCGAACCTCGTCTGCTGCCGCCTCGGATTCAAGAGCTATTAATCTACAAATATTTTCTAGAATTTTAATATATTTTATTATTATATTTTTATTGCTTGGATCTGCTTTTTTATTCTGTTTTTTTTATTTACATGTAGACGACATGTTTTCCGACACTACAGGGCTGTAGCCGGGAATCTTTATAGGAGATCTGCAAACTCCGACTTCTTGGAAGGAAAGCTAGATGCATATTGCCTCCTTATTTGTAAAATCCTTATTTACATTTATTTGTTATTTACATGCATAATCTGATTAGGGTGTGAGTTTCTATCCTAATGCTCTATTAGTTATCAACTAATATGTACTAGCCTTATTTGCCAAACCCTTAGTGATTTTCTAGCCTATCCTTTGTGTAGTTGTTTAGATGTGCTTGGGTAATTAATAGGGTCATTTTTAATAAAATTGCACATTGTGAAGCTAAGGTTTCATTATGATACTCAAGATAAATTTGATCAACTAAAATTATGTATTGTGGGGTCGCTTTGGTAAGTGTTAGGATTTGTGGCGCATGACCGTTCCCTGGTCATGTGTGGGTCGAGAGTACTCGTAGAATCTCTTGATCATCCCTTGGTCAAGTGTGGGCAGAGAGTGCCTGCATCGTTTAGCCGCTCGACCATCCCTTGATTGAGTGTGGGCAGAGAGTGCCTGTATCGTTGTGCCGCATGTCTGTCTCCGGGTCATGTGTGGGCATAGAGTGCCTATATCGTTTAGCCGCTCGACCGTCCCTTGGTTGAGTGTGGGCAGAGAGTGCCCGTATCGTTGTGGCGCATGTCTGTCTCCGGGTCATATGTGGGCACAGAGTACCTGTTTCGTTGTGCCGCATGTCCATTTCATGGGCGTGTGTAGGCAGAGAGTGCCTGTTTCCTTGTGCCGCATGATCATCTGTTGATCATGTGTGGACAGAGAGTGCCTGTTTCGTTGTGCCGTATGATCATCTCTTGGTCATGTTGAAAGGATCTAGTTGGCCTAGATGGGGGTGAATAGGCAACTTTTAACAGTTTTCGATTTAAGTTTTGACTCTTATCAGTTTGTTACCCAAATTACAAGCAAGTCCGAGTCTAAATAGAGAAAATACAACAGCGAAAGGAAATAAAGTAAAGGCAACAACAGAAATTAAATGCACGAAGAAAGAAAGGAACTCAGAGAATTTTTGACCGAGGTTCGAAGTCCTCCTCCTACTCCACGTTGAGTCAAGCCCTTCACAAAGGACCAGCTCCCTCTCAAGCCCGCAATCTCATTCCACTCTTGATTGCTTTTCACCACTCCGTCGGCAAGCATGTAGCCTTCACAAACCATCTTGAAGGCTTCCACAAACACCATTCGCAAACTCTTCAAGAACACCTTTAACAAGCCGTCTAGTATTTATAATTCAAGAGTAACAAGCTTCAGATAATCACTTGAGTGGATAATAGACTCTCAATCAGATCAGTAAAATATTGGAGCAATTTGAATATTTGGCCTTTTTGTAACAATTTGGTGTAGTTGAAGAACAAGGCTAAAATCCAGGTTGATAGGCATGAGAATGATATTCTGAGGCCAAGAGCTCACTTGGGAAAAAGTTTATGCGACCTTTTATAGGCTAAGAACCAAATAATACCCATTTGAATGTAATCCTATTCGTTAATAAGATGACAAAAATGCTTTGCAAAAGCATTGTCAAAGTTGCTTTAGCAACGGACATAATTCAATGGTAAGAATATTTGAGCAGAAAGTATTAAGTTTTCGGCGGACAGAAGTTCAGGAAAATACTTCTCACGGCGCACTGTCCGGCGCAAACATAATTTTGTCTGTGTGCGAAGGCATTGAAATTTAGTTGGGAACACACAAGTCCGGCGCAAAAAAGAAACTTTCTGTATGAAAAAGAAATGAGATGGAATTGTATCAAGTATACGTCGGACAGTCCGGCGTACGCTAGAAATTTTGTACAGATGGCACCCAACAAAATCTGAGGCAAAGGATAGGATTGTCTGGCGTTAACTTGGATGTTTCTGGTAGAACGCCGTACCGAAAAATAAACGAAGTGTCTGGCGTGAACTTGAATACTTTTGGAGAAACAACGGATAGACATAAGGAAGATAGAGGTCTAGTCTGGCGTTAACTAAAGACTTTCTACCAAAGGAAATGGCTAAGACGCTTTTAGGATTTGGGTTGCTCCAAGGTATTTTTATGTGATTGATAGACTTATTATTCAGATAAGTAATAAAATGAAATCCCCCTTAATAGTACGGCAAAAAACAAACAAAAATTAGCTACAAGCTTAAAACTTTTCCCAAGCTTAAACTAGTAAAAAGTGTCCTTAGTCTTGTTTTTGAGCTTGATGCTGCACTAACAAGGAGATCACTAACGAACTAAGCCTAAATGATCTGAAGTGAGTCCATTTGAATTTCTTTAGGTCATCATCACCAAAGCTCTTTAGTAAACAATTACTCAAGAAATTGAGGGGCCTAGATGCTACACATGTGTGGGCAGAGAGTCTTTGTTTCATTGTGTCGCACGATCATCTCTCGGTCATGTGTGGGCAGAGAGTGTCCGTTTCGTTGTGCCGCATGATCGCCTATATAGGGTCGTGTGTGGATAGAGAGTGCCTGTTTAGCCACTAGATCACCCCTGGTCAAGTGTAGGCAGAGAGTGTTTGTGGATCTTGTGCAGTAGATTGCTCACTGTTGTTAACTGAATAATTAATGCTTAAACAAGCCTTTGAGTAGATAGGTGTTGTTTTGGCAAAACAACCATCTATCTCTTTTTCCTGTATTCATTGTTAAGTACTGCTTTCTGGATCGCCGCGTACTCATTGTACATATCGCGGATATATTTGTTATTCAGGTTACAAGTCAGATCGGGACGATCCTAGTGAAGGTGCGCAGGGTTAGCTATGGTGTCCGGGTCAATCTTGGATGTCATCGCCGATTCTCTGTCGCCACTCTGATCGTATATTATTTTGTTCTTAATGCTTAGTGCTACTGAGCAGGGTCACCTGTATTATTGTAATAAGGCGAATGTTGCTACTTTTAATTCCTTAAACTGTTATTTTATTCAGTTAATGTTTTCATTTGCGATGATGTCCGCCTATTTGTTCATCATGAGATAATAGGCTGGGATTAGTATCGTCTCATGATGTTAGATTCCTTGTACAAGTACCAGGGTCAGGACATTAGTTACGTTATTGTTTTATAATGATTGGTAACATATGATACGGTAACTTTATTGATCAAAATATGTATTTAAAAAAATTTAAAATAAAAATACGTTCTACACTATAAATCCAAGGGAGTACTTGACTAAACTGGCAACAGCTCATGACTACTTCCAATTATACCTTAAACACGCAAGATTTTGGAAGAGGAGAGGCAAAAGCAGTCATGAGAGAATTAAAGAGAATCCACTCACGTGGAAGAGGAGAGGCAAAAGCAGTATCTAGGGGCTGTTTGGATGGACGCCGCCGCGAGCCATGCCAATTGCGGGCGAGCGCCATTGCAAGGCACGCTTGCGCGCGATTTGGCGAGCGACGGCGCCTGATTTCTCCGCCCTCGCCAAATCCCTCGACTGCGTTTACTGCACATTGGCGCGCCATCCGTTCCGCGCCCGCGCCTTCCGTCGGCCTGCAGCCAAACGCGCGCTAAAAGCTGCGGGCGCGCCGACGGAAGGCACGGCACGTGCGGGTAACCATCCAAACGTACCAGTATCTACATGGGCGAATCAAAGATTTTGGAATATTGTGTTTATTTTGGACGTTGTGTTCACAACCTTTAATTTCAGCTGTTTTCCTTTGAAAATTTAAAAACAATTTAAAAATATTATGCATCGGAGAGGTTTTTCTCTTTTGCCGTGCCTTATTAATGCTCTTATGTACGTGTTGAGTGAGTGGTCACCTAAAAAATATCGATAATGCTGGTTAATAAAAAAACCACCTTCGTTATTAAATAATAGTCGTTTTCTACATTGACACGGTCCTCAAAATAGAACTTTGACCTAAAACTTCAAAAAATTTATTTATAATAATTAAAAACTATGATATTATGAAATTTTTTCAAGTTGAATCTATCTATATCATTTTCATATTCTCAATATAAATAGTGTAAAAGTTCTCTACGGATAAAGTTTTAAAACTTTGACTTAGAACAGGTTTAAAACGACTATTATTTCATAATAGCGGGAGTATCGTTAAGGCATTGTGGATTAGGACTCTATGAGTGGTCTAATAAGTACACGTAGGTGTCTCGTGCATTTGTGTGATTAGGTTCATGTTAATTTCAATATTCAATATGCATACTATTATGATAGGCTCCAATAGTGCCAACAAAGATTTTATTATGATTTTTGTTATCTTCATTTAATTTGTATTATCCTTTTATTATATTCGACATGTACTTGTTTTTTATTATTTTATTGTAGTTAATGTGATTTGTTTATTTATATACGCTACAGGAAATAAGAATTGTGTCCTCAGCCAAAAACGCGGTGTTGGCGGTCAAAGTTTCATTTATATAAACTTGTTTTCTATTATGTTTTCCATATTTCATTGTAGTTATATTTTTTTTAGCCTAGTATAGCTAGTCGATATGGATCATTTTCTATTTTTTATATTTTATTTCATTCTGTTTTTATGTAGTTTTTTTTGGAATTGTATAATCTCTCATTAATCAAAAGGTTACAATCATAGAGAAAAATATTACAATGTAACACCATATATTGAACCAACATGTATTTGAATTTTGGAGTAATATGTATTTGGAGTAGTATTAAGATCAACTTACATTTATTATGTTTACATTAGTATACTAGGAATATTTTGTACGATCTGAAAGGCATGTCTTTTTCTTGTCAGAGATGATCCACAAACATCGAAATCCTTCCTTGATTTCACACTGTAGAATATTGCTTTGACATCAGCACCTCACAACCAGTTAGCTGCCAGTGATATAACCGGCAGTAAAGCTCAATCCAAACCGACGGTGATGAGGTGTCCTATAGTAGCGTTTTTCTCCAACCGTAGTTGTACTAATCTTGTAGTAACTAATATGGCCCCTTTTTATTACTTTTTTATTCAAAATTTTGGTTGCTTCAATTTTATTGTTGTACTTTTTTAATCTAAACTATTATAGTTTCAGGTCGATAATGATTAATGTTAGTAGATTTTTTAGGTAATTGGATGGGATTATCCTGTTAATATGTACTTTTAGATGCATGATCACTAGTCCTTGGTCGGTATCTACTTCTAAGAATTAATATTCATGTCAAGTTTATATATGCTTAATCACTATAGACAGCTGGCTATATATTTGATCGAAACTTTTCCTTATTTGTTTTTCTTAGTAACTAGAAAGACACCCCGCGCATTGCACGGGTGAATGAAAGCAGCGAAAGGCATAAATACTGCTATTTCTATATTTCATATTTTGATATAAATAGTACTTTATATGAAATCAATAGACACATATGGTATAGTGCATACTTTTTCCCTTTTTGCGTTCTGAACACGAAGGAAAAAAATTTTGGGTTAACTCCCGTACAATTAATTTTTGGGGTATTTTCTATTATTTTTACGCGCGCGTGAATAAATCTAGAAAAAGATAATAAAAGACAACAATGGGGTGAGCCTGTGATTTGAACACAGGACCTTTCGCTGGGCAGAAGTTTGTACTGACGATTTATTATTAGAGAGAACATATAGATTAAAATAAGTATTCCAAGGTGATCTACCTAAACAAATTCAGATAATTTAATTTATTGTTACAGAACAAATTCGAGCTTAGGAGCTGGTTTGTTTCGGCTTAACTTAAATTAAATTAAATTAAAATATATTATTTTGTATAAGCTAAATGTTGTAATACTTTATATTTATTTCGTGGAGTTTTAAATAGTTTTTCTTATAGTTTGTAAAATATTTTTTTATAATTTTTAATTCCTTAGGGTCACAACTATTTTTGAATAACATTTTCAACAACTTTCAGCTCAAATAAACAATGCCTAGGTAAGAAGTATTCTCATTCAACATTGACTGCAAGAGCAGTAGTCAATTCAAACTCAAAATGTTATTGTAGTTGATCTTGCTCAATTGGTTGAACACTCGAACCCTTCTCCATCAAAAGAGCATTTGAAATGGGTGTGTAACTTGCTCTATCTGTCACTTCAATGCTAAATAAACTTTACTCCATCTCTTCATCCAATATCCGACTGCAAAGGATATATGGATTTTTTTTTCAAGCTTTCGATTGTGGTAATATCTCAACATTGGCTTATCATGTTTAGAACTAAGCCTGGAGTTTGGTGGCATATTTGGCTATGACGAAATTACAAGATTTTTCGCTCAAATTTGCAACCCGCGTCACTCATAGCCTCCAAAATTCGCTTGACGATGTATCTTCTTCGTATGAGAGGGAGTAAATTTTTTTGAGGTGCCATTACTCAACGGCTTTGTACGTTGGAGCCTAATTAATTTATTACTGCTCATTTTTTTAATTTGTTTTTTTCCTTTGATTTGACCCTTGATAGTTTGTGCATATTTGTTTTTGAGTAAATATGTTTGTGGCTAACCCTTGCAGTCTTTTCCTCAAAAAAACCTAACCATTTCCAATGAGTTATTAATTGGACAATATTTTTTCAAATTTTTTAGGTTACCATTTGATAGGGTAAGTAATTATCCCGAGGATGAGTGTTGTGTTTAACAACACTAATAAACAAGTAGGTGATAACATAATTCATACAAAAGACACGTAATTTTGCATTTTCATAATTTAATATGCTGTTTGGTTGCCTGCATCCAAGGAGTTTTGCATCTAGAGATACAAAACTGAGGTGTTTGGTTGTTTTCTGACCTATCTGAACCAGGCTCTCCAAATGCAATTAACCCCTCCGAGCCAGGCTCTGGAGATACGACCAAATTGGGTGTTTCCCCAGAGCCAGGCTCCACGGATGCAACAACAACCACATGCGCGACACATTTGATTCATTTATTTTCTATATCTTTTGATTAATATTTTCGATTACCAAACCGATTTTAAAAATGGGTTATTGATATTTTTTCGAACAAAACGAGACCACACTTGCCAGGTAAATTTTAAAAGTTTAAAATTTTCATTTTTGAATTTATTTATTTATGAGACTTTCTTTTGAATTTTTTATTTTCGTAATTAATTTTTTGTTATTTTGATTTTCTAGAATTTATTTTTTAAAATGTTTCATTCCTCTTTTGAATTTCTCCATGCCATTCTCTCCTTAGTGCAGTCAACCAAACAATATCTCTATGCAGCCTGTACAATCTCATACACCTAACCAAACAACAATCATTTGCATCATCTCAGCCTGGCTCCAACCAGCCTGGCTCAGTTCATACAGTCTGGTTCAACTGAGAAGGCAACCAAACAGCCTATAAAATAATATAATTTTAGTAAAGGTGAGCAATAAAATTAAACTAGAGTTTGGCTCGCCTTGGTCCTCCAAGTCACGTCCTAGTAGAATTCCTCGTTCATTTCGCTCTCGGGCACTTCGTCTTCTAAACAAAGTCGGCGATAACAAAAATAAATACGATGCTAGAAGTGTTCCAATAAATGGTTCATGACCTTTTGATGAACCTAAGGTTCCGATTATAGCTGTTCCACCCAATTATTATAGCTATGTTGCATACGATATATGCAAACTCAAAACTGCTGCCCTAATTCTACCGAATAGCTCAAAAAAAGTTTTCTGAAAATACAATACAGCAAGCAAGCATTTCTCTGTGAATTACTAAAATTAGTTAAGTCCTTATATTTGAGCTACTCGAATTTTGGTGCGATAAATACTATTGCAAACAGTAATATTTTGTTTTTCCTACATCCATACCCTCATCTAGTATTTACCATATTTTTAGTAAAATTTTAGCAAGCCAAAACGTATTTTGACTCAAGTTACAAGTTTTTTTTAGAACAAGTTACAAGTATTTAAACATAGAAACTGCTGGGAAAATCCTCGGCGCAGTACTAGACTAGGCCTGGCCCGCGCACGGGCCTTCGGCCTGGCTACAGCAGCCCACGGGGCTGGAAACGGCGCTGGGAGCAGCAGGGCTGAGAAGATGGGTTTTGCCCCATGGAGAGGAACTGTGTGTCTGTGGTGGTGATTTTTCTGTGACGGGCGTATCGACGACGGGTTTGATGCTAAAAATAAATATTACGAGTTGAATTTAATTGTGTTTAAAATGCGCTTTTGAGAGTGCAATCAAAATTCCAACGTGTCGGGTTCGGTGGCTGCTAGACCTGGTCAGGTGAGGTCGCTCAGGGACTTGGTATTGTGGTTGTATGCGGTACACTGTTTCTTGGACTAAATCCGATGGTGGGCGAACCGGGTTTGGTGGCCTTTTATGGACGGAGTCTGGTGGAATTGTTTTAGATCGGTATGGGTGGTTTTTCATAGTTTTCGATGCAGTCTTTTTGGGATCCGTACATAAGACTTGTTTTAGCTCGACAAGAGATCAATCTTTTCACTGCTTCCAAAATTGTTCAGAAACTCTCCTTCGATCAGCAGTCAATGTTTCCATTTTAGAAATAATCTTTTTCGATGATTCCAGAGAAAAAGTTGTTTGACTTCCATATACATCCATGAAAGCATTTTGAAGTTTGTTGGGCAAATCATTTGGGCGACATGAGGTGAATACCGACCCATAAATTTTCTGTGCAAAGTTTCTGGCATATCACAGTTCAAAATTTTCATATTTTTTTTCTACATGGAGTTTGGAGCTCAAATTTTGTGGGGGTGTTGCACAACTCATCCATCTCCATTGAGAAAATTTCTAATAATTATTTGAGTTAAATAAAGGTAGCGACAACCCTAATAATTTTGTTTTTGATAAATGCACAAAAAAAATCTTTCTTACAAATTATCTTCATGGAGTATACTAATTTCGTCAATAGACACAACTGCATAAAGAGAAAGAGCGAGAAGATATATTTGAAGTTTGATGATACTTTCTTTGTTTTTTAGCTTAACAGCTTAACGGCCTATGTATGTTTTAAAAAGACATACGCTTTGGTTTTTTTGAGTTCGTCTTTCGTTGTTTGGAAGGTGAGTGCTAACGTTTTAAAAAGCAAGTCAAACGAAATGGACCCGAATCTCGAGACTACCTTGAGAAGCTCTCAAAATTCAATCATTTTAGCCATTAAATCGTTCAGCCGTTCAGACCAGCTCAAAACTACGGGACCAGTTCAGTCATGTGCATTGCTTGGACCAACAAACAAGGCTTGTCCCTAGCTCCTACGATTGGGGCAGGTTTTCGGCCATCTCAAGCACCCAATCCATTGTGGGTGCTGCCGGGACAATTAATCAAAGACCAAATCAACAATTTGCTATTGTTTGTTCGAAACTTTTTTTCTTACATGCTACTTCTGTCGATGTGATGTCTCCTTGTCCCTATTTGTTTAATATTGTCACAGAATAGAAAAAAAGATAAAATGTAGAAATACATGAAATTGTGAGAAAGATTTGTATGGGTTCATAAAACTATGTGTTTTCAAAATTGAAAGTGAATTTAATTTTTTTGTGATGTACATTTTATTTTAACATTAGTGGTATCTATCATGTCTCACAAAATTGAGACAAGAACTAAAAAAGAAAAGAAATTATGAAATTTGAACAAGGAGAACATAATTTTACATAAATTTAGGAATTTGAACCACTCGGTTTGAAGTTAAAATATAGAAGATGATATGTTTTTAAATTTTAAATCTAGAAATTAGCATGAGGTCAATGTACTTCAGGACAGATCCAGGTTGAGTGGTACTCCCTCCATACTGTAAAACTAGTCGTTTTAGAAGTTTGCTTAAAGGGTGAGAATAGTAGACGTTTAGCATGATTAATACTCAGCGGTTTCCAATGCGGGCTGCATTCAACCAACCAGTTGCTGCCATGCAAGAATGCGGGCTGCATGTTTCGAACCATGGACCTCTTGAATGCAGAGAGAGCACTCTAACCAATTGCACTGCACTGGGACCATGTACTAAATGAAGTTATCACTCATTAATAAGGCTAATAAACGCCGTCTTGGTATTCCAAATGGTGTCTAAAACGTCTACTTTTTCAGTATGGAGGGAGTATTGTTTTACAATTAATATGCTCCCGCGGTCCAAAAACTTGAATTACCATAAATTCTATAAAATTCTATTTACTCTGGCTTGTCTTGCATAGTTGATATTAAAGCCGTTCAATTTCAATCTAGTGGCTAATCAAGGAGCTGCAGAGCACGGCAGCTAGCATTACACATTTTTCGAAGGGCAAATGCATATGCATCGATTTTCCTTGCTAAACAAAGTGTTCCGAAAAGGCAAAGCAACTCGTTAGGATGCAGCTACTGCACGACCATCCTTCCTAATGATCCTATATGGTGTGTGCGATGATGTCAACAGGTACTATAATGACATCAACATGAAACATTTGCAAATACATGAATGAAACTGTATGAAACTTTTTAAAACTACATAAATTTTTTTGAATCTATGTAAAATTTTCTAAAAACTCCATAAAACTATTCTGAAACTACATGAATTTTTTTTCTAAAATTACCGCCACGATGAGGCTAATTCACATGAAACTAAATAAAATTTTATGAAACTATTCCAATGATGAGACTAATTTATGTGTGCGATGCTGCTAGAGGGTGCTATGACGATGCCGACATGAAACTATATGTAATTTTCTGAAACTACATGAAAACTTTCTAAAAACTACATTAAAATTTTCTAGAACTATATAAAACATTCTAAAAACTATGAATTTTTCTGAAACTACATGAAACTTTTCAAAACAATATTTTTTAAAGAGAAAATTGTACCATAGTCCCCAAACTTGCCCCGCATGTGCATATAAATCTGAAAGTATCGAAATCGCGTATTTAGGTATCCAAACTTGCGAAACCGTTGCAATTAGGTCCATAGTCTTTTTTTTTAGGTTGTTTTGGCGGTGTGAACTGTCATGTTAGTGCCTACGTGGCATTTTCATTTTTCTTTCTTAGTTTTAATGTAAGACTTACTTGTCATCTCTCCCCCCTCTCTCACCTCTTTGCCTCTATGTCATCTTACTTTTGATGAGATGACAAGTAGGTCCCACATTAAAAACTAAAAAAAAGGAAAAGAAAAATGTCACGTAGGCGTTGACATGGCAGTCCACATCATCAAAACAGCATAAAAAACCAGCCTATGGACCTGATTGCAACGGTTTCGCAAATTTGGGTACCTAAATAAGCGGTTTCGATCCTTACGAATTTCTCTGCACATGTGGGACAAGTTTAGGGACTAATGGTGCAATTTTCTCTTTTTTAAAACTACATGAAACTAGTTCAATGAGGCTAATTTTCATATACATGAAACTATATGAAAGCAAATTGAAATTTTTTGAAAATATATAAAACTACATGAATAACTGTATGCAATTTTTTTTCCCTGAAAATACATGAAAACTTTCTAAAAGCTACATTAAATTTTTCTAAAACTTTATAAAACGTTCTGAAAACTATGAATTTTTCTAAAACTACACGAAACTTTTCAAAACTATTTTTTTGAAACTACATTAATCTAGCTCAATGAGGCTAATTTACATAGGCATGAAACTATATAAAACTATATGAAAACGAATTGAAATTTTCTGAAAATATGTAAAACTGCATTAATAACTATATGCAATTTTCTGAAACTACATGCAAATTATATGGAATTTTCTAAAAATACATGAAACTACATGAAAACTATACAAAATTTTATAATACTATATAAAACTATGTCAGGGATAAAATTACGGCCCATTGCCATGGCCCACTCCCTGACGGCCCAATCGAACAGCTTACCAGGGCCCAGCTCCCTGGAAGGTTCTATCTGGCCCATATGCATCTTGCCAACAGCTTTACATTTGGCGTGATGTGAACGCCAAGGAATCGTGTTTGAGTCCATCTCGGACAGGAGTCCTGCACTGCTACGTGAAGACCCGGACGTTGGTTTCCCGGATTGGATTAGGAGTCGTGATCCCCAAGACTAGGAGTATGCCTTATCTGCCTTGGGATATATTTGGCATATCGAGTTTGTTACGATCTCGTAGTTAGCCCAGCCCGATTATCCCTCGGTAGGTCGGTTTGCTCCGCACTATATAAACAGTACCCCTACGGCGTTAGGGGGCATCCAATATCTGATCAATCGATGATGAGTTTTACGACTTGATCTAGCTTTTAGCACCTGATATACACCATAATCTCGCTGAGACTTGTCCGTCTCGTCGAGCCATCTCTTGTAATCACTCTTGATATATAAGAAAGGCTGGACGTGGGGCTATTATCTCTCCGAGAGGCTGAACCGGATAAAACCCCGTCTCTGTTCGTTCTTTGTTAAGTGATTGTTCGTATCTCTTATCTCACTTCTAAAGAACCTTAGCGACTTGAGAGCGTTATCTCAACCGTCGACAGTTGGCGCCGTCCGTGGGGATACGCAGATCGAACATGTCGACCTCCGTCAGCGATCTGAGATTCTTCACGAGGGCTACGACTCGGAAGGCGGGATGTTTCTTCCCTCGCCACCGAATCGATCTTACCGACCTAGATCGATGTCCGTATGCGAGACAAAAGTTTCGGATATGCTCAGGAGATGGGCTCAGTCGAGCTCCGTCATTGACGATGAATCGGAGTGATGATCTTTCTGTTGGTTTAGATCTATCGATTCGGGGCTATGTCGGTAGATTCCTCTTGTGGCGACACGGTGATGACACCGTCTAGCGCGCAATCGCCGGACCACCGCGTCGTCAACATGACCGGCGCAGGACTTCAATCTGCTGCGGGTCCGGCGGCGGAGAGATCGAGCAGATCGACTCTGCTCGGCATCCAGATGAGGCTGCATTAGCTGCTCGCGAGCAAGATGTTGTTCGCCGCACTTTTGACGAGTCCATCAACCAAACTCTGGCGCGAATCGCGACCAGGTATAACGTCGGCGACGTAACCCGCCTCGCGCACCTACGCCAAGACCCTCGGCAGAAGTTCAGCCTGCCCGGGTAGAATCCCCGCGTGCCCAGACTCCGATCGGGCAAGACGCGGATGTCTCGAGATCGGGGCCTGAGCGAGCCGGGAACGGCTCGAGCCACAGCAATCAGTCAGATCCGCTCACGGGACAATCTCGTCCTCGTGGCGATGAAGTGGCTACTCACCTTAAGAAATTGGCCGAGGGCCTTAAGTCTATAGGTGAAGCATCATCCGGGCAGCGCGGGGAGCCTGTCCGGGTGAATTCGGACAGTGAGCGATCCGATCAATCGCGTGACCGCCGTCACCGTCGAAGGACCACTGTCCATGAGCAAGCTGCCCGTGGTCGCCGTTGCTCGCCAAGTCCCCATAGTCATCGCGACCACAGGGGCAAGCGTGCGCGCGACGATCACGGAGGATCCCCTCGTGAGGAGCGCGTTGTCGCGACCACGAGGAAGGAGCGCGGGGGCTTATCACAGAGAGAGTTCCTCCAAGCAGAAACCTCCCGCTCAGCAAGAGTTCCTCCGACCAACAGGACCAACGTCTTCTCAAGGCTAGGTTCTGCCGGGGAAGGCGGCCGGTCTTACGCCTTGGGCTGCAGGGCTTTCTCTGACGAGCTTCGCTCTGTTCGGTGGCCCTCAAAGTTCAAGCCCGGACACATGGAAAGATACAATGGGACCCGAACCGGAGGAATTCCTTTCCATCTCGCTTCGCCATCATGGCGGCGGAGGTGACGAGCTTGTCATGGCTAATTACCTCCCGACTGTCCTTGAGGGTGCTGCTCGGACGTGGCTATTCAATCAGCAAGAAGGTTCCATCTCTTCTTGGAACCAACTTTGTGACGCTCTGATTGCTAATTTCCAAAGTCATTACGTGCGTGCTGGTAAGGAGGATGATCTGCACCAGATGATCCGGATGAGCGGGAGACCCTCCGCAACTTCGTGAAGCGTTTCATCAAGATTCGCAACACGATCCCGAACATCTCGGACGAATCTGTTGTCCGCGCCTTTAAAAACGGAGTCCGCGACGAGCGGCTCACCCAGGATCTCGAAATCAATGAGACCTAGACCGCCAACGACCTGTTCAGGGCGGCTGACCGCTATGCCAACGCGGCAGAGCGTGTTCAGTACAAAAAGGCGTTCGACAAGGGCGAGCTGCCCGCCCAGCCTGGTGTGGAGGAGAAGAAGAAGAGCCGCAACAATCCTGGTGACAAGAAATCCCAGAAGAAAAAGAAGGGTGATGCAAGAAAGGTCCGAGTGACCGATATTGCAAGTTCCACCAAAACTACGGGCATGATATGCGCCATTGCAGAACCTGGGCTGCAAAGCTCGAGGATTTCTACAACGGTAAGGGTCCAATGCCCACCCTGCCCGAAAAAGGTGATGCCGGTAAGGCCAAGCGCCAAACCGATGATGGTGATCGGGATGACGACGAATATTAAGAGCCCGTGAACCATATCGCCGTCATCTTCGGTGGCTCCTCGGCGTATACCTCTCGCCGCAGCCTCAAGAAAGCTGCTCGGGAGGTCCACAATGTTGAAAAGGGCAAGCCTCAGCCCGAATCGATGAAGTGGACCGAGGTCCCTATCTCCTTCTCTCAGGAGGATTGCCCCACTGGGATGACCAAGCCTCAGTGGCTCCCACTGGTGGTCGCTCCGACCATCAGCAACGCCAGAGTTGGCCGTGTTTTGGTCGACGGCGGGAGCGCTTTGGACTTGCTCTCTGCTAAGGTCTTGAACGAGATGCAGATTCCTCGCTCCAAGCTTAAAGAGGTCGCGATGCCTTTCTACGGCATCGTCCCGGGGGAAGCTGTTCAGCCATTGGGGCAGATTGTTCTGCCTGTTACCTTCGGCAGTCCAAGCAACTTTCGGACGGAGTTGATCACGTTTGACGTGGTCGATTTCCCTTCCGCGTACAATGCGATCTTGGGCCGGCCATCTCTTGGCAAGTTCATGGCCGTGTCCCATCATGGATACCATTGCATGAAGATACCGGGCCCCAACGGTGTGATCACGGTCAAGGGCAACTACAAGGCTGCTCTAGATTGAGACGAGCAGTCCCTTGCCCTGGTCGACCAACTTCCGCCGCGTGGTCCCGAAGTTCCGCAGACCAAGTCTGCACGCCCTAGAGTCTCCCTTCAGCCAGGGGGAGAGACTAAGGAAGTCCCGCTGTCTCTGGATGATTCCTCCAAGACAGTTCATCTAGGGGGCCAATCTGGACCCCAAATAGGAAAGCGAGCTCATCGCCTTCCTCCGAGCTAATGCAGACGTGTTTGCCTAGGAGCCGTCTGATATGCCCGGAGTCCCAAGGGAGGTTATCGAGCACAAACTGGCCGTCCGGCCGGACAAAAATCCTGTTCGCCAAGCTTCGTCGCCGGACTTCAAGCAGGGATCATCAAGGATCGACTTGTAAGTCCGCCGCACGTGGTTTCATCCGCGAGGTTGATCACACCGAGTGGCCGCCAACTCTGTCATTGTAAAGAAGAAAGGCGGCAAGTGGAGGATGTGTCGATCACACGATCTGAACGCCGCTTGTCCCAAGGACAATTTTCCGTCCTCGCATAGACCGGTCGACGCGATCGCGGATGCCCACTCTTGAGTTTTTGGATGCTTACTCGGGTTATCACCAAATAAGCATCTCCCCAAGGATGAAGAGAAGATCGCCTTCATCACCCCTTCGCACTTTACGCTACGACCATGTCTTTCGGTCTGCGCAATCTTGTGGTGCCACGTTCCAACGCTTGATGGAGAAGACTTTCCCGAGCAGTATGAAAAAACTCGGAGGTCTATGTCGATGACATAGTTGTAAAAAGCAAGCTTGCTCCGGATCATGTAAAAGACACGCCGAGACTTTTCACAATCTCAACAGGCATCGAATAAAGTTAAATACAGAGAAATGTACCTTTGGTGTTCGATCTGGAATGTTGCTCGGTTATATAATTGGTTCGCAAGGAATTTCTACCAACTCTGAAAAAATTGAGGCCATTGAAAATATGCAGGCTCCAACTACCGTCAAGGAAGTTCAGAGCCTCACCGGATGGATGGTCGTTACGGCGGTTTATTTCCGTCGTATAACGCTGCTGCCCTTCTTTAAGGCCCTGCGCAAGCACAATGGTTTCGAATAGACAGAGGAAGCTGATCGATCTTTTCAAGATCTAAAGTAATACCTGTCCAACCCACCTGTCTTGACCACCCATAACACGGCGGCGGCTCTTACTCTATCTCTATGTATGCCTCAAGCGGTGGCGGGTCTTGACGGTGGAAAGGGAAGGCATCCAGCAGCCAATCTATTACGTGAGCGAGGTACTTCACGGATCGAAGGAGCATTACCCTCAGGTCCAGAAGCTGCTCTACGCCTTGCTCATGTCCTCCAAAAAACTTCGCCATTATTTCGGTAGCATCAAATCTCGGTCCCACCAAGTTTCCTCTTGGAGAAATCCTAAGGAACAAGCAAGTCAAGCGGCGTATAGCTAAATGGGCAATGGGCTGGCGAAATTTGATATTCATTTCTTGCCCGAATCGCTATTAAGTCTTAGGTCTTGGCTGACTTTGTCGCCGAATGGACTGCCTCGCCAAATCCTGTGAAGCTCTGAGCAACCCGATGACCCCTTGGACCATGTTTTTGATGGCTCGCGTCTTTGAAACTCGGGGTGGATTCGTTCTCATCTCCTCAAGGAGATCAACTCGATATTCTATCCAACTACACTTTGCGGCGACTAACAACGCCATGCGGTCTGAGCCCTCCTCGCGGGACTTAGGCGTGCAAGTCGCTCGGTGTCCAACGGTGATCGTGAAGGAGATTCTGGCGGTCATCAACCAGTCAACAAGGAGTATCGATCTTTGCGATGACTCAATGGCGCGGTACCGGTTGAAGTGAGGAAGTTGGGCGGCACTTTCGATTTTTCGAGGTGCTCTTCGTGCCTAGGAAGGACAACTTATTGGCCGACCAACTGTCCAAGTTAGGATCCTCACGAGAACCTACCCTGGCAGAGGTGCTCGTCGAGCACCTTCACAAGCCCTCTATCACGTCTCCGGACGAGGCAACATAGACAGTGGTCTTGTCTCCGTCATCGGCGAGCTGCTACGGGACAACGCCATTTGTCCCAGATCTTGCGAGATGGGACCTTTGCTCAAGATGAAGCCGAGCGTTCCCGCTTACAAGGCGTCTTTGCTCCATACAAGCTTATGAACGGCATCCTTTACCGTCGAGGTGCTCGGGAGTTCTCTCCAAGTGCATCTCGCGGCGAGAGGGTGTGTTCCTTCTTAGGGACATACGAGGGGTGCTCAGGCAACCACGCCTCCTTCGAACTCGGTCGACAGCGTTTACGCATGGGCTATTACTGGCCCACAGCGTTACAAGATGCCCGGGACTTAGTGACTAAGTGCAAAGCTTGCCAATTTCACGTCCGGAAAGCACATAAGCCCGCCCAAGAACTCTAAACGATCCCCCCATCTTGGCCTTTCTCCACATGGGGTCTGGATCTGCTCGGCCCATTCCCTAAGGGGTACAAGGGCTATACACACTTGCTCGTCGCCATTGACACTTTTACAAAGTGGATAGAGGCAGAGCCTGTGTCCTCTCTTCACGCCAAAACGGCTGTGCGCTTCTTTAAAAGCAACGTGGTTACGCGCTTTGGGATTCCCCATAAGTTGATCACCGATAACGGTATCCAGTTCAGAAGCGAGCTATTTCAGGAATACTGCGAACAGCTGGGCACCAAGGTCTGTTTCACCTCTGTGACATATCCACAGAGCAATGGAGCAGTCGAGCGAGTTAACGGACAGATCGTCTAGGGTATCAAACGGCGCGTGTTCGCGGCACTCCGCGAGCACAACAAGGCTTGGGTTGACGAAGTTCCTTCCGTCCTCTAGGCAGTTCGCACTACGGCCTGCCGGGCAACCGGGGAAACTCCTTTCCAATTGGTCTATGGTGCAGAAGCCATCCTGCCCGCCGAAATTGTACTCGGCTCGCCTCGCACGAGCTCGGTCAACTTGGTTGACGACGAGCAAGAGCGCCTACTCGATCTCGATCTCCTCGAAGGCACACGCGAACGGGCACAAGTCAGAATGGCGCGCTACCAGCAAGATCTTCGCCGGCAAGCTGCCAAAACGGTTCGACCAAGGGCTTTGAAGGCGGGCGACCTTGTTCTGCGCCGTGTCCAGAACCTGTTCAATGCCAACAAGTTAACTCCCCATTGGGAGGGTCCGTTCACTGATCGTTTCCACCGCTTTTGCCGGGGGCCGTTTGCTCGGCAATGGAGGGCGGAGAGAGTCGACCAAAGACTTGGAACATTAACCAGCTTCGTAAATTCTTTGTGTAGGTTTTTCGTTTGTTTGCTTAGCTTTGTGCTTTTTTCGTGCCTTTGTTCGTCCAAGTCTTTCAGGCTGCCATGTAAAGTTCAATCCAATTAAAGTGAATCTTCGCGGCCCCCTGCGGCCCTTTTCACATCACTGTCTTCTACGACTACCCTCTGGTAACACTTGATGGCTACCCAGCCTTGCGAACACTCGGCTCCGCAATCTTAAGGATTTTTTTCTGCCCGTATCTAGTTTCAACAAGATCCACAACTCAAGGTTGCGTAACATGGCTTTTCCACCTCGCGGCTAAGTCTGCTCTCATAAGCCCTCCGTGGCAGAGGCACTTACCGCCTGGCGCGACCACTTGGTAAAGTCAGCTCTCGTAAGCCCTCCGCGGCAGAGGTACTTTCCTTGTCCGGTTATCCTTGGAATTGCCTAACTTACGTTAACGAGCAGTTCGTGGAACGAGTCGAACAAGATACGGGTGTCGCTCTTTCTCTCTACGCACAAGCTAGAATTCGCAATTTTAGGTCTTCAAGCATTGTCCGTACCAGGGGCTAGGGCGTCGTTCTTTCTCTTGTGCACCTGTCCCAGTTCGCAAACTCAGGTCCTCGAGCAGCAGCACAACGGGGGCTAGGAGTTAGGCTAAGCGTGCTACCGGTTTTCCTTAAAACTTTCTAGCGCTGTTGTGCCTTTGCTCTTAGTTTCCTGCTCGTCCTTGTCTTTTTACTGCTCTTTTTTGCAGGGAAAAGGTAAGCCTTGCTGTGCAAAAGTTGTATCTTTATTGCATGGTTCAAAAGTTTACAGGTACAAGGAGTACAACCCTACTTCTACTTCGAAGCAAGCTGCTCCTTCAGTTTCTCGATTTCTATCTTCAAGCGCAGGACTTCTCCTTGCGCCTTGAAGCCTTCCTTGGCCTCAGCTCGGAGACGATCGGTTTCCTCCTTGCTGAGCCGGGCCCGCCCATGACCTCTTGGCGGAGAGCCTCGACCTCCTCGGTCTTGGCGCTTGCCTCCTCGACAGAGCCTCGCTCGACCGACCGGCCGCTTTCGCGGCCTTGAGTTGCTCCGTGGCGGTCAGCCTCTCTTCGGTGAGCTGGGCCTTGAGGGCCTTCACCTCCACCGCGAGCTGACTCCGCCACTGCGACGCGTCGTGGAGCTTTTCCTCGAGCCACTTCGTGCGACTCTGTTCCTTCTCATGACGTCCGCCCCGCGGCGTCGCTGCTGGCTCCTCGGCCTCTTCACGAAGAGCTCGGAGGATTGCCTCTCCTCGGTCACCGGCCTTGAGCTTCCTCACCTTCGCCTTGGTAAACCTTCGGCTTTGGGCTGGTGCAGAGGGCTCCCCCTCGAGTCCCCTCGCTCGGAGATGCTCCTGGAAACCCGCTATCACAACGACGCGCTCCACGGTGACTCCCTCCACGAGGTCCTCCATGGTGGCCCCCACGAACTGAAAGAGAGAAGACTAAGTTAAGACCGTGGGCAACTTTAGCCCGAACAGACAATGTCTTGGTTTTGAGGGTTACCTATCCAAGTCGCCGCTTCAAACTTCGGCGCAGGCGATCCTCGAGACCGTGGGTCACGAACCCTCGCCCGTGCGGGATAAGGCCTGCGCGGCGATCTGTCCGCCTCGTCCTCCCCGCAGGCGAGCTCTCGCCCCCGCGCTCCTGCCTCTCCTCTTCTTCGTCCGCCCGTTCCTCCTTGGGCAGGGCCGGTGCCGCTCCGCTAGGCGGCTCCGGAGCTTCCACGGCGAGTAACTCACTCGCCCGCCATGGCTTTCTCCTTCCTTGGCTTCAGGGTCTTCACCCCGCCTCGTCGGTGACCTCCGTCGCCACGAGACGAGCTGCCTGCGGCGAAGTGCCCAGAGGGACCGCTTTGCTCGGTCCCACCTCGGCGACTTCTGAGCCATTGCCTTGGCCCCGCCATCCGTGGCACTGCTTATCGCCTCTTCTGCCTCCAGCCGCTCCATCGCTCCCTTCAGCGCGTCGAGTTGGTCGCTGGAGTCTGGCGGGAGCAGGCTCCACGCTGCCAGCTTGTCCTTGAGGCTGGCCAATCTTACTGCCCGCGACGCACCGTGCAGGTGCTCGGGCAGCAGAGACCGTTCGATTGCCGCCTCGACGTCGTCCATGGCAATCTCCTCCTGGACAGCTGATGAAAAAAGAGAATGGTTGAGCCTGGTGCGGTTAGGGAAATTGTAAAGGATGAAAGTTTCATTACAACATACCTGCCGTGGAGGGCTTGATCTTGATCTTCTTCGCCAGAACCTTCCGCCTCTTCCTCGGGGGCTCCTTAGCGGCTTGTTCGCCTTGGCCCCTGGGTGTTCGCGGCGATGAACTCAGCTCCCTAGTGAGTGGCGGCCTCTCGCGCAACGCAAGAAGCTTTTCCTTCTTGCGACTTCTTCCTCGAGCCTCCTCGCTCGGCGACTGATGCAGCCGTGCCAAGTGGCCCGGGTAAGCCTGCGCGTAACGCTTAAGCCAGAGGGTCAATGTCCTTACCTCTTCGTCGCTTTGCTCGGCGAGGAGTGAAGGGCTTGGCCGCTTCCGCTTATTTCTCGCCTTGCTTGGCTTGCTCGGCGCGTTCCGTTACCGCAGGGGGCTTCTTCGAGGGCAAGCGGCCATGGCGTGGCGAGCTCCGCGTTGGCTCGGCCGCTGCCTTGGGCTTTGTGGCCACCTTGGCCTTGCCCTTCTTCGCCTTCTCCTTCTCCGACCAGGAGAGCTCTTCCACGATCCCCCCGAGGATCAGTTGGTCCTCCTGCGTATTGGAGAAGCGGATGTTAGCATTTAACGACGGTGTGGATCCCGTAACACGGACCAGAGTTCAAGCAATTACCTCGGTTTTGCGGACGAGCACATTCTGCGGACAGGTATAGGCCACCTCGCCGGTGACCTCGCCGTCCTTCTTCGCTGCCTTCAGTATGGCGTCGACCCGCTCAGTCACCCATGCGTCGGTTGGCTTTGTCTCGCCTGCGCAGAGAGCTGTTAGTCCCTGTTCGGATGAGTTATCAAGTAAAGGTTGAGTCTTAAAAGCACTTACCTGTGCTCTCCCTCGAGATGTCTTCCCATCCCTCTATCTTATAGAAGGGATAGAGTCTTCTCCGCAGCGGACAGATCCTGCCCGTGAGCCCGAGGCTCACGAGGGAGGCGATCTTCCTCGTCAAGTACCAGTCCTCGGCGGTCATCTCCGGCCGAGGCATTGGTGTTCCCTTCGCCGGCGCCTTCTCGGTGAAGACGAGCTTGCTGTCGTCGCTCCGTCTGGTGTAGAACCACCTCGTCCACCACGCGCCCATCGAGTCGAGCAGCGGTGGGCGGGGGTACGGCGCGTCGTCGGCGGTGGCCCGGAGCTTGAGGTAGTAGCACCCAGCCCGCGCGGCGGAGCTGCTCGTCATCAGATAGTAGTGGAGGAACATTTCACCGGTGGATCGATGCTCAGATAGCCCTCGCACAGTGTGCGAAGACGGCCATCCGGAGGATCTTTATTCGGATTGAGGTTCGCCACTTCCAATCCGTGATGTTCAAGAAGGTCTCGATGAAGTCGCTCTCGGAGACCTCAACCCGAGCAGTCGAATCTGCTCGAGTCGATTTAACTCTCCTCGAGCGGCTCGGAATTTCCTCCTCTCGGCGACCTCCACCTCTCGGTGTCAATGTGCCCCTCTTCCTCCCAAACTCTCAAGTCCTCCTCGGATGTGCTAGAGCTTACGAACTTGGCCATAGCGGTTCCCAGAGTTGGACGAGCAGGTTTGGTGGTGGAGTTTGGGTGCTCGGTGCTGAGTGTGGTTGGAGTTAGGGCTTGGAGAGGAAAGGCGTGAGAGCAGAAGTGGCTGGCCGCGGGCGACTTAGGTGCTTTTATAGTCCCGTATGAGCAGCTCCGCAACGGTTTTGTCACAAAACGACTAGTTTTTACCACAACGGCTAGATAAAATGGTCGCCTGTTTTCACTGCGCCGTGACGGGAAGTTAGCGTTGGAATCTGCCAACGGCTATTTTTTCGATGTATGTTCGTGACCGGTGGTCGAGTGCTCGCCGGGCAGATGTGATTCTCGCTCGCGCAATGAGTTGCTCGGTCTTGATCGGTTCGTCGGTCCCGAACAAGTCTTGTTCGGTTGAACCATAACCTGGTCGGTCGCTTGTTACGCGTCTTTGTAGCAACAAATCTTCCCTCTTCGTGACTTGGAGTCTCAAGAGGAAGACCCCACTCTAGTGAGTCCTTCCACTTGAGTCTCGGGGGCTAGCTGTCGAGGATAAAATTACGGCCCATTGCCATGGCCCACTCCCTGACGGCCCAATCGAACAGCTTACCAGGACCCAGCTCCCTGGAAGGTTCTATCTGGCCCATATGCATCTTGCCGAACAGCTTCCTGGCTGGCGTGATGCGTAACGGCCAAGGAACCGTGTTTGAGTCCGTCTCGGACAGGAGTCCTGCACGGCTACGTGAAGACCCAGACGTTGGTTTCCCGGATTGACATAGGAGTCGTGATCCCCAAGACTAGGAGTATGCCTTATCTGCCTTGGGATATATTTGGCATATCGAGTTAGTTCTTTATTTCGTAGTTAGCCCTACCGATTATCCCCAGAGGTCGGTTTGTTCAAGACTATATAAACAGTGCCCCTACGGCGTTAGGGGGCATCCAATATCTGATCAATCGATGATGAGTTTTACGACTTGATCTAACTTTTAGCACCTGATATACACCATAATCTCGCCGAGACTTGTTCGTCTCGTCGAGCCATCTCTTGTAATCACTCTTGATATATAAGAAAGGCTGGACGTAGGGCTATTATCTCTCCCAAGAGGCCTGAACCAAGATAAAAACCCCTGTCTCCTGTTCGTTGCTGTTCGTGATTGATCGGCGTGTCTCCTATCTCACTTCTAAAGAACCTTAGCGACTTGAGAGCGTTATCTCAACCGTCGATAAACTATATGAGACTTTTTTGAAAATACCTGAAAATTGTTTGAATTTCTTTTGAAAAAAATCATGAAACTACATAAAAGATTCTAAAACCGTATGAAATTATCCCTTTTGACGAGGCTAATTCACACAGAATTATATGAAATTTTCTAAAACTCTATGAAACTAAATCAAATTTTCATGATACAATATGAAATATTTTGTAAAAATATACAAAACGACCCTTTTGGATGAGGCTACTTCACATAGGCATAAACCCATAAGAAACTATATAAGAACTACATGAAATTTCATAGAAAGGTGGACACGGTGAAAGTGAAGGGAGAGCAGTGACTTGGTGCGCGTGCTCATCCTTCGAGAGGCATTGGAACAATCGTTTCTTATAAAGGGTCTGTTTGATTCGCAGCTAAGTTTGCCACGCCTAATGTTAGGCACACCATAATTTGTTCCGCAGGTGTTTGGTCCATGCCACAACTATGGCTTGACACACTTTCTTAGTGACTAGACACATATGTCATAGACTGAAATTTTTGTCACAGTTTACCACAAGTGTGGCTATGAGTTTGTTCGGTTGGTGACTAATATTGTCACAACTAATGTTAGCTAAATATGACAAGCCACACTTTTACGGTGGAAAAATTGGACACCACACCTGTGGCAAAGTTAGGCAAAAAACTGAGTGTATGACGTGTGGGACAACTAACTAGAAAAGTGTGGCAGTAATCACCGAGATGTCAACTTGTAAGGCAAAAACATAGTAGTATTGCTTTCCTGCTCTTGCTGTGAATTGTGATCTCGGTACACAAGAATTTGATAACACAGTAACACAAAAGAACAGTAACCAGCAGTAATCGCGGTAACACGAGACAAAGAAACAAAATGAATAGTATCACTTCGGAGGAGTCCAGCTCGCAGAACGTAGACGCCCAGAATTGTAGGAGGCCTAGTTCTTGGAGTGGTGGAGATCGGCGTTGTCGTCGCCGTCGTCGAGGCGGAGCGAGAAGGCGAGCGTCAGGACGGCCCAGTCGAGGACGAAAATGGCAGTGCCGAGGCCGCCGACCACCTTGAGGATGACGGCGCCGTTCTCGTCGCGGACGTAGGACTGGAGCTTGGGGAGGAAGTCGGAGGTGCAGATCGATGAAGGCGAGGAGCGCGACGACTCCCTGCAAGATGGCGGACTGGCGGTGAGGGCGGCGCCGACGGTGTGAGCGTTGACGCGTTGTGCCACTCGGTGGGGGTGGCGGCGCGATGAAGAAGCCAGAGCAGCCGGCGGCGGAGAAGACGGCGATGAGGGCGTGGAGGAAGAGCAGGTAGGGGCGGAAAAAAACCAAAAACCGAAAATCAGAACCGAACCGAACCGAAAAAACTTATTTTTCAAGTATTTCGGGTTTTCAGATTCAGTTCGGGTTTTCATACATTTGGTTTTACGGTTCGGTTGGGTTCTTGAATTGCAGAACCCGAAATACCAAAAAAAAAAACAAATTTAAGTCAGTAGGCCCAATGGCCCACTCGCTGTTGGCTCGCTGCAAGCAGCAAACCCCCACTCTCAACCCACTCCAAATCTTGCGCCCCATGACCTCGTCGCCCTAGCCACCAGCCCACCAAATCCGATCCACCTCCCCGCAGTCGGCCGCCGCGTCCCCCATCTCCCTCTCGGGCCCCCCTACGCCCACCCGCGCCTAGCACTGGCACCACGTCGCCGCGCTCGGCTTCGCCCCGTCGCCAGCGCTTAAGCTCTGACGACCGCTTGGTCTCCCCATGCCCACGCCGCCCACTCTCTGCTTCAACGCTCGCTCGTCCTCGCCCTTTCAACGGCGAGGAGTCCCCTGTTTCCTCCATAGTGTTGGCAGCCTAGTGGGCCACCTCCCCTCTGCCGTCTCCCAGATCTAGAAACCCCGCCACCTTCCTCCACAGTGTCGACGCCCAGGTAAATCGCCTCCCCTCCACGCTGCAATCCTTAATCCCCATCTCCCTCTGAAATAATTTGGTTCGGAACTGAGAACCGAATAGACTGAACCGAATTATTTCAGGTAAAAAGTTCGGTTCCATAAATTTCGTTCATAATTTCAGTTCCTATTTTTGAGGAACCGAAGAGACCGAATACCCAGCCCTAACTGCAGGACGCGGAGTGAGAGGTGAGGAAGATGCAGCTGGAGGTGACCACCTAATCCGTTGCGGACGGGTGGAACAATCGTTTGTCAGATAGTCTTTTTACATCATGGCTGTTGTAGTAAAGGATACCCAGCCCCCACAAATCAGTGAGAGAGACGAACCAGCTTACGAAAGCGAAGGAGATGCATGACCGAGGGAAGCCTCGCTCCCCATAGGCGAAGCAACGGCGGACCAAAGGAGTGACCATCCCTAGGGGGCCTCACGGACCCTCTAGGGGGGAGGCAAAGCATGTTAGGAAGTGTTCCACTCGAGGCCAGAAGAGCCCAAGCCTAAGTCGCGAAGCAAAGACGGAACAATGTAATTTGGCCCCTCATTATAGTGGGCTCCCTCAATAAAAGACAAGCTACAATCCCCCACATGATAGCCACCTTGAGATTGGTCAGCTTTCCCGAGCTGCTTCGTGAAGCCCGCCGCAGAGCTTCGCGGGGTAACCCCTTACAAATCTGTTGTGTGGCTCGAGCCACCGATAAAGGCCTAGTGCTATGTGACACTTTTTTGTCTTATTTACTTATCATTTTTTAAAAATATAAATAATTTTTTATGCTAGTTTTTCTGCATTAAGACAATTCACTGTAACTTATTTGACTTATTTACTTATCTTTGTTTAAAGTATAAACAATTTAGTTTTTTCTATCTTGAAGGTGTATTTAAAAACTCTATAAAAACAAGTCAAATAATGAAAACCCAGTTTTCGAGTTCACCTAAAAAGCTTTTAAAGTAAAAAATAAGTAAGATAATTAAATAAGTTAAATAAAAATAAGTCGTAGAACTATCAGAACACGGTACATATCTTTGTCTGTATCATTTTATGATCTGATCGTAGTCAATCGAACTACCAAAAGTTGTAAAAATTTCTAAAAAAATTTGTACATGTACTCTTCAACTTACTCTATCTCTGGATAAAATTTCAAGTTCAAATTCATTCTATATTAAGAGTTGTAAAAAAAAAAAAAAACTGACGCTTTGATAAGTTCAAAATTGATAGAATTTTCTCTTTTTTGTAACATTCAATATAGAATGAATTTGAACTTGAAATTTTATCCAGAGATAGAGTAAGTTGAAGAGTATATGTACAAATTTTTTTAGAATTTTTTACAACTTTTGTAGTTCGATCAACGCTACGATCAGACCGTTAGATTGATACAGACAAAGATATGTATTCTGTGAACACACCATTAAAGATGCATGATTAGGCTATATATATATGACACCTTAGATCTACCTAGGCGTGTTCAATCAATCATGCATCGCTGGGTCATCTAAAGCTTTACGCTAACTATTCGTGATCATGGCATGTTTATCATGATAACTGCTTGCATGGAAAAGAAGACCTAGCTAAGGCACAAAACTTTTAGGTGATCAAATGGATAGAATAATTCGGTGATCGAGGAGGCGGGTGGGGAATGATTTGATCGTGCAGTACGTACTGCTTTCCAACTAATCAATTAATGGTGAGTCCGGGAACATGGTTTGATGATAATCTGTGTGCTTAGTTCGTTCATTGGCCCTCTATGGCTCTGTGGGACGCAGCATTGACGAGGTTCTTCAAAACTGGATCTGAGCTCTAAAAAAAATAAAAATGCAGTAAAATGCAAAGAAAAAAAAAATGGAAGTCCATAAAAAAAGCATGACTCTACAGTCTACATTTGATCTTTGGTAGAAGAGTGCAACGTTTGTACTTGTAAGAGGAAGCTATTGCACCTTGTGTTCTTGTGCTAAGCCCCCTATGAAACTCCTAAATTTTGGGCATTGGTCCCTCTTTTAATCTTCTTCTTCTCTCCCGAAGAACTCTCTTTCCTGCCTAAACTTGGCTCCGGCAGCCACTCCCGCTCTCGATTTCCACTCCAGCAGCCATGCTGCCCTACCCTGGCCTAGCACCACATGTCGAGCCATGTCACTGAGTGTGACATCCTAATAAAATTATTAGGTGTTCCAAGTGTTTTTAAAGGAGATAAAATATAAGGTAAAATTTGGTTTTATTATTTACGTAGATAAAACCTATTACAGCTATTATTTTATGGTCCGATAGACTATTTTATGTACAAGACTTACTTAAAATTGGGATGGGCCAGTGTCATCACGTCCCCAGGATACCCAGATATATGTATTACCTTTTCCTAATTTTTGGGTTTACCGAAAAGTCGGATTAAGCCCGAAAATACCCAATTTAGAAGGTATTTCGCATGAAATCATGAGGAATACTAATCCGAAAATTCTCCAAACATAGAGGAGTGTTCTAGAAGCCCTAGATAACCTGCTCACCAAGTTTCGGCTACAAACTCCCTTGGAACGTCGGGATCCTAATTCGGCAAGTCCCGAATTCTAATCCGAGTCGGTTTAGACTTTCTAATTCTTGTTCAACCAAACCCTAGCCTCCTCGGCCATCTTTTAGGGTATCTTCCTCTGTGCCGAATCCAAACCCTAGATTAGATAGCGCCACATTGTAGAGCTTGTCGAGATGGTCGAGATGGATATATGGATCGCCTATTTTGGCCAAGAATTGAGCAAGATACAAGCTACTGAAGTGTCTCTCTCCTCTCCGTCCTTCGCCGCCGCCGACATCGCCACCGGCGATCTCGAGGACAGCGCCACCGGCACGAACAGCGGGGCCAACCCGCTGCTGCCACGCCACCCCTTGACGGGCACGCAGCAGACGCAAGACGGCACACGCCGCCGCGTTGCATGGATCGACGCAGCGTCCCATGGGCCCACCAACAGCAGCCGCCGCCACACCTCGCCAATCCAGCTCGCGTCGGCGAAGCGGGCCCGAGAAGCCATGGGACCCGCTGTCGGTCGCGCACCGCCGTCGCCAGCCGCCACTGCCACGCTCCGGCGCAAACCAAGAAACCGCAAGACCGCAGCCACGGGCGACGTGGGGTCCGCTTTGTCGGCCCGGCGCCATGATGGGTGGGACCCATAGATCGGCGCCAGACCCCGCGCGGCCTCTGGGCCGTCTGGGCCGAGCGCGCGGAGAGAGAAAGTGGGCCGGGAGAGAGAGCTCAGCCCATTTAGGGTTTTTAATCCTTTTTAATTTCATGGAATTTCCTATTTTTGCTGGATCTTCTCCGAATTATTTAAGGGAGCTCCGTAACACCAATTTGGATGATTCCAGAGCCTAAAAATCCTATTTAATCCCTAGAATTTTCCTATATTTTTATTAACTATTTTCTCTGTACTGAATTTGCTGTTCTTCATTGTTTCTTTCCTACGCGTAGATTCCTGTTGCGACTGTTGCGAGGACCGCTGTCCGGAAGTTGCTGTAGAACCGCAAGGCTCCGAATTCTTCGAAGGCAAGCACTAGTTTGCATATTCCTATCCCATGTTTATAATTTCACTTTATGTATTTATGTCATAACTGCTACTTGCATTCATTCTAGACTAGTGCGTGTGTGCCCGACCATGCTAGTCTTCTACTATCATGTTGTAGCCTTGATTGATGAACCCCTCTATAATTCCATAGCCTATCCTTTGACTAGATGCTAGGTTTGCATTGGTGATTCACTTACAAAAATAAGATGGCGGAGCCGAGGCTTCAATATGTTTTGGTCAAAACCTAATCAACTAAAATCAATGTGTGGTTGGTTAGAGGAGACCCGGTCGAGATGATTTATGGGTTGTGGTTGTGGTATGGAGGTCTCCTCTTCTAAGGACTCAAGCTTGTGACATGCTAGACGAAACCAAACAGTACAGCTACTTGTGCCTTTGGCCCTGGCATAGTACCCTACGAAACCTACTAACCACTTGCTCGTAGGCTGGCCGGTTATGGTTCGATACTTTTGCCCTAGGGTGAGGCTAGCTACTTTACCTAAGGGGTAGGTTCATTCTTGAGACCGAATGGCTTAAATGGGGAACGCCCCCGGGTGGTGTCCAGAAGTAGTAGGCGCCTCATGGGCACAGCACCACCGGGCCGGGAAACCAAAAGAAAGGGCAGGCGAAGTGGTAGGCGTAGTAGGCTGGAAAGGCCTTGTACCATATCTCCTTCGGGATGAGACGGGGCTTGTGGGGAACGTGTACACACTCTGCAGAGTTAAAATTATCATGATAGTCGTGTTCACGGTTATGGATGGGGCGAGAGGTTTTCACATGTAGTCCCACTTTTTTAATAATTAAACTTGACTAGTGTAGGCTGGGATTGGCCTGGTGCGAGGATGCACCTTCCTTTGATTATTGTTGGTAACATCTTGAGATCATGCATTCACTTAATTAAAACTTAACAACTAAAAATTTGTTTAGTAATAGGTTTGTGTAAAATAACCTTTCCTTCATCCTTTGCCTTTGCATATATTGTTAAGGATCGCTTGCTGGGTAGCCGCGTACTCATTATACCTATCGTGGATAATTTTATTATTCAGGTAGCAAGTCTGATCAGGACCAGGAGGGTCCGAACTCGATTAGCTTGAGACTAGTCATGTGTCCGGTCAATTGCTTGGATATCATTGTCAAGGTCATTCGCTTTGATGTTCTTTTTATTGTTCTTAATATTTTGTAATATCGGTCTTATTGTAATAGCATATGATGCTACCTTGAAATAATCCGTTATTTTGAATAATAATGGAATGCCAGCGATGATAGCCATTGAATTGTCTATCATGAGGTACTAGTCTAGGCCTAGTATCAGATCATGGTGTGGGATTCCCTGTGGAGACGCAGGGGGTCGTGACACTGAGCATCTCCACCAAAGATTTTAAAGGCAAACTTTAAAACACTATTCACTGCACACTTTTTCCATCACTCTAAAATTTCTTCACACTTTATAATTCACTTAAAAGATTTCTTTACTTTAGCAGGCTCTCTATCTCTACACATTTTATTTTAAGTTTTATGTTGCGGATGCCCTAATGATGAAAACCTTGTTAGGGATGGACAAAAGCATCCCAAAAAACCTTAAAACACCGGGGGTAACGGAACCATACTAAAAAAGGACAGAAAACCCACCGAAGATGGGCGGTCGAGGTTTCCGTCATCGGGGATGAAAATCTAGAGTTTCTAAGGGCATTCTCAACGCTAAGCCTATACGGTCTCTAACACATTACTGTAGCACTAGGTAGGAAATAAAATATAAAAGATAAAAATGTAGGGAGAGATAGATTAATAATAAAAAAAGTGGATGAATAGTGATGAGATATGGGATACATGGAGGTGACATTGGGAATGCCCTAAGGCTCCTAGGCGAGGTTCCGGTGCTTTGACCAAAACCCAAGTTTTCTGCCCATCTCTCTGACAAGTCGGCGACATTTCTGATATACCAGGGTGACTACTGCCGAATCTCAGCAGCGAGCCGAAGCCAATAAAAAGAGCATAAAAGAGAAAAAATAGAAAAGGGAGTACAGGGGGAAGGAGAGAGGAGTTTTTTTTTTCAAACCTCTACATGAATCTTGATGTCACCTTGATGGCCATAGATAGCACAAGGAGTTCCTTGTGCAGCGTATACATATTTTCGTTTCTCATATGCTCGAAAAGAAAAGGTTTTGTTAGAGTTAGTGTCAAATACGTGTATAACTGAGTTATGTGGACTTTGAGTTGTAATAGACAGGGAGGATCGTGCTAGAGTCGAACTTGTATCTGTGGCCTCTGATGTAACCTGCCATAACAATATAGTTGTAGAATAGAACGCGTAGGAACTACAGCCAACCTGTGGCCGCAACTCGAGGGCTCCAGTGTGTTTGTGCTAATTGGGGGACGATACATAGTCATAGCCCTACAAACATACGCAACAATACTGAACTGTGTTCCCAAATATCATGCCGCCGATGTCGTCTAGATCTTGTGTGGCAATTATAATCCTAACAAGTAGTATTAGAGTGAGGTTTTCCATGGGGAAGATCTCGGTGGAGGAACGAGAATCATGTCCCTACACTTTGTTCGAAAAGGACTCAGGGGTGCTAGGTGGAGCATAACAGCGATCGGCGATTTGATCGGTGGTTTCAGACATTCTGGGCAGGCTACTTGGACTGTTCAATGGGATGTGGTTCATAAGGATCGGTCATGTGTAATGATTGAACCAATGAGATAGCTAGGAGACGATGAGGCACGGCGTTAGAGACTATGGCCCAAGATCATACTAATTAGGGTCAAACATGGCAATAAGTCGAGCAGATTGGAGCGATGGGAGCATTGCAACGATGCTACATATATGCAGCTGGGGCTTGGGGATGACTTCATGGCACCATGAGTCAATTTGTGTCAATGACGAGGTCGTTCGGGGTAGCACAAAATTGATGGTGTGCGAAAGCATGTAGACAAGCTCGAGGTTGGATGCAGAGGTGGAATTGTGTTTTGGCAATTTTTGGCAGCTGGTACGTGGGCATCTAAGATGGGCCACTAGGCCCACTACTGCACTGAAGTGAGCCAAGCGGAGGCGTCCATGGCTCTGGGGCAACGGTCACCGGGTGTTGCCGTGTTGGGCAACGCACGCAGGAAGGTGTAGCTTGGCCGGCCGTAGAGGCGAGCAGAGCAGCGACCATGGGTTAGCATACCATGGAGTAGCTGGGCCATCGCGCCCTAGGTTGCGATCGTAGCGCGTGCATGTGCAGTATAGAGAGGCTAGGCCATCAGCGTGGCGTCGCGAGCCGAACCACAGAGGGCACATGTGGCTAGACGGTGGCGTCGCGTGGACGGGCTGACCGATTGAGGAGGTACGTACAAGCGTGGAGAAGCAGAAGGCTGGGATGCGAGAGATAGCGCAGGCATGCTTGCTACTGGGCTGGCGTGACTGTGTGCATGAGTGGGTCGAGGAGGTCTCGCAGAGCGGCGGCTTGGATACGCAGGCGTGCGGGTGCAAACGAGCTGCGGACGGTGCACTGGTCCGCTAGGTTAGCCGACGCGGGCTTGAGGCTCAAGCTGACAGGTCCAGGGCCGGTCCAGATAGGGGGCACTTGGTACGATCGCCGAGGGCCCCCAATTTTGAAGGTCCCGACCCATATAGTTAGTAGGTATTAGTAAGTACTTCTATTAGTAAGAAATATTTGTGGTTTAAACTTTTTAGTTTACAAAGCAAAGTCACTAGTTATCATTATAGTTTATCTATGAAATCCATAAAAATTATAATATCGTTGAAGTACTTTTCGAAATAAATCTACATATTATTTGTATGTAGCTAATCTAAAATTTTAAAAGGTATTCATAACTCAAGTTTTAAACATTGGCCACCATACATCTCCAACGCCAAATATTTATGACTGGAAGGAGTACTAGCGAGCGCATAGATCAACAAAAAATAGTCCGTTAAATTGGCCTAGTCGCTAGCCAATTAGTCATAACAACATAGTACTTAGTCGTTGTGAGCTAGTGAGTCCGCTACCATTTTATTTTCTATAAAGGCATGCATTACTTAGCAGAAAGAAGATAGATATAATGGTTGTATAAAGCGGCCTAACCACCTAAGGCTTTGTCTTCGCCAAAGAATACGAGGTGTTATTGGCTCGAAGGACAACAATAAATTGACATGACGAGGGCTTCTGAATTGTAGTGACCATCGAGGTGTGGTTTTCGATTGTGAGCAGTTGAGCAATGAGTAGTTTGATTTGTGTAACGATGTCACTATAACATTAGGGCAGGACAGTGTTGCGCTTCAGCCAAGGTATAATATTATTATGTTTCATCTTGATACAATTCTCTCGTTTCCTAGGATCCTAGGCCCATGTGCTTTCGATGCCATGGTGAGTCACCTAAGTGGTACGTGTGCAAGTTATTAGCCATAACAACATCTAGATGGAGCATGACAAAGACCGAACACATCCACGTCTCGCCTCTCCATACCTCGATTGTCCTATCACCGACACAAGCTGATCATCTATGATTCGATTGCATTATTTGTATAAAAAGTATGTCTATACATAGATATTTTAGTAATCCACACAATGAATAATGACTATTAGATATATTTTTTATAACAATTTTAAGAATTACGTAGAATATAGATATTTTAGGAGATATTTGTATACGGATGAACTAGATTTTACAATGTGGCAATAATCCAATATTTTTAACACATTATAAATTGATGTGCTTTAGAGTATCTTTTATAAATCTGTGAATGACCATGTATAGATAGGTTAAGTACATGGTTAGTGTGCTTGAGAAAAGGAGTAGGCTAGATACAAAAGATCTATAAATATTTTGTTATATTATTAAATATATAATATAGTAGTCATTTGTAATAATGAGTCTTCCAATCAAGCCATGTCATTTACAGATGTTTAGTTCATTATTAATTTATGATTCGCTAGCTAAGAGAATAGTTCTTAAACACAAAAATATTTAATATTTAATGTATTAAGTAATTAGAAATTAAAATATAAAATTAAATTTAAAATGACATATTTTAGTCTCGCCCTAGGGCCCTTAAAACATTAGAAACGACCCTGGTTGAAATGTACACGGAGAGTGATATTAAGCAATTATCGGATTGTAAATTTGGTGGTATCACTGCTAGACTTCACCAAAAAATGTGGGATGACCACCTTCTTCCATACATGGAGAGTGAGGAGTTTTTCTGTGTGCCCGGTGGTTCCTGTTGTCCTATACCTGGCTTCTGCTTGAGGAGAGAACAGAGACTGAGTCTACTACGCTACAAAGCTAGACATGGGTCACTTCCCTTTGTACATAAGCCTAATTTTTTCTTTCTACACAGCTATTTGCGTGGTGTGGTTGTCTACTGATAACTATGCATTGGATGCTTTGCAGGTTCCCGCTGAAATCTCTGTTGAGAGCGAGGTGGACTTTGGGCTCAATCCCCTGATATCAAGAAGATATCAAGCTTCATGAGTTGAACAGAAGTGCTTTAGATGGGTGAGTGTTGGTATGGGATAGGAAAACGCTGAAACCTCTGTTCGGGCAGATATCAAGCTTCATGAGTTGAACAGAAGTGCTTTAGATAGATAAGAGTGTTGCTATGGGATAGGAAAATACATGGTTCTTTCTCGTCTTTCTTATTTTCTGGATGTAGAACGATGGTGTTAGGAGAAACAAAGCCTCGTCTATGCACCTTGCCAGAGTATTGTGTTGCCTGCTGAGTTCATATATTGTGTTGCCTGCTGAGGTCGTATAGGATTCATAATTTCATAGCAACGCAACTGAGTTAATCGAGTCTTCTAGAGCTTAGTCCGGTTCGAAGATAGCAAGCCGGTCTGCCTACCAATCAAACGGCGGTTGTGCCATGGCTGAGCATGCAGTCCGATGAGATGAACGTTGACGTCATCCTCTCCGTCTCCGACGATAGCTCCGTCACGGTCGTCCTCTGCAAGAAGGTGCATCGAGTCGCTTCAATTCTCCCTTGTCCGTGTGCTAGACCCTGAGTTCACCGCGTTACTTAAAATTGGTACAGGTCTCAATTTTGTATGTAGTAGATATTCCCTGCACAATTATTCTTTCCTGTCGACGTAATTACTTAGAGAAAATATGGGCGACAGGATCCTGTTCGTGCGCGTGGGGGACGGGACAGGTCACCGTCCGATCTTTCCGAATCTTAGCGTCGCCGCGCGCGTTCACGTAGGAAAAAACGCGTTGTTTCAGGAGTTTCGTTGTCCCTTTTTATCGCCGCATGCTGTTCATGCTACGTGCACAGGGCCGGTCCAGATAGGGGGGCACTTGGTGCGACCGCCAAGGGCCCCCAATTTTAGAGGCCTCGACTCATATAGTTAGTAGGTATTAGTAAGTACTTTCATTAGTAACAAATATTTGTGGTTTAAACTTTTTAGTTTACGAAGCAAAATCACTAGTTATCATTATAGTTTATCTATGAAATCCATAAAAATTATAATATTGTTGAAGTACTTTTCAAAATGAATCTACATATTATTTGTATGTAGCTAATCTAAAATTTTAAAAGGTATTCATAACTCAAGTTTTAAACATTGGCCACCATGCATCTCCAACGCCAAATATTTATGACAGGAGGGAGTACTAGGGAGCTCATAGATCAACCAAAAATAGTCCGTTAAATTGGCCTAGTCGCTAGCCAATTAGTCATAACAACATAGTACTTAGTCGTTGTGAGCTAGTGAGTCCACTACCATTTCATTTTCTATAAAGGCATGCATTACTTAGCAGAAAGAAGATAGATATAATGGTTGTATAAAGCGGCCTAACCACCTAAGGCTTTGTCTTCGCCAGAGAATACGAGGTGTTATTGGCTCGAAGGACAACAATAAATTGACATGACGAGGGCTTCTGAATTGTAGTGACCATCGAGGTGTGGTTTTCGATTGTGAGCAGTTGAGCAATGAGTAGTTTGATTTGTGTAACGATGTCACTACAACATTAGGGCAGGACAGTGTTGCGCTTCAGCCAAGGTATAATATTATTATGTTTCATCTTGATACAATTCTCTCGTTTCCTAGGATCCTAGGCCCATGTGCTTTCGATGCCATGGTGAGTCACCTAAGTGGTACGTGTGCAAGTTATTAGCCATAGCAACATCTAGATGGAGCATGACAAAGACCGAACACATCCACGTCTCGCCCCCTCCATACCTCGATTGTCCTATCACCGACACAAGCTAATCACCCATGATTCGGTTGCATTATTTGTATAAAAAGTATGTCTATACATAGATATTTTAGTAATCCACACAATGAATAATGACTATTAGATATATTCTTTTATAACAATTTTCAGAACTACATAGAATATAGATATTTTAGGAGATATTTGTATACGGATGAGCTAGATTTTACAATGTGGCAATAATCCAATATTGTTAACACATTTATAAATTGATGTGCTTTATAGTATCTTTTATAAGTCTATGAATGACCATGTATAGATAGGTTAAGTACATGGTCGGTGTGCTTGAGAAAAGGAGTAGGCTAGATACAAAAGATCTATAAATATTTTGTTATATTATTAATTCTATAATATAGTAGTCATTTGTAATAATGAGTCTCCCAATCAAGCCATGTCATTTACAGATGTTTAGTTCATTATTAATTTATGATTCGTTAGCTAAGAGAATAGTTCTTAAACACAAAAATATTTAATATTTAATGTATTAAGTAATTAGAAATTAAAATATAAAATTAAATTTAAAATGACATATTTTAGTCTCGCCCTAGGGCCCTTAACCCTAGGGCCCTTAAAACATTAGTAACGGCCCTGGACAGGTCGCGTGGGTGGCGACGGGCGTGCAGAGCAGCACTACATGTGTGTGTGCCAGGCGTGGTCGCTTGGCAGGCACGCTAGGGGCTTGTTTGTTTTAGATTAAATTCAATTAATGAGAATTTGTCATTTTTGTATAAACCAAATGGTTTAATATTTTGTACTTGTTTTATGAGGTTTCACATAGTTCTTTTAGAGTGCGTAAAATAATTTTTCATATATTTTTAATTTTTTTTAAAATGCCTTTTGAGTAACAGTAAATTTGTAAAAAAAAAAAAAATGAGATCCTCTGCGTCTTCGGCCACCGCCATGTTTTTTAAAAAACTGAGACTAAGATAAATATGAGATCCTTTGGGACTCGAATTTCAAGACGGAATGGGGTCTCCTCACCACTGAATAACCAGATCTATGAGAGCTAGGAGACATAGCAGAAAGAGGATTTTTCCAGTACCAAGAAGAACTCAAATTTGTAGCCTAAAGCAGTCGTTATGAGAGCAATTTTTAGGACAGGATAGTTGTGCAACTTCTAATGGGGAGGCGTTCGAAAAGGTTGTGAGCTGGTCTGAAAAAAAAAGGTCAGGCTGGCTGGCCCAAATATACAACAATCTATGCCAGCAGGAGAACGGATCAAGCGTTAGGCCGAGAATCTGTTCAAGGTGGAGAATGCATTAGACGATAAGACCAGACATATATTCGTGGAGGCAGACAAATCGAGCGGTGCAAAACCATGGTCGAAGGATTAGGCAGCCAAAAGATAAAACTAATGCTAATGTGTCGGTGGTTGAAAGTGGCTCATATGGAAATGGTGGTAACGTTATCTAAGCATCAAATATGCAATTAACAAGAGCATGGCTATTGGATTTGGTTAGTCTTTTCACGTGACACTCTATATGGAGAGGTTCTCTTCGTACAAGGCTAGTGATTGTGGATCGATGTATTTGGGCGATGACATGATATACTGTGCTATTGGTATAGGAGCCATCAAAGATCATGATGTATGGTATAGTTGACCTTACATGATGAGGCGGTGTTTCAGGCTATTGTAAATGGAAGGGCCATTGGGATCATAAAAGATAGCAAGTGATGATCATGTAGAGAACAATGTCACGTTTGTATAGGCTACAGGGGAGTTATGAATTCCCGTTGCAGGGAGCATAGTTGTAGGTGCAGCCACAAGGGATGTTGTAAAGTTAGCGGTGTTTGTTCCAGAGGGCGGCGAGTCCAAGAGCAACTCAGACTCATCGAATTGCTCAGAGTAAGCTGCGACATAATTCGAGTCCAAGTACATTGTATTCACACAGGATGTTTTCAATCTTCTGGTGGTGAAGTTGTATTTGTCAAGGTGGAGTTTGTAAGAGTTGTTGAATATGTGTTTAAGTGGGTTACGTGCACTCTGAATTGTAATAGACAAGAGGGGGTTATGTTAGTGTCGGATTCTGGGTTGTAATAGGCATGGGAGGCGTGTGGGGGTAGTGGTTGATCGGCTTTGTGGTCACGACTTGAGTGGTCCGATGTGCTTGTACTGATTGGAGAGGTGTGGATAACATAGACCCCGGGTATCCACACGGCGGGCCTAAAAGACCACCCGACAGGGGATGGACCAAGTCGGGTGGATGAGGACGGGTACCACTCGGATTCTAGAAGGCTTGACCGGCAAGGAAGAATATAAAGATAGATGTCTATTCCTAATTAATAGGGAATATATACTTGTAATCCCGGATAAGGATAGAAATAGGAATCCTACCTCTTAACCGACTAGGACTCCTCCTTGTAACCCCACCCCCTCTACTATATAAAGGGGGTAGGAGGCCATAGTTCGGCAGGCCATCCAGATCTAGGCCATGCCATCTAGAGCATCTCTCGGGCTGATCATCTTGTACACATATACACCATATAATCCCAGAGCATAGGACGTAGGGTATTACCTCCTCCGTTGAGGCCTCGAACTCAGATAAATCCTTGTCTTGTGCTACCATCGAAGTCTCAATCTTGCGCCAGACGCCTATATATAATCATTGCCGACGGCATTTCCAGCTTAGTCACCAATGACAAGAGGAGAGCGCATAGTCGAACCCAGAACAGTGAGGCAAGAATGCCAAACTACGTTATCAAATACCATGCCTTCGATGTCGTATATACCTTGTTTAGCGTTTAAAATCCTAGCAAGTTTTCTCCTGGCCTAAATGCTCCTATATATTTTTAAAAGCTTTCCTGAAGTCATTTCTTAAAGTGCTTGAAGCCCAACCGAATGGAATGTGTTCGATCGAAAGACACGCCCAAACCCTAATACAAAAGCCTTGCCGTACAATATCTTAGAAACAAAAATGAATCGGATCCATCTTCCCCCATTGGACCAAATAATTGCAAGCATGGCAGTGTCTCCATCTCTAACGTGGAATCCTACTCCTCACCCAAGCCGCACATCATCATCATCGTCGTCCTCATCGCCGTCGTCATATGGTGCGTCCACAGATTCCATCTATATCCCTCAGCGCGCGTCTCTAAGCTCAGTGGGGGTGCCTCCCTTTCATGGCTAATTATCGCTTGGCTCCGAAGCACAAGTGCATGCATGCACCAGCCTAAATATTATCCTCGAAAGGGCAAAAAACCACGCATTATCCAAGATTCCGTTTCTACCACTTGCTTCGCCTCCTTTCTGATGTGGGTGGGGCTGGCCAATGGTGGTGCAAGATTGGATCACTTCGCCATCAGATAAATTAAAACTTGGGAGCTTGATATTCATTTATAGCTGTGTAAAATATCTGCTTGTCTTAAACCCATCTTTGGAGCAATGCTAGTTAGCTACACGTACCAACAGATCTGGTTCTGTGAAATCGATTGCCAGGACGCTGGCGGGTAGGCCCCACCCTTCGCATCGAAATGTCGGGCTGATTTATTAGTGATTGGCATGCACATAGCTGGTGGCTCAGATAGACATGCTCCATCAATCTTACCTGTAGCACGATTGCTTAACTATTATCTCATCTTCATTGCTTGTGGCTCTCGTTTAGTGACGCCTTTCTCGGCAAATATCGTCCTTAATGATTGATTGTTGGGTTTGTCGCACTTCTTTCGTTGGACATTGGGGCATGCTTGTGATGGAAGAGGAACAGGCGAAGAAGCCTACTGGTTACGAGAATCTGCTATGATTGAAGGACCATAAGACCATTCCATGGTTCCATTCCCTCCAAGGAACAACCTACATCTTACCATTTTTTTAACTGTGTACAAATTTTTTTTTTTTTGGGATAGCTTGACTGTGTACAGACCGACGTACAGTTGGTTGGCTTGAGACAGATAACTCTCTGTTGGTGTGGCTCCATCCGCTCTGATCTAATTAAGCCTATTGGTTCCACCTCCTGAATTTTTGTCCAAAGTGACTGAAGCTACACCGAACGAATGAACTACCGCAACGGAGCATATAATAACACAAAATAGAATGACACGCGGTGTATGTAAAAAAAATATTGGCCTACGCGCTTACTAGCAGTAGCAGAAAAGTAGTAGCGTCTATTAATTACCATCACCAACAGCTCCTCTATTTTTTTTTTTTTTTGCAGAGGGGTAGGAGAACTGCCGTCCTGTTTTATTAATTAGCAGAGAAAAAAAATAAAAAGCCCATGCAAGCTCGGGGGACAACCACAGCGCAACCCTGATCAAAGCCAGACACACATCCGACCACCGCCGGAAACACAGCCAACAGAGGAGAAAGAGGAAATGCAACACCACCGCTGCAGCAGAATAGGAGAGAGAGATACATGGGAGGGAGAAGGGGAAATGCCACCAACGCTCACATAGCGACGAGCGACTCTTGTAGCAACAAACCCAACGAAAACCTAAAACGCAAGAACAGTGACCACAACGTTTCCAACAAGGTAGCAACAGGGAGGACCCGCCGCTGTCGCAAAACCGTTAGGAATTTTCACCCAGAGCGGGGGAAGTCCAAAGAGTGCTGCCTCCAACGAGGAAACGGCATCGAACGTGATGCCATCACCAGCCGAAAAGGCAGAGCTTTTGTACAAGACATGCCCTACTAGCACACAAGCCAGAGCCCACCGAAGGTCGACAACACCAGAAAAACCAAACCGCCGGCCGAAGATGCAGAGCCAGGGAGCGTGCACGAACACCACCACCCGACGCGGAAGACGCGGCCCACACCACCAGACACCTCAGAGAAAGGGAGGGTCAAGACGGCAGGGACGGGACCGAATCAGGAGGCAACCAATGGGGATGCCGTTGGTGAAAGCTAGCCTACACCGTCGGAGAGGGGCCACCACTCCTGGTGGCCCGCGTACGGGAAGCGAAGCAGACCAAACACCACGCCACCCTAGCGGCGCACACCGAACCCCGCCGCAATCCCGGAAGACTCCATCCGACGCCTTCGAGAACCTCGCAAGGACAGAAGGGCTAGAAGGACGGGACCAGGCTAGAGACAACGGACGCAGAACTGTCGAAAGACTGGTGACAGCTCACCATGCTACCACATGAGGAGTCGAGAAGCCGCCGGACGCACGCCCAGGAGCATCGCTCCTCTGGCCACGACCGAAGCAGCCCCCTAAGCGGTCTCCACCGAGACGGGCTCAGCAGGAGTGGGAGAAAAAGAAGAAGATGCCGGCGCCGAGCTCCGCCGAGCTACGAGGCCACCGGATCAACAACCCTGGAGCAAGACCACTCTGGGCCGCTCCGGCTCATCATTGCCAGATCTGAGCCTTCTGCTCGGCATCTCATGCAGCGGTTCCCTAGGGTGGTCTACCAACATAGGCCCAAGGGAGCGAAAGAAGGAAGATACAAGAGGAAGAACCAGCGACAAACTTCACCACAGCACACGAAGGAGGGGATGAATGAGAAGGGGAGGCCGCGCGTCTAGCTAGAGAGGCGCGCGACTGGCGACTGGCGGAGGGGGAACAAGGGAGATTCGACGAAGGGGGGTGCCGCCCGCACACCCACCACCGGATCCGGCCGCCCACTGTCGGAACTGGCACCACAACGTTGGACAGAGCGGGGGACATCGGGAGCCTAGAAGGTAGGATAAAAGAGAGGAGGAGGGGGCTATCGCCTGCTTGCCCACCGCCGGATTCGGCCCCTTGCCGCTGGACCCAGCCACCCACCGCCAGATTTGGGCTATCCGGCGCTGGATCCGGCGCCACATCGCTGGTGTGCTGTCGCCGAGGTGGGGGAGCACCGGAAGGGCCCCACCCACCGTCGCGTTGGGTGGAGAAAGAAGGTGTCGTCCGTCGCCGCTTTGGGATAGGAGGACGCTGACCGCCGCCACACCCTATCAAGGTGGGGAAGAGAAAGTTCGAGGGCTGCCGCTTGTACTAAGGGAGAAGTCGGGCCGCCGCCGCCCGCGCTGAGGGAGAAGCCGAGTGTCGCTGCCGCGATGAGGCAGCGCGCGGTTGTGCCATCAGATCTGGCGGAGGAGCTGGGGGTGGCGACGGCCCTAGCAAGCCGCGTGGGAAGGAGGAACCACACAACCACCACCAGATCCGGAAGCCCGCCACCGGATTCAGCAGCGTACGTTGACGCGAGCAGCGAGCATGAGTAGATCTGGTGAGCCACGACATTCCCGGGGACGAAGAGCACCGTCACAAGAGCTGCAGAGTCCCTCGATGACAGCGAAGGCAGGGGCGCCGGACGACAGCGCGTGGCGGGGGCGCCGGACGACGGCGCTGTACCACAAAGGTTGGGGCGCACCGCCACTATAATATTTCCTCTACACTACTAGAAAACTAGGCTAATATACCGGCACATTAGTACTGGTTGGATTAGAATGGGTACTGACAGTGGCATCAGTACCGATTCATAGCAATTGTAGCGATTCGAAGTTTTAGTACCGGTTGGAGGCAACAGTAAAGATTCTTTTCGTAGACGGGTACAGGCCAGCTGGCATGCGGACTCATCAATAACGGTTCGTAATATCAAAGCACGTGGGTGGGTGAGTTAGCTAGAAGAGATAGGTGGGTCAAGAGGTGTCGGGTTCGAGTACGGGTGGCAATGGGGGCATTCCCCGTCAGGTAGTGCTTTCCCATCCCTGTCCCCACAACTTAAAATTTTGCCTCGTCCTCGTTCCCCGTCGGGGATTAAAAATTCCCCATCTCCATCCCCGTTCGGGTGGCGGGGCCCATCGGGGACCCATCCTTGTGAAAATTACACACAAGAGGAAAATAGTTATCACCATTTTTACCCTAAAATCATGTCAAGAGAGAAGAAAAAATAAAATAAATATGCTTTAGAGATTTGATTGATGCATATATGGAAATATGGATATAATGGGCTAGATACCATGTTTGCAACCCCACAGTTCAAATAGAGTAAACTAATTTTGGGTCCCCAACCAGGTCCCTGCGGGAAAATTTTTTCTCCGTTCTCGTCCCCACCACCCCGACGGCGAATGGTTTTTCCCCCATTTACATATCCGCGGGGTTAACTTCTCCCCATACCCATCGCCTAATAAAGGAATTCTCCATCGGAGATCGGGGAACGAGTCCCCATTGCGACCCCTAGGTTTGAGTCCTGGTTTCTCCCTATTTTTCATAACTTTTTTCCAAAGTGTTGACCCCTTACTAACCGGTAGTAAATGTCACTTCTATAGTAGTGCTAAAATAATATTGACGACTCCTCTATCTATCCATTCCTTTAAAATTGTTCACAATCTATACTATATTCTAAAACTTTCTTTCATGCCAACAGTCCCTCTATGTCTGGTACAGTATTATAAAAGACCTGTTGGAGATGCTTTCGAAATTCCATGTAATACAGAGCTCAAAATATAGCATATGGTTATGCAGACAAGGCTTTGGTCTAGTGGTAGAGGCTGCAGTAGCAGCACTACCCACCAAAGTTCAAACCCCAGGTTTGGCTCTGTGTATCACATTTTTTTAGGAATTTCCTAGAGTCGTAGGGGTACGCACACACGTGTGTCTTGATGCCTAATTGTTGTCCCTTGGGCCGTCGCTATGTCTAGCATGTGTTAGGACGCACGCGTGTGCGTGCGTGTTAGTTTAGGGGTTAGGAGTTAGGGAGTGAGTTGTGTGCGTTTTCTTTAGAGTAAATAGCATCACAGATACATAAAGTTGGTTGGAGTTCTCGCTTAGCTACATCGATTATAAATCTAGGCATAATTGAGTGTACATGTTGGCTCCCCGTCTCATGGCAGGTCCAAACCGCTTATGTCAGATGGTTTTAGTGTACACAGGCCACCAGCTCAGAGCATACGTGGCCCAATATTTGCATTCAAACCCTTGTAATCGACAGAAAATTGCGCTTGCAGTAGAACATTTGTATAAAAGCACTTTTACATTTAACAGTTGGTCAAATAAGGACATATATGTAGTGTATTTTTCATGAGGGCCCTATCAATGTTGCATTATGTCATAAATTGGTCAATTTGCTATTGGATGATGCTTGTATCATGCTTCTTACCGTAATTTTTTGAATATGAAGAGTGTACACCGCTATCATATTGCAAAATGTTGAATTGATAGGGCCCTTATAAAAAATCTACTACATATGTGGCCTTATTTGACCAACTGTTAAATGTACAATTACTTTTATACAAATATTCTACTGTAAACACAACTTTTTGTCGATTACAGGGGTCTGAATGTAAATATTGGGCCACGTGTGCTCTGAGCTGGTGGCCTGTGGACACTGAAACCACCTGACATAAGCTGTTTGGACATGACATGAGACGGGGAGCCAATAAGTACACTCAGTAATGTCTTCATAGTTGATGTATTTAAACAAGAACTTCAGCCAACTTTATGTATATGTGATGCTATTTACTTTTTTCTTTATACCCTCTCAAAAAAAATAGCATATGGTTATATATAGAAAGCATTTAACGGCTTCTAATTAGGAGGTACGTACGTACGTACGCGCGCACATTGATGATTGCGTTAAGTTTGTCTTTCAATCAACACCACAAATCGACAAGCCAGCTTTTAGTACCCAATAGCTGCCCAGGTACGAGGTTCTTTGCGTGGGGCATTGATTGATTCCCTGCGCTTCGATCCGGCCAGTGGTTCCATGTCCTCTGATTTTGGTTGGTGGATCGATGCCTCCGGCGAGTAGTCCCGTACGTACGTACACGTCCAAATGATTCATCTGTAGCTGCAGAAAAACCAGTGATCAATTAAACAGCCTTGGTTAACACAACAACCCAACCTACCACTCTTGTTTACGAGCGAAGCTGTACTGGATCAGTGATCATTCTGCTGTGTTCTTGTTTGGATGATTAGCCAGCCACACTGGAGCAGTGGCAGCATGCGATACAGATTGTTCACAGTGAACTGAAAGGGAGCAGCATCTTGTGCCGCGGATCGATCCAAACAAATTAGGGGTCAACGGCCGGACAGGCGAGGTGCAGAGAGCAGAGATCGATCGGCCATGGCTCACAGTGAAAGCTTCAGGCACAGAGAGAGACACGCACAGCTCTGGCGATGGCTGCCTCGTCAGGGCATCGGGGGCAAGGAGAAAGAAGACAAGACAACGTTGGATCTATCAGAAAAGGGAGCCGAGGTAGGAGGTACAGTGCTGCCGTCATGTGAGCGCTTGGTGCTCGCTGTCCGAGCACAGCGTGCACCCACGAGCAGCTTTGGCGCCAAGTTCTGGGGATTGGTAGGTCGCCAAGATGCAGTGGTAGCGTGCGCGTGCTGTAGCTGAAGCACCTTACTAGCTTCAGTAGCTTCAGCTGCTTCCAAACACAAACACATGCGACTTAAACTTGCGTCTGCATGCAGTGTACGTACGTAGCTCACATGAGCAAACCAGATTAATGCCCTTCTGCCAGGTACGGACATCATGCAGAGAACACGTCGCGAAGGTAAGAAACAGTGTAGTTGGCAAAAGACCAAAAGCGCATGGAGTCGAGGACATTTTCTTTTGGGTTCATGGGCCATATATGTCTATGTATTCCTAGTGTATATAAAAATCCCTAACAGTGATGAGTATAGATAGAGATAAAGATGAATCAGGTAAGGAGCAAACCATTCCACGATTGGACCTGACCGGCCTACATCGAGAATCCCGTGTGCTTGTTTCGACTCGAATCTCGAACCCAGCCCAATTACCTGTTTGTTCTCAGATCCACACTGGACATGAGGAAAGGAGGAGGAGATGTTAAGTTGCTGACCATGGGGAGGACAAAGAGCTAGCCAGCTTGCCTCCAATGCTGACATGGGAGAGCTACCATTGTGGGGAGACGCCGCCATGTGGGGAGGAGGAAGAGGACCCCAACATTGGGAGCCACAGTAAGAGGCGCTGCCGTGGGTAGACATCTAAGGGCATGACCATGACTCAGAGAAAGAGAAAGTGAAGGGGCTAAGAGGGTCTAGTGGATTATGGGGTAGGGTGCAATCAATTTGGCTAAAGGCCCTTTTTTCGGCTTTAAAGGCCCTCTTCCTTTTGGCTTAAAAGCTATAAATTTGTTATTTTGGTACAGACCATATGTTGTAACACTTTGTAGCACTGTTCGCCTACACGGCCGTTTAGACCGTTTACACACCGTTTAAACGCTACTCAGTAGTCAACTGTGTAGGCCGTGTAGGCCGTTTAATCCGTATAATCCCATTTAATCCGTTTTTTGGCCCGTTTAATCGGCCGTGTAGTCCGACTATTCACTAAACGAAGAGTGGCCGACTGTTTAGCGCTTACCGTTTAGGCTAACACTGCTTTGTAGTCATTTCTTTGGATCTTTATAAGTTTTTTCTCAAAAGATTTTTTGGCTTTTTCAGGCCTCTAGTACCAGGGCCTCAACTTTTGTAACTAAAAGTCAATTAAACTTAAAAACCAACTAAAAACCTACACCTTAAAATTTGTCATTTTTGTATATGCCAAATGCTACAATAATTTATAGTAATTTCATTAGGATTTTGTGTTTTTTAAATATATAAATAAATATACATAATAATAACCTTTCCAAGTGTCTTTTCGATTGTCCTCAATTTTTCATCTTATAAGATAACTGAATCAATCAAAGAGGGCATGGAACCACTGACTTCTACCTAGCGTTTAGGTTAGGGTTAAAAAGTTTTATCATAAGAATTAAGACAAAACAGTAGAAGAAAAAAGTCACTAATTTTTCTGAACGTTCTGAGCACGCGAAAAGTTAATTGCCTAAAGTTAAAACGCCTCTACTTTGTGGAAAGGGCATAGGTTAGTCTAGACCTGACTATGGCTCTATTTGATTGGGTTGAAACTTCAAAATAGCTTTTAAGCTCAAAAGTTAGGAGATCTCAAAAAGAGGCTCAAAATGCTAAAAATATATTAAAAATATTTTTAAAATCTTTTAAAAGCCCCTATAAATGATTGCCAAAAATGTTGCTTTTGCATAGTTTGTATAAAAATAACAATTTTTATGTGATAGCTTTTAATTTTAATTTAAGGTGAATCAAGTGGGCTTAGATAGAACTCAGGACTCAACCCAAACTTTACCTAGTTGTCGAGTCGGATTAAGATCTAGATCTCTGGATGGTGATTACCGTATCTCATATTTCACATTTTACCTCCTCGAATTTCCTTGCCTTGTTCATACAAATATTAAACTGTTGGAGAAGGGTGGGTAACACACTTATACTTTTCAACGCTTTTTCTCACGTGGAAAGGCTCCCTCGAGCCTCATACATGGAGAGTGGGCGCGACTTATTTAATTGCGCCAACTAGGATTTGAATTCGTAATCTCAGTCTCTGATACCATATTTTTTTTTTTAGCAAAGGGCAGGAGAACTGCCATCTATTGATCAAAAGAAGAAGAATTACAAGTAAATGGTGGGGGGATTAGTCCCTCCCCCCAGGAAAAAAATACAAGTGGACTATATTACTCTAAAACTAGACTGGTTCCTACCGCCTCCCAAAGATGCAGCTCGTCAGAAAGGTGTTGCAGGAAGGACAAGCTGTTTTTCTCTTTTGCGTGAAAGATGCGGTATATCAGGGACCATCTGGCACCTCTGATACCATATTAAGTTACATGTATATATTAACCAGTTCACCCAAAAGTCTAAATTTATAGGGGGAAATAGACAAAACACTTATACTTTTAGACGATCAATAATGGGCTCACATCACATTTTACCTTTTGTTCGCTCGTATTGCATCAATTTTTTATATCTTTCGACTCTTAAATTTCTTGATTTCTTACATATGCCTTTTCTATATTTTGTCCTGTTGAATTTCGTGTTGCCGAGCACTGACACCGAACTAGTTTACATAAAAAGGTAGCAATTTACATTCTTGGTACCTTTTTACTTATTATTTATGTAAAAACAGTCAGCCAAAATGATTAATTGGGATTCCAATTAATCCTTGCATAGTGTCCTTGGTAAGGGTCCGGAGAAAGAAAAAAGGTTAGAGGAAAGCATAGTGCAGTACTATGGTGGATGGTGCAAGAATGCCTCATGCAAATCATGCATGCATGCAAGAGGCACTGAAGGCAGTGTAGTACTTGGAAAAAGTTGATGGAGAAGGGTTGAAGGGACACCCTCTCTTTGTGTTCTTATTGGTGCTCTTGGTTATTTCATTTTCCTCTTGTACTACATAACAAGGTGGTAATTAATTTACATTCTTGGTATGCATACATGCCCTCCCTTGCGAAGGAGGGCCCCCGAAAAAAAATGGAGGGAGAGGAAAGCACAGTACAAGTGTAGAACTGCTTCGATCTGGTCTGGACTCTGGATACCAAGCTAGTCAGCTACCTCTCCATGGCCTCTGCTCTGCTGCAATAATGGTCACCCAAAGAAACTCACTGGGCATCATTTGGAACGGAGGCTTGGTGCCTTTGCGTCGTCGTCTCGCCGTCACCGGTTGTGCAGTGCTGCATCTACGCTTCGCCGGCCGGCGATCATAGCCTCAGCCGGGCCATGGAGAGGCGTTTCCACTCGACGAGGCGCAGCAAGAACTCCATCACCTGCCGCGGCAAGGCAAGAAAACGAGAGTTCAGTCAGGCAAGAAGGTAATCGTCGGCACCGGTGATCGCCGCCGGCGATGGACTGCACGTCTACTCTGCTCTGCTCACCTCGGTGGGCTCCTGGAGCGAGTAGGAGGCGGTCGTCTCCTTGGCGTGCTTGGACACAAGGATCCCCACGCCCTGCCCCCTCCGCCGCAGCACCTTGAAGGCGTCCTCGTCGGTGCGGTCGTCGCCGATGTACACGGGGAGCACGTTGCTGCGGTCGCCGAATCCTAGGTCACGCAGCGCAAGAGAACCCGATCAGCGCACACACATAGATGATAGATTATTCATCTATGATTCTTGACAGCGATTCGTCACTGTCACTCACCAAGCGACTCTAGCAAGAACTCGAGGGCCTTGCCCTTGTCCCACTTGATGCCGGGGCGCACCTCGAACACCATCCTGCCCTGCGTCAGCCGCAGCTTCGGGTACCCTCTCAGCACGCCCTTCACCGTCTCCGCCAGCCTCCCCCACCACTGCATGCGTCACCACGCCATCAAAATTTGATCAGCCCAAGAACATCTTATTCATGAATTATTCAGGATTTGATTAGGGCTTTTGGATCGAAATGGCTTTAGTTAAGCCTAATCATTGCGTCGTCGATCTGCCGTTGCTATCTGTCTTTGTCGGAGGAGCAGTGGAGGCGGCTTGGGTGGTGACACTAGTGGTGGAAGGCAAGGGGGAGAAAGCTATAAATGGGAAGCGAGAGCGACGGCCATCCGTTCCGTTCTGTTTCATGGTCTCATGGAGTCATGGGCTCATGGCTCACCTTTTCGTCGACGCGTCTGAAGTGGACGGATACGCAGAACTTGTTGTTCTCCACCGTGGCCCCAGGTATGCAGCTCGTCGTCTCCACCAAGCGTTGGTGCACCTAATTAATCATGCCGTTGAAAAAACATCAACAGCAACAAAAAAAATCTTGATGTGATTAGGAAACTGATTATCATGGGCAGAGACTGATTAAGAGGAAAAGAAAAGGGTTTATGTGAGGGAGAAGGTACAGGCACCTACCTGCTCTATCATGGGCAGGAACTCGCTTGCTGGCTGGAAGAGAACTCCTTTAGCCTGCAGGCCACACACACACACAATGACTATGAGCGAAGAGGAAGAAAAAAAGTATCTTTAGTTTGTGTCTTTGTGAGAGAGGGCAGCTACGTCAGAGAAGATGTGTATGATTGGGCATGAGAGCAAGTGTGCGTGTGTGCGTGCTCACCTTGGCCTTGGTGTGCCGGGAGGAGGGTTTGGCCGGGCCCTTGATGTCCATGCCGTGGCTGCCGGCGTAGTAGAGCTCGGCGAGCTTCACGAACTCGAACACCTGGAGGGTACAAGGCAGTCACTGATCTGTTAGTTTCGGGTGATCTCAACGAGAGGGAGAGGGAGGGTGATGCATGCAGTGTCAGTGTCAGTGTCAGTGTCAGTGTCAGTGTGACTGCGTGTACCTTGTCGCGGCACCGGCCGCTGACGATCGCCGTCGGGAAGTTCTTGGCGACGCTGCGCACGGCCATCCTCATCTGCGGCGAGAAGACAATCGCATGGTGTGTACGTCAGTCGTCAGTGTGTGTAAGCGCAAGCAGAGTGAGCAGGGGCACAGTGTTAGGTTCGAAGGAAGCTGGAGCTCACCGCCTCGGTCATGAAGGCGGCGTCGGGGTCGTCGACGATGGGGGAGAGGGTGCCGTCGTAGTCGAGGAACACGACGATCTGCTTCCCCTTGGACGCCGCCACGATCTGCTCGAACTTGCCCAGCGCCGACGGGTGCCTCGCAGCCCAGGCGGCGTGCTCGCCGTCGACGGCGCCGCCGGCGGCGAGGGCGGCGGCGGCCTTGGCGTGGGTGGGCGACGACGCCCGCATGGACTCCACCCACCCGGCGCGCAGCCCGGCGCCGAGCTCCACCTGCAACTGGCACTTGCGGCGCACGGCTATCCCGGCCCGCGGCGGCGGGTACGGGAACAGCGTCCCCGGGCAGGGGCACGCCGCCGGCACCACCGCCACGCCCGCCTCCGGCACCACCACGCTCGGCTTCGCCATCAAAGAACCCAACCCCAACCAAGAAGCTTCCACGAGCAAGAAGAGAGGAGAGGATCGAGCGATCGAGTGATGATCTACCGGGTGAGGTGGAGGCGGCTATTTATAGTTGGGAAGGAGGCGAGTGGCGACGGGGACGAGGAGAGAATCCGGCGGGCGGCGTCGGCCCCGCCGGTGTGTTGGACGCGTCCGCCGTCGCGGAGCCCAGCGCGGCGCCAGGTGGCTCCCGTCGAGCACGTGCCGGGCCCAGCGCGGGCGTGTTGGGCTCCGGCGCGTGAGGCCTCTGCCCGCGGTGAAACCTTTCTTGTGCCCTTGCGCCTGGGAAGGCTGTGCGAGTACGGCTACAGCTGTGGCTTCGGCTTTGGATTTTTTTTCACCTTAAACTCGTGCGCTATATCGGTCGAGCTTCACCGGGAGGTACGGATAGAGATGCTAATTTGGCGTTATTTGTCGACACACATTACCCTGACGGTAGATTACAGTGGCTGAAAAATTATTGAAAACTAGCTAGGATGGTGTCTGGCGGCTTGCGCATCTGCGGTTTGATTTGTTTCCAAAACTAAAATATTTTTTATTGAGTTAGGCTCTTACATAATTCATGTTCAGCGAGAATAATATATTTTTCTAATATGAATCCATATCAGGGATTTTTTTTCGCCGAAATTTCGGTGAAATTTCACAAAATTCGGTAATTTCGCTCCACAACGAAAGTTAAACCACCTCTCGAAGTATTTGAATTCAAATAATTTTATAAAACTTGAGACTAACATATAGAAAAGAACCCACAATATCCTTATTTTAGGAACCTATGATAGCTTAATGAGTAGTCCAAACATGAGGTGCATGGTTTCTTTTTTGGTTTGCTATTTTTCATAAATTTTTGTTTAAAATTCAAAATCTCTATTTTTATTTTGGCCAAAATTTTGAGAAATCCGGTTATTTCGTTCGGCAACGAAATTCATGGCTCTGCGAAATATAAAACCCCGTATAGATCTTGGTTATCTAATACTATAATTTAAGTATAGTACTATATTATATATATAGTAAAAATATTTGGGACTCCATGAAGTCCGTGCTCCATACCTAGTTTGGAAACAATTAATTGTGCATTTATTGCATCCAAACATTTGAATGGTAAATAACAATGCTGTTGTGCATGTATTTACTTTGTGTGCACGAATCTTGGATGAATCCAACGGCGTTGAAGCATAGAGTACTGATTCCTTGGAGTCCCATTTTGTTGTTGTTGTTGTTGTTGTTGTTCTTCTTCTTCTTCTTATTATTATTATTATTATTATTATTATTATTATTATTATTATTATTATTATTATTATTATTATTATTATTATTATCTCGCTGGCTTGTTGCATAACATTTTTAAGGGTCGCCATGGAGGCAAGGCTCGTGGAGCAGCTCGGGGAGCGGAGCGAAGGCGATGTAGCTAGCCAGGATTTGTTTGTTGTGAAGGGATCTCCCTTTATGAGTCATGGTGGCTTGTTTATATAGGGTGAGGGCAAATGGGAAATCCCCTCTTTGCCCTCGAACCCTAGATGCCCGATGGGCATTCTTGTACATTTGTCCTTTACATGATGAGATACAAGTTTTTTTTCGTCGAAATTTCACTGAAATTTCGAGAAATCCGGAATTTCCGAGCAGAACCGAAATGGGCCCATTTTGGTCAAAAAATTTCGACCCAATTTGAATGACATATGGCTCAAACCGGCCCAATTTCGGCCCAACTTCCACCCCATCTGGTCAAAAAACCTAGCTAGTGCCTGGTTAATCCCCTTCTCCCCCAAACGGAGGCGGCGCCCCTTGCGTCTAGCCGACGGGCGACGGCTCCAGGCTCCGGCCTCCTCCCCCCTAGCGCGCCGCCTCCCCTCCACCGGCCACCGACTGCAGCGTTGCCTCCTCCCCCTGGAGCACCGCCTCCCAAGTCCCATCCACCGACCAGTGGCCACCGCAGCAGGCATCGACGCGGTGCTACATATCTCCTCCAGTCCTCCTCCCTCCTGGAGCGCCGCCTCCCCGGCTTCCCCTCCACCGCAGCATCTCCTCGGCTCCTCCTCCCCCTGGAGCGCCGCCAAGCCCGAGCAGTAAGCACCGGCGCCGACGCCGACGCCCACAAGGCCACAACCAGCTCGAGCAGTAAGCACCCATATCGCCTCCTCTAGTCCTCTCTTCTACTGGGTGGCTTGCGGCGGTAGCTAGAGAGTACAGGGCCACTGATCTGTTGATGAATGATGAATGCCGCAATATGTTGATTAAATTATTTCATCTATGCTAAGAATACGATAATGAATTGATGATTGTTGAGCTAATTAGAGCTATTGATGAATGCCACCATGAATGCAATTCAGATATGTTAATCTTAGAATGTAAAAGCTTTTACTCTCTTGTCCTGTACGGTTGTAACAATGGCATTTTTGAAAGAGAGCATGAATACATTGACAATGTTATTTACAGGTTTTGCACACTTAAAAAACACAAGCCATGGCGGGAGGTGATGGTAGTGGTACCAATGGGGCTAACATAAGTAGCAATGCAACCGGCAGTGGTACTAGGGGGACAGGTGGTAGTCAAACCACGCCCATTGATGTGGATGCCACTCGAGCAGTTGGTGTCAGTTTATTTGGTATGAAGCAGCATTTAAATTTATTTTTAATGTGAACCACCATTTATTATGAAGCATCATTTAAATGTGATTTACTTGAACTGCAGGAGGGCGAGGTGATATTAATGATGGAGATATTAAACATGTGTGGAATCATGGCAGAAAGTATAAACAAGGCTTCAAGTGTGGGTTTTGTAACCACACCTATTTATCTGGTGGTGCTACCCGTCTTAGAGAGCATTTGGGTGGTATACCGGGTGATGTGCAGGCATGCTTGAAGGTGTCAAGTCAGGTTTGAACTGCAATGAGGGCAACACACACATTTGGAAAGAAGAAAAGACAAGATGGAAGGCAATACAAACAGAGATTGGAAGATGAACTGTTCGAAGAAATTGGTGGAGGGAGAATTGGTGAGGCAATTCCTAGTAGTGAGGCTAACCAACTCAAATTGGCAATGGAAAGATCAATAAGAGATACACAGTATCATCACACAAGGGATTCCACACATGAGCATGGTAGCGGGTCAAGTGATCCTGCTAGTTCTATTGCTAGTAGACCCATCCAAGTCCAGCCTAGGATTGACAATGTGTTTAACAAGGGTAACACGGAGTTGCTTAGTCAAGCTTGGGAAAGGTGGTTCCATTCTAATGACATTGCAGGCATAAAAGCAAATTGTCCATATTTGCGTGCAGCAATGAGGTTGACTCAGGAACTAGGACAAACAGTTAAATTATTCAATGGGAATGATATTGATGGTCCTTGTCTTGATAAAAATTATGAGGACATGGAGTTGATTGTGGGTCGGTTCAAGAAAGATTGAAGAATATATATATATGGTGTCACTCTCATGTGTGATTCAAGGACAGGACCCACCACTATGAGTATGATCAATTTCATGATCTATTGCAATGGTCGTATTTTCTTCCATAAGTCTATCAATGCAAGTGATGAATCACAGAACGCAGGTAATGATAAAGTGCTCAAATATTAAATTTTTATTAAGTGCATAATGCTGAAATGATATTTTGTTTAGTAGGCGTGCTGATTTGCTAGTGCATAATGCTAAAATGATATATTGTCCCTATGCAGATTATTTATATGGGAAGATAAAGGAGGTGGTAGATGAGATTGAGCATAAGTATATCGTACAGATTGTCACCGACAATGGTGCAAACTATAGAAAGACGTGTTGACTTCTCATTGTGGATTATGGCCACAATGTGTGGCAACCATGTGCTGCTCATACCATTAACCTGATGTTGAGGGACATACGAAATTTCTCAGAAGTTCATGATGTTGTGGAAAGTGTCAAAGTTATTACAAAGTTCTTCTACAGTCATAATCGGTTGCATCATGAAATGAAGAGGAAGATTGGTGGAGAGTTGATTAGACCAGTTACCACATGGTTTGGGACTAACTACATGTTCCTTCGGAGTGTTTGGGATAAAAAAGATAATTTTAGAAAATGGATGGTGTCCGAGGATTGGAGAAACAGTGAGTGGAGCAATGATCCTGATTATGGCTATGTCGAGAACTGCTTGAGTAGTCCATCTTGGTGGGAGTCAATCAAGACTGTGTTAGACACACTTGGGCCACTATATACTGTTGGATTCATGCCAAATATGGTGAATGCTATCAAAGAAATGAAAAATTATCTAGGTGAGGGCACGCCCATTTACAAGAGGTACATAAAAAATGTTACAAGGAGAGTTCGACATATGTATAAAAATACTTTAGTTATTACCGGTAAGTAAAAATACATGTTATCCTTCATTACCATGTAAATGTCTTGTTCTTTCATTCTAATGCAAACAAATCATGTTGTTAATTTTGATCCAGCTGCTGTCCTTGATCCAATATGACATTATCAGCTCCACCTAGCTGGTAATCCTGATTATATTAAAGCCTTTCAAGAGGCAATAGAAATGATACAAGACTCAGTCGATAGTGGACTGCAGGCCCTTGCTGAATTTGAGGCATTTAGAACCTTTTCTGAAAAGTTTGGTGGGACTATGACACGTCAAGGGATATTCCGTATGACAGCAAGTAAGCGCTTGATTTTGTATTGAGCCATTTTGAATATTATGTTGATTTCTCAATTCCATTTATATAACTAATATATTTCTTACAAATTTACCTTTGTAGCTTGTTGGTGGACAATGTTTGGGGGGAAGTAAAAGAGCTACAGAGGTATGCTATCCGCCTTGTGTCACAGTGCATATCATCTAGCGGTTGTGAGAGAAATTAGAGTGCCTTTGCTTTGGTCCATTCCAAGATTCGAAACAAGATAGGTTATAGCGAACTTCATAAACTTGTCTTTGTGCGCTATAATTTAAAGTTACGCATAAAACAAGACAAGTTAGACAACAATAAAGATAAATATATTGATCCATGCTCCACGATGATTGATGCTGCACTGTTTGACCCTTCAAACCCAATTATGGAGTGGCTCAATAAAACCAGTGATGATGAGGCCGACATGAATCTTGATCAATTGTGTGCTAGGATAAGGAAGAGGCAGCAAAAGGGTGGTAAAAGACAAAAGAAGGGTAAAGGAAAGAGGGTTTTGATGGATGAGGAAGAAGAGCTGGAGAGTGATAATTATAAGGACAATGAGTCTCCACATAATAGCCCATCCTATGCCGAATCGGATGGTAGCTCATCTAGTGAGCAAGAAGAAGCTAAAACTAGTGGTAACTACTATTTATGCATCCTTTTGCTTTGTCATTTTTATTGTAAATTTGCTAACAGCTTCCATCATATTTATTATTGCGTAACATACTAACATTTGACCATGGACAGCCCCACAAGAGGAGGTTTTGCCGGCTAAGAGAAAGAGAAGGCCTAGTTCGAAAATAATGGACGTAAGCTACTCAAGACCCGAGCTAGGCGGCTAGAGGGGGGGTGAATAGACGCCACAACATTTTTCGACGTTTCCACCAAAAACCTGAACAACTTGACAACTATGTGTACCCTTCACTTGGGTGCATGCGAGCCATGAAATATTTGGGATTTTGAAAACACAATCCTGGTTGTCAAGTGTTCAAAAGAGAGGAATCAATTCAAATCTTGCTTTAGGAAAGAAGATCAAGCCAAATGACCAAAGTGGCTTTCAGAAAAGCAAAAACAGATTCTTTCAGAACTTGTCCTCTAATGGAGCAGGAGGTTGGTGGCTTTCTGGTGCTCTAAAAATCGTGGGAATTTTTATCCCTATGTGTAAATGTGTCATGAAACACTCCACCAAAAATCTCCTCAAAACTCCTTACAGAAAAATCATGAAAAATCAAACAACACAAGCTGCTTTCTGGAAAGTAAAAGCAGATTCTTCAGAGTTTGTTTCTAATTGAAGCAGAGAGATGATGGCTTTCTGTTACTCAAAAAATTGTGGGAATTTTTCTCCCTATGCAACCATGAGTCGTGAAGCACTCCACCAAAAATCATCTCAAGAATCCATCCACAGAAAAGATGAAAAATCAAACACCAAGAGCAGTTAAAAACTTCGAGCAGAAAGTTTGGGGCTCGGTTTTCACTTCATAGCTCCCAAATGGAGAAACCAGTAGACTTCAAATTTTTACCACAGATGGGTATATGAGTCACGCATCTTTTCCAACTGGAATCATCCCAAAATGATTTTTCTAGATTTTTCTAAAAATATTTTACTGACTGTCACGCGGATGAAAGTTTCTGAACAGATTTGCAACAAGTCAAGAACTTGATCTCTTGCCTCTCATATGGTTGTAAAGAGTTTGGTAAATCATATTAGCAACCTCAAGACATCATAGACCAAGAAGAAACAGTAAGAAATCACCAAGACTCATCTCCAAATAAGAACTCCAAAAGAGGAAACAAAAGAAAGAAGAATCTTGAAGCAAATCAACACAAGATGATCATGAAGATGAGAGATTTCATTGCATAGGAGTTGGGGAATTACAAACCACACTCCATGTGGTCACAAGCACTCTAAGTGCCACCCTTACACACCCAACTCACCCTCTATATTTCTGAAATTTCAGCTCTAAGGGGATGAGGGGGAGGTGCTCCCTTCCACCTCTATTTATAGCCCATGGGTGAGATGCCCTAACACCTAGAGCCCATCTCCACCCTTCATTTGAGGATGAGTGGTGTACAGCACACACACTATAAGACACATTCCCGAGAGAAAATATTCTTCACATATTTATCCGGGAAATATCTTCGCAGCATCTTCGGTCGCCAACCCACGCCTGGGCCCACCGACCAGAACCAGCTTCGCCACCAGGTTACCGACGCCGCAGCCTCCAGCTGCCTCGGATTCCTCGCCATGGCTAAGCTTCTCGAGTGCACCACCTCATGTGACCGCTAAGTCATCGAACCCGATCGCTTGCGCCTCGGACGCACCACCTCCAAATTGTCCCCTGAAGCCTCACCACGCACTGCCGATACTGCACTGCATCGAGATGAACACACACGAAACTAACACACCTTACCTCACCTGCAAGGTTAGTCCATCACAAAATTACCAACACGATAATCCCTTCATGACATCACAATTAGGAAGCCCTAACACACCACGTGTCAGCTTAAAAACCACCGGACCACGTCCGATCAGAACTATTACCTAGCCCAAGCTCAGCACAAGTCCGGTTCCAATTCCACGGCAATTTCCACAAATGCACCATTTAACATTTTTCAAAACACTTCAAATTCCATCTTGTCACATATATTCATCATCAAACAGGGGTACCCTCCACATGGGTCTCAACAGCTACCTCATAATGCTAAATAAATACTACTATTTATGGTTAAGTGCTTGGATAAACTATGTTTGTGTATCAATTTATCTCTCTAAGTGTGGACTATTGCGATGTATGAACTTAGTTATGCGCCATGGTTATGTATGAACTTATTTATGCACTTTGGTTATGTATGTACTTTTAATATTTTAGGACTATGGTTATGTATGGACTATTACTATGTATGGACTTATAATATTCTTGGACTATGGTTGTATATGGATTTTTAATATTTTTTGTACTATTGCATGATTGTTGTGAAATGTTAAATGTTTGATGGTTTATTTTCATGATTTGGTAGGGGGATTTTTGAGAACATTATGCAGCATACTATAAGAATCATGATGCTAGTTTTTTTTTTTGTAATTTTTGTAAAGCTGCGGTTGCTATTTTATTTTCAAATTTTTTTTTGTGCAAACGGCAGTTTTTATCTCGGCGAGATAGCACCGAAATTTCGCCCGAAATTCTGGTGAAATTTCGTTCAAATTTCGGTCAAATTCAAAAAAAATTCGGTCAGTTTTGCTTCCCAATTTGCGGTTTTTTAACTGAAATTTCGCCCGAAATTTTCGGATTTCCCGGATTTCGGATATTTCGCTAGACACCGAATTTTTTACTTCACCGAAATAAAAAACCTTGATGGGATATGAGCCTTCCTATACATGTAGCCTACCAGATCATAACTCATTGCTCCGAGCAGCCCAAAAGATGGTTTATCCCTATCATATGTTACAACATATATTCCTTATGGATATATTCAATATGATCTATGAAGCCTCCAACAAAAACAATCTTAACACCGATCGATGACTAATGTCTCTCTTCCACTTGGCAAACCAAATCTATCGGTTGCGAGAAGTTCACCTCAAAGATTGCTATAATGAGTTTGCATCACGGTGGATTCGAAAGAGAGAAATAAAAAACCGAGTACATGCATTTTAATTGGGTTCCTGCTTTTGATCAGTATTGGTAGCTAGGTAGGCGCAGCATGTTCTTCCTGGAATTTGAACAGAAGCCGGTACACTCGTAGTGCGCGAACAGGAGCCTGATTCCTGCATGCAAGTGGCAACAGCTATATTCCGCGGCGGCGTAGCCAAAAGCAGTCCTTCGGGCGCTGCCTCTCCGGGAGCATCGCACATTCGCACGAGGCCGGGATCGATGGCCTGCCTGGTGGAGCTGGGAATCGTGGGAGTACCCGAACCGGAAGCGCCCAAGCCGGTGGCGGCGCGGATACCTCAATCTCGCCGAACTTGCGTGATTGCGTCGTGCGATCGATGCGAGCCATCGATCGGCCGCTGGCTTCGGCCGGGCAGCATTCGCCGTTCGATTGTCGGTTGACGATCGACGAGGGGTTTTGAAAAATTAAAGAGTGTTGCTCCTGGTCACAGCCTGAGCTCTCGAGCTGGTACGGTCTAAAAAAATGTTAAATTGCCATAGAATAAAACAGAGAAAAAATAGTTAAGAACTTGCCACCGTAAAGATTGGCATTTAAGGATTTACTTTTGTTAACCATCAGACGACTGAGATTTATTTAACTTTCAATCAATTTTCTCATATACCTAGATGATTATATATGTTGAATCTTTTATGTGTTCTGTGCAGGTGTCTGATCTATGGCCCAGAAAATTGACTGTGAGTTAAATAAATCTCAGTCTTCTAGTGTCAAGCTAGCCCCCCCTAATACCACTTCTTATGTTATATGGATCATAGGGGTTACATGTCATTTACTTATAACTAATAAATTCTCGGTGAATCAAGCGAAATCATAAAAAATCATCGGTTCATTCTTCCAATAAAAAAACTCGAACGGCTTAAACCAATAGGTTTTTTGTGAATACCAAAGGTCGTGGGATCGATCGTGGTCGAGGAAGAGCATGATATTTCCGTTTGCAACCCATTGCACCGAGACTCCGTGTCATGAGCACAACCCTAACCCTAGCGCTACCCCTTTCCTTCGTCTTGAACGCCCTATCATGGGCAGGAATGAGCATTACCCTAATCCTAGCACCGCACCTTTTCTCTCTTCCATTCCTAGGCAACACTGGCACCACGTGGGGATGATTGGAGCACAAAGCAGGCATAGCATGGCCACGTGCCGCGTGGGTGGCTGGAGTGTGACCCGACTGGCACAAGCACGTGCGGAAGATGACACGGCTTGTGGAGCATGGCCATGGCATGCCCACATGTGTTCGACATATTGTCTAAATTGTTTACTTATTGGTCATCGCAAAACCATTTTTCACATTAATTGTATTATCCTCTTTGAACATGTTTATACTATTTTTAGAAATTATTTGTGTTTTTTCCTAATGTTGAATTTTACGTTTGAATTTGGGTGGCTTATGGTTCGAGATTTCAAACCCTCTCCACGGTGGATTAACAATTTCCCACATGAAATGGTTGATTTACCGTGATTTCTGGAACCGGGCTGCTTGAATTGTAGTGCAATGTGCAAACATTGTATGACATTTTATTTTCTTAACGGTTTTGCTCAAACCCAGCGATTGGGCTCGCCGCCTTGTGCCACGCCAGCGTGGGCTGCCTTGGCGTCTTGTATCGCTGCAAGGCCGCCGCTCCCTTTTCTTAATTTGCAGATATAAGATGAGACAATACAAGGATATATACGGCGCGACGTAGGGTTTGGAACATCTTTCGCAATGCTTAAAAAATCTAGAGAATGAGATGCTTGCAGCTATTTAGTTGGATTCCTTCGACAGGTTTGCTGTGTTTGTCGTATGCCCTACATAAAGTAGAGGGATATGACCATTAACATGTGGATCTATCGCTGGTGAGGGATGTCAATATTTTTTTTACGTAAGAAAGAGGATCTGTCCGTTTCCCCGGAAAACATATGGTATTCTTTGGGTGGCGGAGGGAACCAAGAACCATGGCCTCCAATTGGGCGGTCGCCGATCGGTCCAGCGCTGGGGAAAGGGAAGCGCGGCCGGCGATCCAACCGAAGAACCTTCTCCGCACCGAAGCCGGCGGGGTTGGTACGCATGCCATGAACGATGTGATCTGGTGCCGGCAAATCAATCGAGAGCTAGTGGAGCTCGTCGTCGCTTTCCTTCCGCCGTAGGTAGGCCGGGCCCCCGCCGAGCCGCCGTCCGGAGGGACGAAATCAGGGGCGGCGCGTACGGGAAAACCGCCCGCGCGCCAATGGAATATAGCGTGTATGCGCAGCTAGCGCCACGAACGCCAGCGACAGCATCGACCAATCTCGCCAACTTGGTGATCGTGCCATTGCCATCCATCGACGATCCGTTGACACCGCCGGCAAGTGGCCGCATGCATGGCGCAGGCACCGCGAGAGCTATGCGGGCTAAGCTGGCAGGGGTTATACTTTTGGGGTGGTTAGAAAATCGGTGAAACTTCGTTGCATTTAAATCCTTTTGGGATGTTTGTTCCGCTGCTCAAGCAACGACATGATTGTCTCCTCACCGCACTACTCCAAGGACATTCTCGAGAATCCCAAAACTTATGATATCATGGTGAGTATGTATGACTTTGTTTGATTTGGTTGAAGGGTTTGTGTTTGAAACTTGATTTGAGCGGATTCGGGCACCATTTGTGACATCATGCAGTGTTTTGAGTATTCGGAAGTCTTTTGTGGTTGAGGGCCTCTATGATAGCTTGTTTTGTTCTAGTTTTTTTGTTGGGATTGCAACTTTTGTTATTTTTATATCAGAAAAGCTTATGAACGGGATCTCGTTCCGCAGTCATCCGAACGGGACAGCTCCAAACCGTTCGATCTGCACAGATCATGGCGTAGGTGCCCAATGTGGGGATAGAAAATGAAAAATCTCGCTTGATGTGGCGACTCGCGCGTGTGCTTCGTGGCTTCTGCTGCGCATGCAGCGATGCATGTACTGACGTGACACGTGATTATGCATTTTAGCTAGCTACTTGACGTAGTGTGTACGCTATTTTCTTGTGTATTTTAACCTTACAATTTTATTTCTTTTATTATGAATTTTATTTGATGGTAGCGAGGTTTTTTCCTTTAATTTTTTATACTTGTTTGTTATATCTAATACCCCTTATGATACCTTAATTATACCGTGAACCTTGACGACACCCATATTCTGATACCACCAGCCTGATACTGCCAATACTCGACACCGGACCCGATACTTTGTTTGTGATTTCTGATACCCCTTATGACACCTTTCTAATACCTCAATTATACCGTGAATTTGACGATACCACCAACCTGGTAGCACCGATACTCGACACCCAGACCCGATACGTTGTTGTGATATATGATTCCTTTTTCTAATACCTCAATGATACCATGAAACTCAACAATACCACCAACCTGATACCACCGATACTCGACACCCAGATTGGATACTATTTTTCTGATATATGATACCCTTATGAGTTATGACACCTTTTTTTATATCTCATTGTTACCGAAACAAGATGATACCACAAACCTGATAACACCGATACTCGACACCCAAACCCTTATGATACCTTTTTCTGATACCGACACTCGACGATACCACCAACCTGATACCACCGATGACGATACTTTTGTTTGTGATTTATGATACTCTTATGATTCTTTTTACCGATATCTCAATGATACCATGAAACTTGACGATACCATCAACCTAATACCACCGATACTTGACACCTAGATCGGATACTGTTTTTCTGATATATATGATACCCTTATGATACCTTTTTTTATACCTCATTGATACTGAAACTCAACGATACCACAAACCTCGACACCCGAACCCTTATGATACCTTTCCCGATACCGACACTCGACGATTCCACAAACCTGATACCACTGATAACGATACTTTTGTTTGTGATATATGATACTTTTTTTCCCGATAGCTCAATGATACCATGAAACTCAACGATACCACCAACCTGAAACTCATTAAATATGATACCTAATTTTGGTTGGGTCTTGGTACCATAAATACGATACCACAATGTGATAGTGTTTTTGATACTTCATGTTGATACTCATTCTTCATGCTACCATACCCCCCCCCCCCTTTATGATATCTTTTTTTATACCAAAACTCGACAATACCACCAACGTGATACCACCGATACTCGACACCTAGAACACGATATTTTTGTTTGTGATATATGATACGATACCTTAATGATACCATGAAACTCGACGATACCACCAACCTGATACCATAGATACCGATACTTTTTTGTTTGTGATACATGATACCTTTTTCGATACCGAAACTCGACGATACCAACAACATGATACCACCGATACTCAACATCTTGATTCGATACATTGTTTTGTGATACATGATACCCCTATATTAGGGTTGATACTCTAATTATGATACCCTAATCATGTCACTACAAATAACATTTTCTATTATTAACTGATACTAATTTTTGTGCTACCACATGGTACTTTATTAACTGATTCTATTATTTTTTGCATGATACCATAACTATGATACTTAGAACTTATATACTAATTATGATACCCTAATTTTAATTGGTACCATAAATACGATATTGCAATGCAATAATTTTTTTCATACTTCAAGTCTGATACTCATTTTTCGTGCTATCATACTCCCCTTATGAAACCTTTTTCCGATACAAAAACTCGACGATACCACCAACGTGATACCATTGGTACTCGACACCCAAAACCCGATACTTTTGTTTGTGATATATGATACTTTTTTCCGATACCTCAATGATACCATGAAACTCGACGATACCACCAACTTGATACACCGATACTCAACAACCATACCCGATACTTTTGTTTGTCATATTTGACACCCTTTTAGATACTTTTCCGGTAGTGGAGCTCAAATCTGATACTTATTTGTGATATCTAACACCCTTATGATAACTTAGATCTAATCATGGGCAACACAACCAAAAAGTTAGCGATATACTATACTGATACATATGTGATATCCTTATGTAGAATTTTACATGAATTATAAAACTAAAAACTATAAAAATGGATTGGTTAGGATTTTACAAGAATTATAAAATTTATTTCATATGATTTAGACATAATATGAAACAGATACAAATATTTAAAGATGAAAATGAACCGAAAATAATAAAGAAACTAACTAGCAGCCATCATTTTTACGTGCGTGCGTGCCTTTTTTGTTGTGTATGCGAAAGCGAGCGTGCATGAGAAGCAGACGTCGTTGCAAGCAAACGCGCGAGGCGACTCCCAGCTGGTTGACGCGAGCGACCATGCAACGCGCGCGAGGACTAGCTAATTTTTTTGTCGTGTTGTGATCCCGTCATGTGGTAGGCAGGACGGGATCCCGTTTCCTAGTCACCCCCTTTTATATACACCATTCACTTTATTTTCTACATGTGCAGAAAATTGTAGAGAATCTCTAGATACTTTTCTTATTTGTAGTGACTTTTTCATTTAAGCAACATATGAATTGAAAATTTGTTTTGTGGATTATGTGCTAAGAGGAAAGTTAAAAATAAAAAATTTTGGATAAGATTTGTTTGGGACTATAGGTTTACAAGCATATACCTTTGAATTCATGATGAAATTGAGCACTAACATGCATAGAACAAAGGTAAGGTCATGTTTCGCAAAGTGCACAATGGTTTGGTCCTTGTGGATGTAGGTTAGGAGGTAGTTGTGATCATTGGCGGATATTAAGTCAATGTTGGAAAAATCGAGATACATAATAGTTGAGGATGATCAAGAAGACAGTTAGGCTCAAACCGAGTTCACATGGAAATCATGGAAATGAAATTAAGGTGTCTCAGGTAATCTGTTTTAGGTTGAAGGCTCGAATACATGAAATTAGAGTTGTCAAGTCCAATGGATGAAGGTATGTTGATTGAGTTATTATTGGGCTTTATGTGACCTATGTAAATGATGTAAGGGTAAGCAACTCCTCAAGGGTGAATATTCATCCGATTGCCCTATATAAGGAGAGTGAAGGGATGCCTCCAACAAGTCTTGGTTATGATTTTATATGATTATATCATGCTTTTTAAGAACTTTGCCCACCAAGGCGTGGCTATGAATAACCAATCATTCAATCAAGCAATATAATTTTCTCAAAGTTCTTGATCTATGTCGTCTTGCAACTCACCAAGAACACCTATATCAAGTTTGCTCCCTTTTGCTTGTTTTGATAGATTCAGTTCCTCCGCGCGACACTCCTCGTTATTTTGTGCAAAAATAACTCAAATTGACTTTGTGGTTATTCTCGCTGAAAACATTGTATGACTTCCATATCTACCTGTGATAAAAATATAATAGGGCCTAAGTCACCGTTCGATAGCCATGGAAGTTTCTCTGGGTCATGTCTTGTTGTCTGCGATTTTTATAAAGTAATGTGATTTTTTTCTAATTTCTTCACTGAGTTCCGAGGTTGTTTTTCTGGGCATCTTCGAGACTCCATGTCTTCTTTTGGGAAAAATTTTGAAATTCAAATAAGATACACCAAATCACCTTTTGACCAAGATGTTTTTCTGCTGAAAGTTCTCCTCTTTTGCAAAAGTAGCACGCCTTGTCCTAATTCTCTCTCTTTTTTTTTTCTGAAGTAGTTTTGGAGTTGATTATGTTTGTTGGACTCTCAACAATTAGTAGCACCTAAGAAAAAAAAATCTTCATGATCATTTGAGTCACAAATTTTTATTCACAGCATTATTAAGAGTGTATACCGATGTCCTTAAGATGCTCCATGATTACTGTTGATTCTTGAGAGTTTTTTTCTACTTGAATTCATAATTCCACTTGTACATTGGGGACGTTGTTGAAAAAACGTTGATCTCCATTTAGCTTCTATTCGACCCCTTTAACCATTGCTACAAAACTATAATTAGCTTCATATCTTGGGTGCCCAACAAATCCGGTTTGCCAGTGAAATTACCGGAATCTGCGAAATTTCATTAGAATTCCATATATAGAACTTAAAAATCCCTGCAATACGGAACGGTGTAACTAAAATCATACTATTTTTTAGAATTCCATTTAGCGTTTATACTATTTTTTAGAAATTAAAGTGCCAGCTACTTAATTTGTTAGCAAAGTTTTAGCCGTTCGATTAACAGTTGGTGAGCAGGATTTATGGATTGTTCCTATCAGTCGCTGGGTAGCTAGAGCACGTACAATGTATCTTGCCAAGCGAACCATAAGAGAAGATAATTAAGCTAGCTGACGCCTCCTATCATAGAAGTCGAATCAAGCAGGGGAATTTTTCTTAAGTCGGAACAAATTCTTGAGTTGACTCGAGATAGTAAAGAAATCTTAGTTCGAATAGAGGAAGAGCGGCGCAATGCGAGACCGCGAGAGAGATGGGAAAGATCCTTATGAGCTTTTTTAATACCCTAGAAAAATGCATCCATTTTTTATGTTGACGAAGTATTCTTTGTATACTGTGTTTTTCGTATATATCTCGTGTACACCAGCTAATAAAAATCATAAAAATTTCAAATTTTTATGATACTTATGAACTTATTCTACCTATGTATGAAATTGTAAGTTAAAATTCATTCTATATTAAAGTTACAAAAAAAGAAATTTCTATCAAGCTATTAAAATTTGTCAGAATTTTCTTTTTTAACTCTTCTACGAAATGAATTTGATCTTGAAATTATTTGCATAGGTGAAACGACCAATAAAGCACATCGGCATTTTTTTCAGAATTTCTATTATTTTTCTTAGTTGGTGTATATAGTGTGTACATGATAAGATATATTCTTTTTATGTCAAAAAAAATGGCTCGATAGGAAGTGACAGTTACCATAAAAAAATTGATTGGTGTGCTCTCTGTGACCTTAACAACATCTATATTGTTATCCACTTGATCAGAAGCCTAGAGCGCCATGGAGAACATGGTCTTATGTTATGAAATGTTCTGTGTTAGTAATTATTTAATGAAAGCTGAATTATAAAACACAAATTAAAAATCATCCAGCTGCTTCCGGCGATCAGAAATCTCTGGGTAAATTAGGATTGTAACGGGCAACGACTTCGGCTACAGTTTAAAAGATCCTGCCTACGTCCCAATATTGTCCTTTCTCAACAAAGAAAATAATTATGTAGTACTTGGATGCCACGTGCTACTCTACATAAATCCCAGATTTACTTACGAAATTTGGGATATATGGATGAATCATGAATGGAACACTTGCATCAGTTTTACATTAATCGGGCAATCAACTGCGCGTGCACGCGGCAGATTTGCTGACTTGGTGTTTCCGGTCAATTCAGGTCCACCTTGATTTGTGGTTCAGTTCGATTTGGCTGAGTGAAAAACTAAGAGTCTTTAGAAAGAGGTATTGAAATGATAAAAAATATTGAAAAATATTTTTAAAGATATTTATGAAATCCTACACAAAATCTCAAAATATTATTATAAAATATTTGTGAGCTCAATTTGAGCCTAAAAGTATTAGTGGTATTACACTACAAGAAATATGGCCTTCTGTGACTTTTTTTTTATGATAACTAAGTAATATGTCATTGGTTAAAAGAAAACGTCATAAGAAATGACAGGAGGGTTGTAACCCAACTTTTTTGTGACGAATAGAAGAAACGTCACAAATAAAGTCACTAATGGCAAGCAAAAACCGTCACAGACCAATACGCGGAAGTGTTGTGACGAAATAATTTTTTCATAAGAATTTTGAACTTTAAAATCTCACTGACTTCAAATATTTAAAATATGAGTTAACCAAAAAAGTGAAATCTTGCTAATTTTAAAATTGTCATATATGATTGAACTCAAAATATTTAAAAACTCAAATCTACAAAATATTGAAATTTAATCACATTTATTATTTTTTTAATCCTAGTTGAATCTAAAATTTGATGTTGACCAAATGTAAAATATTTATACGCAATTTGAATTTAACTCTATTTGCATATTTTTAAACTTAACATAATTTTAAAATTTTGGAAATTTTTTAACTCAAGCCAAAATTTTGATGTCAAGCCAAATTTAATTTTTCTTGAATTGTTTGCCTTTCAAACAACTATTTTTGAATCCTTTGACCTTCAAACAAAAAATTGAAATCTAGCCAAATCTTTTTTTTTTGAAATATATCCAACATTAGGAAAAATTGGCCACTTCCGCTAGTCTTTTAGTTCAATCGTGGTAGCGTGAAAAAAATCGTGGGCAGCAGTCCTTGTCGACCGCGTGTCCCTCCTCCTCTTTCTCTCCTCCACCGCCTCCTCTCCTCCTCCCTCCACCATCTCCTCGCTTTGGCCCGTCGACCCCTCGCCCAGACTCTCGTCTTGCCGCCTCCACGCCACCCCAGCTCCCTCCGTCGCCAAGCCATCGCCCGTCGGACGCCCATCGCCAATGAAGATCCCGCCGCCTCCACCTCATCCTCACCGGCCACCTCACTTTCTCCCTCACCCTCTTCTTCTTATCCCTCTCCCTAATCTCCCTCTCAGTGAGATGGGTTTTAAATCCTGAGGCCGTCCACAGATAGCATACGGTGACAATAAAAACCCTCTTTTCGTCACAAAAATTTTGTCACAGAAGGCCATATTTCTTGTAGTGTTAATGACGGGGTATTAAAATTGATCAAAGCGCTAGGGTGTTCTCGGAAGTTCAAGAAACCCTAGCGAGGCGTCGGCAAGCTTCAAAATTGCTCCAAACAGGTTAAATGCGTGACCGAGCGTGTGTTGAGGTCATGTCTAGATTATGAGTAGATAGGTTGTTTTTTGGTTTGTTTGCCTATGCTTCAAAGGGGGTTTGAACTATGTCGATTTTGTCGGATCATTGCTCTACCTTTAACCTTGTTCTCATTTTTAATCATGCGCCAGTGACACGAAACCTCACTGTCTGCTAAATTACTCCACTGGACGTCTGGTGGGCGGCTGGGTGCGTTCGGTCGCCGCTAGAAACCCTAGGTTAGGGAATTTGTCGATGCGTTTGGTGGCGGCCGGACGGATGTACTTCAACATCTACCGGACGCGTCCCGTTGGTACCGAACGCATGAAGGAGAACGCGATGCTACACTAGCCAAAAAACAAAATTTTTCTACCGCAATCAAGCGAGTCAGGGATCATGGATTGTTACCCTTGTAACACGTTACCTGTGGAAGTAGAGGGGTGAAGCCTCCCCACGTGCTCCAAAGCACAATAAGTAGTCGTACACAACCTGGTACAACTCCTCCACGCGGAAGTAGCCGATCTTCTCGATCAGCGCCGCCGTAGGAGCGACGACGCCTCTACGGTATCCACACGTACAGGGGTGGAACACCACACGCTGGTGTGCTAGCACCCACGCGCGCATTGGCTAGGGTTTAAGGGAGAGGGCGCAACGACGGCTAGGGTTTCGTGGTGGGAGACACTCCCACCGCGCGCCCCAGCTCTCCCTTATATAGAACGCTCTAATGGGCCTTCCACGAGAGAAGCCCATTAGGACTCACGCTAATGGATCTTTTACAATATAAACCCATTAGGAAGCAGTGGATCCAAATCCGTGGAAACCCATTATTGGATCCTATCCATCAGACATGCTCCAACCTGTTATGCAATTTTTCTTTGTGCTTTCTGAGGCTGGTGTGGGTGCCTTTTCAGAAGGGTTGTTGGATTGGTTATATGGGGGTCGACCTCAAACTTTTGTTCGTGCCCAAAGCACGAAACCATGATGATTACCCGTGTTTTTCACTCTGTTAGCAATGAAGTGATGGATCCTATGTTTTATTCTAGAAGTTCTTGACAACGTGAGTTTGAAGTTTTCATAATCGTATTATTTGTAAGTTTTGATGCACATGTTCATGGTTTCTTGGTGTGTGAGTGTAAGATCAAGTTTTGGTATTGATGACAACAGAGACTTCAAGATTAAGACTCTTGTGTTTCATAGTTTTTCTCTTCTATTCTTTGCGTGAGTCTTCATTCATACTCAAGCCTGATACACATACGTCAAGCATCAAGCTATAAGATCAAGACAAGACTAGACAAGACAAGATAAGACAAGAGACAAGACAAGACATGACAAGACAAGAGACAAGACAAGACAAGACTAGACAAGACAAGACATGACAAGACAAGATATGATAAGACAAGAGACAAGATAAGACAAGATAAGACAAGACAAGACAAGAGATAAGACAAGACAAGACAAGATAGACAAGACTGACAAGACACAAGATAAGACAAGACACAAGACAAGACATAAGACAAGACAAGACAAGACACAAGACAAGATCAAGACAAGACAAGACAAGAACCTAGGTGCACCCTGTCATGACCAGGTCATCAGGACGCGTCCGATGCCGGCTGCGCTCGCGATCGAACACATGGTGGGCATCGTTTTTCAGATCCGGAGTTGCACAGTGAGGAGTATCGGACGGCTTCCGATAAACCCGTCGGACACGTCCGATAAGCCTTTCCAGCCTAAGTCGATTTACTGCTAGCCGTCTGATCTTGTTCTAAGTTAATCTCATCCGTCCATTGGCCCAGCCTGAACCCTATAAATAGGTGGGATTTCGTGGGAGAGACTTGAGAGAGCTCATTTGTTCATCCCCAACCTTTGAGAGAGTGAGAGCTCCTCCCTAGTTCATCCTTCATCTCCCTAGATCCAACATGAGAAATTGAGATTGAGAGTGGGAGAAGAAGAGGAAGAAAAAGAAGCCATACCTTGCCTCCTCCGGTCATCTCCGAAGTTCTTGAGTCTTCCCCATGAGTTCTTGGCCTAGCTCGATGGTGGGAGAGGTGGTGGTATAGTTGTGCTTCCGATATTGTGCTCTTGGATTTCTTGTCACCGGGATTCAACTCCACCACAAGCTTCATCGACACGTGAACCGCAAGCAAACCCACCAACGTGGTGGGCATCGGCTAGGCATAGCCGGTGCATCGTTTTCTCCAGTGCGTCGGAGATGTGCTAAATCCTCGGTGTGCTCGAGGTCGACTTCGCCTGTGAAGTCGGGTGTTTCGGGGTCCTTCGCGTGTGAAGGCTGCGATTCTTGTACAAGTTGGAGTTCCTTCCGATGTGTTCGGGAGCGAACTTCTTCTAGTGGATTGAGGATTAGGGACGAAAGGGTCCGGGCTTTCTGTGTGGCGAGCTTCCTCAGCGAGTAGGTGCTTGCACCGAACTTCGATAAAAGATCGGTTTGCCCTCTTGCCTCCTTTATTATTCGCACTTGTGTTTACTTCCGCTACTAGACTTGTGTAGGGCTCATTTGCTAGTTGGGTGCTTAACTTGACTAATTGACCAAGTTCAACAAGCGAATAAAATTAAAATAGTCCGATTCACCCCCCCTCTCGGCCTTAGGTCCCTTCAATTGGTATCAGAGCATAGGATCTCTAGAATTTGCTTAACCGCTTAGAGATGGCCGAAGGGGATAGCATTGCTGCTAATAGGGTTCCTTTGTTTAGTGGGTCACACTTTGCATTTTGGAAAATTCGCATGACCACATATCTTCAGTCTATGGGCTCGGACATTTGGGATGCCGTTGAGAATGGCATTGTTATCACACGCACTGAAGGTGTACCTCTCACATCTGAACAAAAGAAACTTTCTGCTAATGACGCTAAGGCTAAAAAGGTTTTGTTCACTGGCTTGAGTATGGAGGTGTTTGAGAGGGTTAGTAATCTTGCATCTGCACATGACATCTGGACCACACTCATAGAAATTCATGAGGGAACCGCTTCTGTCAAGGAGGGTGGATTAGTGGTGGTTAAGGAGAAATTTGATCGCTTTGAGATGCTTCCAAATGAAAATGCTAATGATATGTATACTCGACTTAACCCCATAATCAATGAGCTCAAGGGGCTCGGACTCTCTATGCCAGATATTGATGTGTGTAGGAAGATGATGCGGATACTGCCAAGACAAGAGTACCGCGACATCATCACCTACATGTCCAACAGTGGTGATGTGGACAAGATGACCCCCACTGCCTTCTTGAGCAAGCTGAGGGTTCATGAGATGCTCATCATCGAGCCCACAACTACTCCTGTCCCTGAGAAGAATAAGGTCATAGCACTCAAGGCAACTGGACACAAGTCAAGTGACAAGTCTTCCTCATCTAAGACTCAAGAAGGAACAAACTTCTTTCCAAGTGAAGCAGCTGAGGAGATTGTGGTCATGATTGGGAGACGCTGCGGCTTGAGGAAGCCAGGCAAGAACCCACACTCTAGCTGCCGGTGCTTTGAGTGTCATGAGAAGGGTCACATTGCTTCCATGTGCCCTCAAAAGAACAAACTCAAATATGAGAGGGCCAAGCAAGATAGTGATGATGACAAGCCAAAGAACAAAGAGAGGAAGCACAAGGACAAGGATAGCAAGAAAAGCTGAAAGAAGACCGAGTTCAAGGGCACCACCAAGCAAGGAAAGAAGTTGGCATTCTTTGGAGAGTGGGCCATAGATGAGAGCTCCAGTGACACACCTGCCTCCGAGGATGAGGAGAATGGTCAAGGACTTGCCACCATGGCAATTGTTGAAATGACACCACCGCCTCCATCCCTTCCTCCAAAATGCTTGGTGGTCATCCCAGAACCACAAGAACAAGTATGGTATTCTGATGGGGATGAGTCTGCTTGCTCCACTACTTCTACACCAAAGGCTTCATCACCACCAACTACCTCACCGAAGTGCTTGATGGCACGACCTTCCACTGAGGTATCAAACTTTGACTCTGACTCTGATATTGACTGGGATGATGAGACAACTAGGGAGCATGTGCTCAAATTGGTTGACATTGTGCAGAGTGAAACCTTGAGAGCTAAAACTCTTCAAGAGTCTTTAAATTCTTTGATTGCTAAGCATAACTCTCTTGAGACTGAGTATGACATCTTGCATGGTGATAACATTAGCATGAGTAGGAAGCTAAATGTTCTAGATGAAGAGCATAGGGCAAAGAATGAAAATGAAAAGGATCTGTTAGCAACCATTTATGAGTTTAGGGCTAAAAATGAATCACTTGTTGCTAAGACTGTTTCTGTTGATGCCTTGCCTATTGCATCTTCTTCTAGTGATTTGAATGTTGCTCCAGTTTTAATTGTGCCTCCTGTCATGACACCTTTCACTAGCACTGTTACACCTGCAATCACATTAGCCGCTGCTAGCAATGATCTCTCTTCTGAATGTGCCATGATTGCTTCTACTACTAGCATTGTTGCTCCTATTGTTGAATTAAACATGTGCTAAATGTTACATGATTGCATCTAGCTCTAGTGGTTCCTCTAATGTAGCTGTTGAGTGTACTCCTGATACATGTAAATTTACACTAGCTGCTAGAGAACTTGCTATTGAAAATGCTGAACTCAAGGCCAAGCTTGAGAAATTTGACAAGAGTCTTAGCAAGTGCTATGAGGGTAGTGTTGCTTTGAACAAGATGCTTGAGAAACAAAGGAAACTGACCCATAAGGGCGGCTTGGGTTTCACCCCTGATCCTAAGGGAAAGAAAAAGAAAGGTTCTCAAGCACCTTCCAAGAAGCAAAATTCCTCTCATGCCCAAACCAAGAGTAACAACATTGGGCCTAAAAATATGAACACTAGAAACAAGGCTCCTAGGAAGCACAATGAGCACAACACATGGCAAGGACCTCCTAGGCACTATAACTCCACATGGAAACCTAGGAATCAACATGCTTGGCAATACGCTCCTAGGTACAATAATAGGAATGGTCCTCCTATGCATTACAACAACTGGCAAGCTTCCATGCTTCCCACCTGGTTAGCTCATCCACAAATGTTCTGGAACGGTCCTGCTAGACAAAACTTTGCTAGACAAGATCCACCTAGAAACCAAAACAGGAACACTCCCAAGCACACCCAACCCAAGCTTCCAAGAGCTCATGCTGAGTTGTATGATCACTACTTGCTTAGGATGAATGACAAGGGTAAGGTGGTTCTTTGGATATCTTGATTTAAGGGTGAGAATGAGCATAAGGCACATGTTTGGGTGCCTAAATCTTTGATTGATCGATTTGCTCCTGTTGCGTTTGGTTTGAAGGCTAACCCTCGGGGACCTCCTGTGTGGGTCCCTGAGTCACAAAAGTGATCTCTCCTTAATGCAGGTGAATTACCGGAGTGGTGGGTGCCATTGGATCATCGATAGTGGGTGCACTCAACACATGACCGGCAACCCCCGGTTGTTCACCTCAATAGGGGAGGAAGGCAACAACATCCCCCCTAAGGACACTTTTGGAGATGGAAGTAAGAGCAAGGTGCTTGGCACAGGGAAGGTAGCAATTTCTTCAGATCTTTCAATTGATAATGTGTTACTTGTTAAGACTTTAAATTATAATCTTCTCTCTGTTGCCCAAGTATGCGATTTGGGGTTCCATTGCAACTTCTCATCTGAGGGAATGGTGGTCTTGGATAAAAATGAGAAAACTGTGTTCAAAGGCTTTCGTTTTGAAAACTTGTTTCTTGTGAATTTAATGAGTCTGCCGCATCCATCTCGACTTGTCTTGTTGCCAAAGTTTCTCTTGGTTGGCTTTGGCATAGACGTCTTGGGTATGTGGGCATGGCTAATTTGAAGAAACTTTTCAAAAACGAGCTAGTTCTTGGGGTGCAAAATGTGACATTTGAGAAAGACAAGCTTTGCAGCGCCTGTCAGGCCGGCAAGCAAGTGGCAAGCTCACATCCTGCCAAAAATATCATGTCTACATCTCGACCTCTCGAGCTTTTACACATGGATCTTTTTGGACCAACAAAATATGTGAGTATCGGGGGGAATCTCTATTGCTTGGTCATTATTGATGACTTCTCCCGATACACTTGGTTTTCTTTCTACCTAACAAAACCCCAACTGGGGACACTTTCAAAAGGTTTGTAAAGAAAGCTCAAAATATTTTTAAATGTATCCTCAAAAGGTGAGAAGTGACAATGGAACTGAATTCACTAACACCTCTGTTGAGTTGTTTTGTGATGAGTTAGGGGTTGGTCATCAGTTCTCAGCCACATACACACCTGAGCAGAATGGTATGGTTGAGAGGAAAAACAGGACACTCATCGAGATGGCAAGAACAATGCTCAATGAGTTTGGAACCTCTGAAGTGTTCTGGGCTGAGGCAATCAGCACAGCCTGTCATTGCATCAACAGGCTGTACATTCACAAGCTTCTCAAGAAGACTTCTTATGAGCTGCTTGTGGGAAGACGACCAAATGTCTCCTACTTCAGGGTATTTGGATGCAAGGTCTATATCAAGAAAAAGAGGGAGCACTTGGGCAAATTCCAAAGTAGGGTGGATACAGGGATTCTCTTAGGATACTCTTCCAGAGGGACCTCTACAGGGTATTCAATGAAGGAAGTGGTCAGATTGAAGAATCTTGTGATGTGAAGTTTGATGAATCAAATGGCAGTCAAGGTCAGCATGAAAATCTGGATGATGTTGATGGAGAGCCATTGGCAAGAGCAATGGAAGAAATGCAAGCTGAAGATGTGAGGCCTATGGAAGCTCCTAGGGTGAGTGAGACAGTTACACCACCGCTCACACCTGAGCTTGTGTCAGACTCAGGGGGAACTGTGCCTCAAGATAGCTCAAGTGTGGAGCCATCTTCAGTGACAGAGAAAGCTAATGAGCAAGATGGAGAGTCAGTGGAGCAGTCAAATGGACAATCTTCTCGATTGATCAGAACCCATCATTCAATTGCTCGTGATCATCCATCTGATCAAGTGATTGGAGACTTGAAACAAGGTGTGCAAACAAGGTCAAGAACGGCTGGGTTCAGTGAGGTCAGTGGCATGGCTAACTTTTGTGAGTACCATGCTTTTGTGTCTGACTTGGAGCCAAAGAAGGTGGAAGAGGCATTGGCTGATCCTGATTGGATAAATGCCATGCATGAGGAACTGAACAATTTTGAAAGGAATCAAGTTTGGACACTTGTGGAGCGACCCAAGGATTGCAATGTGATTGGCACCAAATGGGTCTTCAAGAATAAGACAGATGAGTTTGGAGTAATTGTCAGGAACAAGGCAAGACTTGTGGCTCAAGGCTTCACACAGGTTGAGGGTGTGGACTGTGGAGATACTTATGCTCCTGTGGCCAGACATGATGCAATTAGGCTGCTTATGGCGTTCTCTACATGTCACAACATCACTCTTAAGCAGATGGACGTAAAGAGTGCCTTCTTGAATGGCTACATCGAGGAGCTGGTGTATGTTGAGCAACCTCCTGGGTTTGAGGATCCAAAATACTCCAACCATGTGTTCAAGTTATCAAAGGCTCTATATGGGCTCAAGCAAGCTCCCAGGGCTTGGTATGAAAGACTTAGAGACTTCCTCATCTCCAAGGGCTTCAGTGTTGGACGAGTAGACTCTACTCTCTTCATCAAGGTGGATGATGGACACTTGTTCTTGTGCCAAGTCTACGTCGACGACATCATATTTGGGAGCTCAAGCAGCAAGATGGTGCAAGACTTCAGTGAGATGATAGTAGCTGAGTTTGAAATGTCAATGATGGGTGAGTTGAATTTCTTCTTAGGCTTTCAAATCAAGCAATTCAAGACAAGACACAAGACAAGACAAGACACAAGACAAGACATAAGACAAAACAAGACAAGACACAAGACAAGACACAAGACAAGATCAAGACAAGACAAGACAAGAACCTAGGTGCACCCTGTCATGACCAGATCATCAGGACGCGTCCGATGCCGGCTGCGCTCGCGATCGAACACATGGTGGGCATCGTTTTTCAGATTCGGAGTTGCACAGTGAGGAGTATCGGACGGCTTCTGATAAACCCGTCGGACGCGTCCGATAAGCCTTTCCAGCCTAAGTCGATTTACTGCTAGCCGTCTGATCTTGTTCTAAGTTAATCTCATCCATCCATTGGCCCAGCCTGAACCCTATAAATAGGTGTGATTTCGTGGGAGAGACTTGAGAGAGCTCATTTGTTCATCCCCAAGCTTTGAGAGAGTGAGAGCTCCTCCCTAGTTCATCCTTCATCTCCCTAGATCCAACATGAGAAATTGAGATTGAGAGTGGGAGAAGAAGAGGAAGAAAAAGAAGCCATACCTTGCCTCCTCCGGTCATCCCCGAAATTCTTGAGCCTTCCCCATGAGTTCTTGGCCTAGCTCGATGGTGGGAGAGGTGGTGGTATAGTTGTGCTTCCGATATTGTGCTCTTGGATTTCTTGTCACCGGGATTCAACTCCACCACAAGCTTCATCGACACGTGAACCGCAAGCAAACCCACCAACGTGGTGGTCATCGGCTAGGTGTAGCCGGTGCATCGTCTTCTCCAGTGCGTCGGAGATGTGCTAAATCCTCGGTGTGCTCGAGGTCGACTTCGCCTGTGAAGTCGGGTGTTTCGGGGTCCTTCGCGTGTGAAGGCTGTCGATTCTTGTACAAGTTGGAGTTCCCTTCCGATGTGTTCGGGAACGAACTTCTTCTAATGGATTGAGGATTAGGGACGAAAGGGTCTCGGGCTTTCCTGTGTGGCGAGCTTCCTCAACGAGAGTAGGTGCTTGCACCGAACTCGGTAAAAAGATCGGTTTGCCCTCTTGCCTCCTTTATTATTCGCACTTGTATTTACTTTCGCTACTAGACTTGTGTAGGGCTCATTCGCTAATTAGGTGCTTAACTTGACTAATTGACCAAGTTCAACAAGCGAATAAAATTAAAATAGTCCGATTCACCCCCCTTCTCGGCCTTAGGTCCCTTCAGTGAGGATGATTTTTGACTTTGCCTTCGAAATCATGTCTTAACGTTTTGAGAGGAAGGATACCATTTTATCTTTTTCTTGAGTTGATGAGTTTGTTAACAAATATGAGGGTTGATAATTTAATTATTAAATTTGATATAGCGTAGAAGCGAGTTAGAATTCGAGGGCGAATTCTGTTTAAGGGGGTAGAATGTGATATCCTTGTGGGCCTTGGCCCAGGCCCAACTCATCTATGGGAGATAAAGGCAGGGGGACTGACGGTTTTCCCAGGGAAAACCTAGCCGCCGCCTCCCCGCCGCCTTCCCCGTCCCGCCGCCGCCGTCTCGCTATCGTGCCTCCACCGTCGCTCACTTGGCGTCGCCGTCACGGCCAAATGACGCCAGTGTTATCTGACCTCGTCGCACTTTGCACGAGGTAACTATCACCGTTCCCTAGTGTTGCCCATGTTTCACCACCACCGATAGACCTGTTCATGGGAAGCCCGGCCCGGCAACCCGGCCCGAGCCCAGCCCGAAAAAGCTCGGCCCGGCCCGACCAGTGCATCGGACCGGGCTCAGGCCTCATTTCCGAAGCCCGGTGGTCGGGTCGGGCCAGGCCTAGCCCCGGATTTTTTCGATTTAAGCCATGGCGGGCGAACGTCAGACTTCGGCCGGCTCGGTCCGATTCGAGCCGACGCCCCAGGCCGTCTTGAAACTCGAGCTGGTTTTTGGGACGGGCTTTTCTAGGCCCGGCCCGGCATTTGATCAGGTCTAACCACCGATCAACACTCGTCGTCGATCTGCTCTTGGGCAATGTTGTGGTGGCAGTGGGGAAAAAGAGGGAAGAATGAGATGGGGTCTGTGCTAGCTAGAAAAGATGAGGAAGGAGAGGGGAGGACGTCACCACACTGTTGTCCTGTGCCCGTCCTCCACTCGTTTAGCTGGTCGACCAAGGTAACGATTGATGCCTCTATATTGTGCTATTGGAAGAGGTGCGCAGTAGGGCCGATTTGGGAAGAAGGGAGGAGGGCGAGGGAAGAGAAGAGGAAGAAGGCAGTGGGGGGAAAAGGGGAGATGGTAAGAGGATGAAGAGGTAGGGTTTTGCACTCGATTGGGTTATATGCCTATCAAGATTAAAGCAATTTCTTTATTTTACTGATAGTAGATTGTGGTGTCTTGTTTATGGAGGTGGAGGTTTGATGGCTATAGAAGTATCTAGAGTGCAACATGTTAAAAATGCTTCTTCGAGATGTCTCTTGCGAGAACTAAATGTTGGCTGCAATATGGAAATTGTGGGCGATGGTGTTAGCTTTTAGAAGAGGGTAAGCTCATGAGGTTCGAATAAGCGGTTTGGAAGATATATCTCTTTTACACCTGCTGTCCAGATTACGAAATTGTCAGTTTTCTCGGCCTAGGTGTTTGGATAGCAAGAGTCAAGGGGTGTGTGTGTAGGTGTGACTTGGTTTATTCATCATGTAAATCGTGTGGACTTTGCATTGAAGTTCGTCCTTTTCTATAGGTGGTGTAGATTCATCGTCAACTGCATATTGTTGTATTTTCTACGGTTAGAAAGGCAAGTATATGTTAAACATATAGCGTATTAATGTGGATGGCCTATGGTTGTTTCTATTGAGTATTGAGTAATTGTGATATTTATTGTTATATGATGGTGTGTGAGAGTTGTATGAGAATGGAGGCATGGTATTATTGCATCATGTTGCATGAGCCAGGTCGGTGAGAAAGTCGTATAACTAGTCCGGTGAGGTCGGTGAGAAAGTTATACGACTATTCCGGAGTGCTATAAATTCCTACTTGGTAGGCACTCCATGGAAGTGGAGTAATTGGTCCCTGCTTAAATCAGGATGGGTAAGGTGTGGCATCGACAAGTGCGCACCTAGCTATACCAGTATGAGCTCACAGTACAGACGCATGTGCATTGCATTGATTTGATGTGAAGTGAATTGTTTGGATTTTTGAATGGAAGGCTGTTTCTGAGTATGGATTCATGGATGAAGTTTTGTCTTTATTTATGTTTATATATATGCTTTGCTGAGTATTCTCCGATACTCACTCTTACTTTTTATTTGGTTTTTAGGTAACAGATGACACAATCATGCATAGGGCATGGGAAAGTAGCACATTGATATGATCACCCACGACCTCTCACATCAGAATTAGTGAACTTGACCCTTCTATGAAATTTATTCAGTAGTTGAGCGCCTTGTATAATTGGAGGTTATAGTTTTTTTGTAGTTCCTTTTATGGTTAGTGGCTGATGGAAAATGGTTATATATTTTTCTGATATAAATTGTCTGTCGTGGATGCCCATATAAACTGGGGAAATGCTGTCGAAATTTTACAGTTTTTGGGGAGTTAGTAGCATTCTGGGTTCTCGAGGAACCGGGGTGTTATAAGGGCAAATTTCATCTTGATCTCTTACACCTCATGTCATGTTTCATGGCATACCAGTAAGCTAACTTTATAACTTTCCTAGTACGGCAAAGCGTTTGATAGCCCCAAAGTATACAACTACGCATGCTGAGAATTAATAAGGATATCAGGTCGAATGGCCGTATAGGTATAACGTTCACTCGAGACTACACCCTAATGACACTTTTAAGATAACTATCTCAGTAGTATCTCGGAGCGGGTCTATCCAACCCCATATTCTCTAACATGTGCCCACATTATTGATCTGATATTTCCATATCTATGATATGTGAAACATTATCATCAATCAATACATGTGCTGGTCAAATCACTATTATTCCATATAATGATATGTAACCAAGGATCATTTAAAATAATATCATATTGACAATATGTTTCACAATTAAATTGTATTCAATAAACAAAGCAGTGACATTTACTCAAAAAACTCATAAGTACATAAACATAGACGTATGATACAATCATCTCACATGATCGCTTATAGGGCATATCACCAACAATGCATCCGGTCAGAACCTCTAACCCTAACTTCATTATTTCCTGCGTTCACGTTGCCTCCAATGGAGCTGTAACGGCTAGTTTTTTGAGCTATCATGAAATCTAATGGCTAGTTTCCCTTTCGGAGGTATAAATAGAGCTTGGTGTGCTGGCTTCTTAAGGTTTGCTGCTCCATTTCACCTTGCTCTATCATATTCTCAACTTAGGGGTATCTATAGCCATTCCTCCACCGAATTTCCACCTGCACCTATCTTCCTCCACTTGAGCTTCATGAAAGTCTTTCAATCCGGCACGATCGAGGCAGTTCGGGCTTATTACCTTTAAAAACGTCGTTCTTTTTGGAGGTGTGGGCTTGAGAGTAGGCATTGGTGTGTGACTACTCTCAAGTCAGTATACGGGTGACGGAGTCCACCCTACCAGAGTGGCGGAACGACTACCGGGGTGTAAGTGAGACGTGTGGCTCGAGGGAGCTGGTCCTTGTGCGCAAAGGCTAGCCTCAACGGAGAGTAGGAGTTGCGACTCTGAACTTCGGTGAAACAAATACCGTGTCTTCTTTCGCTTGTTTACTTTCGTATTTACTTATCGATGAATGGCATTTGCTTGCTTATGATGATGGATTAAAGTCGCTAGTGTCATTTAATTCAATTGCTTCCGATTGCTAGAACACTGGAATTGGTTCGTTATTAATATTGATGTTTAATTCAATAACAACAAAATTTTAAATTTGCCTATTCACCTCCTCTAGACCATAGAGTTCCTTTCATTATTACATTGAATGATCTGTAAAAAATGATAAATTTTAATAAAATGAAACGGCAAATGAAAGAGAACCTCAATATTCTTTATTTAGTTGCTATATATTTATTCTAATAATGTACCATACTTATTAGAGTCAGCATAAGTTAATTTCCTTTTATAGAGAGAGAAACTGTGAAAAAGAACCAAGCTCTTAATTCGATTCTGCAAGACTCTTGACATGAAACGACCGCCGGGTTTCCGCCAATCAAAAGAGAATATGTTCTCCGCCTACCTACCTATCCTAAATATCTATATGTTCACTGGTTACCTAGCTAGCTGAATTTTGTTCGTGATTTGAGTTGCAATCATGCATGGTATGACAGTAATTAACTCAAAGAGCACATGTCTTCAAGTCCTCCACTTTTAATTGGCTCCTTGATCTTCTTTTAAACCACAGAAATTAACCGGCCACAGGTGGATGCTGGTTTGCATCCTCGTACGGAAACAAGTTAATTCTTGTTTAAAAATAATTTTGCCACTAAAAAAGTATAGATTACCCTGAAATCTTACAAGGATAATCATCGTCTAATTTTTAAACAAGAATTTTTACTATTTCAAATTCTAAGTCCAGATAGATTACCTCTAAGCCCTAACCAATTCAAAGTGGGTTTGGACTTTGGAGCTTCTTAGGTTTTGTTCTTTTTAGCTTAGCGTAGCGTACCGTTTCACTTTAGCAAAATTTATCTTTTTTATATAGTCTATATGGTATAATAATTTATAATGATTTATCTCAAATTTTTAGTAGTCCTCTTAAAGATTCTAAAACTATTTTTAAATTATTCTTTTACAATATTTAAATCCTTTTTAAAGACTCTCAAATTTTGTTACAGTGAAACGCTACACTATGATAAGCTGAAATGTACAGAAAGAGATTTCATTGATGAAATGGAGTAGACTCAAGTCACAGGAATTAGTACAACTACGTCATATGAATAAACATTTTTTAGATCAGCTTCATCAGTCAAATTTTTAAGCTTGCTACCATCTTCGAAGCTTCAGACGAGCATAGTGGAACCCTCTGAAACTGAATTAGCATTCATAATTTCTTGTGACTGGAAGGAAGTCTCAATATCTTTTTCAGCGAAATGTCTTAGAGCATAGGCAACAACCCCTCTACGTCCCTTCAGGTCTTGTTCTTTTCAGCGTATCGTTGCGTTGAGTATTACTGTAGCAAATTTTGTTATTTTATATAGCCTATATGTTATGATAATTCGTAACGATTTTTTCGTGTCTTTAAGTAGTCCTTCCAAGGATCCTAAAACTATTTTTAAATTTTTTTTTATAATTTTTAGGTCTCTTTTCGAAGGCTCTCAAATTTACTATAGTACTACGCCAACGCAACGATACGCCGAAAAGTACAAGGTGTAAGATACAAATGACAATGTCCTTAACGGTTTCACGATTAAAGTATTGTCCTTCCATTTCATTTGTCTTCCTAGGCCCGCCGGTCAGCCATCTGATTCTCCTCTCCTCTCCTTTGCCATCGGCACATCGCATCGCCTCACCGAGACGCGCACTGAAATGCCGTGCTTCTGCATGAGTCACCCCCAACCCTTGGCTCCTGCCCTCTCTACTCTGAGTTTTCGCGTCCCGCGCAGGGGCGGCGAATTAGGTTTTCTTGTAGCTTCTGTGGATTGCTTCAGGGGATTCCGTTTTGGAGGAGATTGGCTTGGCTGCTTCCCCCGTTCTTGCTTCCTGTCCGTTTGCTTTGCCTCTGCGCTGTGGCAGCTGGGTGGCGAGGTCGGCTATTCGGGGGTAGGAGCACGGGCACGTGGGGCAGTGTGCTGTGTTGGTGTCCGTCTAGGTGGCCTCCTTGGCGCATTCTATTTTTGGAGCCATGAGACCGGCCTGGGGTAATCCGAGAGGTCTGGAATTACGAATGGTGGGAGAAAATCTATTTATAGCTGAATTTGACAATGAATCAGATAAGGTTTGGGCCCTGAATGGCTCACTATGGAATGTGGGGCGATTTGCGACTGGTAAACAATCCATTGTTTTACAAGAATTTGATCAGAACTTGAAGCCCATAGAGATCAAGTTTGATTACTTATCAATCTGGATACAGATCCAGAATCTTTCTATTGGGTTGAGAAATGAGGGATGGGGGCAAGAGATAGCGGGATTAGTGGGTGATGTGGAGAAAATTCAGGCCGATGGTAAAGGAAGGCTGCTGGGCAGGGACTTAAGAGCCAGGGTTAGGCTTCCAAAGAAGGAACCACTTATGAGGGGGTTACTCTTGCACTGTCCGGGAAGGGAAAAGGAGGAGTGGTTTGATATAGTCTATGAGAAGGTTCCTTATTTCTGTTTCAGTTGTGGTATTATAGGCCATTCTAATCTAGATTGCCCTAATCCAGCTCCTAGAGATGAAGTTGGCAACCTCCCCTATAGTGAAAAACTCTGGGCGGTGGAGGATAGAAGACGCCCTAGTGGCTCTGATTGGTCAGGGAGGGGAGACAGTACTGAAGGGAATATGCCCTAGATCAATCATGAGATGATTGTGTAATACGTCTTTGTTCATGTACTTTTCGATAACTAGCTTATCAGGTTCCATGAATAATGCTCATAACTTTGTTCATCAAGTATGACTTGATTGTGAGACACATTGTTTGTATGACATTATTCTAAACTGATCCCTGATCCAGAATCATTATGAGGAGCATTAATGATTGATCGGCACATATATTGATTGATGGTACTTGTTTCACATACCATAGATATTGTGGATATCGAATCAATAATGTGGACACGTGTTAGAGAACACGGATGGTTGGATTGACCTACTCCGAGACACCGCCGAGATTGTTATCTTAATAGTGCCATCAGTTGTTGTCTCGAGTGGTACACCTATATGGTCCTTAGACCGAGATCATCATAGAGTCCCAATGCGTAGTTGTATACTTTGGGGTTATCAAACGCTACTCAAATGGCGGGTAGTTATAAAGGTAACTTACGGGTATGCCACGAAACATGGCGTTGGGGTGTGATAGATCAAGATGGAATTTGCCCTCCTCGATAATGGAGAGATACCTCTAGGCCCCTCGGTGTGGATGGATAAGGAAAGTCTTGGCCGTGCCAAGGTGACTAATTGTTAGTCACATCTTATATCCATTACGGAACGAGTGAATGGGTTGAGCTATCACAAGGGTGGCACATATCTTGCCTTGAGCTTGACTGGTGTCGCGTGGCAAAGGGATCGGTATGTACGCGTGTATCAAGGTTCAGCCGATGAGATCATTCTATGCATTCGGGGGTCAATATGTGTTGCTAGATACCGCTATTGATCTGTGGACTGGAAACGGGTTTCCAGGTCCGCGGCCGACTTGCGCATGAACCTAACGGGTCACACACTTAACGGTTTGGAACATGCTTAACGGATTCACTTCTGTTAATGGGTTTCAGCGCGTGGATATGGATCCGCGTAGGAAATAGAGTTCTAATGGGCCTTCTAGTGTAGAAGCCCGTTAGCACGTCTATATAAGTTGGAGGCCAGGGGCGGCGCGGGATAGAGTTAGATGTACTCCACCAAAACTCTAGCCGCCGCGCCCCTCCCGCTCCCGAGGAAACCCTAGCCGCGCGACGTGGTGCTAGCACGCCGGCGCGCGACGTTCCACTCCTGGACGTGTGGATACCTTAGAGGCGTTGCCGCTTTCGCGGACGTGCTTGCTGATCGGCGACCTCTCCACGAGCTTGGGCGATCTCTCCCCGAGCACGGGCGACCTCTCCCTGAGCGCGGACGACCTCTCCCCGGCACCGGCAACCCCTCGGCGAGCAGTTGGCGCGCTGATCGGGGCGTGTACGACTACTTCCTCTACGTGCGTGAGTCTTCTTCCGCTGCATCCGCGCGTCGAGGGTAACGATCCATGGTCCCCTACTTACATGTTGATCCTGGGTTTGCGCGAAAATTTTGTTTTCTGGCTAGCGTAGCCTGCGCGTTTCCCATCAAGTACTTCATGGAGGTCTAATAGTTCGAGCAAGTGTTCTGATCCTGAAAGGCGGGGAGGGAGGAAAACTCATGTGCTGATCGTGACTTTGTTCCTGAGGTTTCGGTGGTTGATTGTGCGGAAGAGGTCACCTCCCCTATTAAAACACGTGAGGTCAGGGCTCGGTTGAACCAGTCCAAGGTGCAAGGCAAAGTCTTATTCCCAAAAGAGGACATGAGCTTGGTTTATACTTCTAGAAAGAGAAATCCATTAGAGGATAGTAGTGAGGGAAACAAAGCAAGTAAGCAAAACTTGCTCTTGACACTCCAGGAAGATAGTTTTGCTGCCCATGAGGAGGGGAGCAGTAAAGTGGAGGTGTCTCGGGCCGAGGAAGTTGAAGGAGATATGGAGAAGGGGCACAAGGTAAAGAAATTGAACGCGGGGCTGCTGGGACAGCTCCGCCACCATAAATGAAGCTTTTGGCTTGGAACTGTCGGGGGCTTGGGAACCGGCCTGCAGTTCGAGGGCTACTTGATCTACAGAAGCAGGAAGATCCCGATGTCCTCTTTTTGTGCGAAACAAAGAAATCAGAAAGGGATATGGATGTCTTTAGGTGGCTTTTGAACATGCCTAACATGGTGGCTAAGGATAGCAGGGGCAAGAGTGATGGTCTTGCTCTCTTTTGGAAAAGAGGAGTTGATGTGAATCTTTTGAGCTATTCCAGAATGCACATAGATGTGGAGGTTAAATCAGAAAATGGGCATAGGTGGAGGCTTACTAGAATTTATGGTGAACCTGACAGGGACAAAAGAGACCTTATGTGGAGACTTTTAAAGACCCTACGAAATCATGCTGATCTACCTTGGATCTGTTTTGGAGATTTTAATGAGGTCCTTTTTCAAAATGAGAAAGAAGCGGGTAGACCGAAATCTCTAGCTCAAATGGAGAAATTTTGGGAGGCCCTGGATGTTTGCCAATTGTCAGAGATCACGTTTCGAGGGGATCCTTTTACTTGGAGTAATAATAGTGTTTGTGCAAGGAACTTCATTAGGGAAAGTTTGGATAGAGCAGTAGCTACTCCCGGCTGGTTTGAGTTGTTTCCTAGTGCAGTTGTAAAGCACTGTGAGTTCAAACATTCAGACCATAGACCAATAATGTTGTTGGGCAGGGGGGAGCCCAATTTAAAGTGCAGAAGACGTGAGAGTAAGAGGTTCAGATTTGAAGCTAATTGGTTGGAGGAGGAGGGATGTGAAGAGACAATCAGGAAAGCTTGGGACAAAATTGATTCGAATCACATGAGTAAGGTTAGTCGGAGTCTCAAGAAAGTGGAGGGAGAGCTGACGAAGTGGAGCAAAAACATTACAGGGGACAAACGAAAGGAGATTAATAACATCAAAAAGGATCTTGAGGAGGTTAGGAGCAGCAACATAAACCAAAGGAATATTGACAAAATTCAGGTTTTAAAGCACAGATTGGAGAAATTACAAGGGCAAAGAGACACATACTGGAGATAACGATGCCATATTGACTGGGTCAAACAGGGTGACAAAAAAACAAAGTTTTCCATGCAGTTGCCTCGGAAAGGAAGAGGAAAAATAGACTTTTGAAGTTGAGAGATGAGTCGGACCAGTGGGTTGAAAATGAAGAGGACATTGTCAAGATGGTGTTTAATTCTTATCAGGATCTCTTCTGTAAAGGCGACAAAGTGGTGGATGAACAATTTATAAACAGGTTCAAACTAAAGTGATTGACGATATGAATGCGTTTTTGACAAGAGAGTTCACTGAGGATGAAATCAAGGGGGCCCTATTTCAAATGGGGGTTCTTAAAGCTCCGGGACCTGATGGAATGCCTGCCATTTTTTTCAAGAAGATGTGGCATGTGGTGGGAGAAAGAGTGATTCAGGAGGTTATGATGGTTCTCCAAGGTGCCCCTATGTCTGAAAGGTGGAATGATACCGAGATTGTGCTAATCCCAAAAGTGAAGGAACCAGAAAAAATTAAAGATCTGAGACCAATTAGTCTCTATAATGTCACTTACAAGATTGTTGCAAAAGTCCTGGCAAACAGACTGAAACTCATCCTTCTAGAAATTATTTCCCCGACTCAAAGTGCGTTTGTGCCTGGAAGGTCTATTACTGATAATATTCTGATAGCCTCTGAGGCAATTCACTATCTTGGTAGGAAAAAGAGTGGGAAAGCTGCGTGTGCTGCGGTGAAGGTGGATATGTCGAAAGCTTATGACCGGGTTGAATGGTCCTTTCTGGACAGTATGATGCGGAGGTTGGGTTTTCAAATGACGTGGATTAGCGTTATCATGAAGTGTGTTAGATCGATCAAGTATAAGGTGAAAGTCAACTCGAGAGTCACTGATACTATTGTGCCTAAGAGGGGGCTTAGACAAGGAGATCCTCTATCCCCGTACCTGTTTGTCATATGTGCGGAGGCCTTGTCTTCAGTTATCCAAATGGCTCACGAGAAGGGCAGAATTAAAGGGCTCAATATGGGAAGGGGGTCGCCGACTCTTACTCATCTTTTCTTTACTGATGACTCCCTTTTCCTGATGCAAGCGACTGAGTTTGAGGCAGGAGCCTTTAAAAAGATCTTAAAAGATTATGAGGACAGCTCAGGGCAGACCATTAATAGGGACAAATCTGCCATTCTCTTCAGCTTGAACATGGTAGAGGCTCAGAAGAACAGTTTCATGAGGAAGTTAGGGATAAATAAAGAATGCTTTGACGAGAAATACTTGGGTTTGCCCACTGCTTTGGGAAGATCTAAATAGCAGGCTTTTGAATACTTGAGAGAGAGAATTTGGGGAAGGTTCAAGGTTGGAAGGAGAAGTTGTTGTCGAAGGCAGGGAAAGAAACTTCGATTAAAGTAGTCGCTCAATCGATGCCTGGCTATGCTATGTCTTACTTCTATCTTACCAAGTCTTTATGTGATAAACTTACAGCTCAAAATCTTAATTTTTGGTGGGGTCAACAGGATAAAGAGAACAAAATTCATTGGCTTAGCAAGGAGAAGATGTTGAAACCTAAAGATCAAGGAGGGATGGGATTCAGGGACTGCATGCTTTTTAATTTGGCTATGTTGGCAAAACAAGGGTGGCGGTTATTGCAAAACCCCGAGACTTTATGTGCTAGGATTTTTAAGGGTCTGTATTATCAAGAAACAAATGTGTTGCAGGCTAAAGAGATGAAAGGAATGTCATATAGTTGGTGCAGCATCATCAAGGGGTTACAAACTCTCAAAGAGGGGATCATTTGGAGGGTGGGGGATGGGAGTACCATTGATATATGGAATGACCCTTGGATTCTTAGGGAAGAGGGAAGGCGAGTTAATTCTGAAAAAGAGAGTTGCATCCTTAGAATGGTTAGTGACCTGATCAACAAAGAGGAGGGGAGCTGGGACGAGGAGCTTATCGGTGAAATTTTTTCACATGAGGAGGCGAACATTATTAAATGTATACCGTTGTAGGACCAAACTACAGATTTTGCAACTTGGCACCTTGAGCCAAGAGGGATATTTACTGTGAAATCAGCTTACCATCTGTGCAGGACACAAAGGGTGTATGCTGAAGACAAGGCAAGCCCCTCAAATGATGTAGGTGCAAGGGTGGGTTGGCAAAAGCTTTGGCAAATGCCTTTAATTCAAAAGATCAAACATTTCATCTGGAGGTTAGCTCATAACTCATTACCTCTATTGATGAATCTGAAGAGAAGGGGGCTAGACGTTGACACTAGATGTCCGATGTGTGGGAGACTAGATGAGGATGGAGGACATCTTTTCCTCAAGTGCAAATAAGTCAAGAAGGTTTGGAGGGTGATGGGTCTTGAGTGTCTGAGACAAAAATTTGTCAGTTGTCAATCTCCAAGTGAGGTCTTGAGGGATATTTGTGAGTAGGACGGCGAGGCTCAAATTTCCATCTGTGTGTTGCTTTGGGTTTGGTGGTTCAAGAGAAACAAAAAGGTTCATGGAAGCCCTTCAGAACCTTTTGATGATACAGTCCATCTCATCACCCTAAAAAGCCTGGATTGTAAAGAGCTTATTAGACGGGGTATTGGGAATGGCATTTACAGGGTTGGTAAAAAATGGGAACCACCGAAGGAGGGCTTTGTTAAAGTTAACACAGATGCTTCTTTTGCCGACGGGTCAAAGGACAGTGGATGGGGTGCGGTGGCTAGAGATGAGAAGGGTCAAGCTGTGTTTATGGCAGCAGGCAAGCTAGAAAATGTGCTTAGTGCTTCCCATGCAGAGGCAGAAGCTTGTCTCCACGGTATTCTCATAGCTCAAGATTTGGGTCTCTCCAAGGTTTTGCTGGAATCCGATGCTAGGAACCTGGTTTCGATTCTGTCCAGTAAAAATGAGTACAGAGGAATGGATGCAGTGATTGTTGAAGAGATTAGAAGTGCAATGCTTATTAGTTTTAATCATGCCAAAGCTTTGTTTTGTCCAAGGGAATGCAATAGCCCAGCTCACAATCTAGCTAAGCTGGGTGTTTCTCACGCTGTGGGGAGCGCTACCATGTGGCTGGAGGAATTTCCTCTTGATTTGTCTGGACTCTGGAGAGCGATCAGCGGAGTCTGGTTGCTAAAGTGAGGGGATCCTCACTTCTTAAAAAAAAAAAAAATGCCGCGCTTCCACGGGCCAGGGCAGCAGCGCCGCCACCACCCCTTCGCCCGTAGCTGCCGCAGCGGCCGTCCTTGTAGTCGTCGTGCTCCAGCTCGTTCTCATCCCCTCGTGCCGGCTGGGAAGCCCACCTCCCCGCCTCCGTCTTCTGCGCAGCCATCGCCGGCCACCCGCCTCCTACACGCACCAGTGTGCCGACCACCTCTCCCTCTCACTCCACCACCTCCACGCCGCGCTCCTCCTGGAGTTCGGCGACCTCCTGGCAACGCAACCCCGGTCCTCCCGCCACATCATGGCGGGATGCAGCAGGCAGCAAAGATGCAAGGGAGGTACGGGCCGAAGCTTGCTCAGGCTATGGTCCTCCCTGCTGCGGCGCGGGCCGGAGCTCCCTTAGGCGGCGCTTCATCGCAAGACGCAGAGGACGGCGGGGGATGGCCGGCGATGCCCCAGGCGGCAAGGTCAGCCGGTGGGATTTGGGGATTTTTAACCCTAGCTATCCTGTCGATTTGGGGAGAGGTAGGGGGGCATGAGCGTGCATTCCGGCGCGACAACCTACATTCCGGTGCCGGCGCGACGGCGCATCGTGTGGACGAGGAGACGGGGACGATACACAAGGAAAAAGGTGGGTAGGAAAATAAGAAAAGAAATGAAAATTATTAATTGCAAAGCTGGTTTTGAGATGCTCCAAAACCACTATGGACATGGTAAAGCCTGGTTTTATAGTTGGAAGGTGATTTGTATACCATAGCAAGGGTTGAAGGGGGTAATCTATACTTATTTTTTCTTTGTTAAAAATGGAATTTTTTGAGTGCTTGTTGAATGCAACAGGTATAGAAGGATATACCTGGCCCTGCTAATATGTGGTGCTGGTGTTTCCATTTTGAGTGGAGGGGAATAAGCAACAAAATAAGAAGGGCCAGGCAACTGGTGGGTCAGAACTGAACTGTGAGGTCTGGCAGGGACCATCGGATGGGAGTAATTTGTGCATATATAGGAGCAGCTGGAGCAAACGTGTACAACAGAATTGCGCAACAAAAAAGAGTTGATAGATACAGAAGTGTTTTACATCACAACTAATATATGTATGCCCTGAAGGTAACGTAGCGCTGTCTTCACCACAGCTCTGCGAGTCACTAGCATCATAGCATGGCCATGAAGAATACAAAATATCAGTGAGCAATCCGGAATCCCGACCTTGCATGTTCATGTACCTCTACTTCATTTGCTGGCACTGATTTCCTTTCTTTCTTCGTCTTGTACCCAGTGCTAGCTTTTCTTGGCTGAGCATGTCTCCTCATCTTATGTCTTCTAGGTTCTTGTTTTCTTCATGTGCCACTGTGCTACATCCAAGTAGGGAACTGAAGCTGCTTTTATCGCCATCTTTGCCATCCGGTATTAGTGCTAGTATTTCTTCTTTGTGGCAAGGTCGTCTCCAATTGGTCCCATCTGTAGGCCCTAAGGGACAAGTATTGTTACCAGCTGATTCCCATTCATCTAGCACCAATAATAATGGCGGCAACAAGGGAAGGAGGGGAAGGAGAGGGAGAAAGAGGAAGGAGACAGGAAAAGAAGTAGGGGGGTGTGTGCCATCTGCGGAGGAAGCGTCCATTAGGGTAGGTACCCTCTATGAGAGTGGTGACCCCCTTGGGAAGAAGGAGTTGGGCCGGTGCGTGGTGCAATGGATAAAGCAGGGTATGCACTTAATGGCCTCCAAATTTGCTTCCACGGAAATGCAGAATGAAGGAGCAGCATTCTCATTGGATGGGGGATCATCTGAAGGTGATCTGGGGTTTGCAATTTTGGCACAGCATTACCTCTCTGCTACTCCTATGCCCAAGGGACAGGAGGCACTCTGCCTCAAGGCTTCCACCCACTATCCCACCATCTTTGATCACTTTCAACGGGAACTCCGTGATGTTTTACAGAAACACCAAAACGAGGGCTTTATTTCTGATTGGCAGTCCACACAATCTTGGATGCTTCTGAAAGAATTGGCTAACTCAGCTCAACATCAGGTAGCTGCCCGCAAACCTAAAATTCCTGTTGTCCATAGTACTCTTGGGATAAGTGTTGACAAGACAAAGATGATGCAGACCAGAATTGAAGACTTTGTCAAGAAAATGTCAGACCTTCTACACATAGAACGAGATGCAGAGCTGGAATTTACTCAGGAAGAGTTGAATGCCATCCCTATGGGGGATAGTAAGTTGAAGCAGCCACTTAATCCTATTGAATACTTGGTTAGCCAGGGTCAGGAACAGCAAGAGCAGTGCGACACCATTTGCAATTTGGGTGTTATCAGTAATTCAACTGGTTAGTGTGATTTTCTTTTTGTTTTATTCTTAGATGGGTTAATGATTAAAAATATAAATTGTTATGAGGGTCATGTTTGCCAAAAAGAGTGTCTTCTTGTTTGGTTAGCAATGTAGTAAATAAGTTTCAATTTCCTGCATGTATTTAAGAATGCAAACATGCATACACAGATTAAATATACTAGATTGAAGATTGCTAAACTATGTTGTTGAAAACAATTGAAGGTGCTAGATTAAGTAAACAATGCTATCTTGTTTGTCATTCATATCATAAAATAAAAAAATAAGACATTGCTAATCTTGTTTCTTATCTTATTGCATGCAGGGATGGGAGGCCTACATCTTGTCCTATTTAGAGTGGAAGGAAGCCATAAACTGCCTCCAACCACACTCTCTCCTGGCAACATGGTTTGTGTGAGGGTATGCAATAACCGGGGTGAGGTTGCAACTTCTTGCATGCAAGGGTTTGTACATAATCTTGGTGAGGATGGCTGCAGCATTACTATTGCTTTTAAATCCCGCCGTGGTGATCCTACCTTCTCCAAGCTTTTTGGGAAAAGCGTGCGGATTGACAGAATACAAACATTAGCGGATGCACTTACATATGAGGTAATGCAATTTTCCTCAAGGCTCAAGGCTTCGTCACTCATTATGCTTGGTTTCATATGATACACATGTCAAATCACTTGATGGAGCCTGAGTTACTTACACTTTCTTCACATTTATTGGAGATTTGTTTGAGCATTTGCATGTAAACAAGGTTTTTGTTTTAGTTTACGTGGTTTATTGAACCATGATTGCGATGCAATTTTATTTGAAGGTTTTATGGTTTTAGTCTACTTCATTCATTTATGTGTATGACCTGGCAGCGCAATTGTGAAGCACTGATGCTTCTTCAGAAGAAAGGTTTGCAGAAAAAAAATGCTTCCATTGGGGTAGTGGCCACCCTGTTTGGAGACAAGGAAGACATGATGATGATGGGACAGAATACTCTGGTTGATTGGGGTGAATCAACAATACAAGATGATGAGTTGTCCGGAATGTGTGAGGATGAATTTGATGCCTCACAGTGGAAGGCTATTGCAGTAGGCTTGAACAAGAAAAGGCCTGTCCTAATTATCCAAGGGCCTCCTGGTACAGGAAAGACTGGTTTACTTTCCTGTCTTATTGCATGTGCTGTTCAACAGGGTGAGCGTGTTCTCGTAACAGCTCCAAGCAATGCAGCAGTCGATAATATGGTGGAGAAGTTGTCAGGAACAGGAATAAACATTGTACGTGTTGGAAATCCTGCTAGGATATCTCCATCTGTTGCATCAAGGACCTTGGGAGAGATAGTGAACAATAGGCTTAAGAAGTTCACAGAAGAGTTTGAGAGGAAAAAATCTGACTTGAGAAAGGACTTAAAGCATTGTATACAGGATGACTCTCTAACTGCAGGCATACGTCAACTATTGAAGCAGCTCGGGAAAAATTTCAAAAACCAGGAAAATGAAACAATCAGGGAGGTCCTTTCAAATGCTGAAGTTGTCTTGTCAACTAATATAGGGGCAGCTGACCCACTTATCAGGAAAATTGGTTGCTTTGACCTGGTAATTATAGATGAAGCTGGACAAGCAATCGAACCCTCGTGCTGGATACCTATATTGCAGGGAAAACGGTGCATTCTTGCTGGTGATCATCGCCAACTTGCACCTGTAATATTATCAAGAGAGGCTAAGCAAGGTGGGCTAGGAATATCTTTATTGGAAAGGGCTTCGTCATTGCATGATGAACTACTGTCTACTAAATTAACAATGCAATACAGAATGCATGATTCAATTGCCAGTTGGGCGTCAGGTGAGATGTATGGTGGATCACTTCAATCATCCCCATCTGTCGCTTCTCGCCTTCTTGTTGATTTTCCATTTATCAAGGTATAAATACGTTGTTCCTATTTTTATAAACCTTTATGCATTTTTCAATCACTTGTGTCAAAACTATACATTACTTTGCTTTGTCATAAATATTAGCATGTTGTACACCACTATGGTCTTTCAGAACCTATCTAGGTAATCTCTCAACCCTCTCACTCACTGTGTTCGTGCAGACCATCAGCTTGGTGCTGAGATCATGCACTTGAAGAACACACACGAACAGAGGAAACACACACACCAAAATGGGGCAGCAACTGCTGCGTTTTTCTGACTTTGATTAAGCCTAAATAGGAAGCAACAAAACAGCCCACTTCTCCCACTAACCGCTGTGTGCCATCCCACACAACATGGCAGACGTGGGCACTCACACCACTACTCCTACAAACCAGCTCCGACTTGGACCAAGCAAGCCTCGAGCTGCAACTAACTAACTGATAACCAACTGACCAGCTACAGCACACAGACTCAAGACAGAAAACGAAAATTGCAGTAAGTAAGATACAAAATTCAGTGCACAATGAATTAATCTAACATGGTCCTCACATCTTGATGAGTATTTTTTAGTCTTGACATGTACTCCCTCTGTTCCAAATTATAGTTCACTATTGACTTTTTAACACGGCTTTTGACCATTCGTCTTATTCAAAAAATTAGTGCAAACATGCAAAAATATAAGTCATGCTTAAAGTATGTTTAATGATAAAACAAATCACAACAAGATAAATAATATTTACATATATTTTTTGAATAAAACGAATGGTCAAATAAAATATCCAAAAATCAACAGTGAACTACAATTTGGAACTGAGGGAGTATATATCTAGAAAGAGAGAATACATGTATGTATGAGGCACTAATGCAAACTATTTTGGGTCGAGCAATAAATTAAGATGAAAATTTAAAATAAAATTTAGGACAGTGATTGCAATTTGGCATCATTCTTGTCTTATCATTTTAAGTTTAAACTAAAAAACTGTGGAAAAATTGGTGTTAACTGTATCATCTATCCTTTCCTTTTAAACCTTTCATCCGATAGTTTCTTATGGATTTCTCTATTTCTCTCCCAAGTCCCAGTGGTTGTTTATTTAAGAGTTAAGACTGTGCTCAAACTAAAGTGCTTGCATCATTGCTCATTGTTCATGATATACAATAGATTTGACCATGTGTTGCATTAATATAACACATTTTGTTTTGAGAAATCACTGTGAATATCCATAATCTTTTAATGATAAAGTGAAGATGAATAGTCTGCATTCCCTAAAAGGAATATTATTTCTTGGGTATGGAAGATTAAAAAAAAAAATTTTGTTACTTGCGTGTTAAGAGTGTGCAGCTAGTGGCTTATCAAGGGTACACTAATTCATGTCATAGATCAAGCTTTGTTTATTATTCCATTTAGATTGTCAAGTCTTGCCAATATATACCATCAAGAGAAAGCTGTATGGGTACTATTTTTATGGGTTGGTAGTGAAAAGGTTAAGGGCCTGTTTGGTTCGTAACCCTCACTAGCCATGCCAATGAATGGTCATGACCAATTAATGGTATGATCTTTCGTTGGCAGTTTTTGAGTCGTTTGGTTCAAAGCCAATTGAAGGCAGCCAAATTTTGGGAAAACAGATGGTATGTTTGGTTGAATACCAATTGAAAATGTGCCAATTGTTCTTTCGGTCAAATAAAAATCATATAAACTAGTATAAAATTTAATAAATTCAAAAACATGCAAATAAAATTTAATTACAAAATTAAAATACATATTAAGTCAAAAGAAATTGAAAAAAACCGTTCCAAAAATAAAAAAATTGAATTACAGAATGCAAAAAAAGATAAATAAAAAATGTAAAATATAGAAAAATGGGTTGGTTAGAATTTTATATGAATTATAAAATTTGTTCTATGCAATTCGGACTCCAAATGAAATAAATATAAAAATGACAAATTTAAATAAAAAATGATGAATCGCATGAAAACTAACTAGCTCGCTGCGTTGTCTCGCTGGTGAACGCCGCGCTATCTCGCTGTATCCTGGGCCCAAGCCGTCGGCACGAGTTGGCAAGGCGCGGGCGGCCGATTTCGGCGCCCGCGCCCGCGAGGGAAAACACGTACAAATCTGAGGGCGAGCCAACGAATTGGTAGGGCGAGCCAAATGACAGGCTACGAACCAAACAATCGCCAAATACAATGGCGCACCAATTTTTTGGCATGGCGAACGACGGCTACGAACCAAACACGCCCTAATTCCCGTGTAGTGTGGTGGAAGGTATTTTCAAATGGACCCTTCCTTTCACTTAGACCATAAACAGCCATGTTCTCGCCAGACCTGGTGATAGAGATTTTTGTTGAAAGCTGCTTCAAATTCGCCAGAAACTACATGCAAAATTTGACATCTGAGTATGATTGAATCAGCATCAAAATCCTTTGGTTTTTTTAACGTTTCGCCATGTTAGTGAGTTATCAGATAGGAGTCGGTAGCTGTTCCTTGTCACGCTTTTCTCTGCCAAACGGATATCCTTTATCAATGCATTTGTTTCGCTTTATTTTGAACAAAAACCACTTAGTTTTCTTTTCAAAAATTACCGGGAAGGTCTGGCAAAGATCAGCTGTGAGTACAAGGCTTTGTGCATGGCCTATGGAGGGGGCGCTGCCTACAAAGCGTTCAACAAATTGCCGACATGGGGGTAAAGTGGGCAAGTTGAAGAAATCATGTGAAATTTTGTTTTAAAAATTTTTCCATGAAAATAATTGAAGACATGTTAATACTTTTTTTTATTATTTTTCCATAATATGGAATTTTGGATTCAACACAGTTTTACCAGCAAACCGCACCCTGGCAGTAAGAAAATTTGTGAACCTTGATCTGCGTTGCCCCCGTCAGTAGCCCAAGCAACCGTGGTGAAGCACAGAAAATCACAGAAAAATAAATAAAAACGAGGGAATGGAGTCCAGTGACTTACTCTGTTCTCTATCAATAAAAAGGCTCTTGTGAGGAGTGGTGAAGCGGTGGCCTGTCAGGTTATTTGCGTTTTGTCACCTAAAGTTGCCTGGTTTTATGAGCAGACCCTTGTTTTCTTGTGTTTTTGCCCCTCAAGTTTCCCAGCTTTGTGCACCAGCCCCTATTTTCTTGTGTTCTGTCCCCTCCTTTCCCTGTTTGAGGGAAGGTCACCTTTCAGCGTACCCATGTTTTAAAGTTTCGCCCCTCCTGTGTTTTTTCAGTGTTGTGGGCAGGTATCTGAGCCTTTCACCCCAGGCTGTCATCTTCCTTTTTTTTCGAACCCGTTTTCAATTGTTTAGTAGGTTTTGGTTTATAGCGCAGCACAAACTTTTGATTAGTAATAGCTAATGTAATGGTAAGTGAAAATTGTTGCATTTAGCATAAGTTGCTTTGACTAAGCAGCCGCACATCTTATTGGCAACAATTCTTCAGTTCTTTTCATGGCCTAGCAGGTGAAAGAAGCATCCAAGATTAATTTTGGGAATCAAAAGAGGTGACAAACAAGATAAATCACAGGCTATGCCTTTCCTTTTCCCTTTTCTTTTTACTCTGTTCGGAGCAGGAACTTATCTTTTTCTGTTGTTGGGTGTGGACTGTGAAGCACTGGAGCTTATTACCAAATACTACTACTTTCTTGTAAATTATTTAGTCCTTTTTTCATGGTTTACCAAATACTACTACTTTCTTTTTGCATTGTTGCTTTCTAAATTTGCCTAGAAACTTAAGCTAAATTTACCTTGTAAGTGGTTGTTAACTTTCTTTCCCTTGTTTCAGGCAACATGGATAACTCAGTGTGCATTGCTTTTACTTGACACTCGATTGCCATATGGAAGTCTTAATATTGACTGTGAGGAGCATTTAGACCCTGCTGGTACAGGTTCATTTTACAACAATGGCGAGGCAGATATAGTTGCACAGCATGTCCTCGATCTAGTACGGTGTGGTATGTTCCAGCATTTCTTCTATAACCAGACACTGCTGTTATATTTTTTAAAATTTTCAACTCGATCTTCAACTTTATCTTTATTTTTTCTAATAGTACACTCGCATCGTTTGCATTTCATCCAAAAATCGTAGTATGGAATTCATCCGAGGTAATTCAAAGAGTTTGCCCAATGCATTGCATGCATAGTAATACATTGCTTGTTTGGTTTTTTGAGATGCCTTTAAGCCACCATCAAATCCTTCATCCTTGATTGCACTTGTGGTGAGAATTATAAGTAATATTTGAATCTCCTTAGCTTTTCCATATTCCGTCAACATGATCAATTTACCAAATTATGTGTCTGGTGCAACTGTACATGCTCCGTTGTAAAAACATCCTAGGCTTTTGTCAAATACTAGTTTGTGAGATACTGAGATGGGTTATGCTAGTACTTTTACAGGCAATGGGTTTAGTTTGTATTCCTACCTACCATTGCATCTTTGGTATTATTATTCTTTATTACTGCATATTATTCTTTTCTTCATAATTCGCTGTTGTGTGCATGGACAACCTATTCTTAGATGGCGCCTTCCTTTTGTTTATTCTTTGTACTACACATGCACTGTACATCTGGGACAATATATTGACATTCTTCTCATCCCTGATCTTTGGTACTATTCTATCGCTATTTGCTGACATTTCATGAGTGTTGAAGCAAAAGTTGAAAACAATCTTTTCAGGGTTGCCTCCAACTGCCATTGCCATTCAGTCGCCTTACATTGCACAGGTACAACTGTTAAGACACAGGCTAGATGAATATCCCGAGGCTTCTGGGGTTGAGGTTTCAACGATAGATAGCTTCCAGGGTAGGGAGGCAGATGCTGTGGTCATATCAATGGTAAACACTACAATTTTATTTCGCTCTCTCTAATTTGTTAAGGTGATACTGTTACTCCAACTGCCTTGAACTGTATAAATTTCCGGGAAAATACCTTACATGTTGTTGGCCCATTGCAGAACTACCTAATACTTTATATAACATCACTTAGAGGCTCATCTCTTCTATGTCACTCTATGTCATTGCAACTGCTCGATTATTACTCTATGAGCCATTGTTAAAAAAATATCCTTTTTTTTAAGCTATGTATAGATTTTAGAACTCCTCAAATTTGTTTCTTTGAAAACATTGTTGCTCCATGTGTCATGGTGAATTTTTTTTTTTGGTTTTAAGCTATGTATAGATTTTAGAACTCCTCAAATTAGTTTCTTTGAAAATATTGTTGCTCCATGTGTCATTGGTGAAAAGTCCTTTTTTGTTTAAGCTATGTAAACATTTCAAAAATCCTCGAAGATATGTAAGCTATACCATCGGCTAAAGTGTTTTTTGTCAATCCTGCAGGTTCGGTCAAACTCGTTGGGGGCAGTAGGGTTCCTCGGTGACAGCAGGCGCATGAATGTGGCCATTACGAGAGCACGCCGGCATGTAGCACTAGTCTGTGATAGTTCTACTATCTGTAACAACGCTTTCTTGGCTAGGCTCCTCCGTCATATCCGTCAGCATGGCCAGGTAAGACATGTTGAACCCGGTTCCTTCAACGGGGATTCTGGCCTTGGCTTCAATCCACCTGCCTTGCCCTCCATCAATTAGTCCTCACTCCTCACGTGTGAAGGTATTTGGTTACACTTGGTTCATGCTTGCATATATCCACAATTCTCAAGATGTAAAACTGAGAGGTCTGGTCCAGTGCTCCATCGTGTGCCTAATTATGACTACGAGGCTGGCGGTTTTGGAAATTGTAATGCAAGCCTTAACTACCCTGGGTGACCTGAGCAAGTTCTTGGTCGATCATGGGTAAGTGTCCTGGGCGTCTGCAATACATATGCTACTTGGATGACGGGTTTCCTGTAAATGTAAATGTTGGATGCTGGGTATTTCATTACAGAGATGTAGAGTAATTAATTCTCACAATTGAATTGATCATAGAAATTAATTTGTGCTCTCGGAATTTTTGTACTTAAAAACTTTATGTTCATGCAATCAACCATTGCTTTCATATGATCTCGATGTACCGATTGTCGCGGACGTGGTGATATTCGCTTGTTTGGTTGGAAGGAATTGGGATAAGGGATTGAGAATTCATACGGGTTGAACAAAAATAACCATAAATAACAATGATGCATTAAAACAATCATTATTGTTGGTCGTATATCCCATGAATTAGAAAGTCCTAATCACGATTGCGTGTTTATCCATACATCCATGGAACTAGGTTGTCATGCATAGTATAGATTGATGTGTAGACTTTTTATGATGTAATGATTTTTCATGCATGCATCTGTTAAATTGATGGATAACTTTGCATGATGATATCTTACACCTTAGATCTAACTTTTTGGAACAAACCACATTAATAGTCCATAACGAGTTGTGCCTGTTAGGGCGTGTTTGGTTATCTGAATGAGATGGTTCGTGTAACATAGCACATAATATGTGTCAATCTATGTGTTTGATTGGGTGCACCATACAAAATCATTTTAAACGGTGGGATACACAAAAATAAAATATTCTTTGAATATGTTGTATAATTTCGTTCGCTCGATTTGGTTGAATGACACCGTACAATTTTCTCTAGCAAGCTCTTACTTCTTAATTCATATTTTTTTTAATTTTGTAGATGAAAAAAGAGATGTAGACACAATCCGTAAATACTTCATTACTGTGTTCTCTCTTGATTACAGTGGGATTGAATTCTTATATACAGTACAGTACATGACCACCGTAAAGAAGCAGTTGCGTCATGACATAAGATTAAAGAAGCAGTTGCGTCATGACATAAGATTAACATCACAATAAATGCAAGAATGCTTTGCTCAATTGATTTGCTCCTCGTTGGCTTAAATCGGAATGTATGCATCTCTCACGCATGATGCGATCCAGATGCCGTTCTCTCCTCTGCCATAAGTAATTGGCATGTGAACCACACGCTTAGACTCACTTATCAGTGCTCCAACGGCACTCTACCGGAACGGTAGAGGATCCGCATTCCTTATGATGGTATAGACAACAGATGTCTAAACAGTTTAACATGTCACTTTATAAACAGTGCTATAGATCACAACTCATACAATGATATAGGCCTTGTTTTTTTTAACGTTACATAACATTGCATATTACTGTAGCAATTTTTGTTATTTTTATATAGTCTATATGTTGTGATAATTTGTAACGGTTTTTTCGTGACTTCTAGTAGTTCTTGCAAAGATAGTAAAACTTTTTTAAATTATTTTTAAATTTTTAGACCTATTTTCAAAGACTCTCAAATTCGCTAAAGTAATATGCCAACTCAACGATACGCTGAAAAGAACAAAGCCATAGATAGCTTATTTATGCGTAGATAACTCCCCTCCCACACATATATAATAAATTTTGGTTCCTAAGCTGATTTACTGACAGTCGGATTATCTGTACGGTCTCAAGGCAATGGTCCGACTTTCACTTTGATTTTGCAACTTCAAAAGTGGCTCAAATACAAATTATATATCTTCTACCAATTTTACATAAGCCACTATAAATCATAAAATAAGATGGGTTTTTCAGGCGAGATGTTTTGTCACCACAACTTGTGCATTTATATTTCCATGGCGATATGTACTAGCAGTTTGCATTTGGAGGATATATGTTCTTTTTTCTCGATCCAATTTGCAGTACAAGCCTTGCTGTGGCTGCAGCTGCTTATCTCCTCTACTCTTTGTTGAGTTGTTCGTCCTCTTTTTGTGTAGCTTCACCTCTGTTCTCTTGCCATCTTTTGTGTAGCTCCACTGCTGTTGTAGCATCGAGTCAGTGACTTCTTTTTGTTCCAAAATAGTTTTATTTACATTTAGACACAGTGGTTTTGACTAATCTGATCTCCACTCTTTGGTAATGATAGCCATGGATGTGATATACTCCCTCCATTCCAAATTGTAGTTCATTGTTGACTTTTGAACATGCCTTTTGACCATTCGTTTTATTCAAAAAATTAGTACATACATGCAAAAATATAAGTCATACTTAAAGTATCTTTAATGATAAAACAAATCACAACAAAAAAATAATATTTACATATATTTTTTGAATAAGACGAATGGTCAAATAGAATATCCAAAAGTCAACAGTGAAATACAATTTGGAACGGAGGGAGTATAAAATTTTCTAGTGGAGATGACTCGAGATAGGAAACACTATCCTTGGATAAAAGTGGCCACACAAAGCTCAAAAGACTAGATAATGACATTAACGGATATGGATCAAGAATAGATAACGACATCTCTTTTGGATCAAGAAGAGATAACGACATTAACAGATATGGACTGGCATTCCAAATGCACATGAGCCAATCAAGCTAAGCTAGATCTAGCCATCTAGCAGGAGCATTCTAGAGCAATCATTAATCTTAAACAAGTGAGCAGATAGTGAAGTGCACAATTGCATATAATGCAGCATGTTGAAAATGTCTAACCTAATTCGTTCAGTCAACTTTTCCTTTCAGCCCCACACAAAACTAATTTCAGCTCAACCAGTTTATTAATTCATTCAGCTTGATCACCCTGCTGATATGCTTCCCTAATCCCAAAGCAATTAGGTTCCCATAGATAGCTACTAGTTATCAAGTTTGACCTAGTTGTTTAGTTACAATCCAAATTCAAAGAAGGCCAACTTCTGACGGAGCGGAGCGAAGGTCCGTCGCCGGGAGGCTTGGCCAAGAGACATCCAAAAATATTATTGTTCTCCCCAGTGTTTTTGTAACTCTTCTGATATAGTGAAGTTTCGCTGATTGTGGTTTTTTCCCCCTTCACGTTGAAGGTGTTTTTCCACGTTACATCATGTGTCTCGATCTGTTTGTGTTTTGATCAACTTTGTTCTGCTCGTGCGGATTTCTAATACCGGTGCACAAATGCAACGATGTGAAGACCATGCAGAGTTGCAACACGTGGTGTGCCAGTGTACGTGCCACAACGTAGGAGGGAGGACCAACCCAACCCCCCACCACGCTCTCTGGAAACGACAAAAGTTGAACCAAACAGATCAAGCGAGAGAGCCTTGTTGAGATCGACGACGACAAAAGTTGAACCAAACAGATCAAGCGAGAGAGCCTTGTTGAGACGGTCAGCATGGCTGCGACTAAGCTCTTGCATTGTCCACATCAAATAGCGAGCCACGCGTGCCTTCCAGCTGGGTGCAAAATACATGTGTGCCTCGTGCTGAATTGATCATATGCTGATGGTTTTGCCGTCAACAAATAAACTTTTCCGGGCAATGGCGAAGTATGGATCGAGACGTACGTTGGAACATTAGACCATACGCAATAGTTGGTAATCGATCGAACGTGCATGGGTGTACTAGGCAATGGTTGCCGCGAGCCAGACCCCACTTTGCCGGGGCAATCTGCGGCCGTCTAATCATCTCGTCAAATAAGATCTGACCGTCCATACTAGATTAATTTTTAAAACAAAAAATATCGTCCAGTGCAGCGCAAGGCGGGTACTTTGGCGGTTTGGCTAGATGAGCTAGCTCTCACTCTGCAGTGTAGCGTTCAAATCCCAGTCCAACGCCCACAACTCCATTTTTTATGATTTGTGGTTGCGACATGTGGCGCGGCCTGCGCCAACTGTGCAACGAAGCGGCTCCGTCGACTGTGTCCGAAGGCCACTGGACAGCGTCTGGTGAAGCAACAAAACGGGCAGTCCAAAGCCTTCGGACGACAGCCAAGAACAAACCCCCCGAAAAAACAAACTCAACCGGAAAACATCCGGTGCCCAACGGATAACGTCCGGTGTGAAACAAACACTAGGATCGGGGCCGACCGGACCCGTCAGAAGAAATCCCTTCCGCAAACAGTGACAGAAGAACAAATCCCGCAAAAACTAACTACATTGGACTGATTCCGGTGCCCATGCACCGGACAACATCTGGTAGATGTCAAAACCTACACTGAAGCCAATCGAACCCCATCTGGAGAAACCCGAACACAATCCGACGATTTCCGGACACCGTCCGAAGTCCGAACAATGCACCATGGGCGCACAAACATCACTAGTCCACCTTAAAAACCAGCGCCTTCACTTTCTGTCTTCTTCTCTGGAATGCTCTCCTCTCACGGGCCACTGCAAGTGGATGCTAAAGCCACCCTAGGACAGTAGGACGTGAGCTTCGCCTAGCAATTAAGCAGTACAGTTTTAATAGACTTATCTTGCTAGATGGTTCGGGACCTATCCATCCAAGTTTGATTTCTCAGTGGATTGTTGGCGCAAGCGGCAACGCTTTACACCTCACATTCCAGCAGGTAGCAGCTAGCTCAAGTGCTGAACAGACGTGCTCATCATCTCTCCCGTGCATGCATGAGAATTTTCTCTGTTCGTATCGATCTGATCTGCTCTAACACTTTACAGTAGTGATCTCGTCCCAACAAGGTATTCTAGTACTATATATTATGTGTATATCTGGGCACTAGGAGGGACTACACATAATTATTTCGATCAAGAAAAGTAGTTGCTGAATGATCACCCCTCACAGCTGGCTAATGCTTGAGGCTAAAGCGAAGAAACTCACAATTGAATGCATCGAGGGTTATCATTGGTGAAATATGGTGATCCCAACCTACGATCACATGAATATATCTGTTATCACTAGCGATCGATATCAGCGCACCCATGGTGAGCACGGTTGGGCGTATGGGAAGGGCATGCTATCCCTATGCCATAGCAATCGACAAATAAATTAAATCAAGCATGTACAAGCCGATGCATCATTGTTGACAACGCAACCGAGTAGCATCAGTTTGGAACAATATAAAACAGGATATCCAAACCGGCCAGGATAACTTTGGTTTGTGTCTTCTGGTCAGTTGCAACTGCATCTGCGTGTGTCCAACTGCCCTGAGGTTCCTCGGCCTCGTAAACATGATAAACTTGTTGTGGGTGGAGGGTTGATTCTGGCACACCAACTCTTAGCATGAATTATAATTGTCATTTTGATTTCATTTTTAAAAAGTATTAGTAACGACTAATTAACAAGCCTAACCAAGAAAATGCAAGTCCGCTTTTACATTTTACCGGCTAAAACAAGTTTTGCACGCTCTGTCCAATCAATTTAAGGTGGCCTAGCACTACAAGAAAACACATTGTTGTCCGCGGTTAAAACCATCCACGCTAAAGTTCAGACCGTCTACCCTAGGCCAGCCGTTGATCTTTTGGTCGTCTAGCATGCTTCGTCGACCTTAACATTTTTTTAACAACAGTATTGTCAACCCTATTAGGGTAGACGACGACAAGGTTGGCCATCGACCAAAGTAGCCTACGATCGTCAATCAGCGACTATCGCTATGGTGGGCAACCATGTAAGCCATTGACAGTAGCTATATTGTATTAAAAATAAAAACTTAGAAATTTGAGCTATGTACAGTTGGGAAGGAAATTCTATGCGGACGGGCCGCATAACTCCTCCGGTGCGGATCGACTTGGATGGTCGACACCTGTCAACCACTCCAATCTCAAAGCCTCCCTTCTCCTGCCCCAAATTGCGCCTCGCCGCCACCGGCTACCCCCACCACGGAGCTCGCCGCCGCTGGCCTCCCCTGCCACGGACCTCACCGCCGACGGCCGCCCCCGCCATGGACCTCGCCGCCGACAGCCACCACCGCCATGGAAGGGTTGGACGCTCGGATGGGGTAGACACCGGTGCCGGGGACGACAAGGCGGAGGCCGGAGCCGGCGGCTCAGGCGGCGACGAGGGAGGCATTGACGGGGGAGGAGGAGGCGTAGGCGGTGGCGAGGCGGATGTCGAACCCGACGGCGACGAGGTGGGTCGGGGGGAGGAGGAGGCGGAGGCGACGAGGTGGGTCGAGGGAGGAGGAGGCGTAGGCGGCGGCGAGGCGGATGTCGAAGCCGACGGCGACGAGGTGGGTCGGGGGGAGGAGGAGGAGGAGGAGGCGGAGGCGACGAGGTGGGTCGGGGAAGGAGGCGGCAGAGGCGACGAGGCCGGTCGGGGGAGGAGGAGGCGGAGGCGAGGGGAACAGAGGAAGCAAACACGAGCAAGGGGAATGGAGGAAGGAAGCAACGGCCGTGATTCTCATGGGGCACGTGTCACGAGATGGAGAAGGGCCGCACGAGGCTTCCAATGAGGACGGGCCTCATAGAATTTTTTTCCGTACAGTTGCCATTTGAGAGAAATCAAATAAAGTCAATACATGTCAACGTGTTGCAATTTCATCGTAAATCATGAACTTTCAATGTAAACTAGGCAAACAGATTCCATCATCGGTAACACAAGAATGTACACATCTTCTATTTGAAAAGAAGAGAATGTGCAAGTATATACACATCATCGTCAAAACTAAGAATGTACACATCATTGTCAACACTAAGAATGTACACATCATCATCAACACGGTGAGGGTAGCAACAAGATGTGTATTATTTTATAAATCTTTTCTTTGTCGAGTACTCGTATTTAGATACTTAATACTTACATGCCACCATGACTATGAGTTGCAAAGTATCATGGATGAGCAAGAAGTGAAACTATATGTGATGTTGTTATATGTCTATTTATTTATTATATATTGTCGCGCATTATCCGAGAGAGAGTATATGTCCGATCCGCATTCGTACCTGGTACTATCATATCTAACTCCGTATCAGATAAAAGATATGAATACAAATATATCCAAATCCATAAAAGATATAAATACAAATATAGTTTGAGTGATTTTTTATCTGTATCCAATCTATTTCATCCCTAACTGAAGCTCATGTTAGCCATTCCCGTGGCATTTTTATCACAACCCATGCTTTTTTAGATCCATCCATATATACAAAAAAACCAAAAGCGATCATACCAAGTAAATTGCAATCAGAGGGAGCAGTAGAAAATCTATCACTTTTTTAGAAATAGGAATATCTTCATACAAGATTGATGATTCCAAACAGGCATTCTTTTTACCTTTGGCCTGTGCATAAAGTCACAAACCAATAAAATGCAATCATGCTTCTGAATGCTAGTGCTTCCTATCGAAGACAGTTCGGCCGTCCGGCCCAGATGTGCAGTTGAACTCATCTAAAGCCGTACACCATCCATTTAGGTTTGGCTCGGTCAAGAAGGCCATCGAGATTACAGCCCATTGGATTTAAGCACCACAGGAAGGTTCGCAGCTGCTAGTGTTTGAGCCCAGATTATGAAAAAAATAAGTCGAAGCCCAACCGGCCTGAAGACTGTGCAGGATGGGTCACTTAAAACTAGAGCTATTTTACAACAATGACAAATGTACTATGCTGATAGTATAATTTAGTTATAACCATCGCACAAAACATGCGAAATAAATAGTACCATGATAATATTTAAAAATTAAAGTGCACGTGGTTCATTTAGGCCAATTCACATTCAACTTTGTGTACAACCATAGGATCTTGTAACTTTTCGTATGGTCACTAAATGTTTAGTGGCGTGATCTCGAGCAAAATTAAAAATATATATGTTAGCACCATGCAGTTTGCAGGGAGCAATTTAGTAGTCAAATCCTACTCTGACGAACTGGTGCTTAGTGTTTGGTACGAGAGTGCAGTAGTGGGGACGGCCCCGCCCGTGCAGGCTCGTTCACCCGTTTCAACTATCCCTCTGCCACTGCCACTGCCACTGCCACACACATTGCCAACCCATCCACTAACGATTTAAGATAGCATCCGTAGCAGGCACTCTATAATACTGTAGCTCTGGATAAAGTGTCTGATGTCAGAAAGGAATCTTTTAGAGTGCAGTGTAAAGTCTGAAGAAAATTTAGAGGGAAGGATAGAGGGACACTCTAATAGTGAAATAGAGGGTGGGGATAGAGTAGCAGATGTGGATGCAATAGGTCACCAAGAATGGGAGTGAAGGCTGACGTGCACACTGAACACTAAAACAGCTAGCGCCCTCCCACCTGCAGGCTGCATGTAGCCGCAGGGAGGTACCAGCCATTTGCAGCCGTGCTTGTTTCGTCCAGTGGGCTGGTCGCTGGTGTTGGTGTGCCTGCCTCCTTCCCCGCATTTAACAAGGATGGGCTCCGGACGCCATTGCCCATTTGGCACGGACGGGCAGTGCACACTACAGTAACAGTGTGTGTGTGTGCGCGCGCGCGCGTGCCAGTGCCAGTGCCAGTGCGCACATGCCAAACAGCCAAAGGCCAAAGCAAAGCAAAGCCACGGCTCTGCAGGCTGCAGGCACCCGATGAACCCCTGGCACGCGCTGTTCTGGCTTGGCCTCGGGCTTTCATGAAAACCGGTGGGGGTTTTTTTGTAGCCTTTTTTTTTATTAGATATTCTTAAATTTTAAACTATTCGATTGTAGTTCTTTGTCAACCTTTAGATTTACAAATTCTCTCTTCGAGTCTTACAATTAGACATTCTCTTTTTATGCCTTATATATCTTTTTAGGATAGAAACAACGTTGTAGACGAATAAATGGGGGCTTACAAATAGAGATCTAAAACGAGCCAAATAAGGTTTCGCCTTAACCCAATCTTACCTAGTCCTCGTTCGGAATCACACAACAACGCCTTTGACCCGGACCGAACTCCCATGACGGTGACGTGTATACCAGGGATAGAGAAGCTAAACGAGTCATCTTCCGCTACCGCCGGAGTCGCCGCATCGGAGGCCCGCACCCGTTGGGGCAGGCGTCACCGAGTCATCATGTAGAGGAGCGGCATGGAGATAGGGAGCCACCACCGCCCAGGTATATGGCACGGAGATGGGGAACCGCCATGGCCAGTGAAGAGCCGAATATGTGGTGTCGCCGTAGGGAAAAGATAGGGAGGCAATGCCACCGTTGGTCGGGACAGGATGGAGAAGGTAGGGTGGGGAGGTGGCACTGCTGTGACTTTGAGGAGGTTGAGACTAGAGAGATGGAGAGAGGGATTCGGATCGAGAGGTGGGGACTAGTGGAGGTGCAGGCAGTAGGAAGCATCTAGAGATGGGGTGTGGAGTATGGAGTAGCATAGGCCATCAGATTAAAATCACGTGGCTAGGTTGGGTCCGGGTAGGGGTCTACCCAAACCTGACCCGGCTGCAACCGAGGGCCTGATTTGATCTTGACCCGACTACCGAACCAGGTTGGTCCTAGTTGGTCAAGTTCGAATCTAGACCTCTACTTAGAGACTAAGGGCATGCCTAATGATACCCTTTTTCATCCCTATTTTTTCTCAAATCACTGTAGCGGTAGGTAGGTAATAAAATATAAAAGAGAAAAATGTAGTGGTAGATAGGGTAAGAATTAAAAAGTGGATGAATAGTGATGAGATAGAGGAAGCTTAGGAATGCCATTATACATGCCCTAAGGTTGACACATATTATGTTAGGCAAGCTTGACTAAGTTAGGTACAAGTTTGGTTCATAGTCACACTTGTGACAAGATTCTCCTTTTTTCCAATGGACCCCATGTTTAAGTGGCTCACGAAAGTGTGGAGAGATTCTTTAGGGCCTGTTTGGTTGGTACCTAACTGTGCCACACCCACCTAAGCTTAGCCAATTGTGGCAAGCCACACTTTTGTGGCGGCCAAATTGGGCTGGCAACGAAGCGAACAGGCCCGTAACTAAGGTGTCGCCATGATTTTCATCAACTATGGTTAGACAGGTGTTGCAAAAAAAAGTTAGAAAAATTTAGCAAACTTAGGGCATCTCCAATGGTTATAGATGGTTGCTAGCTATAGTGCCATCCACCTCAACTATAGATAGCATGATCATTACTCCAACCATCTATCTTTAGCACAAAACCAAATATAACATAGGTCCCACATCTCATTGAGACAAGTGCATCTTGTAGACTATCTTTTAATCAATAGTTAGTTTATAAAGTTCTCACCCTCACCCTACTCCACCTGGGCAAATGATTTATGTGTCCTTATAGTAAGCTAATTGTTTAATAGACACACCCACTTGTGGACTATTTCTATCACTATTCATCCATATTTTTAATCATTACTTCACTTCTCCCTATATTTTTTCGTATATTTTAATCCATGACCTATTGCTTTAGTATTTGGTACCTCCTCCATTGGAAAATATAAGACGTACTTAGGACTTTGCACAAGAAATAAGATGGTGATGAACTTGATAACAGAATGAGTAGAAATAGTCTATATGCCCTCGTATAATTGCTTTGAAAATGTGAGAGAATATTTTGTTCAGATGCTAATGAATAAACGTAGATGTTTCGGAAAAAAAGATATAATAGGAAACCTTATTAAAACTATGGGATGTGCTATTGTGCAGGCGTCTGCATTTTAACACTTTTTACAGACACAACATACAACAACAGCTTTTCACATGGTCCCCCAAGCAACAGTCTCCCTCTCTTGCCCGTAGAATTTTTTTCCAACATCTTCAAACATTTCTTACAGTGAATGAAAATGTGGAAAAACAGTACAAATTTACTGGAACTTTTAGCGTCTGCACGATTTCGCAATTTGCACAGAGGACAACGATCGCCGGCGACGCCACACTCACAGGGGTGAAAACAGGTCGGATTGGATTGGATAATGGCTAAATCATATCCTTATCCTAGAGCTTTTCTCAAAACTGGATACGGATATGAATAGCACGGTTACGGATATGAATACGGAAAATGCCGGTCATGAATACGGAGCGGATTTGGGTCGAATCGAATATGATCACGGATATTTGTCAGGACATATAACCCCTCAAACTATACGTCTGAGTTCAATTAAAGCAATCAACAGACATGCCATCTCATATCAGTATATCAGTTATCACCAATTTACCATGACATCATGTGATTCATGCAATCATGCATTCATGAATAAGCATACAAGTAATACAACACATAAGCTCATGAACACAATAATTAGCATTATCAAATACCAATGAACACTGGCATAGTTCATGTATCGCAAAGAAGTTATATTTTAAATTTCCAAAGTCTATCTTTATTTTTGAGAATTTTTAAAATCCCATTCCTATTTTGTTCTTTCTAAGGAAAAGCTTCTTCTATTTTTCTAGGGAAATTTATCCTATCATATATAAAGTATTATTCCATATTTAGATTCTACTCATTTTTTTGAATTTTTAGAAATTTATTTCACATTTTTCTGAGCCATATACTATTTTCTATAATTTTTTACCACTTTCTGATAATATTAATACGAAAACAAAAAGGGAAATTCCACTTTGGGCTTGGGGCCTTGGGCTGGTGGCCTGGTGCTAGTGGGATGGGCTCGGATATCCGACTAACTTGATTCTCGGATATCCAAGTCCGACTAAAAATATTCGAGTTCCGATCCGTATGCAAAAATATCCGAAAAATAACCGATCCGAAGAGATCCGAATCCGGATCCGATCAATCCGGTCCGGACATTATCCGACCTGTTTTCACCCCTACACACACAGCAAAACGTGCAAAAAACCCCCACGCTAAAAGTTTCACCTTCTTACATCATTTCTTCCGGTGAATGAAAATTTGAAAAACAGTACAAACTTACTAAAACTTTTAGCGCCTACACGAAATCGCAAATTTATTGCGCCTGCGAAATAGCAATAACGTAAAACTATTAAAACCGCTGACCACTTTTATAATCATTTTTTAACAGAGCTATTCAAATTATACGTTTTATAATTTCCAGCGGAGAGGATTGGGTTTTCGAACCGGTTAACCGGCTCGGTGGTCTGCGGTTTCTTAAGCCCATCGGCTTTTCATGTGCTTTATCTTTTTGACCCGGCCGGGGTGGGCCCCGGCATGTCATGTCACGTCGGGCCGGTAGCCCTTTCTCCCCTCCCTCACGCCGCGGACGCGGAGGCGACGCGGAGGCATGACGGATTTGTGGCGCGAAATCACTCTCGCGCCATTTTTTTCTTCTCCCCCCTGTAGGCTGTAGCCGCCGTCTTGATTATAAGCCTGACGATGGTCAAGAAGCTTCCTAGTTGTATATGGACTGACTTTTCAGGATGGAGATCAAGAAATTTGAGCTGATAGTTTCAGTATATACAGAGTCTTGTCAGAATAGGGATTAATGAATTTGAGCTAATAGTTTTTAGGATCCGGAGCAGTAAAAGATGAACACGCTTGAGTGGAGTGAGATGGTGCGAATATCTGTGGGCGATTCTGGAAGGTGGGAACGCGATCCCGCCGGAAAACGATGAAGGCGGACGCATCGGCAGCTCAGCATGGCGACGTAGTAGTAACGGCGCTCACGTTGTCTGCATTGGCAAGTCTGAACTGACAGACCAGCACAAGATGAGTGTCGCTCTCATTCACCGCCGCGACGAGAAAAATCCTCTCTCAATCTCTTCTTTGCTTGCAAATCCGGGGCTCGGTTTGCAGTCTGAGAGAGCCTGAACTTTCGTGTCCACTAAAGATTTAATTCATGCAAACCACGCCAAGGTTTACCCGCAGATGGTTAGAGAAGAACAGGGAATAATATCACCACTGATATTAATAAGGAATAATTCACATTACAAGTTCTTGGCATGCTTTAGTAGTGATATTACATAGACAACATACTGATGCTACTGATACAACCTGTAGAGCAGTAGAAGTAGCAGCACCTAGCTTTTAGCAGAACAGAGGGCACAGACTTCGGCAGAACGGAGTCACTGACCAGTGACCGACCACCGGTCACCGGAGACGCACGCCGGACACAAAAACGCCGGCTTCCATCGGCGCTCCGGGAGGAAGGACCAAACGCTAGCAACATCTACAACTGACAAGAACAGAGGAAGAACAAATCCGAGATCTACACAACGAACAGGATCAGGGAGAGCTACTAATCGGCTAATGCCCGTGCAGAATGTCTAAAATCCCATCTGCACTGCGGCCATTAAGCTATCGACATCACTCGACGATGGCGGTGGAGATAACAGTGGTAGCCAAGAACTGTGGTGTTAATTGGTAGCGAGGAGGGACTCCCAGTCGATCTCGTACGATGGGTACTTGGTGAGCGCAAAGCCGGCGGCCTCGTCCCACGGCGCCTCGCTGAAGTCCAGCTGCTGAATCTCCGGCACCGCCGCCGCCGTCTCGGCGGACGGCGACGGGGAAGAAGAGTCGGCGGACTCCAGGGAGGACGACGCGTCGTCGGAGGACGGCGAGGAGCAGTTGCTGGTGGGCGCGGAGGAGGAGGTGGCGGCGGCGGCGGCGGAGGCGGAGGCGGAGGCGGAGGCGGAGGCGGACTTCTTGGCGTTCTTGGAGGCGGCGATGTTCTGGCAAAGGGTCTGGAGCTTTGCGTCGACGGAGGCGTGGAGCGGGCCGCGGGAGGCGGCGTTGTCGGGGAAGTTGAGGCGCGCGGCGTCGCCGCGGAGGCGGTAGGCGGCCTGGTCGTAGGCGAGCGCCGCCTCCTCGGCGGTGTCGAAGGTGCCGAGCCAGAGGCGGGTGCGGTTGCGCGGGAGGCGGATCTCCGCCACCCACTTGCCCCAGTGCCGCTGCCGCACGCCGCGGTACAGCTTCTGCGGCCGCGGCGGGGTCGGCGCAGCCGCCGACGACTTCAGGGGCTGGGCCCGCGGGCCCAGGCCCGACTGCCCGGCCTGGCGCTGCAGGTGCAGGCGGGCCTGGATGTAGTGCATCTGCGCCGGGCTGAGCTGGGCCTGGCCCTGCGGTACGAACTGGTACCCACGGTACGCGGCGGCGCCGGCGCCGTGGGGGAAGGAGAAAGGCGAGGTGGGACTAAACCGTGAGGCTTCAGGAGAAGCAGAGGCATCTCGGATAAAAGGCTCGAGTGCTCTCATCAGCTCCTCCCCTGACAGATCTATAGCGGCAGCCATCTACTCTACTCACAAAGATCTCAAATCTAACTCTCTTTTTTTTGTTTTTTTTTTCCTCCTAAATCAGAAACAAGAACAAATCCGCCTTGTTCCCAGACCAAAATCAAGAACAGGCGGAAGAAACCGAGACAAGAACAGCAGCCACAGGAAAAACAGATGGCTCTGGTTGCAGATCTACACGGGAGCAGCAAGGAGGCGTATAAAAAGAGCCTCTCGCGGCCACCAACCCGACACTAAACAACTAACCACAACAACAAGAAGAAACACGAACAGATCTGAAGCCAAGGATCGAAAACGCCCCGGCTCTCTGTTCCTGGACCCCGAAACGAGCTGGAATAGACTAGAGTACTAGACGAACGGAGAGGAAGGAAGCTAGGGAGGAAGAGAAGCTAAGGGTCGAGAGAACTTTACCTGGGAGGCGCGAGGACTAGCTCAGATCTAAAGCTTACCTCGCTCGAGCTCACTGGCTGTGGCGGTGGGCGCGTGGGATTGGAGCTTTCTCGGTGGCGGCGGCGGCGGTCGGCGGCGGAATGAGGGGCGGGGAGGAGGAAAGGAGGAGGGAGGAGCTCTCTTATAGCCGGCCTCGCAGTTCAGGTCCATGGTTGCATTTATTACTCGATTACTTGTCATAATTGTAATTACCATTTTTTATCTCTGTCTTATCGCCTTGGTTAGAGAGTGGTTAAGTGGTTTACTTCGCCCTTACTCCTCCGCTAATGACTCATGATAACAGCGTATCTGTCTCACTGGCGTGTGGGCCACGAGGTAATCACACTGGCGTGTTGGGCCCGTGGGGTGGGCTCATGATGCGGCAGTGCTGCACGGGTCTTCATGCGGATCGGATGTGGTGGTTGTACCCGGAAGGAGGGTGTGCGGCCAATGGGAAGGCGCCGCGTGTCCAACGAGCTGACATGCGAGGAGGATCGGCCGGGTCGTGTCGGTGGGGTGTTACGTGGCGGGATGGTACTGGGCTCCGTGGTGTTGGGTGATCCATAGTGATCAGCGTTGGGGCTGCCGCGAATATTCGATGGGCATCAGCCGCCGCCGCAGCCGCAAGTTGAAAAAAAAAAAAATAAATAAAGTTGCAACTTGCAGCCGTTTCCCTCCTCATCGGGTTACTAATTGTCATGCCACATAGATCGATAGATATGACATGTAGAATTGATTTATGATTTATGTCATAAATTGACATGTAAAATTGATCATGTGACATTGCATAGTAGACATGGCCACACATGTATGACATGTAAAATTAATTCATGCCATGACCACGATAATAAATATGATAAGGTTCTTTTTTTTTTTGAACTGATCTGAACGACTGAACGGCTGAAATAACTGAACTTCGAGAGCTTCTCGAGGTAGGCTCGAGATTCAGATACATTTCGCTTGACTTGTTTTTTAAAGCGTTAGGACCTACCTTCAAAACATCGAAAAAACAAACTCAAAAAGCTCAAATCATATGTGTTTTCAAAGCGTAGATGAGGCGTTAAGCTTTTAAGCCGTTAAGCTGAAAAGATCTGGGCCTAAGTCACCGTTAGTTGTTGCCCAGCTCTAAAATGAAGATGATCTATGACCATTGTAGCAGAGAAATTTGAACCATATAGTTTTACGGCTGGAGAGGTAAATGAAAATTTAGATCTATTTTTAAAAATCTGTTTCTTGCACAAGCTAGCCAAATAATGAAATACAGTGTAATCATTTTTATGAGATTTTAAGTGGTTCCTTTTAGGGCTTCTAAAATAAATTTTTTATTTTTTTTACTCTTTAAAGCCTCAATCGATAGGTCATGATTTCTTTTAGACTCCAATTTTCAACTAATTTGAGTTGAAAAGAACAAAATCATAGAAAGGGAAACGTGATTACGGAGGGGGTATGCCTAATAATATAGGTAATAGTGACATGGTATTCGTTCCTATAGATAGTTCCAGAACCGCAACTTGGGTAGCACCTTGCTCAATCAGTGAGCTCCGCCGATCCTCCAATCTCCATGGCATACGCACGCACACGCAGGGCATGCGCTCGCGCATGGATCGAGCTAGCCTCCTCCTTCCTTTTGGGCCTCCATTTGCGTGGCACATACGCTCACGTACTTTAGTAGTCACGTACATGATGCCCGGCCTCGCAAGGGCAGCGTCACGTACACATGGATGGATGGATTGTTCATGGTGGCCAGTTGGCCCCTTCGGTTTGGCGTCGCTCTCGCCGCTCGCGTCCGTACGTTTACGTGACGCCATAACCGCCTCGTTAGTTTTTTTTAGACAACCGCCTGTTAGTTAGGCCTGCATATTTCAGCGTACAGTAGTGTAACGTAGTGTTTCAATAAAATTTTAAAATATTTAAAGAGAGATCTAAATATTGTAAAAAAATAATTTAAAAGCAAGCGCCAGGCGTCGGACATCCAGACCGCCGTCCGTCCGATCGCCGGCGCCGCGCGCATCCGACCGCTGCCGTGCGCCATCCCCACCGTGCAGACTAAGCCGCACGAGGATGTTGGCTAGATGCAGTTGATCAATTTTTCAATTAAATTTCTGATTTTTGTATAAAATACAAACAGTGTTCAAAATGTGTGGAATAAATTTCATAATTCTTCTAAAATCGAGAGCTACCCATTTTAAATACTTTTAAATTTTTTGATTTTTTCACTTTTCATTTTTTGATGTGAACCTAGGAGAAGGCACTTATGATACTAGCGAAACTTGGTCGTGTGCTGATGAAACTTGATTGTGTGCTGATGAAATCTGATGAAACTTGGATGAAACCTGATGAAACTTGATGAAACTTGAATCGACCTGATGGAACTTGAAGAAATTTGGATAAAACCTGTTGAAACTTGATGAAACTTGGATTAAACCTGATGAAACTTGATAGTTCGGCAAAATTTAACGAGTATGAAACCCAAGTTTTAGTAGGCGAAACCCAAATTTCACCAGGTAAGTTTGAAGATTTATATGACAACAAACATCTTGTTTTGTTCGTAAAAATATGAGGAACACGTTGGTGCTAATGGTTTGTGGATTAGAGCACCCAGTCAAAATTTATGGCCATCGAAAAGAAAAAATGCTTGTGGGACCCACTGCATGGCTGATTTCTTTAACTGCCCACAGAGTGCAGCGCTAGCGTGTACAGAGTACAGCGCGAGCGTGTGCGGGCGTCCGGCGCGAGCGCGTGCTTCCGGACGTCCGCACAGTAGTGTTTCCGTAATTTAAAAATAGTTTTAGTATCTTTAAGAGAACTACTGAAAACCTGAAAAAATCATTACAAATATTATACAAATAGGCTATATACAAAAGATAAATTTTACTAAAACACTATGCTACGCTAGGCTAAGCTGAAATGTATAAGGCCTAATGCCGTCGATCCCTGTTGCTAGCTAGGCTGTGACGCTGTGTGTGATCCCATGTCATGCACCACGCACGCGCTGGCGCCGTGTCGCCGCGCCCCTGTGCCCTTCGCGCTGTCACACATCGGCGTCGCCGGTGATTGCTTTGCATCGGTTTTGCCCTGGCTGTGAGGCGTGAGCTGAGGCTGTGCTGCGGTGGATGATAAATTGCCCCGCGAAAAAGCAGATTAAGCGACGAGATCGTCCAAAGGAAAAGACACGAAATAAGATGCACGGAGATAATTAAAGTGTGTATCAAGCGGAAAAAATGTTTGAAGGTACGGTGTAAAGTGTGAAATAATTTTAAAGGACTGAATATATATAGTGTGCGGTAAATAGTATCATAAAATGTGCATTTAAAACTAGAGTTACAGATGCTCTGATAAGTAAACGGCAAAACTCTGGTTCAGTACTCTAATTTACCGCATCGAATTAAACCGCCGAACCGATCGGCCTCGATTGTCAAGACAGGTAGGATATAATCCGTTAGGGTTGTGCACGGTAGGGGAAAATTTCATAAGCATTTAATTGAACATATTGTGTTCGTAATAAAATAGTAAGCTTTTTTTTACTTAAACCTACTCACTGCTGGTTATTTCAAACTTCCGCTATATCAACATACCAGCAAGATTAAGCTTACTAGATGATTAATGCCCCAACGTTAAAATCAAAATACTCCATGTATGTCTTGTATACCAACTCAAGCATGCAACATAAACTTGATGCATAAACCAATAGCAAGTAAAATAGTGACTCAATCAACTCATATGGCAAAGAGAATGCCAAATCAAGAACAGACATACACCAAGATTTGCACGGAAACCTCACCACAGGAAATGAGAATATTGTGGTCGACCAAAAATCTTTTGTCGGCGGTCAAAACACCGCCGATATTGTTTTTAGCTCTATGTCGACTACCACAGGAGAGTCTGCCGACATTAAATAACAATGTGGTCGGCCAAAAAAAGGCCGACCACACTAGTCATGCCAACTCACCCGCCTTCAAGCAAATGTGGTCTGCAACGTGGCATCCTCAAATGGTCCACGGAACCCACATGGCAGAGCGCCGTCACCGTGCCCGTGCCGTCTGAGTATGGTTTTGTGGTCGGCTCGAACAAGGGCCGTCCACAAAGATCTTCCCTGGGCGCTCGGCTCAGGAGGCGGCTATGTCGTTGGTATTACGTTCGACCGACCACAAAAATGACTAATGTCGTCGACTCATTGTCGATGAACTATTGTCGTCGGCTGTCCGACGACATAACGTTTTGTCGTCGGTATTTGCTGTTATGTCGTCGGCATAGGCTGACCACAAAAGTTTCGTTTTCCTATAGTGCCTCTTGCAGGGAAAAACCACTAGCATCGGCGAGACGAGCAATCCACTATGAAGATGAAGCAATACAAGAGGTGGGAGCCAACAAGAGGGGAGAGGCTCCAAATCTCCCAAAAACTTCACTCTCAAATAGATCAATGTAGTGGAATCAAGCTCTACCAATACCCTAAACCTGGCTATTTCTTCTCAAATCAACAAGTCTATGCCGTACTCCCTAAAGGTGGCCTCACCTATTTGCCACTTGGAGGTGAAATACTTTAAAATGTCATCCTATTATTGCCACCTTACTTCTTGTGCCATTTCAGTATTTCTTTCATTTACAAGTGAGAAATGACTCTTCTACCCTTCTTCTTTCTTCTACCCTTCTTCTTCCTCCTCCTCTAGTACATGCATGGTTGGTAACCGCCATGCGCCTTGACTGCAGCCGCGAAAGCGTTGCTCCTACCCCTGCTTCCCCTGCCAGCAATGTAAGAAGCTGTGGAAGAAGTTTAACAGCCCGAGTCTACGACCTATTGAGTTGGAGGCCATGCACCCACTGCGTGTCGGCGCTCAACGCCGTCTTCAACCCTGACTAGGAGTGGAAACGACCCGAGTTTGAGCGAGCCAAGGGGTCGGCTCGTTGCTAGCTCGGGAGCGCTCACGAGCCAAATCATATATAATAAAATAAGCGAAAGAATTTCAAAAGAGAGATCGCAGATACCATTAACTCGTGGAAGAGATTATGATTATAACTATTTTATACAAGTATACCACCATACATATTGTGAAATTGCTTAAAAAAGCTAAGATATCACATTTTATACATGTAATATAGGAGATATTTGTATATTGGGTTATATATGAGCTGAGCCCGAGCGAGCCAGGGTCTGGCTCGACTCGGCTCGGTTCAGTTAAGTCAACGAGCTGAAAACTGGGTTCGGCTCGTGCTCGTTTGTGAACGGGCTAAGCCATAATTGAGCCAAGCCCGAGTAACTTGCAAGCTTCGAGCTCAAGTTCCAGCTCTAGCTGTGACACCACCTTCCACGACCACAAGTACATGTCCCGCATCACCACCCGCCACCCAGTACTCTTCCACCTCATTTGCTGCCTCAGAGAGGAGGCCGGGTAGGAGAGGGAGATAAGCGAATGGGGCCAAATATGTCTTTTTGCGTGTTCATCATATGGAAAATGAGATAAAAACAATTTGAGGAGGTCAAAATAGCAAAACAAATATGTGGTCTGCACTAAGAGTGCCATTTTAAAGTTTGCCAAGAAAGTGATGGCAAAATAGGAGGACACCTATATGAAGTGGCATATATGCAATTTTCTTATTCCCGAGCTGCAAGAGGGCTTAAAATGACAAGTTTGCAAAATAACCCCTAATATTCTATGTTGTCACAAACAACCCCATTTTCAGCCATTTTACACATATACATAAGAGAAATGTTTTTCATGATGTAATGACCTAATTAAATAGGTCCCAAATGGTACAAATAGTAGCTGCATATCACCACAGGGTTTTCCTCATGTAAAGCCATGCATCGTTGCCTACTTGCCACTGATCTTTCTCTATCATTTTGTTTATAGATTTGCTAGATCTGCAACGAACGGCTGGTGGTCATGCAAGGTTGCTGAAGCTAGCTGATACAGCTTAGTTATGACTTATGAGTGGTACTTAGCTGGAAGTAATATCAAATTCAGCTCTGACTCTGGCAAGTAAAGCAAATGTATATATGTTCCACAGAACTGTCAGAACATATCTGGAGGATGCCAACGGTTTCATAGTCATTACCAAATGCCCTACTTCCCACAAGAGAATATATAGGCCAGGTTTTTTGTAGACATAATGTGCGTGTAGGGCACACGATCTTGCTTGTAATCAAAGTTGATCTTCGTCAGGAAGCTCCCGTGCATTTGTGTTCAATTACTAGTAAGACAAGTAGACAACCCACCTTGCATCTGCATCTTCATTGATGGAACTAACAACTGGTAGGTACCAACTGTCTTCGCATTTTGCAAGACTGAGATCAGTGATATACTAGGACCGAGACGACTCAAAGAACATAGAGATCAAGCTGCGACGGCATGTGCAGCTAGCTAGCTCGATCAAATGGTTCCCACGATGCTAGGAAGTAGTTGGCCCAGACTATAGATCCACAGCAAGGGCAAGCAACTTGACCACAAAAAGGAGCTTGATCAGATGCGAGTGCCGAGGCCGTAGCTTAGCTGGAGATAATATACTATTAGACCCGAAAGCAGATCCTCTTATTGAAGTAACTCAAACCCGGCCCCTAGCTAGCTGGGCACGTCATTCATTCTCCAGTACAGAAATTATCTGCGGAAACTAAACGTCGACCAATTAAAACTAGGGCTTTGAAATGCAGACCTAAAAATGTTTCAGTGACTTTTGAGGTTCTTAACAACCGGTGTCAAAAAAATCAAAATATTTGGATGTATAAATCAAACAAATTAAGCAAATAATTTGTCGAGAACATGATAAGCTTACGAACTTACTCGTGATAGTTTCAACTCTCAAGTCAGAAATTTTGGCGCAAGCCGCAAGGCCTCGATACAAGCTCGATTGGCTAATTTATCTAAATCTAAACTACTCTATAATTGAGCAGTTGGCCTAGATCCAACTACAAATCACATCCGTCTATTTCCTCAATCCATTATCGACCACGGACTCTTGCCCATAACTCGATATGTATAGACCACGGACTCTTGCCCAAATATACGTATACGTAGAGACCACAGACTCTTGACTCGATATGTACTCGATACGTATAAACCACAGACTCTTACTTATAACTCGATACGTATAGACCACGGACTCTTGCTCATACATACATATACGTAGAGACCACAGACTCTTGACTCGATACGTATAGACCACGGACTCTTGACTCGATACGTATAGATCACATACTCTTACGCATAACTCGATACATATAGACCACGAACTCTTGCCCTTTATACATATACGTAGAGACCACAAACTCTTGACTCGATACGTATAGACCACGGACTCTTGGCCCAATACGTATATATAGACCACAGACACTTGCCCACAACTCGATACGTATAGACCACGTACTCTTGCCCTTGCCCATATATACACACTACAGAAATCGCGCAAAATCTCGACGGCCAAAATTATTCTCGACGGCCAAAGTAAAGCCGTCGACACAGTGAATGTAATCTCGACGGCCGCATTCTTGCCGTCGTTATTTTACTTTATTCTCGATGGCCAAACAAAAGCCGTCGAGATAAGGTCTTCCAGGCCCGCGCCTTGGTTTTTTTTGTTTTTTCACGAAGGCGGGAAGATTCTATCTCGACGGCTCGGATTCAGCCGTCGAGAATAGTGTATGGGCCGGCCCATTAGAATGCTTCAATCTCGACGGCCAGATGTTGGCCGTCGATAATGGTTCATGCTCTACTGGTGGGCTGGCCCATTGAATTTTTTCATTTTTTTAAATATTTTTCATAATTTACAAAGTTGTTTATTTAGCAATTTAATTAAAATTTAACGTAACTAAAAAAAATATGAAACATTCCCAAATTTTGGGAAAAATATATAATGGTACAAGATGTTATTATGTTGCATCCTAATTTTTTAAATAATTTTTATTTATAATTAATGTTAGGTATAATAAATGTATATATATTTAAAACAAAAAATTGTATTTAAATTTTTTTAAAATGGAATATTTTGTTACATTCCAATGCAATGATCTATGTACAATGGCGTTCCGACTAAATGGTGCATTATTTGAAAATTATAATATCCCTGTCACCCGTATTTCATAAAACTATATAGAACGCTAACTAATACTTTGGCCGATATAACCCCTTACATATGTAACTCCGTTTGCGTACATAATTTGAGCATACGAATTTTTACGATGGTAAATTTTCATGTCGTAAACAATATTTGTCAGTACGAAGCACCAAAGAATTTTTTTAAAAAAAATTAAAAATTAAATAAGCTATGTTGACCACCGAAGGGGGGTGCTGCACTAGCCGTCGAGATTGACGGTAGTCTCGATGGCACTCGCAATAGCCGTCGAGAAAGGTTACATTTGACGACGGTAGTCAACGCAAACCGTCGAAATTAGTCTGTCTCGACGGCTATGGAATATGAGCCGTCGAGATTTGTTCAGCCTACTACCCGACGGATAGGGATCTTTCTCGACGGCTACGAGCCGTCGAGACAAACATGACCACCAGACCACGTCATCTTCGTGGGTTTTCTCGACGGCCTCAGGTCGTCGAGAACAATCGAGCCTAGGCCTACCGCCCCTCGTCAGTCTCTCTCGATTGTTCGCAACCGTCGAGATTTGTTGCGATGATTCATATCTCGATACTCTCGACGGCTTCAGGCCGTCGGGAAATAACGTGGCCTTTCACGATATGTCACGTGGTGGCTGGTGTTGTTCACCAAACGACTGGTCAAAGGCTATCTCGACGGCTTGTGGCCGTCGAGATAGAGCTGTCCCAACGGTTGCAAGGGGTAGGCCAGTTATCTCGACAGCTATGAGCCGTCGAGAGAGATATTGGCCTTTCACGTTGCGACACGTGGCTCCCATTGTTTGGGCGGTGACTGGTGGCAGTCAATCTCGACGGCTTCCGACCGTCGAGATTAGTGAATATAAGTTAACCTCAGTCGATGCCATCGTCGCGCGCCAGTAGTCGTCGCGCCATTCACTCCACCAACCGCCGTGCCCCGCGCCGCCCACCAACCGCCTTGCCGCCTCGCCGCGCCTCGCCTTGTTGCCAAGGCCGCCTCCGCGCCGTCGTCCGCCGCGCACCAGCAGGCTGTTGTCGCGTCTAGCCCTAGCTGTCGCCCCGCCACCTCGTCATCGGAGGTACGTGTTGATTCTTCGCGCCTTTTTTTTAAATCACTGTTGTGTAGTCTCGTCGGCTTTCAACCGTCGAAAATTTAATTAGTCTTGTAATTAGTAATATTTAAAAAATTTAAAAAATTTAGAAAATAACAAAAATAGATAATGCAATTGTTATGTTTTACCATTTAATTTTAGGTGCAATTTACATATAAATTTTAATATAACATTGAATTAATTAGTTTTGCAAGTAGCGATAACTAAAAAAATTACAAATTTTAGAAAATAGCGAAAATAGGTAATACAATTGTAATGCTTTGCCATATAATTTTAGATGCATTTTTAGCTTTACCATATGCTTTGCCTAATTTATTTTAATTGATTTATATTACATCAAACCAATCAGTAACCGAGCCGTACGTCACCCGTGCGGGTAAAACACAACGCGTAAAGAATTTGGACGGTGATTCGTTCATTTCTATTACGCTGTTAGAGCCTTCCAAACAGCCTTTACGCGATCAAACCACCGTGACCCTGCTCTCTATGGTAAGACGGATGATGGCTCTGAAATGCAAGTATAACTTCTCTATCAATTGTTTTGATGAGTTATTAGGATGTTTAAGCGATGCCCTTCCCGAAGGACACAAGGTGCCCCAAGTTGGTACAAGTGTACAAAACTGCTTGCTGGTCTGGGAATGCCTTACGAGAAAATAGATTACTACCCGAACCATTGCATGTTGTATTGCAAAAATGAGACTGCCAAAAATATGTGTGATCATTGTGGGGAGTCTAGATACATTGAGATCGTCGATGGTTATAGAGAAAAGAAACAGACGAAGGTGACGAGAAAAGTATTGCAGTACTTTTCGTTAAAGAAACAACTCCAACGGTGTTTCATTACGGAGGAGACCGCGCAGCAGATGAGGTGGCATAAGGAGGGTAAACATGCAAGACCCGGTATGATGGTTCATCCGGCTGATGGAGAAGCGTGGCAACACTTTGATATAGTGTATCCGGAGTTCGCGACGGATCCAAGGAACGTGCGGCTCGCACTTGCCACTGATGGCTTTACGCCTTTCAATATGATGGCTGCATCATACTCATGTTGGCCAGCTTTTAGCATCCCTCTGAACCTCCCGCCTTCAATTCTGATGAAAAAAGAGTTCATGTTTTTTTCTTTAATCGTGCCTGGGCCAAAGAATCCTGAAAAAAATCTAGATTTGTTTATGAGTTCATTGATTGACGAGCTGAAGGAGTTATGGGAAGAGGGTGCCCCGACATATGAAACAAAAACAAACAGATCTTTCTATATGAGGGTTGCCTACATATACTCAATACATGATTTTCCCGCTTACGGTATGTTCTTCGGATGGAGCACACATGGGCGGCTTAGTTGTCCTGTGTGTTTCAATGATACAGAAGTATTCCAGTTACGATTTGGTGGCAAATCGAGTTGGTTCAACTGTCATCGAGCATTTTTTAAACCGGGACATCCATTTCAGAAGCAGAAAAATGCATTCCGTAAGAACATAACAGTAAAAAGGAGAAAACGTGGTCGTGTGGGTATTGCGTTCATAAAGGAATGGCATGCAAATTGGTTCATAGTCTGAATGGAGCTTATGAAGATTACGGTATCTCACATAATTGAGCACACAAGTGTTGCTTATACTCTCTTCCATATGCAAATGATCTTATTTTGCCGCACAACATTGATGTGATGCATCAAGAGAAAAACGTAGAAGAGGCCATCTATGGTACAAACTTTGATATAGCTGAAAAAAGTAAAGATAATGCGAAAGCACGACGAGATTGTCAGGAGATATGTGATCGACCGTCAATGAATATGGCTGAGAAGGAAAAGAAGAAGCCAAAAGCTGCGTATTGCTTAACAGTCTTGCAAAAGAAGGAGGTATTATTTTGGTTTCAGAATAGTCTAAAGTTTCCTGATGCGTATGCATCAAACTTTGGGCGTGGCGTGAACATCACTTAAGGAAAGATAAATGGAATGAAAAACCACGACTTTCACATATTCATGCAAGATCTCGTACCCGTCGTGTTATGAGGTTACGTACCTGAAGATATCTGGAAAGCGCTCAGTGAACTGAGTTTCTTTTACAGAAAGTTATGTGCTAAGGAGATCAATAATGATGATATGATGAAGCTTGAGGATGATATTGCCGTGCTCGTATGCAAATTAGAAAAGATTTATATTCTCGGGTTTTTCAATCCAATGCAACATCTGCTCGTGCATCTACCTTATAAAGCTCAACTTGGGGGACCAGTACAATATAGGTGGATGTATCCTATAGAACGACGACTAAAAAATATAAGAGCAAGTGTGAAAAACAAAGCACGAGTTGAAGGCTCAATAGCCGAGGCATACCATGTCCAGGAGATTACTAATTTCACCAACAAATACTTGGCAATAGAGAAAAATATGAATATTCAGATACCAAGGTACCGCCCAGTCGAGCGAAGAGTTCAGTCTGAGTTAAGAATTTATCAGGTGTAAGGCCGGGCGGTAGGTAAGCATCTGACCCGAGACTTATCTGGAGATGAACGAGTTGTCGCATTGTTATATATATTCAACAACATCGAAGAGTTGGCAGTTGTAAGAGATGAATTTGTTCGAGCCGAATGGAAAGGAAGTCGGCAGCCAACAGCTGGTGAAAGAACCCAACTCTTGCGAAGGGGTGCTGGACATGGGCGACCGAATTTCTTAGCATGGTTTTGGAAACAAGCTGCTATTGATGCTAGTTTACATAATAATCTTCGTCAAATATCACGTGGATGCATGAGATCTGTGAAAGTTCATAACCGTTACGATATAAACGGTTTTCGATTTCGTTCCTTCAGACATGAGCAGTCAAAACCTGATTTGCGATCGGTAAACAGCTGTGTCTTATGCCAAGGGGAGGATGGGGTTGACTATTACGGTATAATCGAAGAGATAATCGAACTGGTATTCGAATAAAGTAAAGAGCTCTCAGTAGTTCTATTTCGTTGCCCGTGGTTTGATCCATATGATGGCGTCCGACGTAAACACGACATTGGCTTAGTTGAGGTAAAGCACACTTCCAGACTCAAAGGATACGATCCATTCATTCTCGCAAACCAAGCAGAGCAGGTGTATTATCTCCCCTATCCATGCCAAAAATCTATAAAAGGCAGTGTTAAAGAAGATTTGAAGTCGTGGTAGGTTGTGTTTAAGGCTCGTCGGCCAGGCAGATTGGTAGACCCAACAACCGATGATTACGAGGGTCCAACACAGGATCACCGACTGAACATCACAATGGTAGTCGATATTGGGTCGGGACTTTACGAAATAAAAGCAATTGAAGACCCGGATGTCGAAGAAGAACATGAGGTTCAGGAAGACTCGGATGTCGTGGGATCGTTAAACGAAGATATTATGGATGTCGACGATAATTACTGCTAGATATTATAAATATCCGAGGTTACATGTGCGTACTAAAATATCTTACTTTCAATTATTTATCTAGATTTTATTTCAATTATAAATATCCGAGGTTACATGTGCGTACTAATGTCGACGATAATTACTGCTAGATATTATTTATCAATTATTTACCGGGAGGTGGTCGATCGCACTGTTGGGGAAGAAACTGATAATAAAATAGTTTTTACTTGTCATCACTTTAGATTTTCGTACTAACACATGTCTGTCATATTACAATTTAGTTGGCGAAGACAGGGGTTAGGCCCAGCTCGATGGACGTGTGGAAGCAGGCCCACACGAAAAAGGCGCCACCTGGTGGGCAACCGACCTTGGATCCCCATGCATATCTCTGTTTGGTAAGTGTCGACAAGATTGGTCAATACAACTACCTTATATTCATTTATTTGTTTGACTTTGACTATCACAACGATATGTAGGAGCGTTATAAGGACGCTTATAGAGAGGAGCACGGGGAGGAGAGCAATCCAGAGGAGGCTCCCCTCGATCCTCATGTCATTCATAAGCACATGGGGGGCAAGACTCACGGGCGCCTGGCGATCGGTGGCAACCACCTACGGTAAGATATCTTTCGTACGCTTGTATATTATGTTGCAGGTCTTTAGAGTATATGCCCGAGGTTCGGGCTAGCCAGAGCGGCGGTGAGACCCGCCGCCAGTTCGAGGAGCGCTTGCAGAGGGAGAGGGAGCAGCAGCAGAAGAGGCACGAGGAGGAGCGGGCCCATGATAGAGAAATGCTAAGGGCCATGCAGGAGAGCCTGAGAGCTGCGCAGGAGGACTACGACAGAAGGCATCGACAGCTTGAGGCGTTCGTCGCTGGGGTAACGCATTCGCACTTCAATTCTTTTTTATAGATGCATATCTTATCATGTGTACTAACGGAATCAAATATATGTGTAGGCCGGTCCAAGTGGTCACGCGGGGCTTGCGGGCAACTCCTCGAGCCAGGTGGGGACTGCGGGTCCCTACACAGGTGGCCCGGCCGTGTACGGTAGCCACCCAGCCCCTCCAGGCACCTATGTTGGGCAGGGCGGCTACCCTGTACAGACGGCACCACCGGGCACCTACGGGACCCAGTCGGCCTACGTCCCCATGCCCAACTACCCTAACGTCGAGCGTCCCTGGTTCCATGATGCAGTGGTAAGTCTGCTATGCCAAATCAATACACTATCGCATAGTACATATATGTCAACTTACTAATTGAAAAATCTCATAGGGTTCGGGTTCTGCCATGTCTACGCCTCCGTTCTTCGTGCCACCTCCTCAGGACGACGCGCAGCAGGGCGACGACGCCTCCGGGAACATGGCCGCCAACCTCACGGAGCAGCTCTTCGGGACGCCACCACGACAGCCATGATGTTTGTTCTATTGTGTTTATGATGTTGATATTGTCATTGCGATGTTTGTCGTGACCGTATATTGTGAATGTGGATTTGATGTTTTAGATTTATATACTGTGATGTTTGTGATATATTGAAATTGTCGAAGATATATATATATATATATATATATATATATATATATATATATATATATATATATATGTGTGTGTGTGTGTGTGTGTGTGTGTGTGTGTGTGTGTGTGTGTGTGTGTGTGTGTGTGTGTGTGAAATTATGGGAAATTTGAATGCGGGGCTATTTTTGGTGTGCGGGTTTGCATTGCTTCTTCGTCTTTGAGTGCGATGGCAGCCGCAAATTTATTGTGATTTTTTTAAATTTATTTTTTTTTGCTGTTTTTCAATTATTCTCGACGGCTAGAACCTGGCCGTCGAGAAAACAACCATGGCCCACCTGCCAGCGCCGTCATTGCTAGGACGTCAGCTCCGGGCGGACCAGCTATCTCGACGGCGGACAGGCCGTCGTGAAAAACTAGTGGGCTGGGCTGCGGAGGCCTGCGAATGAGCAATCTCGACGGCTAGAGGCCGTTGAGAAAGACTCCACTATCACGTCGTGCCTGCCCTATGCATATGTCTCGACGACTATACAGAAGCCGTCGATACAAGTACTCTTGACGGCCAAGCCGTAGAGACAGACTCTCTCTCTCTCGACCGTGCATTCTCGACGGCCAAATCTCGACGGCCGGCCGTTGAGATTAATCTTTCTCGACGGTTTTGGTATCTGTCTCGACGGCTTTGGTCGTCGAGAATTTGAGCAATCTGTGTGGTGACATATACTGTCGACGGTTGGAATATCGATCTCAAGTCGCTAAGGTTCTTTAGAAGTGAGATGGGAGACACGCCGAACAAGACGAACAACGTGAACAGGAGATGAGTTTTATCTGGTTCAGGCCTCTCGGGAGAGATAATAGCCCTCGTCCAAATTTTTCTTATATATCAGAGATGAATACAAGAGGTGGCTCGACGAGACGAACAAGTCTCGGCGAGATTATGTGTGTACAAGTGAAGAGTATGCGACAAAGTAATCTTAGATGCCAGATGCGTCTAAGTCGTCCCCTCTATACGCCGTAGGGGCTCGGTTTATATAGTGCTTTGGACAACCGACCTACCAAGGGAATATCGGGTCAGGCTAACCACGAGTGCGTGAATGTAACTTCGTACATGCCAAATACATCCCGAGGTAGATAAGGTATACTCCAAGTCTTGGGGATCACGACTCTAATCCAATCCGGAAACCAACGTCCGGGTCTTCACGTGGCCGCAGCAGAACTCTTGTTCGAGTAGGACTCAAACAGAATCATAGGTCGTTACGCACCGTGCCGACCAAGAAGCTGTTGGCGGGATGCACATGGGCCTGATAGAACCTTCCAGGGAGCTGGGCCCTGGTAGGCTGTTCGATTGGGCCGTCAGGGAGTGGGCCATGGCAATGGGCCGTAATTTAATCCTCGACTAGCCCCCGAGACTCAAGTGGAAGGACTCACTAGAGTGGGGTCGTCCTCTTGAGACTCAAAGTCACGGAGAGGGTATTTTTCCTGCTACAAAGACATGCAGCAAACCACCGAACAGGTTATGGTTCAATCGAACAATACTTGTTCGGGATGTAACAAACCTCGATCGGTCTTAGAGCAACTCCGCTTCGTCGAGGAACGACATCTGTCCGGCGAGTACCCGACCCTCGTCTGTAAATCGGAAGAAGTGAGGTGAATCATCTCCTTGAGGCCGAACGTCACCAAGGAGGGATTGACTTCTTGGTAGTGAAAAGCGTACCACCGCATCCGGTAAGATCAGATCCTCCGGGAGAATGAACATAGCAAGTCGCGAGACGGACTCGTGCTGCTGCATCCAGGCATTCAGATGCCTAGGAAAACATGAACGGAAATAGAGAAACCACCTCTCGGGCTAGAGCTTGCCCGAGGAAACAGAGATTGCGCTCTCGAGCAAACGTTATGCTCAGGAGCGAAGGTGATGTGCCTCCAGACGTAGATCGTGTGCTTGGAGCGGATAATACATACGAATGGGAAAGGTGACCCGATCCAGGCGTAGAGCTCGCCAAAGGAACCGTAAAGAGATCTAGTCCCGAGCACGGAGTTCGTTAAAGGAACCGTAAAGTGCGACCAGCGAAGACGCATGCGGTAGGAGCTGCGCTCCGGCGAAGAGTGCCGGTCGAGTGATCCACCGAGCACGGAGCTCGTCGCGGGGACCGGGATCGCGCTCGGACGAAGAACCGCCGCGCCAAGTGAATCACAACCCGATGCAATCGAGCCGCAAGAGAACGTGTGAAATCAACGCTTTACCCATGACGTATTCCTTGCGGCGGTGATAGCGTTGTCTTGGCAAGTCGTAACCGACGCTGAGTGCCCGCCGCGATGAGAATCGACTTCGATGGGCTTGCCGTTCGCGATGAGAATCGACTACGGTGGGCGAGGACTCCGTTGGTGGCGCACTACCTTGACTTAGCCGAACTGTGAAGGTCGAGACGGCAAAGGCAAGAAATCATACGCGGTGAAGTGAATCGCTTCCGGGCATGCGCGAGCAAACCCGGAAGAGAGGATCTGAACATCGGTTTTGGTGGGAAGCCTGGAACCTCGCCACGACCGTCACCGGAGTCTGACGTTCCCCGCTCCTGTATCCCTTGCAGAAGACAAACAAGAAACGAGCAGCAAGGGGAAAAAGAGAGCAAGAAAAGGCTCTAAGAAGAGCAAAGCGAGTTTTAGAAAACACGCAAAAGACGACCTACCCGCACAAGACATAATTTTTTCCGGGTACGTCCCTTGATAGCGTTAGTGTCACCTCGGCGAATGCGGAACCGACGCTAGGAGTGCCCGTTGCGATGAGAATCGGCTTACGGTGGGCAGGACTCCGTAGGTGGTGCATTGCTCCGGATTACCGTGCAAGGAAGGACGTAGCATGGATAAAGAAGACGTGTCTTGGCAAGTGCAGCCCCGTGGCTAAGACCGCTAACCAAGGAAGGCGACGGGACCTTAGCCGCAGCAAGACGGCGTCGGCGAAATCTTATCCGGACATGGACCCATGCGGCGTATGCGTCGCCTCGGCGCGCGGAACCAGCGCCAGAGTGCCGTTGCGATGAGAATCGACTACGGTGGGCATGCCCGTTGGATGAGAATCGACTTACGGTGGGCGAGACTCCATCGGTGGTGCACCGCTTGTTAACCGAGCCGTCTGGTCGTTGCGGATAAAAGACATGCTCAGACGCAGGAGCGCTTCTGGAGCGAAAGACCGACGAGGTTTTGGAAAACCAACGCTAAGGAAAGGAACTGAAACACCGAAACGCATCGGTTGCGAAATTCAGCTCAAGTCCCAATCGACCAAGGAGAGCGATCCTTCGAGGAGCCGCCGAGCGACTCAAGACCGCCGAAAGCGGCTTGAATCGAGCGAGAGTCGGCTCAAGTCCCAATCGACCAAGGAGAGCGGCCCTTCGAGGAGCTGGCCGAAAGGCTCAAGACCGCCGAAAGGCGCTTGAATCAGAGCGAGAGTCGGACCGAGAAGTTTGAACACTTTTCACGCAAAAAGAGCAAAGAAAAGACAAGGACGAACAGAAACCAAGAGCAAGGCGAACAGCGCTAGAAAGTTTTAAGAAAACCGGTAGAACGCTTAGCCTAACTCCAGCCCGTTCTGCAGTACCGCCGAGGACTGAGTTTGCGAACTCGAGCAGTGCACAAGAGAAAGAGCGACGCCCTAGCCCCTGCAGGACGATGCATGAAGACCTGAACTTGCGACTTGAGCACGTGCGTAGAGAGTTAGAGCGACACCGTATCTGATCGACTCGCTTCGAACCGCTTTCGTTAATGTAAGTTAAGCGGTTCGAAGGTAACCGAACAAGGAAAGTGCCTCCGCCGCGGAGGGCTTACGAGAGCGAGCTTTGCCAAGTGGTTGTCTTAGTGGCGGTAAGTGCCTCTGCCATGAGGGCTTACGAGCAGACTTAGCCGCGAGGTCGGATGCCGTGTTACGTAACTCTGAGTTTAGGAACTTGTTGAAGCTAGATACGGGCAGGGAAAACCCTTAAGATTGCGGAGCCAAGAGTTTGCAAGACCGGGCAGCCATCAAGCGTTACCAGAGAGTAAGGTAGTCTGAGAAGACGAGTGGTGAGAAGGGCCGCAGAGGGCCGCGAACATTCACCGCTCAATGGGTTGAACTTTACATGGCAGCCCGAGAGACTTGGACGAACTAAGGCGCGAAATTTGAGAAAAGCGGTTAGGAAACGAAGACCTACACGAGGAACCGACGGTCCGGTCGATGTTCCAAGTCTTGGTCGACTCTCTTCCGTCATCCACCGTCAGCGAACGACCGGGATCCGGAAGGAGTTTTGATCCACCCGAGCAAGGAGCTCGTCGCGGGATCAGACGCGCGCCGGCGAAGAGCCGCCCGCGAAGAGATCCAAATTCAGTAAGGAGCTCGTCGCGGGATCAGACGAGCCCGGCGAAGAGCCGCCCGCGCGAGGAGATCCAACCCGAGCACGGAGCTCGTCGCGGGGACAGACGCAGCCCGGCGAAGAGCTGCCCGGCGAGGAGATCCAAATTTCGAGCACGGAGCTCGTCATGGGATCGAGGACAGACGGCGAAGAGCTGCCCGGCGCGAAGAGATCCAAACCGAGCACGGAGCTGGGAACCAGATTCGAAGGCGATCAAGATCGAAGGATCGATCCGATCCGACAGGAAGAGACATCCCGCCTTCCGAGTCGTAGTTCTCGTGAAGAATCTCTGGTGTTGATAGAGTTCGACATGCTCGATCTGCGAGTCCCCACGGACGGCGCCAGCTGTCGACGGTTGGGATATCAATCTCAAGTCGCTAAGGTTCTTTAGAAGTGAGATGGGAGACACGCCGAACAAGACGAACAACAAATGAACAGGGAGACGAGTTTTTATCCTGGTTCAGCCTCTCGGGAGATAATAGCCCCACGTCCAAATTTCTTATATATCGAGATGAATACAAGAGGTGGCTCGACGAGACGAACAAGTCTCGGCGAGATTATGTGTACAAGTGAAGAGTATGCGACAAAGTAATCTTAGATGCGGATCGTCTAAGTCGTCCCTCTATACCCGTAAGGGCTCGGTTTATATAGTCTTTGGACAACCGACCTACCAAGGGAATATCGGTAGGGCTAACCACGAGTGCGTAAACTTCGTACATGCCAAATACATCCCGAGGTAGATAAGGTATACTCCAAGTCTTGGGGATCACGACTCTAATCCAATCCGGAAACTAACGTCCGGATCTTCACGTGGCCGTCGCAGAACTCTTGTTCGAGTAGGACTCAAACAGAATCATAGGTCGTTACGCACCGTGCCGCCCAAGAAGCCGCTCGGCAGATGCACATGGGCTCGATAGAACCTTCCAGGAGCCGGGCCCGGTAGGTCGCTCGATTGGGCCGTCAGGGAGTGGGCCATGGCAATGGGCCGTAATTTAATCCCCGACATATACGTAGGGACCACAGACTCTTGACTCAATGCATATAGACCACTGACTCTTGACTCGATACGTATAGACCACGGACTCTTGCCCACAAATCGATACGTATAGACCACAGACTCTTGCCCATATATACTTATACGCGGGATTAATTTTTATTCTCCCATTATATATCTTCCTAGATTAGAACTAACAGACTAGCACCTGTAGAGACCATGGACTCTTGCCCATATATACACAGGGTTAATTTTTATTCTCCCATTATAAATCTTCTTAATAATTTTTCCTAGACTAGAACTAACAGACTAGCACAGTACACTATAAATAGGGCGGGGGCAGGCACGTACGCCCCAATCATACATACTCATACATATGAAACGTCTGTCCGGGCCGGACGATGGAATAAATTTAGGACTCCATATAGAAGTAGGAGTATTACGTATCTCTCTTAAGAATACGTTCCAGTATCTTCCCCTTCATGTCAATGCGTGTGGACGTATACAACCTGTTAATTAACAGCGTGGTAAATAACAATTGTGATGCACATATATAATTACAATTTACAACCTGACCGACCCATCGAGAGAACGCATCACTACTTTTAATTAAATGAGTAAGTGTCACATGTTTTTATGCGTACATCCATGTACAGAATTGATCTATTGATAAAAAACAATTATTTTCATGTTATTGCACCCGTTAATTAATCTATATCTATATCCATATCTTGATTATCTGTTATTTAATTTTGCTTGTTCAGATGTTTCATGAGATGAGCCACGTTAATATCAACCGAATGAGACAACCAATGCAATAAGGAATGCTCCTACACCTACTCTATATAGATATAGATATAGACAGACAAAAAATTGCACGTGTCCTAAATGTTTCTTTTTTCTATAAATTGTTGATATCAGCATTGCTCCGACGTGCTTTGCACGTGCACACTTGCTAGTTTTACTTAATCCAGGAGTTTATTGATCACTTACACATATGGATGAGATGCTTAGCGTCCCATGACCAAGGACCTTAGAGTATATCACCAATAGCCCATCTATATCTCTACTCTAAAAATTATTCATGTCTCCTCTATCCATCCTTTTAAAATTTCTTCACTTTTAAAAGATTGTTAACCCTTCAGTAGTCCCTCTATATCTGCTACAATATTAAAGGGCATGTTAAAGATTCTCTCTTGTGTTTGATCGATGTTGTAGAGGGAGCATATCCACCCCTACGAAGCAAATAATCGAGCCTGGCTCGCCCTTGTATAGAATGAAGCAAAGGCATGGCTCCCGAGGGCTAGGTCTGCAAAGCAATCAAAACCAGTCCTTTCACTACCAGAAAACTAAGTATCACTATTAGCTTATCATTACCAGTAGGATGCGAACCCGTAGATGGTTGCATCACTATCGGTTCAGCGGCTACAAGGCCGGAGGGGGTTCCCACAACCAGTTGGATGCACGAACCGGTAGTGATGCCACACACTACTACTGGTTTGTATCACAGATTGGTAGTGAATCTCTGGGTACAATCACTATTGGTTTTTGGTATGAACCGATACTTACCCGCTTCGCTACCAATTCATCATACAAATCTAGTGGTAAATATCATAGACACTATTTGAGCCCGGCCTACTGCTTCTTCCTCCTCACATTGCCACGGCCAAGAAGAACAGAGAGGTGCCCAAGCGAGGTGGTAGGGGAGGCGCTGCTCAATTTTTTAAAAATTTGATAATTTTACTCTAATTCAAGTGCTTCAAGGTTAGTAACATCATTCTCAGGTGGCAGAGATGGCGGCGGTGTGCCAAAACAAGCTGTGACGCACTAAGGTAGATACAGAGTAGAGAAGAAAGAAAGGAGGAGATGATAATCCTAGTACTAGTACTAAAAATTGAGAAATGTACAAGAAATATCATTCTAGCATAGCCATTAGATTTGAGGTAATTGACGACTCTGCTGAGAGATATCTAGTACTAGGGGTATGATCGGATCAAATATGATCGGATAGTACCGACCGGATACAAATACAGATCTATTTTTTTTTTATCGAATGTAGATACGAATATGAAGTGTGAACATGGAATATTGTCGGATACAGACATGGATAGTGTCTAATATGAATATGGATCATCAACATTCGATATTATCAGATATAGTTCGAAACGGATATTACTCGGACAACATATAAAAAATGCATACTTGAAAAATTATTAATATAATATGTTTAGATTGGTGTTAGCTAATGTAAAGTTGTGTTGGTTGCCTGTGAGTCGGATAGTATCCATCGAATATAAATTGGATACTATCCATATTTTTTAAATATGAAACATAGATATTATCCGTCATTATCCATATCCGTATCTGTATCTATAAAAATAGTTAGATATTCATAAAATTATCGATATCACTGTCCGACTACAGTCGATCGGTCTGTTGAATAATATCCGCACCATTTACATCGCTAATCCAGAGGCATAAAAAAGCATAGAAAAAGGCAAAAGGAAATTGCATGTGCAAGATAAAACAAAAGCTAGTTGTTGCGGGCGAGCGGTAAAGCTGTGGGCGCCTTCAATACTTGGTAGTTGATCCGGGGGGACGATGACGCTGGTTTATTATTTCTTTTTTGTGAGGATCTTTGGCGGAGACTTCGACGGCCAGCCATCCATGTGCGCGCCCCCCGGACTCTGCCGGGGCCACATGCGCGCTGTCTCTCCTCCCCTCCTACACGTCCGTGGCCAGGAGCATACGCATGCTGCATGCATGTGACGCCGCCGATGGATTCGCGTTTCTATCTGCACCTGCTAATTTTAATCGCGCGTGATCGCCGATTGGATTGGTTTTCCTGGTGCTTTTTTAATACGCTCTCTCCGTTCTAAATAATCCCTCTGTTTTTTTAGCGCCTTTTACTTTTTAATACGTTTTTTATCATTCATCTTATTCAAAAATTTAGTGTAAAGATGTAAAAGAATACGAAAATGCTTCTGTGCGGACGTCCGACCCACGTCGGACGCCTGCACGGCCCGACGGCCCAACACAGCGTGTCTCTCTTTTCTCTCTCTTTCTCTACGCTGTGTGAACTTAACGTGGGCTTCTTCCTCCTCTCTCTTTCTCATTCTCTCCATTATTCATTCACAGCTATTCTCAGCCACACATACAACTTCTTATCCTCCCCCTCTCTCTCTCTCTATATCTCTCCCTGTGCGCGCTGAAAAGCTAGCTCGCTGGCTGCCCCTTGCTGCCTCCACCTCCTCTTCCTCCTCATGTTCCTCTTTCTCTCTCTCTAACTATCCCTCCCTCTATCTCTCTCTCACTCTCTATGCAGAAATGAAGGAGCTCATGTTGGAGCTCCTCTCTCTCTCTCTATCGCTGTGGAGGATTTGATGATGGAGCTCCTCCTTCTCCTCCTCATCTCTCTCTCTCTTTCTATCTCTCTCTCCCTCCCTCTCTCTCTCTCCCCTCCCTCCCTCTCCAATCTCTATACCTCTTCTCTTCTCTCTCTCAGATCTATCATGGAAGTAATGGTTCATGGAGAAAAGTGTATAAATGGTAGCTCATGAGGAAGATGTACAGGAGCAGGGATTAAAGTGGTTTCCTTTTTGTTCCTGGTAAGAATTTTTTGCATTTTGTTGGTGTTTTTGTTTCTGAAATTGTTTCAATAGTTGTGGGTAGTTGTTGCAGCACCCTTTTGTTCGGTGTTCTAGTAAGGTTTGGGGATTGTTTCAATAGGAAAAGACAGTTGTTGAAGCGTTGTTCTAGTAAGAGTTTGACATTATTGCACTAGGCTTCAAAAATTGTTCCATCACGCAAGGATGATTGTTTCATTAGGCATTTCTAATTGTTTCAGTTGGCATTTGTTTCATTAGACATTTCTCATTGTTTCAGCAGGCAATTTTCATTGTTTCACTAGGTCGAGTTCATTGTTCAGTGCCAAGTTCATTGTTTCGATAGTCATTTTCTATTGTTTCGATAGTCATTGTCCATTGTTTCAGTAGGTATTTCTCATTGTTTCAATAGGTCAAATTCATTGTTTCAGTGCATTGTTTCGATAGTCATTTTCTCATTATTTCGATAGTCATTTTCCATTGTTTCAGTAGGTCGAGTTCATTGTTCAGTGCCAAGTTCATTGTTTCGATAGTCATTTTCCATTGTTTCGATAGTCATTGTCCATTGTTTCAGTAGGCATTTCTCATTGTTTCAATAGGTCAAGTTCATTATTTCAGTGCATTGTTTCGATAGTCATTTTCTCATTGTTTCGATAGTCATTTTCTATTGTTTCAGTAGGCATTTCTCATTGTTTCAGTAGGTCGAGTTCATTGTTTTCGTGTGCCAAGTTCATTGTTTCGATAGTCATTTTCCATTGTTTTAGTAGGCATTTCTCATTGTTTCAATAGGTCAAGTTCATTGTTTCAGTGCATTGTTTCGATAGTTACTTTCTCATTATTTCGATAGTCATTTTCCATTGTTTCAGTAGGCATTTCTCATTGTTTCAATAGGTCAAGTTCATTGTTTCAGTGCATTGTTTCGATAGTCATTTTCTCATTGTTTCGATAGTCGTTTTCCATTGTTTCAGTACGCATTTCTCATTGTTTCAGTAGGTCGAGTTCATTGTTTCAGTGTGTCAAGTTCATTGTTTCGATAGTCATTTTCCATTGTTTCATTAGGCATTTCTCATTATTTCACTAGGTCAGGTTCATTTGTTTCAGTGTGCCAAATTCGTTGTTTCGATAGTCATTTTCCATTGTTTCATTAGTTAAAGGTGATTGTTCCTCTCTCTTATGGTCTCTCACTTCATCTTTTTCTCACTTATTCAGTTTCCCTCTATCCTTTTGCTCCCCTCGTATAGTTAATTTTTGGTTGTTTCATAATGTTTTTAGTAGTCTCAGATCATTGTTTCAATAGGTATTTTTTCATTGTTTTAGTATGCTGAGTTCATTGTAAGATCTATATTCTCTCTTTTTCACAAATCTGGTGTTGAGTGCGTGGAAACATTTCCTATTTTTCGTCGCACATGCGCATGCATGCAAACAGGGTGGCTTTCTCTCCTTTTTTCGCGAGCGCCCATGTGTTGGGCTGGGCCGGGGCAGCGTCCGACGCTCCTGCGAGCGTCGGATGTCTGTCCCCAAGTCCGCGCCAAAAGAATAAGACATATTTAAAGTATCTCTATTGGTAAAACAAATCACAACAAAATAAATGATATTTACAAAAAATAATTTGAATAAGACGAATGGTCAAAGGCGTATCAAAAAGTCAAAGACGTCAAACAAAAAAACGGAGGTAGCATAAGACATATAAGTTTTTCATAAGGTTTGTAACGTAAAAATTTGATCATTATTTGCTCTCACAATATATTGTCAATAACTTTAAAAATAACACCATATGAAAGTATTTCTAAATATGAATCCAACCATATCACATGCATAACATTAAACCTATACTACCTCCGGTCACAAAAGTTACAAATATTGTCTTTTCCGAATACACACATGCTACTAACAAATACTTTCTTGGTTGTAAAATAGTAGTTGTTATTATAAATTTATTTTAAGTCAAAGTTTAAAACTTTATCTATAATTTTTTTAAAATTATTTTGGTTGAGAACATAAAAATCGTATAGATAGACTTGTCTTGATTTTTTTGTAATATTATAATTTTTAATGTATTAAAAAATAAATTTTGAAGTTTTTATGGTTAAAGTTGTCGATGTCCAAAATGACTATTACTTTGTAATGGAGGGAGTACTAAGTATCTTGCTTAATTAGGTGATTAGTATCATGTAAATGTCGTGGCATGTGGACTTTTTGTTAGACCATCATCCGTGCCATTCTCACTTAGGATGTCCGAGTCACTATTCACACATCTTTTTTATTGTTGATTTACATTTCTTTCTACTATTTTATTTGTTACAATATTAAGATGTATTGAGTTAGTAACCATCGGATATGATCTGAAGAGTTATTTGGCTTTGTAGTTTGCCTTCTTCTTCGGCTTATTCATTCGAGCTTGCGTGTTTATTTGTTTACATCTGTTTTTGAAAACTCTACGACGTGCTTTTTTATATAAAAATATCTTCCGTGACAATGCAGAGCTGTGTCATACATTGCGTGCCATCAACTATAGGGTATCTGGCCATGCAATGTCATATAAAATATTTACCTTTCATGTGTCTCAAAGCTGCCTAAATTAAGCTGAATAAAACAAATTGAACTTTTAAAGCTAAGACAATCAATGATCAACTAAGCTCTCCACAACAAGTATTTAAAACTACGTATTTAAAACGCAAGAGTCACTCTCTCAAGTAGACTCACAGCCTAAAGATTCACATTTTTAGGAGTTAATGAAAATTAAAACAGATTTCTTTATAAGGGGATCCTTCCAAGTTGGGGGTAACTGATAAATTAGATTCTAGGAAAATAAATGGTTGGGGCACACTCACTTGAGGGAGCAATATCTACAGTTGTTTCAAATTGTCCGCAAAAACATGATTCCGTAGCTAAGTTTTTAAACGCGTATCCTATTAAAGTCAAAAGCTTATTGGCTGGCATCATTTACTTGGCTAAATTTCTCAATTCAGTTGGGTCAACATAGAGATTTCTACTAATAGGACCTTAACATGAAAGGGTTCTTTACCATACAATCTTTGCATCAAAGAATGACTAATTGTTAAGTGTCTTGCCCCCAAAAAATTATGTGGAGTCTAAATTTGCCTCTTAAGATTAAAATTTCCATGTGGTACCTAACTAGAGGGATAATTTTAACCCTGGCAAGACAATTAGAAATGTGTTTTATATAATAGTAATAAAACTATTCATCATCTCTTTCAATGCCAGTTAGCTAGAGTGGCTTGGCCGATATATAGTTCAAATTGCTATAGGATTGAAATCCGTGAATAATATTTTTCAATTAATAGAGGTTGGCTTTGAGGTGTTGATATGAAACAAAAAGTGCAATTTTTGGTGGGCGACACAACTTTATGTTGGGCTATTTGCACCCTTAGATGGTATTCATTAAGATGTCACTCTCCACGATTTCCTTCTTGTTTCCATGTCATTTTGGCCTTTCTCTTGTCTAGGCATGGAAAATGACTCTTGTTCCCTTCTTCTTCCACCTTGAGCTCTTCTTCTCTCCTTCCTCCTTCCCTGGATGACCTCACCGACGCCTATATGCAGCTGCACCACAAGCCACCCTTGCACCACGGCCGCCCACCCTTCTTCCGTTGCCTCATTTTCCACCTTCATAACCGTCCCGTACATGCTTATCCGCAACCGTCATGTTCTTCTCTACCTGCCTCTGTGTTCTCTTAGTGCCACTGTCGGAGCCAATACCATCACTGCCACCGCCAACTTGAGAGCTTGAGAGCTTGAGGCTATGCCGCTGAGCTCGTCATCGCGTGCTTCTTTGCCAACGTGTTTTACTCCACCGTCGCCCTCAGGTGATGGTGCGTGATCCTCCGATGCAATGTGCTCCACCTCCCTCCTCCACTGGGTAGGGAGGTCATGGCGGGCTGGGATGAGAGACATGATGCATGGAAGAAGATAAAGAGAGGAGGAAAGAAGATAGAGAGGAAGAAGATGGGGGTAACTTGATCATTGAGTGCTAGTAAGGAGGAATTGCCCTAAAATATTTTTAAAAAGGCTAAAATGACAAAGAAACAGGAGGGCAGAGCTGAGGTGTTTGTCATCTTAATAAATCCCATCCGGAAGGTGACAAATGGGTGACCCTAAATTTCTCATTTGTTGCACCACTTGCGCTTCGTGCAGAAGGAGATGATAAGGACATAATTCTTGTCTTTCACTAAAGGGTGCTCATGTCTTTTTTCTAACAAGTATGGACGATAATTTAATAAGGGAAACACTGCAGTCCAGAGTCCGTGACTTCGACTCACAAGACCACGCCTTTCGAGCCGAACGCTACGATGCTCCCACCGTGCGCTCTCTGAGCTGCTCCAAGTCAATGAAAAAAGTTAGGTGGGACCCATGTGAGCACGGGACTTTCGGTGACCATAATTTTTGACTGGGTGCTCCAATCCACAAACAGTTTGCGCCAACGTGTTCCTCATATTTTTTCGAACAAAACAAGATATATGTTGCCATATAACTCTTCAAACTTACCTGGTGAAACTTGGGTTTCGCCTACGGAAACTTGGATTTCATATTCGTTAAACTTGCCGAACTACCAAGTTTCATCAGATTTAATGCAAGTTTCATCAAGTTTCAACAGGTCTCATCCAAGTTTCTTCAAGTTTCATCAGGTCAATTCAAATTTCAACAGGTTTCATCCAAGTTTCATCAGGTTACATCGATGTTCATCCAAGTTTCATCAGGTTTCATCAGCACACGGTCAAGTTTCACTAGTATAGATGTAAGTTTCATAAGTGCCTTCTCCTGGTTTCACACAAACAAAATTGAAAAAGTGAAAAAATTAAAAAATTTAAAAAGTATTTAAAATGGGTTGCTCTCGATTTTAGAAGAATTATGAAATTTATTCCACGCATTTTGAACACTATTTGAATTTTGTATAAAAATCGGAAGTTTAATTTGAAGATTAATCAACCGACGGCTAACTAGTTCGCTGGGAAAGGCAGTACGCGGGAGCGCGGGCGTGCATTGGATTGGCGCGGTAGCCGGCGATCCGACGCATGCGGTCGGTCCGATGCACATGCACATGCACACGAGGCGTGGTGGCGGTTCGATCTTGCGCTTCTTGGACGATCCGACGCCATTGTCCGGTCTTGTGGCGTCCGTCCGGACGTCCGGACGCTGGCGCTGCCCAGCATTAGTGACATTTGAATTTTTTTCACATCTTTTTTAATGAAAAACATATTTGACTGAAGTTTTGTGTGATTGAAGTTTTGTGTGATTGTAATCTATTACTGAGCCCTAGGGAGCAACTCCTAATAAAGAACAGAGTTCGTCGAGTACGTTCAGAGGCAGACGCCGTGTAATCTTTTTTTTTTTTTTACGTGGAAGCCGGCACCGATGAGTAGTTAAGTACTAGACGTTATTATGTCGGCATGGGAGCTCGCTACATTAGTGCAGAGAGCTACGTCCAGAGCTTCAGATCAGGGCCGTGTAGTGCACGTTGGCTGTTTGATGCTCTCTGTTCATTGTACCTGCGGTAATTTTCGTGCATGTGCATGCATGTGAGGATGCACTGCATGGCATGGCACGGGCAAGCCAAGATTATTATATATATATATATATATATATATATATATATATATATCTCATGTACGTTCGCGCTTCTCAATCTCAATGTACGTACGTGCTTCAATCTGCAGAGAGATAAAAGTTGAGAAGAGATGGAGGGGAGCGAAAGCGTCGGGGCTGAGTGCGGCTGGGACGAGACAAACGCATGCGGCCGCGGCGTCGCCTGCGGTGGTCTGTCTGTCTCTGCCTCCGTCTGCGTTTTCGCCTTTTCATCCCTTCACGTTAAATTCAGGCAGCTTGGTGCATGATGCGTATGATCATTGAGTGAGATGAACTCGGGTCTGTTTGTTTTTTTACTAACTTTGCCACAGTTAATTTTAGGTAAAGTGTGGCGGCCACAAAAAGTGTGGCGGAGAAATTTAACGTCAAACTTGTGGTAAAGAATGGTAAAAAAATGAGTATGACATATGAGATCAAATGCTAAGAAAGTATAGCAAAACACAGTTATAGCAACAAACAGGGGCGGAACCAGGCCTCGGGCCACCTGGGCCACGGCCCGGTGTAACCCATAGCAGAAGCACCCCACCCCCAAGCCCTGCCCAGTAAATACCACCCAAATTGCCTTGACGCCCAGCCACCAATACTGCCCAGCCCGCTAGGCCAACGTCCCCGACTCCTCCTCCCACACGGCCCCTAGCCCTAGCCACCACATCTTCACGCCCATGACTCGCCTCCTCACCATCCCGGCATGGCCGTCGGCGTCCCCCGCCTCGCATCCATGATCCGCCCCCCCGTGGGCCAACCTCCTCGCTCCTCAAACCGACCCATAAGATGAAGTTGCCTCTTTCTAGTGGTATGTAAAAATATTTGTTTCGAAACTTGCTTAACTTTTTTTGGTCCATGTCATATCTTTCATATCTATTTTCTAATTTTTATTTTTAGGTTTAAGATCTGTAGCTACCATTGATGAAAATATTGGCTTGGAAGAAGAAGATGAGACTTAAAATGGTATTTTGCTTTTTTATCATTTCGATGTAGCAGACTTTTTTTAAATTTGTGTGTTACTTTTCAATTGGACCAATTGAGCTTGCTAATTAGACCAAAATCTTATTGTTCATTACTATGAGCATTATTTTATGTTTGATCTAGCAAATAGGCTAGCCTAATAGTTCGCTCGGGGCTTAAAGAAATCCTGGTTCCGCCACTGACAACAAACCAAGAGTATTTCTTAGAATATGTGGCGCCACTAATGTTACGCTAGACAAGGTTAGGCTATCGTTTTTCTCGTATATTTTTATATATCCAACGCTCCGAGCAAGTTCGTGAGGCTGTGGCCGCGTAGTTTACTACTCCTACTTGAATGTTTGTTTCACACGAGACAAACTTGCTGCAATCTTTCACCAGCGATCGCAAGAAAATCTCTCTAAATTTTGATGCCCGGACACAGTAGTGTTTGGGAAGGCCCACCGGATTTTGTCCCGGCCCACCTACTGGGAGGCAGATGGCGCAGCTCAGGCTAGCCCACACTGCGTATCCAAAGTTTTTGTCGCGTGGGCCGTGGGAGGACGGCAGGCACGCGCGTTCCCTTCGGCTTCGGATCGGCAGCTCCAGGCCTCCAACAGCAGTGAGCACGGGAATTTTTAATATTTAATATTTATTTTTCCCGATTTAAATAAATAAATAAATTATATCAAAATGAAATAAATAGCCTTCTGCCACCAGCTGAAAGGGTGGTTTATATTTCCTCCCTGTTAGTTGGCAAAAAATTGATTTCCAGCCATTCCAGTTGGTGACCTGTAGCCACACTCGTGGGTGCCAAAACTTGCCATTCCAACTAATGGATTATAAGTGGCCGCCACATGCCACGATGGGATTCAACCACATTAAAAAAATCCTCTAGTTGGAACGGTGGAATTGGATGCGGGATCCCGCTATTCCAATTGGCGGGGACAAAAAAAACCAGCCATTCCAACTTGTGGATTATAAGTTGCCACCACTTATCACAGCGGGATTCAACTGCATTAAAAAAACCCTCTAGTTGGAACGACGGGATTTGGATGAGGGGGAATCCCGCTGTTCCAATTGGCGGGATTTGCTATGCATCTAACGCACGCGTGGGTTGAATTGGCCACACTGTGGCCATTTGCTCTACACGCAGAGAAAGGAAGAGAGGGAGGGAGAGGAGAGAATGAAAGAGAGAGGGGGAAGGATAGAGAAAGGAAGAGAATGGAAGGGAGAGGAGAGGAGAGATAAAGGGGGAGAGAGAGAGAGAGAGAGAGAGAGAGAAAGAGAGAGGCTAGAATATATTCATCTACTCTAATACCAAGTTGTCACAAACCTTTAGGTAAGAGAAATTGGGAAATGATAGGGTAGAGAAAAGAATAGATGGGGGTAGAATTCAGAGCTTGAGGAAGGGGGAAGAAGCCGAGTTTGGGGAAGGGATTAGTTCATTCATTTCATCGATAGGTTTTTCCATAGCGCTTACAAGTTAAAGTAAACCACGTCCACACACATTCGTGTGTGTATGTGTGTGTTGCGAACTTTTTCGTAAGGAGTCCTGTCTATGATGGGCCTTCTCTCCATTAAGGGCTAGATTTTTGGTGTTTGTTTGTGTTACGTATGGTTCATTTCAAATCAGACTAGTCCGCCACACAATGTTTCAAACCTAGTTTGTGAGGTTTAGGGCCTGTTTGGTTCGTAGCCCTCCTTAGTCATGCCAATGAATGGTCATGACCAATTGAGGGCATGACCTTTTGTTGGTAAAATTTATGCCGTTTGGTTCATAGTCCATTGAGGGCAGCCAAATGTTAGTAAAATTGGTGGTATATTTGGTTGATTACCAAATGATAATGTGCCAATTGTTCTTATGGCCAAATAAAGATCATATAAACTTGCATAAAATTTAATAAATTTAAAAATATGCAAATGAAATTGATTTTAAAATTTGAAATAGATATTAGAACATAAAAAATGAAAAACCATTCATTTTTTACATACCTTAAAAAAATTTCCAAAAAGCAAAAAAATTTAAAAATGCAAACTATACCTTATAAATTATTTTTTAAAAAATAAAAAACTATAAAAATGGGTTGATTAGGATTTTACATGAATTATAAAATTTGTTTCACGGGATTTGGATACTATACAAAATAGATATGAAAATTAGAAGATAAAATTAACTAAAATGAACTGCATGAAAATTAGGTAGCGCTACTGTTGTTCTCCGCGGTGAGACGCTGACAGTAGACCTACGAGCAACGGCGAGAAGGCGAGATGGCAAGGGTGAACGATTTAAGCTCCATTGTTTCGGTGCAGAATGCAGTGTAAAAAATTTGGCACAGCCAGTTTTCCCATTGGCACGCCACTTGTTGGCTAGAAACCAAACGATAGCCAAATCACCTTGGTGAGCAAAAATTTGGCATGGATAATGACGGGTACGAACCAAACGCACCCTTAGACCTGGTCCATGTATATAGATTGTGTGAGACCATGCGGAGGTTCTTTCCATGTGTGTGATAAGTATATGTGACGTTGGAGACTTTGTGCTCATTTTTTAGAATTTGATTCTGCGCTTACAGTTGTTATTGGAATTTGGGTTGCATATCTATCATATCTTTTGAGATAGTGAGATGGTATGTTGTGCAGTGCTATGTGATGTTTTGCTTGTTTGTGCCAGTTGTAGGACCTTAAGGCTAGGTCATGATAAAGCAGAAGCTAAAGACGGGTGAGGCCCAGAGGGTGGTGGATTTTGTGGCTAGGCCGTGGTGTGAAGGAGCAGAAGATTAGTGAGGCTAAGAAGCGCTAGACTTTAGGGCTAGGCCGTGGTGAGGCATGTGTTTTACCGGTGATGCCAAAAGGTGGTTGTGGTCTGGGTTTACAAAACAGCCGGCTAACCATGCTCCTGGCATGGCACAGACGGTTTGCAAAACCGCCGAGCTAAACCGGCCAAAGTTCGGCAAAATTCATCAAATTGAAATTTGAAATGAAAATTAGTATAAAATTTGTAAAAATAGTATTGGTTATTCTAAGAACTTTGGCTTGAACAAAATTTAAAAATTCAAAATATTTCTCTTTATTTCATGTGATTGTATGTGTTGAAAAATTAAAACCACTTGCTATTTGGGCTAGTCAGGTATGCATGTGTTGGCCCAATGTTTGTACTATGCCATAGTGTCTTTATGCTGCTGCTGTGCTGCTGCTGCATTGCTCTGCCCATGCCAACACAAAGCCATCCCCTTCTTTCCTCACTGAGCAAAGGCAACCACAGTCAGCCCCTTCTTTCCCCATCGCACGCAAAGCATCCTCTCCTCCTTCCCCTTGGCCTCCATCGTTCCCTCGGCCAGATCCGCCGTTCACCACCGTGGAGAACGCCAGAGCCGAGCATATTGCGGAAGAAATCGGCGGTTAAGCATAGTTAATTGGCCGGCTTGGGCGGTTAGCCGTGGAGCCAGCACGAGCAGGCCATGTGCCAGGACGGCGACCAGGGGCGCCACAGGGGTCGGCTAAACTGGTTAGTCGCAGATCCACCGCGATTAGCCGTGATTTTGCTCTGGCTTTGCTCTAAATGCGCTTCGATTAGCCTCGATCGATTTTTTGGGGTGGCTCAGACATCCCCACTGCCTAGCGCTGCTTTAATTTGGCGCGGCTAACCGTGGAAGGAGAGAGGTTAGCCGAGTATTAGTTAGGGTTAGCCGCAAGTAGTTCGGGTTAGGGGCTTAGGGGGGACTAATGCAGTAGGTTAGCTAGCCTACTAGGTTAGTTAGGCTATTTCTGTTAGGGTAGTTAGGTTAGGTACTTAGGTAAGTTAGTTAACAAGGTTGGGGTTAGGTTTAGGCCTTTAGTGTTTATAATTTTAATTTAGGACTTTAGGAATAATTTGTAGTTTTCTTATTATGCAATAATTGAATTGAGAATATGATTATGTTTGCATGTTTTGCGTGTATTTTGCTAGTTGTTTTGCAGGGGTTGGGAATGGCGGAGCGGGATCACGACCGTGTTTGGGAGCACGGCGATAAGTTAGGGAATAGATTTAGGTGCAAGTATTGTAGAACAGAGAAAAATGGAGGTGGTGCGGCAAGATTCAAGTATCACTTGGCGTGCCGAAGTGGAAAAGGTGTGGCGTCTTGTAAAGCAGTCCCACCCGCTGTGAAGGCGTACTTTCAGCGAGAGCTTGATAGGTTTAGAAAGGAAAAGGAAGATAAGATAAAAGAGGATTTCCGAAGGCAAAGGGCCGCAGAAGGCTTAGGTGAGTGGGATTGGCGGGATGAGATGATGGTGGTTGCTGACGAAGAACAACATATGTGGCATGCCATGGCCGCATCGCAGGTAGAGGCAGAATTCAAGACACGTGCTGGTGATTATTATGAGCATGGTGGTGGCAGTGGGTCTAGGGTGTGAAAGAAAATTTCTTAAAGAAAATGTTGAGCCGATCAAGCTCAAAGTTGCAGCCGGACACGCGCAAAACTTTGCAACCACGGATTGATGAGGGTGTTTGGCAATGTTCTAAATAGCGGGCTATGGCGCCGCTATAGCGTTTTGGACGTGTTGACGCTACGCTATTTCACATATGTCCGCTATCGCAGCTAAGAGCGCAATAGCGCAATTTAGCAGCGCTAAAATGCATAGCAGACCATAGCATTTAGCGGCACTATTCAGGGTTCGATGCTCGCAGCCCGAAATTGATGCCCACTTAAATTTTAACGCTGTCTCGGACCAAAATAGGTACTCTGCTGTGAACTTGTGATGGACTTGTCAGCTGTCAGTTACTCTGTTTTCTTATTTGTGTTTATGATGTAGTGTATTCATAAATAATAACCCCTGTGATAATGCATTAATCTTATGCTGCTTATGACTTGGACAAAAACCAGTTGAAATTCATGTTTTTTTACTTTTGACTTTGTCACTTAAAGACATATATATGCCATGCTTCATACTTTTTTTAAAAACCGCTTGACGGCGTGTTCTCCGCTCAACCACTGCGGATCACACCCCTGGTCAGATTTCTAGTCTGCTAGCCAACTCGATCAAGCTCGATCCGATTTGAGCGTCGACAAGGAGCGACTCGCAGATTTACCCAGGTTCGAACCCCCTCGCGGGTAATAGTCCTACTCCTGCTGAGCCTTAGCTCTTTTCTGATTGTGGTTGAAAGGGAATGTGTTTACAGAGTGTCTCGAATGCACGAATGCTTCTGTGACTGTGTGTGTTCGTATGCCTCTCCTCCCCTTTTTTCTCTTCTCCCTCTCTCTCCCTCCTTTTATACAAGCTTTGGGTCAAGCGGAGAGAGCCGAGGAGTAAGCGATCTGATGCTCTCGATAATCGACAAGACACGACAGAAGAGACGAAAACATGCAGCGCCCACGCCAAGCAAGCTCGCCTCGCGTGCCATGAGTGGCCTCTGACCCGCATAGTCACACCGGTGAGTCTGCGGGTGGGGCCCTGCCTGCTCCTCCTGACACGGGCGGCCTCCTCAAGCAAATCTTCTCTCTGCCGGTCAATTCTTCTGCGCCATGATGGATGGCCGCTTTCGGACTGCAAGGGTCATCAGAAGCAGTAATCATTTCTTCCTCTGTCTATCCACGCGTGATGTCTCATTAAATGCGCTTCGTCCTTCGCAGCAGGGGGAGCCTTCGTCCCGAAGACTCCTTCTGCAATGCTCCCTGCCTTGGCCCCGCTGCGTGCTGGGCCCTCGCTGGTCTCCAGAGGGCTCATGCACGCACTGCTTTGGCGCGTGGGGCCTCGCCTCACCGTCGGAGGGGCTCGCCCACGTACCCTTTGGCGCGTGGGGCCCTCGCCTTGCCTTCAGGGGCTCACCCACGCACACGCTTTGGTGCGTGGGGCCCTCCCGCCTTCGAGGGGCTCGCCCGCACGCTGGGGCCTTGCTCGCCCGCTGACGCGTGGGGCCTCCCCGCCTCTGAGGGGCTCGCCCATGCTGGCTGGGCCTTGCTCGCCTTGCGTGGGGCCCTCTGAGGGGCTCGCCCACGCTGGGGGCCTTGCTCGCCCGCTGACGCGTGGGGCCTCCCTGCCTCTGAGGGGCTCGCCACGCCTGGGGCCTTGCTCGCCCACTTTGCCGCGTGGGGCCCTCCCGGCCTCCTGAGGCCTCTTTGTACCCCGGTATTTATTACACCGACACCGCCAACCTGTTTAGCGGCCGCTATAGCAGCGCTATAGCGGTCTTAGCAATTTGAGGAAAGCTCCGCTAAAACGTATAGCCCGCTATTTAAGACATTGGTGTTGGGACAATGGCAAACAAAACCCTCAGGGAGAAGCTTGGGAAAAAGTGGTCATCGTGGTTTCATGCAGCCGGCATTCCGGAAAGAAAAGCGGATATCCCTTACTTATTGCAGTATTAAGGACACTCAGAGGCTCGGTTAGTGAACATGAATACATGATTATATGATACATCACTACTTAATAGTTACTACGTTTTCATGAATAAGAATTAACCTATTGTTAATTTATCGTGCATGTGAGGGTGTGAGTTCATCAAGAGGACGTGATATCGATGAAAGGTATTTGGAGGACAACAAGCGTGACATAGAGCGTGAGATGATGCAATGGAGTAGTGATTGGACTGAGTTCGGTCTATCTATAATGTCTGATTCTTAGACTGGACCAACAGGCATAGCTATCACGAACTTGATGCTATATTGCAATGTGCGCATGCTTTTTTACAAGTCTATCAATATGACTGGAAAAACCCAATATGCAAATAAATTAATGCGGGTATACATACACCTATTGTTCTATTACACCGTGTGATAAACTAATGTATTGCAGGAATTTAAATGGCCATCAACTTGTCATGAAGAAATTTAAGTCAGTGATCAATTCAGTTGGGCATAAAAATGTCGTCCAAATCATCACCGATAATGGTTCGAACTACAAGAAGGCCTGTAGATTGGTCTGTCAGCAGTTCCCCAACATAGTGTGGCAACCTTGTATGGCTCACACCATAAATTTGTTGCTGAAGGACATAGGGGAGTTCCCAGAGCACCATGCTGTCATTGAGAGTGCAAGGAAAGCGTGCAGATGTCTGTACAACTCAAACAAATTGCATGCAATGATGAAGAAACACATCGGCGGTGAGTTAGACAAGTGGTGTGCAACTCGTTTTGCTACAAACTACATGTTTCTTCAGAGCTTTGCTAAGCGCAGAGGAGAATTCATGAAGTGAATGGCTTCTGATGAATTTCTCTCAAGTCCATATGCTAAATCCGAAGAAAGGAAGTACTGTCATGGATGCTTGAGTAACTTAGCATGGTGGAATCACATGAACAAGGCAATACATATGGTTACTCCCATCTATAGCTTTCTTCGGTTCGCAGACCAAGATAAGAACCCTACAGTCTGCGATGTCATACTGAGATATCATGACATGTGCCAAAGTCTCGTGAAAAACTTGTGTGAAGAAGATTTCACGATGGTCCTTAGTTTCGTCGAGAGAAGATTCCCCCCTTAGTGAAGGCACACTTATTAAAACAGGTATATCTGAGTATATAATATTTTAATTAGTCTAAAATTCTAAATTACATTGTTTACTCATTTACTGCAGCTTGTGTTCTTAACCTTATGGTAAACTATACTGGTGGATGGCACATAAATATGTTGCCCCGTGTCGGAGAAACTTTTGAAAAGATTGCAAATGAAAATACCGCGGCTGCAGCACTCAATGAGATTGAGGAGTGGAGGACACGTTCCGGCTCTTTCATAGGAGAGGTTGCCAGAAGGATGGCTCTTTCCAATGATCAAAATAAAGGTAATCGAAATTTCATATGCAGTGATGTTGTACAAGTTGAATGATCTTGTATCGTATGCAATGATGTTTCTAATGGCAGCGATGTGGTGGAACATGATGGGCTCAGATATACCAAACCTATAGAAACTTGCAAAGCGTGTGGTGTCACATGTTTGCTCATCTAGTGGATGCGAGCGCAACTGGAGTACCTTTGTTTTTATCCACTTGAAGATACACAACGGGCTGTCGTATTGAAAGCTCCACGACCTGGTGTACATCCACTATAACCTCCGTCTAAGACTAGAAAGATAAGAAATACAAGACGAATCATGAGACATGGATCCACTCTCTCTGTTCATAGAGCTTTCACTCATAGATGACACGAACCCAATCGTTGAGTGGATGCGAACCGGACGGTAAGAATGTAACTATTCTTTCCTTTCTAGGAAGGTAAGTATACTTAAGTTATCACTCATCAGTGTTTGCTCTTTGCACACTTACATGTTAAATGCTGATCCCGAATTTGATGAGGACTTAAGTGATGCTGAGACCCCAGGCCCTAATCGTGCCGTGACTGATCTCGCGGATATGGGTGATATGAGAAAGAAGACAGGGGCGTCAACAATCGCGGGGTGGGTAGCCAAACATGTTGGAGAAACACATGTGTGTAAGAGGAAGTAGAAAAATCCACCGAAATAACGTGACCAAAAGAAATATAAGGGACAAGTGCTGAATGATGAAGAGGAGATGGACAGTGATGAATCCTCCGAGGAACTTACCCAGCGGAGCCCTCCATACCAAGAATCTAACTTAGGTTCGTCAACATCTGATGACGACGACGATGATGATGGTGCTGCTGATGGTGACGGTGGTGATGTTGGCGTTGGCAACTTTCAAAGAACTTCATCCTAGCCTATTGCTACCTCGCCTGCTCAGTTTAGCCAGGGTGGTCATGAATCACATGAAGCAAGCTCGCAGAGAATGCATCCTAGGTCTAGCATCGATAGGGGTAAGGGAAAAAAGCATGGTCATGGCCCACATGAGTATAGCTTTAGCTCAAGCAGTAACGCCACTCAGACACAGGGGCAATATGGATTTCCAGTTCACATTGGAGTTTACCCCCAGGAGCTTACTACCCCCGAGGAGCTTACCATCCCGCGCCTTACCCCCCAGGAGCATATGGATACCCTCCCACATCTTACCCCCCAAGACCACCCCAACCATTAAAGTATTTGCACGAAAATGAAGAGCCTGACCAATATGACATGTTATATGCACACTGGCAAGCAAATAGCTGGACGACAGGACAAAGTTGGGATGAATTCAGGGCCATTTTGAGGGCAACTGAAGGGGTCATAAATATTTCAAATAAAGATTAATACTCCGTGCAACATCACTGGTAGTGGACTTACCATTTGACACTTCACATATCTAAATAATGGTAATGTGTGGACTTACCATTTGACACTTCACGTCTTCTGCTCTTTGCCTACTTTAATTGGTCATTGCATAATGCATATTACCCACTGTTAATTGTGATGCAGGACCATGTCGGCGTGTTTCAGCTGACAGGATGTTTGGGACCTAATCCGATGGTTTGGCTGTGGGGGTGTGCGCGACCGGAGCGCTCCTCTCTTCTCACGGATGGTTCTCAGCTCAAGAACAGGCACTCAGAGTTTACCCAGGTTCAGGCCCCCTGATCGAGTAATAGCCCTAATCCTGCTCAAGCTTCTTTGCAATGTGTGTATCAGACAACTTCTCAGGGTCCGACCTCCCCTCCTCGACAAGCAGAGTCCAACCGACCAACCAAAAAACCAAGCCTCTTACAGACGCACCCCCAGCCCTTATATACCCGGGCTGGCATGGTCCACAACTTGCTACACCGCGCGCACTAATTAAGGGCTTCTCCACTGTAGCCATCATTCTCTCGGCGTCGGTCGTCGCTGCCACTGCCTCTGCCCCTGCTTCTGTCATAGTGGGACGGCTCAGATGAGATGAAGCAGCCGGCCTACCCCTAGCGCTTTTACTGTCGTCCTATAGCTGATACGAAGCGAGACAGATACGGGGACGATCATAGCGTAGCTGACATCATTCGTCGGGGGGCGGAGGAGCACGTATTATCAGAGGCCCGCCCACTCCGTCCAGAGCTGTTCCGTCACACTTAAATGCTCCGGATTCGGTGTATCCTGAAGAAATCCTAAGGGAGTCCCCTTGCACCCTCGCCCTGTGTCCTTGACAGTGGGGCCCTCGTGCCCCCTGCTGCCCTGCCGCCCGACGCTTGGGGCCTGCTCGCCTGCCTGCGCACCGGGCGCCACGTGTCTATCATACTGTTTTGAACTTCGATGTTATTTACGGCGCCTCCCCTTTCCAGGACGCTGGTCCCACCTTCCAGCGACTCGGAGGGCACAACCCGGTATAGAATACACCGACAGACTGCTAGGGCACTCATCAATTATCAACTTATCATGCGAATGCGATCAATGAACTTGTTATTTTATGCATACGGTTGTGAACTCTTGTGACTTGTGATTTGTGAACTTGTGAATGGAATAATGGATAACTTGTGATTGTGAACTTGTTATTTTATTAGTTTATGAACTATGAATCTATGATAGCTTGAAATATGAATGTATGAGCATGATTGTCTTTTAATTCAATTGAGAATATGATTATTCGTCTTAATTATGTTCCTATATATCATGTATGTCTCTTAAATAATTCTAATTATATAGCATAGGTCATGACAAAATTTATAATTTTTTTCCTCTTTTTTCCTTTTTTCCCAGCACATTTTATACAAAACGCGGCTAGCCGTATTTAACAGCAGTTAACCGTGTCAAACCACGGTTAGCCATGTCAAATTTTGTCATAAGTGTTTTTCCCATTTGCATGCAAAACCGGCCAAAACCATCGGCTAACCGCGGTTTTGTGAACCCTGGTTGTGATTGAATGGATAAAGAGACCGGAGCGGGAGTTTGTGCATCGGTAAGTTAGTATGCGTTTTAGGATCTCACTGAACCTAATGATTAAATCTCAACCATATTAAATCTCAACCATACACGAGAAATCCAGAGGTAGCTTCAATATATCATGATATATTAGGAGAAAACCTTCGATTGCTCATGGTTATATAAGAAGGGGAGGGGAACCTCCCAACCTGTCTAAGAGGTCACTTAGAGAGGGAGAGGTTGGGATTAGCATTGTTTGTAGTGCATTTGAGAAATGCTTGGCTTTTTATTACTCAAATTGAAAGCAATAAAATCTATCATGTTCATCCAAGTTTTTGTCTAGTTCTTGTGTTTTAGCTTGTTTCTTTAGTGATGTTGTTTGTAATTGGTTTATTTTCTTCACCTCATTTTTCTTACTACTGATCCATGATGTCTTACGATTGTTTGTATGGTTTGAGACTTTTTTCAACCTCGGATAAAATAAAGATCAAGTTTTCTCATTAATTACAAATCTATCGAGATTTTTTTCTACACGTAGCAGTCAATGTTGGTTTTATAAAAATATATAGAAAACAATTTGCAATGATTGTAGAGCCAAAAAATACCTGACTTTAATATTCATCTACAAAAAATATTAAATTCTATTAGATAAACCGTTTGGACGCAGCAGCCATCAAATATTGCCCGCCTCCTCCCAACCTAGCGGCGCTGCATTCTCCGGTGGCGATTCCAACGTCGTCCGCTCCGACGATCCTTGTCGGCTCGTCCCCCTCGGCGCTGTCCGTGCCGTGGCCACGCAAGAGGGGGATGTGGTCGCTGCAGTCGTGGCAACGCTGCCCACCAGTGTGGCCTCACTCACCAAGACAGTGGACCCTACCCAACTGTCGAACTCCCTTGTGCGGCCAGTCGCCTACCGGGGGTGCGATTCAACCTCGCCTGCCCTCCAGCTTCCTTCACGTGAACCTTTGTGCCGATTAATGCCGCAGCCCGGAAGCCTCGCCGCGCCAAGGCCAGCCCAAGGCCTTGCCTCTGCTGCCGTGCTTGCTGTTTTGACCACGAGAGCACCTCGCCCGTCATCACTTCTTGCTGGGCCTCACGCCTAGTTCTTGCGCTGCTAAGCCTCCCGGCCTTTCGAGGGACCCGACAGTCAGCACTGCCCATCTCCTTGCGGCCTTGCACTTGTTGTTGTACACTGGACCCACTCGCCTTGACACACTCTACTTTGCTTCCCCGAGGTGATCGGTTTGACCCTATGTCCCTAGAGGCTGAGTTGGCACCGCTCACCCCGGCTCAGTCTCTCCTCTCTAGGGCCATTGTGGTTACCCCGGCCCCATTGTTCCCCTCACCTCCACTTAGACACTCTCGCCCTAAGCGTACCACCTGATTCGCCGCAGCCTCAGTTGGCTTCCGGAGGCCGTCATTTCTTTGGTGGTGGGTCCTCCTCTGTCCCGCCATTCGAAGGGCGCAGGGCCTCCTTGTCCGCAAATTGGGCATCCCTCACTCCTCGTCCATGGGCGACCTCATTGCTCAAGCTGCAGTCCACATTGCCATCGCACGCTTGATGACAACACACTCGCCACTGTGGTGGACGTTTGCGGACTTGCCCGCCTCAGACCGACATTTCCGCCGTCGGTCCGGATCGGGTTGAGGAGTCGTGTGTGCCTCTTAGCCCCGCCCCCTGACCCTCATTCCAGTGCTCACCTTTGTTCCGCCCAATGAAGATCCTCAACTGGAATGCTCGCGGACTCAACTCCGCTGCAAAGCGGGACATCGTGGCCGCGCTAGTTCGAGACCATTCCCCCTCCATCCTAGCGATCCAAGAATCCAAACTCTCCAACCCGTGCCACCAGACCCTAATGGAGATCTGCGGTTATAGGTGAGGGCTCGCCGCAACTCCCTTCTACGGGCTCCGGGGTGGGATCCTCTTATTCAGGACGACTCCTTCTCCAACTATCGACCGCCATTCTACAACACTCAGTTTCATGAAGGTAACCCACTTGGATGGCCAATCAAGTTGGGTCATAACCACTTGTTCTGGCCCGACAAGTGACTCGAGAAAGAAGCTTTTCTTGAAGTTGAAACCATCGGCAACTTCTTTGCTTCCCATGGCTAATTCTCGGCGACTTCAATATGATCTACAAAGCAAGTGACAAGAACAATCTAAACCTCAACTGCCGGCTCATGACTCGTTTCAGGCAAACCCTCGACAACTCCAACCTAAAAGAGATCCACCTCTCTGGACGTCGTTTCACCTGGAGCAACGAGCAATCCCGGCCAACCCTCGTCAGACTTGATAGAGCATTCTGCAACCCCAATTGGGAAATGATCTTCCCATCATGCTCACTACTACCGCTCTCATCCATTGCCTCGGACCACTACCCCCTCCTACTTACTGCCGAGTGGACGCCTCGCCCACCTAGGCGCTATCGATTGAATCCTACGGACAAAGATGCGGGCTTCTCGGAGGTTGTTCAAGCAAGCACGGGAGAAAACAACAACATGCCCACCCACCCTCCTTCGTTTCAAGCTGAAGCTCTCTCGCACGGCCTCCGCCCTGCGCACCTGGAGCCGTACACACATCGAAAACATCAGGCTCCAGCTGGCGGTCACCTCTGAGGTTATCCGTCTTTTTGACGTGGCCATGGAATCTCGGTCGTTATCTCAAGGTGAGCTTGACTGCTGCGCTTCGCTAAAGAATCGTATCCTTGGCTGAGTGTCATCGACAAAATAATATGGAAGCAGCTATCCGTCTCTGTTGGCTCAAGCCGGAGATGCCAACACGCGCTACTTCCACCTCGTAGGCGAGCAAATGGCCACCGAAAGAATCACATTCACTCCTTGCAAAGCCCTCGGGAACTCACACCTGAATTCGCAGAAAAGGCCGACGTCCTACATTCTCACTTCAACTCCATTTTCGGGAAGACGCAACCCAAAATTTGGTTTCAGCGAGCGAGATCCTCAACTGGAACTTCACAGGCTCGCCTACTTTGGATCTCTCCTCTCTTGAGGATCCTCTCGCCGACGAGCTCAAGCGGTGATTTTTCTCTTAGAATGAGAAGGCCCCGGCCGGATGGCTTCACATGGGAATTCTACAAGACTTCTTTGGGACCACATATCTTTCGACACCTTGCGGTATTGCAATGCCTCTTTGGCCTTGATGCTCCTGCTTCCAATCCTAAATCTGCGCCCACATCATTCTTCTACCGAAGAAAGACGGCCCAGCGCGTCCCTCAGACTACCGCCCCATCAGTCTTATCCATAGTTGGGGAAGCTCTTTACCAAAATCCTTTCTTCGAGGCTGGCCCTCTTCATGGATGGGCTCATCTCACCCTGCCAAAGCGCGTTCATCAAAAAACGACACATACAAGATAACTTCCTATTGGTCCAGGGTTGCGCCAAAACTCTTCACCTCTCTGGCACACCAGCCCTATTTCTTAAACTGGACCTCGAAAAAGCCTTTGACTCGGTCTCCTGGGCCTATCTCCTCGACAATCTTCGTGCACGCGGGTTTGGCCCCCGTTGGCGAGACTGGATTTCACTGACCCTCGCATCCACTTCCTCAAGGGTCCTTCTCAACGGGTGTCCCACTGATATCATCCACCATACCAAAGGCCTGCGACAAGGAGACTCGCTCTCCCCCCTCCTCTTCGACCTCGCCATTGAACCATTGGTGGCCCTTCTCCAACGGGCCATTGACGAAGGTGCCTCTCGCCAATCCATGGCTTCCAAGACAACCGTCGAGTCTCACTATTCGGCGACGATGCCGCCATCTTCTTAAAGCCGACCCAAACGATGTCTCCACCATGGCGTGCATCCTTGAGCGTTCGGCAACATCTCCGACCTTGAACAAACTTTTCAAAGTCGGTGTTGTCCCCATCGAGATCGCGATACGGACCTTGACACCATCTGCATGACTTCCCGGTAGAAGGGCGTCCTTCCCATTAAATATTTGGGCATCCCACTTTCCATCGAAGACTACGACACGTTCACTTTCAGCCCTCATCGACAAAATCGAATCGGTTTGGCGGAGTTGGAGGGTCGTCTCATGTCTAAGGAGGGAGGCTTACCTGCTCAAGCGGTTCTCTCGGCCTGCCGACCTATATTCTCTCCGTCATCACCCCCCAACCTCGGTCATTAAGAAAATTGACCAATTAAGGAAAGCATGGCTTTGGAGCGGATCTGGGGCTCCACCAAGGGTCAACTGGGGCTTGGTCTACTCGCCTACCAAGTTCGGGGGCCTTGGGGTTTTGGACTTATCCCGCTTTGGTCGAGCCCTTGGCTGCTGTTGGCCGTGGTGAACAAGGCGTCGCCCTCTAGGCCTTGGGTGGGCTCTTTGGATCCTCCCACGAGGCCGATGCGCTCTCCTTCATGCGGATGCTCGATTCGCTTGAATGGGTCCTTACTATCGTTCGGGAGGGCGGTTGGCTTGTCGCTCGTCGCCAAAGGAACTAGCGCCGCGCTCTTCTTGGCTTCCACCAGAAAAGGCGAAGCGTCATGGGGCGCTTGAGAACAACAACTGGCTAATCGACCTAAGGCGCAATATGGATCCCTCCCTTGTGGCTGAACTTGTCCAACTTCTCCTCCGCCTCGCTCAGGTGTCGTTGACGCCACTCGAAGATGACCTGATCACATGGCGTTTCTCCACAGACGGGCGCTTCTCCGTGAAAATCGCCTACAACTTACGCTTCATTGGCCGTCGTGAACTCTCCCAGCTGCAGGTCAGCGGATATGGGCCCCATCCAAATGCAAGTTCTTTGTCTGGTTGCTTCTGGCCAGGAGGATATGGACAGCTGATGCACTATTACGAAGGCAACTGCCCAACGCTTACTTCTGCCCCCTCTGCCTGAGAACCCTAGAAACTCCAGAGCACCTCTTCCTGGAATGCAGCTTTAGCTCCTTCATCTGGACGCGCCTTGCCGCTTCGCTTCGACTTTCCTCGCTAGACCCATCGCATTGGCAATGGAAATCCGACCTCCAGCTTTGGTGGGAAATTGATGTCGCCCAGGATGCCAACCCAAAAGCGACCCTCTCCGTTGCCATCGGTACCATTTGGCATCTCTGGCTCGAGCGGAATAACCGTGTTTTTAGCTCCTCCGAACGACCACCGGACGTTGTCCTTCAACAACTTCTAGATGACCTGCGGCTGTGGGCAACCGCAGGAGCGCATTTTGTAATCTCTTAATTCTTTATACGTCCTCTGGGGGGGAGGGCTTTAAAACCCCCTAACTCTGTAAACCTCTTCTCTTTTGATCAATAGATGGCAGCTCTCCTGCCTTTTGCTCAAAAAATATTGCTCGAAACAATTGAGTGCCGTAGCTTTGGACGAGTGGGGCGAGGTGCGCGGCGAGCGTGCGTCCGTGCCGTCTGTTGGTCTGAGACGAGTCACGAGTGGCGCGAAGGTAGTACCGTAGGCAAAAAAATTTATATTTTAACCCTTTAAAAAAATAATTTTATTTTTAACCCCTCGGAAATTTTTTTTCCAAATCTAACCCTTTTGGCCGCGCCACAACCCCTGGTGCGTCATGCCAACTCTGACGCGCCAATGCATATGGCGCGTCAGAGGTGCCACGCTGGCGGCCCCGGTCAATGGCCTCCAACGTGGAGAGGTGTGGGTCCCACCTTGACGCGCCACCCCGCCTAGCGCGTCAAGCCCCTTTACAGAGACGCAGCGGCAGGCGCCTATTTTTTTTCGCCGCGACACCACTTGCCGCCCGCCACCACTCACTCCGCCGCCGCGCCCGCCCCTGCCTGCCGCCCGTCTCCGGCCTCCTCGGTGTGGGGAAATCGTTCCCCGTCCTCCTGTTAAGGTTGTCCTCCAACTTGTTTCTCCAATTTGGCTCTCGATTAACAGCATTCCGTAGGGTTTGGATAGTTAGGGTTCAAAGGAAAAACTTGATTTTTATTTCATATTGTCGTGTTTAGATCGATCTGAGCATCGTGGTCACCGTGTTATATGTACTGTCCGTGTTATTAACGTGTAGAATCAATTGCATGCACGGGTATGTCATTTAAATTTAGAATAAATGATGTTGTATATTAGGTCTAAATGATTTGTATTTGTTATCTTAAATTTTGTAGATGGATCGTTTAGTCCGTTTTTTTTTATGGTGGTACCGTCAGGGAAAACGGAGAGTTTGAGAATATGAAGGAAGATGTGGTATTGTTTGATAGGAGCCCGAGTTTTAATGATTTAGTTTCCCGTTGCCGGTCTTTCATGAGCCGTGGGGTTGGTGAGGGCGAACTATTGTTACAAGGAAGATTTGATTTTGGGAAGGCTAGGGCACACTACGTGATGTTGAAGATTTCGTCGGAGTCGGATTGGAATAGCTACAAGGAGGTTGTGAAAAATTCTAACGTCAGTTGTTAGGAGGTGGTGGTTGAGCTCGCTCGTGGGAGTGGACCATTAGCAAGACCCGCACAAATCAGCAAAGCTGTTGATGACGAAGATGAGGCTGTTGAGCACTTGACTCAGGAGTTGGGCACAGTTGGAGGAAGGCAGGTTAGATCTGAAGCACGTGTTGCGGAGGCGGTGGGAGAGCCGTTTGATAACTTTGATAATGGCCTTTTCATGAATGACTTTGACGATGGACTTTTCGAAGAGGAAGAACGTGAAGTAGAAGACGACCAAATTTCTCTAGGATCCGAGGAGGAATCCTATGATGAGGAGATGGCAGAAGGAGAGGGGGTGCAAGGCGAACAAGAAGAGGTGGAGGAAGGAGATGAGGTGGAGAAAGAAGATGATGTCGAAGAAGATGACGAGGTTGTTTGTTTAGGCGTGGGAGATAGAGGGCAAGCAACGTACGCCTTGCCTTCCCCTTCAGTTTGTCGGCATTGTTTCCTACATTAAATTAAAAATATATAATCTCTATATAATTCAACATACTTCCTACCACCATTAAATTACACGTACATACTACAGATTCATATATCAAGAATAAATACTATAATAATACACGCAAAACACAATCTAACCCTAACCCTAAACCAATCAAAAAAGTGTCAAACATGCATCAATAAAACATTAATCGAGAGAAGATCACCTGCCATGGTGGAGGAAAGTTTTTCTCCACAACAAATGCCGCCGGATGGAGATCAAGTTCTTGTAATGGACTAGGTGATTGGTTAGGGAAGAGGAGGAGGGAAGGGAAAATGAGGAGGGAAGGGAGAGGGAAGGAAAGAGGAGCCCCGCGCAGCGCTCTGTATAGTGCCTTGACGCGCCAGGCGGGGTGGCGCGTCAAGGTGGGACCCACGCCAATCCACGCGCTGACTATTGGCCGGGCCGCCAACAGAGCTCCTCTGCCGCGTCACATGCATCGGCGCGTCAGAGTGGGGATGACGCGCCAGGTGCCGTGGCGCGGCCAAATGGGTTAGATTTGAAAAAAAAATTTCCAAGGGGTTAAAATTAAAATTATTTTTAAAAAAAGATTAAAATATAAAATTTTTTGTACCGTAGGCACATCCGCATGCACAAGATCGCTGCAACAGGCGACATCAATCTGAAACATGCGACGCTAAAGCTGACTTACTTTTTAAAGAAAACAGATTTAAAAAAACTCAACACATCTACTAACGGATTTAAAAAAACTCAACAAATCTATTAGTCTACTAGCTATATAAAGCAGAGTTAAACGAAGCCACCGCATTAATCCTAAAATCATAGAAATTCCCACGTTAATCGAAAAATAGTAGAAATTTTCACGTTAATCATATAAAAAAGAAAAAATCTACATCGTTGAATATGGATATTATTATGTAAATCTAGCGGTTAATATTAACCTCTATAACAAACTACTGAAGCTGATCTATATATTAGAGATAAATTCTAAATCTAATCTGATATATTATCTATATCTTAACACAAATCTATCTACTATCTACTATCTATATAAAGCAAAGTTAAACGGAGCCACCACATTAATCCTAAAATCCTAGAAATTCCCACGTTAATCGAAAAATAGTAGAAATTCTCACGTTAATCATATAAAAAGAAAAACTCTACATCGTTGAATATAGATATTATTATGTAAATCTAGCGGTCAATATTAACCTCTACAACAAACTACTGAAGCTGATCTATATATTAGAGATAAACTCTAAATCTATTATGATATATTATCTATATCTTAACATAAATCTAGCCGCGCAAACGCGCGGGTCACCTTGCTTGTTAACAATATATAATAAGGAGACGGCGACAGCGCACGTGTTCATAGCGGACCTTGAACACGCGTTGTAGCTAGTGCTTGTACCCAATGTGTCCTGTGTCCATGAGAGCGAAAATATATTTCCAGCTTGTGCTTGTAGCTAGTCGGATCGTTTCAGTCAGGTGTCCTTAAACTGTCTGCAGAATGGAGTCAAGTTTTCGCTTTGATGCCGTTTAAGGTGTGCAATAGTACCAGATTCAACCATGAATGTGGTATCTTATGTCGCGCTTGCGACTCGCAGAATTCTTATCTAGACCTGTTCAACAGCGTTTCCTTGTGAACAACTAACAAATCATTCATGGTTGAATCTGTGCGCCATGAACAAATTATTCAACTGACATATGTAGTAGGCCTATAGTATTAATAGTTCAGAAAATTCATGTCCTCACACCTTGGAACCAAACCAACGAAAAGGCTTTTGTTCTATTCGTTATTCGTAAGAGTTAAGAGGTAGCTATTTCAGTGCAGATCTGAGAAATGTGACCTATTTGTTTTGAGCTCTTCAATGGTAAGTTTTAAAATTAATTTTGCCTTTTCTTTTGGCCTGATCTGAAAAACTGACCAATTTGTTTGAGCCCTTCAATAGTAAGTTTTACAATTAATTTTGTTTTTCCTTTTGCCATCTAACTAGCTAAGCTTCATGTTGGATAAAAACCATATCACCTAATATTATAGTATACACAGGGTTTCCCACTAACCACCAGGGTATTGTTGGTAGTTACCAGTTAGATACCGACCCAAGTTTAATTATACTGTAGATGCCATATGGATGAATCGATCTGTGTAATTAGACCAATGCACCAGAACATATATATACATCCATAAGAAAGCACAACGCAAGCAAAGCAGTCGTGAACCATATTTTACTAGCATTATCCAGAAAGTGACAAGACTTTCCGATCACTTCGCTATTGACAGTTCGCACCGTAAAAATCCATTCGGCAGTTGCAGCAGCATATTAATAAGTGTATCAGAGCACAAAAAGTGCAAAATGGATTGTTAACCAGGACGAAGAAGCATATCATATGGATGACAACAAAGGAGAATAGCAAGGCATGAGGATGCATGCTTACCTTTGTGAAAACCTGGTTGAGGATAGGACATGTCTGCATAAGGATCAATCAGTCAGCTTTCGCATTCCTCTCAATGTAAAACGCATTGGTTTCCAAATCCATCATGGAGGGCCAGACCGCGGGTACCTGCAATCACACATGTGTCTGAATTCCCAAAACAGCCTAGGAGGGAACCAACAAGAATGAAGAACCCGACTATAGTGTCGGGGTTTCACGCCACCATTTTGCAAACCATGATCCCTAACAGACAAAGCCATATTTGTCCCCGTGAGCTCGTTCCCAGCACGATTCAGATTCAAAATTCACAAAAAAAAAATCCCTAAAAATAGTACCAATGTGGCACGATTCAGATTCAAAATTCTGCATTTGCCATGGAGAATCTTGAGGAGAAGCAGGGACCAGAGAGGAGGGGAGCTTGCCGTGATTGCCGGTGAGGTCGCCAGAGCCCTGAGGGGAGGCGGAGGCTGGCAGCGAAACCACGGGGCGGAGACGGACTCACGGAATGGGATTGGGATTGCGATGCGACTCGGAGTCGGTATCGCCGGTAATTGCGCGGGAACGCATTAGTTGCGCGGGAAAGCAATGTGCGCGGGAACGCAAGGCGGGCGGGAGCGCCACCGCCTTCGTCCCTCTATTTAGTCCCCCCGCGCCCGCGCTCCCTCCCGTACGCGCCCAAAACCATCCCCCTCCCCCCGCATCCATCGCCAGAAACCCTAGCCTCTGCGCCTCCAAACCCTAGGTGTCATGGCGATGCCGAGCATGGCGGAGCTCCTCCCGCCGGGCTTCAAGTTCGATCCGGAGGACGACGAGCTCGTCGCGCGCTACCTCCTCCCTCGCCTCCGCGGCCAGCGTCTGCCGTTCGACGGCATCATCGTCGAGGCTGACCCGCTCAGCGTGCCGCCGTGGGAGCTGCTGCAGAAGTGCAACCGCAAGAACGACGCTTTCTTCTTCGCGTCCGGCCACGCGAAGAGCCGCACCGACAGCCGCCAGAGGAGGACCTGCGCCGGCGGCGGCTGCTGAGGGACAGAAGAGGTCCAAGACGTACGTCGGTCGACGCCCAGAAGCTGGTGGTCCCCGACACCGCCGAGGAGATCGCGTGGCGGAAATACCTGCTCAACTTCCACGCTGACGGCAAGCAGGGCAGCACAGTGTGGGTGATGGACGAGTACGCCGTCACGGCCCCCACCGACCTCGCCGCCTCGTTGATCATGGCGTACCACATCCGATTCACCAGGTATGGACAGAACTCAAAGAAGCGGAAGAGGGAGCAGGAGACACAAGATTCCGTCGCCGGCAAAGAAGCCAGAACCACTCTGCCGGCGCTTGAGGACTACACGTCGCCGGCGCATCAACCTGTTCGTGAGGAGGCAACGACGTCGGAGTCGGGATGGCCGGAGCACCCGGGCGTGATGGATTCTGCGGCGTTCGAGGATGAGCCGCAGTTCCCTGCGGATGATGACCTCATCAACTGTGACTGGGATGTCAAGCTGGACGGGCTACTGTCCTTCCCCGACGACGGAGCAGGAACCACTCTGCCTCTGCCTCCGGTTGAGGACTACACGTCGGAGGCGCATCACGAGGAGGCACCGTCGTCGGGGCGCTCGGGCGCGATGGATTCTGGTGCGTTTGAGGAGAGCACAAATGTGGATGTTGAGCTGGACGTGCTTGTCCCATCAGGCCATCAGACAGACGGGTGATCAACGCACGGGCTTCTTCTTCATCAGTGAAACATGTCCTTTGTGCTGTAGGTGTTGATTTAGCTGACCATCTCAAGTAGATTTTCTTAAAGAGCTTGTAATCAGCAATTTTGTTAGCCTGGTGCTGATTTCAGACATGCTCTTTATGATTTGTAACACGCTCTTGTAACACGCTTTGTAAATATATATGAACATGTTGGTTTTTGTGTATGTTGTTTGTAGGATCGTAGACGCTAAATACCCCTAATCAGCGGAAGCAATCAATAAAAGTAGATATTCATGCAAGATTATAAAAACATTACCAAAAACGCACACGTTTGATAACGTTCGGCACCTGCCTACATCTGCGGGGCAATGATTCCGGGTGCTCCTCCCCAATCAAATCCTTTTACAAAGAAATACAGATCTGCTGCAGTGCATGTTACCTTGCTGCTCTGCAACAACACAGTCACGCCTCACACGACGCTCTTCGCCCTGCCATACCGCAAGCCTAACATAACTCCTCGCTCATTTGCCTCTCTTCCCTACAAAATTCTCTTCTAATCTTCCTCTAATCTCTCTCTAATCTTCTCTTCTCACCTCTGGAATTTTCTTAATTTTCGTAGCCCTCATTAACACGTGAAAACCCTAAAACTCTCCTCTAATCACGACCCTCTCGGGTCCCTTAAATACTGAAGAAATCACGAAACCGTTTTGGGCTCAAACTCCTGCTACAGCCCGCGGCCAGTAGCCCCACCTGGGCCTCACGCCGCCTGGCTGCCCGCCTGGGCCACCTGCCCCTGCTGGGACTCCCACGCGCTGCCCATGCCTGCGTGCACCGTGCCGCCCACACGCACAGCATGCATGTGCTCTCACGCACTGCACGCAGCACACACACACATGCAGCATGCATGCACTGTGCACTTTTCCTTTTTCCTTTTCTTTTTCCTTTCTTCTTCCTACAAAATCAATCACATATATATCCAAATCTCTCCAAAAATCATTAGTTCAATTGGAAAATCACTTCATCACACAATATTTAAAATATTCACTCAACAATCTCCCCCTTGATGAGTGATTTGACAATACGCCCATTAAAATTCAATCTCACTTCATTTTATCTCTTTTATACTCTCCCCCTTGACACATGCTCTTCTCCCCCTTGACACATGCACTAACCTAATACAATAACTCACATATGCACATGTCGACGGTTGAGATGTCGATCTCAAGTCAACTAAGGTTCTTGAGGAGGGGAGATAGGAGACACGCCGAACAGAGCGAACAACAACCAACGAGCAACAGGGAGACATGGGTTTTTATCCTGGTTCAGGCCTCTCGGGAGAGATAATAGCCTTACGTCTAGCCTTTCTTATATATCAGAGATGATTACAAGAGGAAGCTCGACGAGACGAACAGATCTCGGCGAGATTATGGGTGTACAGAAAACAATACGCGATCTAAGCTTCAATGCGAAGGTCAGGTGCATAAAACTCGTGCCCTCTACAAGCTATAGGGGCTCGGTTTATATAGTACTGAGCAACCGACCTACCGAAGGATAATCGGGCCGGGCTAACTACGAGATCGTAATGAACTCAATATGCCAAATACATCCCGAGGTAGATAAGGTAAACTCCAATTCTTGGGGATCACGACTTCTACTCCAATCCGGGAAACCAACGTCTGGGTCTTCACGTAGCTGTGTAGAACTCTATTCAAGTCGGACTCAAACACGAATCCTAGGCCATTACGCATCGTGTCAGCTAAGAAGCTGTTCGGCAGGATGCACATGGGCCAGATAGAACCTTCCAGGGAGCTGGGCCCTAGTAGGCTGTTTGATTGGGCCGTCAGGGAATGGGCCATGGCAATGGGCTGTAATTTTATCCCCGACAACACACATGCACACGCACTCTCTCCAAAAATCTCTCCAAAAATCAATCACATATATATCCAAATCTCTCCAAAAATCATTAGTTCAATTGGAAAATCACTTCATCACACAATATTTAAAATATTCACTCAACAATCTCCCCCTTGATGAGTGATTTGACAATACGCCCATTAAAATTCAATCTCACTTCATTTTATCTCTTTTATACTCTCCCCCTTGACACATGCTCTTCTCCCCCTTGACACATGCACTAACCTAATGCAATAACTCACATATGCACACATGCACACAGACTCTCTCACACATGAACTCATGCACATTATGCAACTCTGACTCCCCCCCCCCCTTTGGCAAAACACACATCAAGGACAAACAAATATGAACCATGCCAAAATGCCATGAAATGCACACCTACCAAGCAGTACCGATTATCCAAGGTGAATATAAATAATATAGCAAATCAATTCCGCACTCCAAAAATTCATGAATTGCCCCATAATCAAGTATCAACTACTAGTTGTTAAGTAAAAAGTTTATAGGAAAACAATAAGCTCATGGACATATAAATACAGACAAGTAGGCCATAAATATATAATATATAAAAAATATGCCCATGTGAGAAAGATACTAGTTTTGAGAGAAAAGATATACCAGACTCACAATTATCTGTCCATGATTTTTCTCATATATCATCTCTTTTTTTATCTCAATTTTCATAATTGATATCACCCTTTTTTCACCTATGTGGCAAGTTTGAGCTTGCTTCTTTTAATTGCAGGTATGACAAGGTTGACCTTGTTTCTTTTACTAATTCGTAAGCAATATCACATAATCAAGCTCACATTTTTTAATTTTGCCCTGCATTTTTATTTGCCAAGGACTCATCATGATAATCTGGCTTAACAAAAAAATGCTCAAAAACAGTACACAGAATCACATCAGCAATTTGAAGTTTTTGAAAATTAACCTTTATGTCTAATTTATCAATCAACTTGACTATTATAAACTCATAAACAATTCACTCTCCAACAGTGAGAAATCAACTTAACTAAGTTGGCTTTATCAATAAAAATTGCCATGTGAAAGTTCAATACCATAAACATAAATATTCAACAAGTATAATCAGCAATGCTTGTACTATATGAGACAATGCAGACACTATTCTACAATGCAAAAACTAAAAACTCAAACTCTACTGTGCAAGGAGATGTTTAGGGACCCAAATTTAAAAATATTTTTTATTTTTCTTCAAAGAATTTATGGGAACCCAAGCATTGTTCGGGGAAATAGAACTTACCATTGGACTTACCTTTCCACCGTGATGTTGCGGCCTTCTGTAGTCATAATCAAACCTATGATTTGGAGAAGCAAAACAATTTCGTGCATAATGACCAAACTTACCACAATTATAGCACCTCACATTATGAAAAGTATCCCAATATTTTAGACCCAAATTAGCATAGCAATTTAATTTCAAGTGTCCAAATTTACCACAGTTAAAATATCTCACATGTTTTTTTTCATTGTTTCCAACAAAACTCAAGTTGGGGGTTTTCTTTATAAATGAGGTTGATGGAGAATGACCATTATTAATAGATGTTTGAGAACAATTATTCTTTTTATATCCTACACCTTCCTTCATAAAGGGAACGTATCCTATGCACTCAGCCATCCGGTGCACCCATGCAACCAAGCCACCGACTACCGTTGGATCAAGATCCTGCGGCCGGGAGCGGAGGCAACGCGGAAACAAGGGGGAGGCGAGGCGGGCGACGGCGGAGGCAGCGCTGGTCGGCGTCGGGCGAGGCGGCCGGGTGAGGTGAGGGCCGGGCGACGTTGGAGGTGGGCTACCATGGCGGGAGGCGGCGGGGCGGGCGACGGCGGAGGCAAAGACGACCGGCGTCGAAGGTGAGGCGGCCGGGCGGAGGCGAGGCGGGCGACGTTGGAGACGGGCGGCGACGTTGGAGGCGAGGGCGGCCGGGGGCGGGGGTGAATGAATCCTGGGCGCTTGGTTTTGATCGGATGGCCCTAGTGGCTTGGTTGCATGGGTGCACCGGATGGCTGGGTGCATAGGATACGTTCCCCTTCATAAAAGAGCATCTAGATGTATCTAAAATCATATTTAAATTATTTTCGCCATTTGTCATTTTTTCTAGAGATGCTTTTAAGTAGCCATTTTGTAGAGCAAGATCAGGGCAACGATTGCAAATAAGACCATGAGGATGTTTTTTAAGTTCAATTAATTTCTTTCTAATACCAACAATATCCTCACATCCAAATTCTTTTGTCAAAACATTAACTTGTGTTTTCAAAGTTGAAGAATCATTTTTCTCTAAAGACTTTTTCAAAGAAACCACCTCATCTTCTAAAACAATGCAATTTTCGCAAGAGGAATTACTAGATTTCAACAAAGCATATTGTCGGGGATAAAATCACGGTTCATTGCCATGGCCCACTCCCTGACGGCCCACTCGAACAGCCTATCAGGGCTCAGCTCCCTGGAAGGTTCTATCTGGCCCGTATGCATCCTGTCGAACAGCTTCCTGGCCGGCATGGTGCGTAACGGCCAAGGAATCGTGTTTGAGTCCGTCTCGAACAAGAGTTCTGCACAGCTACGTGAAGACCCGGACGATGGTTTTTCGGATTGGAATAGGAGTCGTGATCCCCAAGAATTGGAGTATGCCTTATCTATCTCGGGATGTATTTGGCACGTTGAGTTCGTTACGATCTCGTGGTTAGCCCGGCCCGATTATCCCTTGATAGGTCGGTTTACTCAGCACTATATAAACAAGGCCCCTACGGCGTGTTAAATGGTCAAGCCATCATCTGATAGCACACCTGATCTTTGCATTGTCGCATATTGCTTCCTACACACCATAATCTCGCCGAGACTTGTTCGTCTCGCCGAGTCCCACCTTGTACTCATCTTTGATATATAAGAAAGGCTGAACGTAGGGCTATTATCTCTCTCGAGAGGCCTGAACCAGAATAAAAACCCTTGTCTCCCTGTTCGTCGTTGATTGCTGTTCGGCGTGTCTTCTATCTCCCCTTCCTAAGAACCTTAGTTGACTTGGGCCAATATCCCAACCGTCGACACATATTCACTCTTATAAAATTCACAAGTATCACATGTAGCATTTTGAAGATCAACAATTTTTCTTTTCAATTTTACACATGAATCATAATTTTCAGTCCTTTTATTAGATAACAACCGAAGTTTTTCATTTTCTAGTTTCAACTCTTTGCATTTTTCCATCGATTTATTGCAATTTTTTTTCTTGTAATTCAAAAGCTTCACGAGTTTCAGAATCACTCACCTCATCTAAATCTTCATCTTCATTGTCTTCATTATCAAATGACCCAAAACATGCATCCCTTCCAACAAGACAAATGTCAGCTATATCGTCATCCTCGCCAAGTGTAGCCAAGGGATCATCGTCGTCCTCGTCAGCATCTGAAAGATCAAGTTCCTCCACCATGTTCAAGAATGATTTCTAAAGTGCCTTCTTCATTTTGGAACCTGCAAGCTTTTTCTTTGACAATGGACTTCTCGACGGTTGAGATAACGATCTCAAGTCGCAAAGGTTCTTTAGAATTGAGATAGGAGACACGCCGAACAATCACGAACAGCAACGAACAGGAGACAGGGGTTTTTATCCTGGTTCAGGCCTCTCGAGGAGATAATAGCCCTACGTCCAGTCTTTCTTTATATCAAAGAGTATTACAAGAGATGGCTCGACGAGACGAACAAGTCTCGGCCAGATTATGGTGTATATCAGGTGCTAAAAGCTAAATCAAGTCGTAAAACTCGTCTTCAGATTGATCAGATGTTGGATGCGTCAACTTGTGCCCTCTACACGCCGTAGGGGCTCGGTTTATATAGTGGTGAGCAAACCGACCTATCGAGGGAATATCGGGCCGGGCTAACTACGAGATCATAACGAACTCAACGTGCCAAATATATCCCGAGGCAGATAAGGCATACTCCTAGTCTTAGGGATCACGACTCCTAATCCAATCCGGGAAACCAACGTCCGGGTCTTCACGTAGCCGTGGAGGACTCCTGTTCGAGACGGACTCAAACACGATTCCTTGGCCGTTACGCACCACGCCAGCCAGGAGGCTGTTCGGCAAGATGTATATGGGCGGATAGAACCTTCCGGTGGGCCTGGCGCAGTCGCTCGAATGGGCCATCAGGGAGTGGGCCATGACAATGGGCCGTGATTTTATCCCCGACAGCTAGCCCCCAAGACTCAAGTGGAAGGACTCACTAGAGTGGGGTCTTCCTCTTGAGACTCCAAGTCACGAAGAGGGAAATTTCGTTGCTACAAAGACGTGTAACAAGCGGTCGAACAGGTTATGGTTCACCAACAAGACTTGTTCGGGACGAACAGACCGATCGATCCGAAAGCAACTCATTGCGTCGAGCGAGAATGACATCTGTCTGAAAGAGTACTCGACCTTCAAATAATGCTGGAAAAAATAGCCGTTAATGATCTCAACGGTAACTATCGCCAAGAAGGAAAACAAATTGACCGTTTTACCTAGCTGTTGGCGATAAAAACTAGCCGCTTAGTGACAAAGAACCGCTGCGGGGCAACTTACTTGAGCCTATAAAAAGCTCCCAAAGCGCCCATGACTGCCACCACTACATGCTCTCACGCCTTTCCTTCCCAAGCCCTAATTCCAACCAAGGCCAAGACCAAAGAGCCAAACTCCATCCCAAGCCCTGCTTACGCCAAATTTAGGAACCGCTATGGCCAAATTCACAGGCACTAGCTTGACCGAGGAGGACCTTAGGATCTGGGAGGAGGGCCACATCGACACCGGTAGCTGGAGGCTGCACGGGGAGGAGGATACTCAGGAGCCGCTAGAGGGAGAGTTCGTTAACTTCGAGCAGTTCGCACTGTTCGGGTTGCGATCTCCCGAAAGCGACTTCGTTGAGGCCTTCTTAAACATTAGCGGATTGGAGGTGACGAACCTTAATCCGAACAGCGTCCTCCAGATGGTCGTCTTCGCACACCTGTGCGAGGGCTATCTGGGCATTGATCCTTCGGTGGAGCTATTCCTGCACTACTACTCAGTGACAAGGAGCAGCTCCGCCGCTTCGGCGCTGGGGTGCTACTACCTCAAGCTCCGGGCCACCATCGACGACGCCAGTACCCCGTCCGCCGCTTTCGATTCAATGGGCATGTGGTGGGCGAGGTGGTTCTACAACAGCGGTTTATTTACAAGAAGCTCGTCTTCACCGGGCAAGCTCCAGTGAAGGGAACACCAATGCCCCGGCCGGAACTGACCGACGAGGACTGGTATCTGACGCGGAAGATAGCTTCCCTCGTGGGCCTCGGGCTCACGGGCAGGGAGATTATCCGCGACTTCACAGCGAACAGGATCTATCCGCTGCGGAAGCGATCTTATCCCTTCTACAAGATAGAGGGATGGGAAGACATTACAAGGGAGAGCACGGGTAAGTACCTTTAAGACTCAACCTCTTTTTGATAATTTCATCCGAACAGGTATTAAAAGTCTTTTCTTCTGTTCGGGCAGAGCAACCGATAGAGGAATGGGTCACAGAGCGGGTTGACTCCATGCTCAAGGCTGCGAAGAAGGATGGCGAAGTCACCGGCGAGGTGGCCTTCACATGTCCACGCAATGTACTCGTCCGCACAGACGAGATAAATCACATAACTCAGCTTGTGTTGCTGTTCTCGTATCGTTGAATAAGCTAACATCCGTCTCTCAATTGAACAGGAGGACCAGCTGATCCTTGAAGGGATCATGGAGGAGCCCTTCGGTTCCGAAAAGGAGAAGGCGAAGAAGGGCAAGACCAAGGCGGCCGCAAAGCCCAAGGTGACGGCCGAGCCGACGCGGAGCTCGTCGCGCCATGGCGGCCGCGCTTCCTCGAAAAAGCCCCCTGCCGCAACGAACCGCGCCGAGCAGGCCAAGCAAACGCGCGGCCAGCCAAGCGGAAAGCGGCCAAGCCCCTCCCTCCTCAGCGAGCAAAGCGACGAGGAGGTAAGGACCATGACACTCTGGCTTAAGCGTTATGCGCAGGCTCACCCGGGCCACGTGGCACGGTTGCAACAGGTCGCCGAGCAGAGGAGGCTCGAAGAGGAAGTCACGCGCAAGGAAAGGCTTCTTGCGCTGCGCGAGAAAAGCGCTCAGCTCACCCGGGAGCTGAGTTCCTCGCCGCGAACACCCAGGGGCCAAGGCGAACAAGCCGCTAAGGAGCCCCTGAGGAAGAGGCGGAATGTTCCGGCGAAGAAGATCAAGATCAAGCCCTCCACGGCAGGTATGCAGTGTTAAACCTTTCGGTTCCGCACTTAACCTGGCAGCGTAGGATTAATCCTGTTCCTTGTCCATCAGCTGTCCAAGAGGAGATCGCCACGGACGACGTGGAAGCAGCGATCGAGCGGTCCCTGCTGCCCGAGCACCTGCACGGTGCGTCGCGGGCAGTTCGGATGGCCAGCCTCAAAGACAAGCTGGCAGCGTGGAGCTTGCTCCCGCCAGGCTCCAGCGACCAGCTCGACGCGCTGAAGGGCGCGGTGGAGCGGCTGGAGGCAGAAGAGGCGGCGGCGCAAGGCGCCACGGGCAGCGGGGCCAAGGAGTTGGCTCTGCCAGTTGCCCAAGGTGGGACCGAGCAGGCGGTCCTACCGGGCACTTCGTCGCAGGGGCAGCCTGTCCCTGTGGCGACGGAGGTAGCCGGCGAGCAGGGTGAAGACCCTGCATCCGAGCAAGTGGAAGAAAGCCACGAGCAGGGCGTGCAAGCTGCCTTGCCAGTGGAGGTCCCGGAGCCGCCCAGCGGAGCAGCACCGAGCTCGCCCAAGGAGGAACGGGCGGAAGAAGAGGAGGAGAGGCAAGAACGCGGGGCGATAGCTCGCCCGCCGCGACTGCCCCAAGACGAGAATGGGCCCGTCTTGAGGAGAACAAAGCGGACGGTCGTGCTGCGCAGCCTTATCCCAAGACGAGCGAGGCTTCTTGACCCATGGTCTCGAGGATCGCCTGCGTCCGAAGTCTGGCGGCGACTTCGGACAGTAACCCTTAAACCAAGACATTGTCCGATCGGGCTAAAGTTGCCCAAGGTCTTAACTTAGTCTTCTCTCTTTCAGTTCATGGGAGCCACCATGGAGGACCTTGTGGAGGAGTCATCAGGAGCGCCTTGTTGTGATAGCGGGTTTTGGGAGCATCTCCGAGCAAGGGGACTCGAGGGGAGCCCTTCGCACCAGCCGGGCCGGGTTTACCAAGGCGAAGGTGAGGACGCCAAGGCCAGGTGACCGAGGAGAGGCAATCCTCCGAGCTCTCCGTGAAGAGGCCGAGGAGCCAGCGCAAGTCGCGGGCGGACGTCATGAAAAGGAACAGTCGTCGCACGTGGCTCGAGGAACAGCTCCACGACGCGTCGCGATGGCGAGTCAGCTCATGGCGGAGGTGAAGGCCCTCAAGGCTCACCACGAGCGTAGCGGACCGCCACGGAGCAAATCAAAGCCGCCGAAAGGCGTGGTCGGTCAGAGCGAGGCTCTGTTCGAGGAGCTGCGCGCTAAGACCGAGGAGGTCGAGGTTCTCCGCGAAGGGGCTGCGGAGCGGGCCCGGCTTAGCAAGGAGGAAACCGATCGTCTCCGAGCTGAGGCCAAGGAAGGCTTCAAGGCGCAAGGAGAAGTCCTGCGCTTGAAGATAGAAATCGAGGAACTGAAGGAGCAGCTTGCTTTGAAGTAGAAGTAGGGTTGTACTCCTTGTACCTGTAAACTTTCGAGCAATGCAATAAAGACATAGCTCTTGCATAACAAGACTTACCTTTTCCCTGCAAAAACGAGCAGCAAAAAGACAAGGACGAGCAGAAAACTAAGAGAAAAGGCACGACGGCGCTAGAAAGGTTTTAAGAAAAACTGGTAGAACGCTTGGCCTAACTCCCAGCCCCCGTTGTGCGGCTCGGAAACCCGAGTTTGCGACCCGAACAGTGCACAAGAGAAAGAGCGACGCCTAGCCCCTGCAGACGGACGCTCAAGACCTAAGTTTGCGAATTCGAGGACGTGCGTAGAGAGTTAGAGCGACACCCGTACCCTGTTCGACTCGTTCCATGAACTGTGCGTTAACGTAAGTCAGGCAATTCCGAAGGTAACCGAACAAGGAAAGTGCCTCTGCCGCGGAGGGCTTACGAGAGCAGACTTAGCCGCGTGGCTGGATGCCGTATTACGCAACTTCGAGTTTGGGGACTTGTTGAAACGAGATACGGGCAGGAAAAATCCTTAAGATTACGGAGCCGAGTGTTCGCAAGGCCGGGCAGCCATCAAGTGTTACTAGAGAGAGGGTAGTCTTGACAAGACAGAGATGTGAAAAGGGCCGCAGGGGGCCGCGAAGATTCACTTTTATTGGATTGAACTTTACATGGAGCCCGACAGACTTGGACGAACAAAGACGCGAAGTTTGACAAAAAGCGCGAAGCTAAGCAAACACAGAAAAGACCTACACAAAGAACTTACGGTCGGTCGATGTTCCAAGTCTTTGGTCGACTCTCTCCGTCCTCCATAGCAGGCGAACAGCCCCCGGGCGAGCAGTGGAAACGACCGTGAACGGACCCTCCCAACGGGAAGTTAACTTGTTGGCATTGGACAGGTTCTGGACACGGCGCAGAACGAGGTCGCCCGCCTTCAAAGCCCTTGGTCGAACCGTTTTGGCGGCGTGCCGGCGAAGATCTTGCTGGTAGCGCGCCATTCTGACTTGTGCCCGGTCGCGTGTGCCTTCGAGGAGGTCGAGATCGAGTAGGCGCTCTTGCTCGTAGTCAACGAAGTTGACCGAGCTCGTGCGAGGCGACCCGAGTACTATTTCGGCGGGCAGGATGGCTTCTGCACCATAGACCAATTGGAACGGAGTTTCCCCGGTTGCCCGGCTGGCCGTAGTGCGAACTGCCCAAAGGACGGAAGGAACTTCGTCAACCCAAGCCTTGTTGTGCTCGCGGAGTGCCGCGAACACGCGCCGTTTGATACCCTGGACGATCTGTCCGTTAGCTCGCTTGACTGCTCCATTGCTCTGTGGTTGTGCCACAGAGGTGAAACAGACCTTGGTGCCCAGTTGTTCGCAGTATTCCTGGAATAGCTCGCTTCTGAACTGGGTACCGTTATCGGTGATCAGCTTATGGGAGATCCCAAAGCGTGTGACCACGTTGCTTTTGAAGAAGCGCACAACCGTTTTGGCGTGAAGAGAGGACACAGTCTCTGCCTCTATCTACTTTGTAAAAGTGTCAATGGCGACGAGCAAGTGTGTATAGCCCTTGTACCCCTTAGGGAACGGGCCGAGCAGATCCAGTCCCCATGTGGAGAAAGGCCATGATGGGGGGATCGTTTGGAGCTCCTGGGCGGGCTTATGTGCCTTCCGGGCGTGAAATTGGCAAGCTTTGCACTTAGTCACTAAGTCCCGGGCATCTTGTAACGCTATGGGCCAGTAATAGCCCATGCGAAACGCTTTGCCGACCAGAGTTCGAAAGGAGGCATGGTTGCCACAGGCACCCTCGTGTATGTCCCCTAAGAAGGAACACACTCTCCTGCTGCGAGATGCACTTGGAGAGAACTCCCAGAGCACCTCGGCGGTAAAGGATGCCGTCCATAAGCTTGTACGGAGCAGCACGCCTTATAAGCCGGGAACGCTCGGCTTTGTCTTGAGCGATGTCCCATCTCGCAAGATACTGGGACAAATGGCATTGTCTAGTCCGCACTGCTTTCGATGACGGAGACAAAGACCACTGCTCTGTTGCCTCGTCCGGAGACGTGATTGAGGGCTTGTGAAGGTGCTCGATGAGCACCCTGCCGAAGCGAGTTCTCGTGAGGATCCATACTTGGGCAGGTTGGTCGGCGAAAGTTGTCCTTCACAGGCACGAAGAGCACCTCGAAAAATCGAAAGTGCGGCTCCAACTTCCTCACTTCAACCAGTACAGCGCCATTGAGTCATCGCAAAGATCGATACTCCTTGTTGACCTGGTTGATGACCAGCTGTGAATCTCGCTTCACAGTCAGCCGTTGGACACCGAGTGACTTGCACGCTCTAAGTCCCGCGAGGAGGGTCTCGTACTCCGCAGCGTTGTTAGTCGCCGCAAAGTGTAGCTGGATAGAATACTGGAGTTGCTCTCCTTGAGGAGAGACGAGAACAAAATCAGCCCCCGAGTGTCCAGTACGCGAGCCGTCCAAAAACATGGTCCAAGGGGGATCGTCAGGTTGCTCGGGAGCGTCCTGGGATTTGGGCGGGCAGGTCCATTCGGTGACAAAGTCAGCCAAGACACGAACTTAATAGCGATTCGGCGAAATGTAATATCAAATTCGCGGTTCCATTGCCCATTTAGCTATACGTGCGCCAGCTTCTTTGTTCCTTAGGATTTCTCCAAGAGGGAACTTGGTCGGGACCAGTATTTGATGCGCCTGGAAATAATGGCGAAGTTTTCTAGAGGACATGAGTAAGGCGTAAAGCAGCTTCTGGACCTCAGGGTAACGCTTCTTTGATCCGTGAAGTACCTCGCTCACGTAATAGATTGGCCTCTGGATGCCTTCCCTTTCCACCGTCAAGATCGCCTCACCGCTTGAGGCATACACCGAGATAGAGTAAAAGCCGCCGCCGCCGTCTTTGGGTGGTCAAGACAGTGGGTTGGACAGTATTGCTTTAGATCTTGGAAAGATCGATCGACTTCCTCTCGTCCATTCGAAACCATTGTGCTTGCTAGCGAGGCCATAAAGAAGGGCGCCAGCGTTTGCCACTCGACGGAAATAAACACGCTCGGAGCGACCATCCGTCCGGTGAGGCTCAGAACTTCCTTGACGGTAGTTGGAGCCTGCATACTTTCAATGGCCTCGATTTTTTCAGGGTTGCCTGAAATTCCTTCCGAACCAATTACATAACCGAGCAACATTCCAGATCGAACACCAAAGGTACATTTATCTGGATTTAACTTTATTCGATGCCTGTTGAGATTGTGAAAAGTCTCGGCGTGTCTTTTACATGATCTGGAGCAAGCTTGCTCTTTACAACTATGTCATCGACATAGACCTCTGGTTTTTTCCGCATTGCTCGGAAAAGTCTTCTCCATCATCTTATTTGGAGCGTGGCACCAAAGATTGCGTGACCGAAAGACATGGTCGTGTAGCGAGAAAGTGCGAAAGGGGTGATGAAGGCGCCTTCTCTTCATCCTCGGGAGATGCTTATTTGGTGATAACCCGAGTAAGCATCCAAAAACTCAAGAGTCAAGCATCCGCAATCGCGTCGACCAAATTGGTCTATCGAGGCGGAAAATTGTCCTTGGGACAAGCGGCGTTCAGATCGTGTGATCGACACACATCCTCCACTTGCCGCCTTCTTCTTTACAATAACGAGGTTGGCGACCACTCGGTGTGATCAACCTTGCGGATGAATCCAGCAATGAGCGACTTACCAAGTCGATCCTTGATGATCCTGCTTGATGTCCGGCGGCGAAGCTTCCGCGAACAGGCTTTTGTCCCACGGACGGCGGTTTGTGCTCGATAACCTCCCTTGGGACTCCGGGCATATCAGGCGGCTCCCAGGCAAACATGTCTGCATTAGCTCGGAGGAAGGCAATGAGCTCGCTTTCCTATTTGGGGTCTAGATTGGCCCCTTGATGAACTGTCTTGGAGGAATCATCCAGAGACAGCGGAACTTCCTTGGTCTCTCCCCCTGGCTGAAGGGAGACCCTAGGGCGTGCAGACTTGGTCTGCGGAACTTCGGGACCACGCGGTGGAAGTTGGTCGACCAGGGCAAGGGACTGCTCGTCGCAATCTAGAGCAGCTTTGTAGTTGCCCTTGACCATGATCACACCGTTGGGGCCCGGTATCTTCACGCAATGGTATCCAGGATGTGACACGGCCATGAACTTGCCAAGAGATGGCCGGCCCAGGATCGCATTGTACGCGGAAGGGAAATCAACCACGTCAAACGTGATCAATTCCGTCCGGAAGTTGCTTGGACTGCCAAAGGTAACGGGCAGAACAATCTGCCCCAATGGCTGAACAGCCTCCCCCGGGACGATGCCGTAGAAAGGCATCACGACCTCTTTAAGCTTGGAGCGAGGAATCTGCATCTCGTCCAAGACCTTAGAAGAGAGCAAGTCCAAAGCGCTCCCGCCGTCGACCAAAACACGGCCAACTTTGGCGTTGCTGATGGTCGGAGCGACCACCAGTGGGAGACGCTGAGGCTTGGTCATCCCAGTGGGGCAATCCTCCTGAGAGAAGGAGATGGGGACCTCGGTCCACTTCATCGATTCGGGCTGAGGCTTGCCCTTTTCAACATTGTGGACCTCCCGAGCAGCTTCCTTGAGGCTACGGCGAGAGGTATAAGCCGAGGAGCCGCCGAAGATGACGGCGATATGGTTCACGGGCTCCTGATATTCATCGTCATCCCGATCACCATCATCGGTTTGGCGCTTGGCCTTACCGGCATCACCTTTTTCGGGCAGGGTGGGCATTGGGCCCTTGCCGTTGTAGAAATCCTCGAGCTTTGCAGCCCAGGTTCTGCAATGGCGCGTATCATGCCCGTAGTTCTGGTGGAACTTGCAATATCGGTCACTTGGACCTTTCTTGCCTTGGTTGCCTCCCTGGGTGGGCTTCTTGCCCTTATAGTTATTGCTGGGCTTTTTCTGCCCATCCTTGGGAGGAGGTGTGCGATCTATACCGGCGACGGTGTTGTTCGCATCACCCTTCTTTTTCTTCTGGGATTTCTTGTCACCAGGATTGTTGCTGCTCTTCTTCTTCTCCTCCACACCAGGCTGGGCGGGCAGCTCGCCCTTGTCGAACGCCTTCTTGTACTGAACACGCTCTGCCGCGTTGGCATAGCGGTCAGCCGCCCTGAACAGGTCGTTGGCGGTCCAGGTCTCATTGATTTCGAGATCCTGGGTGAGCCGCTCGTCGCGGACTCCGTTTTTAAAGGCGCGGACAACAGATTCGTCCGAGATGTTCGGGATCGTGTTGCGAATCTTGATGAAACGCTTCACGAAGTTGCGGAGGGTCTCCCCGTTCATCTGGATCATCTGGTGCAGATCATCCTCCTTACCTGCACGCACGTAATGACTCGAAAATTAGCAATCAGAGCGTCACAAAGTTGGTTCCAAGAAGAGATGGAACCTTCCTGCTGATTGAACAGCCACGTCCGAGCAGCACCCTCAAGGACAGTCGGGAGGTAATTAGCCATGACAAGCTCGTCACCTCCGGCCGCCATGATGGCCGTAGCGTAGATGGAAAGGAACTCCTCTGGGTTTTGGGTCCCATTGTATCTTTTCATGTGTCCGGGCTTGAACTTTGAGGGCCACCGAACAGAGCGAAGCTCGTCGGAAAAAGCCCTGCAGCCCAAGGCGTAAGACCGGGCACCTTCTCCGGTAGAACCTAGCCTTGAGAAGACGTTGGTCCGGTTGGTCGGAGGAACTCTTGCTGAGCGGGAGGTTTCTGCTTGGAGGAACTCTCTCCGTGATAAGCCCCCACGCTCCTTCCTCGTGGTCGCGACAACGCGCTCCTCGCGAGGGGATCCTCCGTGATCATCGCGCGCACGCTTGCCCCTGTGGTCGCGATGACTACGGGGACTTGGCGAGTGACGGCGACCACGGGCAGCTTGCTCATGGACAGTGGTCCTTCGATGGTGACGGCGGTCACGCGATCGATCGGATCGCTCACTGTCCGAATCCACCCGGACAGGCTCACCGCGCTGCCCGGATGATGCTTCACCTATAGACTTAAGGCCCTCGGCCAATTTCTCAAGGTGAGTAGCCACTTCATCGCTCACGAGGACGAGATTGTCCTGGTGAGCGGATCTGATTACGGTTGCCAGGGCCTGGAGCCGTTCCCGGCTCTGCTCCAGGGGCCCTAGGATCCCCGAGACATCCGCGTTTTGTCCGATCGGAGTCTGGGCACGCGGGGATTCTATCCGGGCAGGCTGAACTTCTGCCGGGGGTCTTGGCGAGGTCTTGTGGGCGGTTATGTCGGCCGACGTTTGCGCTGGTCGCGTATCTGCGCCAGAGTTTGGTTGATGGACTCGTCAAAAGTACGGCGAACAACATCTTGCTCGCGAGCAGCTAATGCAGCCTCATCTGGATGCCGAGCAGAGTCGATCTGCTCGATTTCTCCGGCCACCGTGACCCGTGCAGGACCCCCTGAGGTCCCTGCACCAGCCATGTTGACGACGCGGTGGCCGCGTGCGCTAGACGGTGTCATCGCTGTGTCACCACAGGAAGAATCGACCGACATAGCCCTGGAATCCGATAGATCTAAACCAGCGTAAAGATCGTCGGTTCCGTATTCATCGTCAATGACGGGAGCTCGACCTAAGACCATCTCCGGAGCGTATCCAGAAACTTCTGTCTCAGACACAGACATCGATCTAGGTCGGTAAGATCGATCCGAGCTGGCAGGGGAAGAAACGTCCTGCCCTTCTGAGTCGTAGCCCTCAGGAAGAATCTCTGTATCGCTGACGGAGGTCGACATGTTCGATCTGCGTATCCCCACGGACGGCGCCAACTGTCGACGGTTGAGATAACGATCTCAAGTCGCTAAGGTTCTTTAGAATTGAGATAGGAGACACGCCGAACAATCACGAACAGCAACGAATAGGAGACAGGGGTTTTTATCCTGGTTCAGGCCTCTCGAGGAGATAATAGCCCTACGTCCAGCCTTTCTTTATATCAAAGAGTATTACAAGAGATGGCTCGACGAGACGAACAAGTCTCGGCGAGATTATGGTGTATATCAGGTGCTAAAAGCTAAATCAAGTCGTAAAACTCGTCTTCAGATTGATCAGATGCTGGATGCGTCAACTCGTGCCCTCTACACGCCGTAGGGGCTCGGTTTATATAGTGGTGAGCAAACAGATCTACCGAGGGAATATCGGGCCGGGCTAACTACGAGATCATAACGAACTCAACGTGCCAAATATATCCCGAGGCAGATAAGGCATACTCCTAGTCTTAGGGATCACGACTCCTAATCCAATCTGGGAAACCAACGTCCGGGTCTTCACGTAGCCGTGGAGGACTCCTGTTCGAGACGGACTCAAACACGATTCCTTGGCCGTTACGCACCATGCCAGCCAGGAGGTTGTTGGGCAAGATGTATATGGGCCAGATAGAACCTTCCAGGGGGCTGGGCCCTGGCAGGCTATTCGAATGGGCCGTCAGGGAGTGGGCCATGACAATGGGCCGTGATTTTATCCCCGACAGGACTAGACTTTTTGTTAGCGTTAGCTAGCTTGGGACAATCACCCTTGTAATAACCAAATTCTTTGCAATTGAAGCACCGGACAAAATCCTTTTTATTTTTCCCAAACTTACTTTTCATGACACTTAAATTTTTTTGGGAAAGACTAGCAAGTTCATCAAAATTCATGTCATCAACACTCTTTTCAGTTTCCTTTTGCTTAATATTATAAACAGTGGAAAGAGCAATGGGAGTATCATGAGAATTAAAATTAATCTGACTAAGATCCATCTCATATATTTTCAATGAACCAAGCAAAACATCCAATTTCAATGTACTCATATCCTTAGACTCAGTGATTGCAGTTACTTTAAAGTGCCACACCTTTTGATCTAACGATCTAAGCAATTTTCTACATTGATCTTCTTGAGAGAGAACCTTTCCTAGAGATGTAAGTTTGTTAACCAGTTCATTAAAACGAGCAGCAGAATCATTAATAGTTTCCCCAGGTTTCATAGTAAATTACTCATACTCACAAGTAAACAATTCAATTTTAGCGTTTCTAACATCACTAGTGCCCTCATGAGTAGTTTTCAAAGATTCCCAGATTTCATGTGCAGTTGTCAAATTAGAAATCTTTTTAAATTCATCTTTAGACAAAGCACCTTGAAAATGACTTATTGCCTTTTGATTCAATGTAAACAGATCTTTCTGTTCTTTAGTGGTAATACTAGCAGGTTTAACATATTTAGTTTCTACCACTTTCCACAATTCATAGCTCTGCGACTGCAAGAAAGATTGCATGCGTACCTTCCAGTAAGGATAATCATCACCGTTAAATACAGGGGGTTTAGTCATAGAAAAAGTGCTAAATTGCGCCATTGCTCCCTAATCGTTAGATAAAACCTAGAGCAAACTAGCTCTGATACCAATTGTAGGACGTAGGCGCTAAATACCCCTAATTAGCGGAAGCAATTAATAAAAGTAGATATTCATGCAAGATTAGAATAACATTACCAAAGACGCACACGTTTGATAACGCAGTTCGGCACCTGCCTACATCTGCGGGGCAATGATTTCGGGCGCTCCTCCCCAATCAAATCCTTTTACAAAAAAATACAGATCTACTCGTGCATGTTACCTTGCTCGCAATGACTCACGCCACGCTTCACACGACGTCTCATCGCCTCTCCATACCAAGCCTAATATAACCCCTCGCTCATCTGCCTCTCTTCCCTGCAAAATTCTCTTCTAATCTTCCTCTCATCTCTCTCTAATCTTCTCTTCTCACCTCTGGAATTTTCTTAATTTTCGTAGCCGTCATTAACATGTGGAAACCCTAAAACTCTCCTCTAATCACGATCCTCTCGGGTCCCTTAAATACTGGAGAAATCATGAAACCGTTTTGGGCTCAAACTCACCTTTCTGACCCATGACGATAGCCCCACTGGGCCACACACCCTTTGGTATGTCCGCTGAAACCACACATTGGGCCTCCCACGCCACGCCCATGCTGCGTGCACCGTGCCGCCCACACGCATGGTGGGCTTGTTTGGTTATAACGCCTGAGCATTTGCAAGCCCAGGCGAGCTCCCAGGCGTCCGATTTTGGATGCCTAGGGCATGATCTGTTGCTGGCCCAGAGCTTGCTGCCAGAGCTCTGAACCAAACAAGCCCAGCATGCATGTGCTCTCACGCACTGCACGCAGCGCACACACACATGCAGCATGCATGCACTGTGCACTTTTCCTTTTTCCTCTCTTCTTCCTACAAAATCAATCACATATATATCCAAATCTCTCCAAAAATCATTAGTTCAATTGGAAAATCACTTCATCACACAATATTTAAAATATTCACTCAACATTGTTTGTTTAATTCCATAAAATTGGAACTCAATTATGTTCATGTGACTGCACAGGCACGGCATCACAAACGGTAAGGTTGTCTCACTCGATGTGCGTGGTCCTAAGAACAAACAGGATTATGAATCCCAGGGAGGAGTTTTAAGCGAGCTATTGACGTAATTGGAAAAGTGGATGTACACACACAATATCACGCAAATATAAGGTCGTCTCCAACAACTCTGACGAACACTAACGGTTGCTTATCAAGCAAACTTAATAGCATGGTTGCCGGAGAGTACGACGTCGACGCGCCGCCTCCACGCCGCCAATTCCGCACTGGGGAGCCTGTGGCCGCAGCTGAAGGTGGCGAGCTCGGGCGTCAGTAGGAGAGGCATCGCGAGCACTAGCAGCATGGCTGGTGGCAATGCGGTTCCGGTGTCGCTCATGCTGCAAGATAGACGGCTAGTGAGAGTGGACTCACTCCGGGAAGAAGAAGAAGATGCCGGCGCTTCAGCGTCTGTCTGTGTGGCCGTGATGAGGGGCAAGCTAGGTGGTGCTAGCTGAAGGTGTACAGGCCATGATGAGTGAGAATTGGTGTTTCTTGCCTACTGAGCCAAATTAAGGAAATTAAGGGATGATCGAGGTGGTCATGGAGTGGACTCTATGGAAGAAATCAGCAAACCTGATGACCTAGTCACCTAACTCATGTTGTGATGTGCAAAACTCATGTTGTGATGTTGCGAGAATAAGAATCACACTTAAGAATCACACTTTTATATGTATGGTTGCCTTCCTTTCATACGTATGGAAATAATTATACTCCGTTCAAAAAAATTTTATTTTTTCTCACCAATTAGTTAAATTACATAAATCTTTAGTGTGCGAAAGCTGTATCAATATATTTGTATTGGGAATAATTTTTAATACATTATTACTTTATATCAATTAACAATATATAATAAGAGAAAACTTATGAGTAGACTTCAAAAAAAATTTAAAATCAAAATATGCTCTGTATTCTTGAACGGTTTTGCTGCTTCTCAGGCGACTAATTTTTAAATAAGTCTCAATCGATTTTCACATAGCTAGATTCTACCGTTAGATCTTTTACATAACCTATAGAGAGACGTTTGATCAACGGTCTAGAAAATCGACTGAGAGATAAATAACTCTCAGATGTCTGATGATAAGTCAGTCCCATTCTTAAACCAATGGAGTAAAAAACATCACGCCAATAATTCCTGTTAGAACGTAAATTATGAGTTGCACGAAAAAAAATGTTGATGAAGATAGGCAATAATTAATGCTAGCGTTGATCAGCGACACTACAAGGATTATGTGAATCAAAGAAAATCATCGAGGCGTGTGTCACTTTCCATAGGCCAATGCGACTTACGTTAACTTGTCAACCTTGTACATATTGTGGTCGTATTGCTAGTTGAATTTAGACTCTCTTTATTTAAGCTTCTAGCCAGAGGTTCTAGCCTTAGAAACTCAAACAAACAACAATACATCTTTTGAAACCCCCTTCCAAGAAGTAGTAGCCCTCAAAAGCCCAAATTATAATGTGATCTAAGAAATAAGTTTTGGATGACTTTTTCCATAATCAACTTTTAGAGAAGCTGTAGCTCAAACAAATAGGGCATTAAAAGCTAAACATTTTGGCTAATTCGGTTTAACTTTTTTTATTATGAAGTCAAGTATATATATATAACTTATTAAAAATAACGTAAGTGAAGTAGGCTAACTTTACAAAACAAATTAACATCATCTTAAATTTTAGCTTATTCATTCATTTAGCTCATCCATTTCAAACAACCTTTCCTGCAGCAGCTAGCCAACATGCGACGAAGTGGCATATCAGCAAGTATCACATAGGATTGATCTTTTTTTTTTTTCCATTGTCCTAAGATCATTTTTAACTTGATGATATCGTTGCGGGTCTAGCATGGCATATATCAATTGGAAACTATTTCAACAAAATTATGGATGCAAGATGATGGCATATTTATTGAAAATTCCTGCTCGTGTATTTTTAAAACGTAGATAAGTCGTTAAGCCGAAAAGAACAGGGTCCAAAGCTAACGTCTGAAAAAGAGAGACTGCTGACCAAAATCTATTCGACAGGAAGTACCAGCAGGGCAAAACCACTCGATGTGCTGACCGCAAGGATCCACGCTACTTTAATACTCGGAACGCATGCTTCATACATCCTCATTACAGATGAAGAGAAGCCTGTACAGCACCACTTGACAGTTTCCACGAAACATCAAGGCTATTGAGAGCTCAAAAACACCTTAATAAGTGATTTTACCAGGAGGGCATGCCACTGACAAGAGCCCAAGATGGCAATGCTGTTGCATCTGAAAGAACACCTAGGCTCAAGTCTCAACACATAAGCAGGTAAACACCTCGGGAGAGACACAGGTAAAGTGCCAGAACTATCACTGAAATTTTCAGAAAAACTTTACCCAGAAGGCCAAAAGTCCAAAACAGAACAAAACTATCCAGTTACAAAAAGGCTATGATCTGTCCAATCACCAACACCCGATAACATACCCAGGCAAAGGAATGTACAATTGACGGTATAGTAAATCTCATCATATTCTCCTTTTCATTTATGAAGCAGCTTCTTTCTTTGCGCTATGTAAATTTAAAACCTGAAATCAAAATGACCTGGTATGATCTCGCTACTCACCCCGACAGACCAATGATATACGCCTCCTGAGCAACCTCGGTATCCTGTTTCACATTTTCAGACAAGCTGGCCATGGCACCTGAGAACTTTGAGAGCTGGTCAAACATTGTTATTAGACCACCCTGCAGGATTGCCAGCTTCGATTCACCCTCTGACTTGCCATGCTCCCCAATTGATTGGCTAGTGTCAGCCTCTGCCTCAGTATGTGAAGCTTTCTTTCTCGCTGATTTACCTTTTGCTTGATGCTTGAGCATTTTCTTGAGACTTGATGCAAGGTTTTTGATAGAATCACAGGATTCTTCAGAGGGGAGCGATGAAGTTCCTGCGGACAAATGTCCCAAGAGAACAAACAGGGGAGGAGCAAGGTGTCGGCGAGGTGAGAGAGCCTGTCTCCTTCCCCGTGAACGGCTCTGTGGTTGCATCACGCATTCCTGCAGCCAGGAGTTGAGGCCACCCACATAGCATTTGTAAGCATAGACCCAGATTGCCAAACAGGAGTGTAAGAAACCCATCTCACTGATAAGGTTAATCAAGGCCTGTTTGTACAGCTCGTTTGGAGGAGATATTGGTGGGAAGTTTGTATCTGCCAGTAAGACAATGGTCTGCTGCATTTGGTGAATTTCCTGCATCATTCTCCACATGCGCGTCAACCTGTTATACAAAATAACATATATGATATCCAATTAAATATCAAAACGTACCAATATGAAAAAGATGCATTTTTTCTACCAAAATACCTTCAACTCTGCTAAATACATGAATAATTTATCTAAAGGAATGCTATTAAACATAAAAAGAGGTAATATAGTTTCGATAATAATCATGAAGAATTTCTGTGTGTGGCACATGGGACCATGATTGAAATTGAGGCTTACCCTTGTAGTAGCTCAAGAAGCTGGGGCTGCAATTCTTCATCCCTTAACTTCTCAATTATTTTAGAAATTGAGTATAGTACTTCAGTTCGTACCATGAGTTGCGAATACAAATCTTTAACAATAGCTCGAGTTTTGTCTACTTGTACGGCACTCGCATCCTTTGCAAACTGGTGCATTAGCATAGTACATTTCTTATCATATATCTTCTCGATTGATTTGCTACCCTACAATTGTAAACAAATATTGAAGCAGCCAGGTCAGAGTAGCAAATTAAGCAGATATGTATCATGTGCTCTTACAAAGAAGACATTGTGTAGAAATGAGGTGAAAACTTTTGAGAACTATAAGATATTTTGTAAACAAAAACCGGTGATATGTTATATCCTAAAGTCATTCTGTACGCATTTTTTATCTGATAAATATAAATAACAATGATGATCCAGTTACATTCGAAAATACAAATCATAACGGGGTGACTACAGATTTGGTTTAAGATCCAAGTCAAACATTAAAGGAATTAATTAACTAAATATGTGACACCCTTCAGGTTTCCTAAACTACCCCTTTCGCTTCTTAGACAACACCGCCTCCCTTGCCACTCGCACTCCTCTCCTCGCTTGGCCAACCTCCCCTCCCACAAGCTATTGGAGATCTCACGCCACCATACACCCCTTTCCAAAGCCAATGACTTGTCGATCTTTTAGCCTTGTTCCTTCCAACTGCTCTGCCCTAATGAATCATCCCCATCTAAAAATTATGCCGACCAACATTTTTGGCGTAGCAGCGACACCACTAGTACCTCACCTCCTAGATGTCAGAGTTGGGATCTAGTGAACCCTCAATAGGTTTTCTTCGAGCAAATATAAGGAAACTGGATATTAAAAATTTTATGTAAACATTATGTATTCGAAATTTAGCGATTCATAAATTGTAGTTAGCTTTTGGTAGTGTTGCACTAGGTGGTCACCTAGACCGCCAAGGCGGTGCCTCGAGAGGAGACGGCACTGGCAGTTTTTTTATTACCGTTGGCAAGGCTGGACACCTTCTCCTCAAAGCCCTTGTAATTTGATAAAAACCGGACAATTCAAAAACAATTTCAATGGAAAAACAGAGGCCTTAGCCGATGATGATCAAATCCGGTTGGGTTCTGCGTGAAACCAAGCCGGCATTGTCACAACCAGTGGGATGCGGGCTAGAAGCTAGTATATTGCATCCATGTAGGCAACGGGGCCGATACTAGTGAGGAAGCTTACAACGTGTTCAACAAAATGCCCCAACAATATTTTGCAAAGGTAACTTAGAATCTACGTAGAAGTTCCGTTTCAATAAAGTTAATAATATTTTAAAAAATTATATGAATTTTATTGATTTTGAATTTGGACTATTTTCATACGTCAGTTTACTTTTTGAAGGCATGATCGTAATTTGCTGATTTTTACCGAAAACTATGAAATTATGATCCCTGCCGCATACCACGACCTAGCTGCAATATGTTCCGCATGAAAAATGGTTTGTACACCATTAAACAAATCATTGCTTTGAGCCAATTATTTCTATGAACAGAAAATATAATAGGGAAGTTCATTTCACATTATATATTTTTCCCTTTTTGTTCAAGGGCTAAATTATGATAGTACAAACCTTCAAAATTTAGAAAACACTAAATTCAACTTCATCGGGTAACCTTTTTTTTTTGGGAAACACTTGCCCGTGTGGACCTTGAAATGTACAAGTACAATGTGGAATGATGCATTCATTTTAGGAATCCAAGGGGCATTTATTTGAATGTGGAGTGGTGCTAAACAGCCAAATTGTGGTTTACATAGGAGCGGCCCACTTTAGATGATTTAGATTCCCACGTGAAAATCCCAAAGCAGGTGAGGATTTTTTTTTTTTGGTGGGGGGGTATGATGCCGTCAGAGACAATCGTCGGATGTGACTGTTGCGGGGAAGGGCTACATATCGGTGGGATGCACATCCTCTTCCGTAAGGACAAGGTACCATTCTAGAGATATGGACTGCCCTATTTATCGTGGCACTTCAATTTCTAACGCACTGCAATCTAAACATCTCGTTTCGATCCAATAGTCCGACAATTTCTAACGCACTGCAATCTAAACATCTCGTTTCGATCCAATAGTCCGACATGCGTGTTGTTTTCTGCCTTTTTTAAACAAAGGCAAATCGTAAGTGTTGCGTGCACGCAACGGGTTACGGCCCTTGACGCGGATGAGACGAGATGTTGTCGAAGCTAGTCCCTAAACTATTATCGAAACCACCGTCTATGAGATTAGATCTCAAATTACTCCATTAGTTAGATGATTAGAAAGATACATGATGCATCCCTTTTATATGGATAAAAGACTTGAACTCTATGAAAAAAATCTCAACTAATTTTATCTCTTAAACAAATTGATTTTATCTAATTTAACACTTGATCTAATCTTAACTAAGAGTCTAAGACCCTAACTAATCCTGTGCTACAGTACCACGGGCATTGTTCACGGTGCTACAGTACCCGTGGTACTGTTCATGGGCGTTCATGGGCCATTTGGCTCCTATTGCGCTTACTCATAACAATAAGCACCTGCCCTATTAGGAGGGGGCAGGCACAGGTGAGGAGGGATTGTGGTGGAAGAAGAAATGAAGATGAAGAAAAGAGAGAAAAGAGGAGCGGTAGAAAAGAAAAGAAAGTGAGGAGGGAAAAGAGAAGAAAGGGAAAAGGCGATATTAGCATTTTTCGGTGGAGAACACTCTATTTTCTAGTTTTGGGAGCCAACAAAATACGCTCTTTATATTGTCATAAAATTACAGCATAATTTGAATCTCTAACAAACATGCACTTAATTCTATCAAATGGACACATTACCTAACTTCAAGTATATAACACATGACTAATGCACCAAAACATGCCCATACAAAATTGCCAACTGAATAGTCATATTGATATAAAACAATACTTCATCTTTTGACAAATTAAATTTCAGGCAACAAACAGTCAAGGGGTGAGGTAATTCTTTTATCCCTGATTTACAGCTTCATTAATCTTTTAAGCTAGCATACTGGTAAATGAGAACAACACAAGTAAATAATATTTTTGAGGCGCAAATATCATGTATACGTGATAACCAAAAGAACACAAAAGCGCATAAAGAATCTCCAAGTATAAATAGAAGCTCTGAAATGCCTCTTTTGAACATGAAAGATGCAGAAATCCAGGAAAAAAATTAGGAGTTTCTTTAAACACTGATAACATTAAGTGGAGCCTCACACACAACACTAAGCTCGAGAAGAAGGAGAGTTATAACACAAAGAAGATAATATCTAGGTCATGAAAATGCTCAACAGCTCATGCGTAAAAATGTACTGGTTTTCCTTATAACAACAGCCATTATGCAATTATGTTGGATGGTGTGTACCATTTCTTTTCTAGAAGTTTCATATTCCAGAAGATCAATATGTAAAACATAATTGCATAAATACTAAAAATGTATGCACAAAATTTCTGGTATGTATGTTATTCTGACTTTCCTCAATAGATGTTTTCCTTAGAAATTACAAAAAGATTAGGGGGTGGGATGGAGGGGCTGTTGGGGATGCTAACTAGGTGTTGGTACCAAGCCTGAACAGTGCACGTGTACTGCAGATGATGATAGTGTTGTCCATGCATGGCGGCAATCCTTACAAGATACCATATAAAGGAATAGAATTATATTCATGATAATTAATCAATGAATAAACAAATATAGTCTGTAGACTCCTTTTCCTCTTCTAAGATCAAGCCACAGAGCCTTCTTCTACCACATCAGAGAAGAGCCCTGCTGACGGCTCACAGACATGTACCCAACCAATCCACACCCACAACAGTAACACCTATACTATTTTCCATGTACAATTAATTTTTTTCTTTGTATAATTAAATAAATTTAATTGAAAACAAAATCAGCTTGATCAGCTCTATTCTATATGCTGCAGGTCTAACAAAACTAAACAGAGAAAACCACAATCTCATGGTCCTACACATGATCATTTAGCCTATAAGCATCTGATGAACAACACATGTTGGCTCACCTTTAACTCGTCATAAAGCTTCTTTTCCCAAGCATATAGCCTATCTAAAGAGGATGCATGGCTTCCTGAAACCATACAGAACTCTTCAACAAAGTCACTACAACTTTCTAGAAGGTCATCATCCTTTTGAGCTGACAAGAGTGGATTCTTAGATGACGATGATTGTGATGAATGTGAGGGATTCCATGTGATTACTTTGGTAACATGCTGCTCTGACTCTGCAGTAAATAAATATAGTAAAACAGTTAATTTTTTTCTCCAACTAATATTCAAACGAGGCCGTTACTGTTTAGAGTACAAACTAATCTGTACTTTGCAAATTACTTATTTGACATGAAAAGAGAAATATACCTTGAAATGCCACATTTCCAGTTTTGCAACAGACGAAGGATGCAAACAGAAAAGGTGCATTCGACGATTTCCCTGCTAATCAGAAAGACAACAAAACTCATCATTTTTCAAGCAAGTAGAAGTTCAGAAAAAAAAAATCTTTATCTATCTTCACCTCTTATCCGGGAACAAATGTTAGGTCGAATCTTCCTTCTCTCAAGCATCCTAGAGACCTCATGGCAGGACTCAGCTGCCCTAGTAAACTGGTGTTCAAGCTCTGTCACAATGGACAGAAAATCTCTAGATACACAATTGGCGGAACTGCCCTTGCTTCTATCCCTTTCATTACATGATCCCCTGAGTACATTAATCCCGTTTACATTGTAAGCTTCATATTTTGTATTACTGCCAACAGGTTTAGAATCCTGCCACTCGATAACCTGAGTCTGCACTTGATCAAGCTCTTTCTCCCAGATCGAGTCATTCGGTAAATGCATGACAGCAAACTCAATTTCATTACAATCATTGTGATTCAACTTGGGATGGCTATCATTTTCATGGGCTTCTCTCATCCCAGGTGTGCTCAATTCTTCTTGCACCTCAGCAATTTCACCTGTGTTTCCAACTGAGGAAGCCAAATCCCTCCCAGTTGGATGGCTCAAATCTTCCAGCCTTCCCAAGCCAATGCTACTCTCTTCGACATGGGATGCCTCATTTTGAATCACAACAGTTGGGTCAAAGAAATCCCATGAGGAGCAAAACTCTGGGGAGAGTGGTGGTGCAGAGGAAGTAGAATCAGCTTGCTCGTTTTTAACAAAGCTGGCGTTACTCGGGCTGACAGTCACTGTCAAGGGAGTGATTACTGCTGACCTCATGTGGCTAACATCAGAATGACGGGGTTCTTGCTGTGCTGGCAAGTTAGCATTTTCAGGAGGTGGCAATGCTGGCACTGAAGCATAGGAAGGCCGAGGAGATTTCTCCGGATCACCACCATGGTGTGCTTCCACAAACTGCCTCAAGGCGACGCCGACATTGGACAGCGATTGCTTGTACAGCAGCTGAGCAGCAGCAAGAGTATACCTTGAATCGATCGCTTGTTCGATATATTTCAACCGATCCTTGCAAATTAGTAATGAAGCATCACGGTCTTGCTTCGAGAAAGATGAGCCCATGGTTCACTTCCTGGCAGCAGAATGTGACTTGCTGTCAGAACAGTGATGCATAAGGAATTCAAGTTTCTTAACAAAAGAAATTGCTACTAATTATGTTACACACCTGGAAATATCCTTAGCAATGTGATTTTAATGAGAACAGTAGGTCAGAAGCGTACTAGAAAATTTTATTCACAAAAAACAACGAGAAACCTTAGCCCAGTGTATATCACCAAACAGACTCAGCGCTCCAACCTCCAAGTAAACAGCTAAACTAGCGGAACAAAGGACTGCTTTCATTTCGAAATTCAACAATTGCTGATGGCATCGTCTAGTTTCACTTTTCCCCCTCCCTGAGACATCCCATTAGGCTTGATGAACGAGAGGCTCGGAATCGAGCTTCTAACATTTTGACTAAAGCTATAAGATTCTGCCAACAATCACATCAAGAAATGAGATTTGAAAAAGGCAGAGAATTTATTTTTCAGAAATTCATCAAGTTATGAGTGTTAAAGCAAAGCAAGGATTGCGCCGATTAACTAATGAAATAAAAAAAAATCAGGAATCAACCGGGGAACTATAAAAAGAGCACTTTTTTAAGACCACCTGCCACATCAACATCAGTATCATCATTACAATCCACCTTGTCTATACGCTTGTCACAATGATTAGTCCATCAAGCATAGCCAAATCGAAAGCCACACGAAGCAGTAAAAAAAACAAAGAAAACTCCCTCAAAAAAAAGAAAGAAAACTAATCAATCGAGCTCCATGAATGAACACCCACCTCAAAGTCCTTTCGTCCTGAGTCCTGACCCAATTGATCGGTCGGGGATCACCCAAAGATCATCTCCAAACCAGAGCACTCAATCCAGATTTCAGAACCTCGATCATCCCGCGACGCTTGCATGCATACTGGGAAACGCGATCGCAGAAACAAGAGCCGGAATTCCAATCCAAAAAAAACCAAGAACAAGAAGCACCAAACCACCCAAAACAGAGCTCTCCCCTCCTCACGGACCAAGAACCGAGGCAAGAGATCCTCCCCCGCGCAGAACGCAAAGCAATCCACCGAATAAAAAAAAAAGAAAAAGAAGGTCTCGGCGAGAGCGAAACCCGGAGGGTAAAGGGTAGAAGACAAAGGCGAGAAGGCCTGGCCTCGGCGGCGGCGACGACGACGACGAGGACCAACGCAAAGCTGAGCCCTCCGGTAAAGCGGGCAACAGGACAAGCCAGAGAGAGAGAGAGAGACAGAGAGAAAGAGAGAGAGGGAAACGTGTTCTTACCTCTTAAGGAATGGATCACCGCTGCACTGCACTGCGGCCTGTGCTGCTGCATGCGACGAGCCGTTTCTCTCTCTAGGTCGCTTGTTTGCTGCTCGCTTGGCTGCTTTGCAACCTGGCACTCGCAGTGGCAGTTGCAGCCGCGGCGGGGTGCGCTGCGTGCGGCGCGAGGCTGCCTCGGGGGCCTCGGTGGCGGTGGGGTGACCGGGTGGAGGACGTGAGGTGAGGTGAGGCGGCCGTCGTCGCATCCATCCGTGGCTGCGCCTGCGTGGTGCGCCCATGTATCGCGTGTGACGCAACGGCGCGTCTTGGCGACGCCGGCGGTGAGTCACTGCCCATTGGCTTCCTCTGCCCCTCTCTTGGCTTTGGCTCTTCCGTTTCTTGACTGCTCCGGCCTCCGAGTAGAGAGAGAGAGCGGACGGGTTGTGCTCGTGCTTGTGTGTGCTCCGTGTGAAGAGAGAGGGCGAGCGCATTTAAGGAGCGGGGGTTCGGGAGTTGTGCACTGCTATGGGGCCCACAGGAACAACCTGGCACAGTTCCAGGAGGGGAAGGATGGATGGGATGGGATGGGAGTCTGGGACCTCTATCCTTAGTTATCTCCAACAGCAACCCTTAAATTTGATCCTCTATAGCCTTATATACAGCTTCCCTTAAAAAAAATATCTTTCTATATTTTTCCTATCTCCAACCCTATATGAAGAATTGTATAGGGAAAGGAGAGAGAACCCCTATATAAGGGAATGGAGAAAAAAACTCTATTTTAGGGAACGGAGAGAAAAACTCTATTTTAGGGAACGGAATAGGAAACGCTGTTGAAACACATAGGGAAAGAATCCATCCCCCATTTTAGGGTAGAGGATGATTTAGGGGAGCCTGTTGGAGACAGCCTTACACTGTATTTCACTGTTAGCTACTCTGTCTATTCTTTCTTTTAAATTTTTTTCACATTTTACACTGCACTCTAAAAGATTTCTTCTCTTTACCAGACACTCTATCCAAAACTACAGTATTTTAGAGTGTCTGCTACGGACGCTCTAAAGGCGCACCCCACTCTCGTGGGCACACGTGCCAGTGAGACATTGAGACTCGTGCTTAGGGCATCTGCATCAGGGTCTCTATCTCCAACCTGTAATTCACTATTAGCTACTTCCTCACTCCTTCACTTTAAATTTTTTACATTTACACTACACTGTAAAAAATTCCTTCCCTCCAACAGATACTTTATTCAGAGCCACAGTATTTTGGAGTGATTGCTCCAAATGCTCTTACATATCAAAAATCACTCTGGCTTGCCAAACCCAGCAACTTTCGTCAGATTACATGTATAAAACTTACGACCCTAGTATTATGAACATGTAAAATGATTAAGATAACAGTTGTCTTTAATCGGTAACAGAGCCAAAAATTTTGAGAAGTCTGGGCATAACCTTAACTGACGCTATCAACTTTATTCATTTTTTGGTCGTCTGCGCCTAGGGTATGGACTAATTTTTCTATACAATTAAACGGGGCTCAATCGCTTAGCTGGCCGGTAGCCCGAGCACGAGCCCAGGGTCCTCGGGCCCTAGCTCCGCCATCACCTCTAACTATTGTCATGTCACTTAAAGATAACATTAGAGATAACATATCCAATGGTAGAGATGGCTACACGTTTTATAAATAATTTGCTCACATACAAAGTTTCTTGATTCTTGTGTCGAGTCTACTCTTGCTTTGTAGACGGATCAAATATCTATGCATGTTATCTCTCCTTCAACTCATCAATTAGCTGACATATGACATTGTTTAGAAATGGTTTAAATAATGCTGAGTTGGACTATTGCACATGCTCTAAGGCCTTGTTCTTTTCAGCGTATCGTACCATTGCGTATTACTGTGGCAAATTTTGTTATTTTTATATTGCCTATATGTAGTGATAATTTCTAACGATTTTTTGTGGCTTTTAGTAGTTATTCCAAAGATGCTAAAACTATTTTTTAATTATTTTTTTATAATCTTTATACCTCTTTTCGATGTCTCTCAAATTTGCTACAGTAATACACCAACACAATGATACGTCGAAAAGAACAAGGCCTAATACTTACAACACAACTTCCCATAAGTATGTTCACGATGTTAGTGAGTAGGTTATGTGGTGCACCAAAGAAAAGAGTGCAAATTAATGAAAAAAAACCAAAGAAATTATATTGTGCACTTCAAAAAAACAATTTACATCGCGCGGTCAACTTCCACCTCTCGTTGAAGAGAAATTTCACCTCGTAACACTGAATTCATGGATCCATTTCCAACAGCAGGTTCGTATCAACTTTTTTAGACACTCACAAATTTCTCAATTCTATAAGATTTTCACTATTTTCTAGCACTTTTTTCTATTTTAATAATTTTATGGATATGGATTCTTCGGTCTCTCCCCTCTCCCACCCGCTTTCTCCTCTCTCTCATGTGGCCACGCCACCTCAGCCATGGTGGCATTGGACGGAAGTGGCGGCATGTGGCGTTGGAGCCAGGTGATGGGCTCACCAGCGACGATGCTGCGGGTGGTTACGAGGAGCTCCTCCAGCATATAGGTGGCCAAACGGGCAGGGCCAACAAGGCCGAACCGGGCCGACCCGTACTGTTCACAGAACCGGGCCGACCCGGTTTGGTGAATCGAACCGAACTTGGGCCGAGGCCTCGACCCGTCGGGCAGGCCCGGTTGGGTTAGTCACTGTAGTATATTTATTTAATTAAATATATTCATTTATATATATTTCTAATAATATATAATGTATTTACGCAATTTATAGTGTATATTTGTAAAATATAGTGTTTTTTCTTAATTTATTTAGATATTTTTAATTAAAATAAACCAACCCATATAAAACCGGGCCGGCCCGGTTCGGTTCGGTTACTGTGTGAACCGAATCTGCACCGAGACCCAGGCCCATTGGCTCGGTTGGCCCGGTTCGCACAGTAAACGAACCAAACGGGTCCGAACCGGGCCGACCCGTTGGCCACCTCTACTCCAGCCTAGGCCATGGCGGGGTGTTCGAAGATTGTGAGGAAGGAGATTACAAGAAAAAATGGAATAGAGGCATTTCCATCTATTTGAACAGGGAAAATAGTAAAACAAAAAATGAGATAAAATGTCAGGAAACGACAAAAATATCATGAAATTGAGAAGTTCGTAAACTGAATGTCTGTGAAAATTCGATGTGAACTTAATGAGCACTGAAATGGATCCATGAATTGAGCGTCATGAAATGAAATTTCCTCTCGTTTAAAATCCTGTTCTTTTAAGCTGATCTAAACAGATGAAAGGATGAAATGACTGAATTTTGAGAGATTCTATAGCTAGTTTCGAGTTTCGAATCCATTTCGTTTGACTTGCTTTTTTTAAGTGTTTAGACACACCTTCAAAACAGCAAAAAAAACAGACTAAAAAAACTCAAATCATATGATTTTTTTAAAACGTAGATAGGTCGTTAAGTCGTGAAGAACAGGGCCTAAGTATAGCTAAATGATCAGAGGTTGAACTTGAGCTAACGCGAGTGATGGCTCCCGTATCTGTATCTCGCGGACTAATCGAGCAACCTAGGAGCACCCGAGGGGCGATCGAGCGGGGAGGTGTAAGCGTGTGTCGTATGGCGACGTGTATCCATGGAGCTCCGCAGCAGCAGCGTTCATGGCTTCGTTTGAAATTGTGTCATTCAGTTTGGAGGCGCAAACCTTATCTAGGGGTGCTGGATTTTTTATGAGGTGGATCGTGGATGGCCAACTGAGGAGTGCTGAGGGTTGGGTCGTCAGAGAATAAATTCAAAATATGAATAAAAGAATGTCACAACCTAGTTCGTTTTCCGACCATCTCTTCATATTGGGCTGGGCTAACACGAACAACAATCAAGCAGACCTACCTCGACCGCTAGCACGAGGATTTTCTTAAATTTTTTCCAAAACAAATCAATAAGATTTTGTTTAATAAACTTAAATAACTAGAGTCTCACTAATCTAAAAAGCGAGTTATAGATCCCGCCCTTTGGTCACACGATATTTATATATTCCACCAAAAGGACAGACATATTGCATTTTAGGTGACCAGGGAGCAGTAGGGAGAAAACCGTCGGTTGGTTTTATGGGATTTAAGTCTAGCCGAATGATTTTATGGGATTTAAATCTCGTCCAAACAAGAGGGCATGATTTAAGTTTAACGCCATTTGGTTGGTCTAGTTTCTTGTCCATGGCGGTAAAATTTCTTTCCTCCTAATGAAAAACCAATTTTTTATTCATTTTTATTTCGAAACAAAGACTTTATTCGTTTAATTGAAAAACACTACAATCAATTCGACTTAACTTATCGTATCTTCTTATCTTTGACTAGAAGATACAATAAATTAAGATAAGATGAGAAGAATGTCACCTTAGTAACTTATCTAGATAGAACACATGTCTTTTGCAACAAATAAGTATAAAACTATATATTTTACGATGGAGATGTTAATTTTCTTAGTAGAAAACTATGAATTTGAGGAAGGCAAACAATCGAAATTCTTCAACATCTAGACCGATCAAGCTAGCTAGATTCAACGTGGTTCTATTCCCATGTCCTCTTTCAAGCAATCTCTCGCCATCTCTCCCTTGTTCCCTCCCTCTTCCTCTCCAACGAGCTCACTAACGAGGTGAGGGAGGGAACCCCATGCTACTTCACCACCTCTTTCCATTCCTCTCTCCATCATCCTCTAATCCACCAAACATAATATCTCAGATCCATATCTAAATCTAGATCTAAATTCGACCGTTCCTCACGACTATGTTGTTTTTCCTAGATCGGTAGGCGGTGGGTCAACCGTTCCTCATGACTATGTTGTTTTTCCTAGATCGGTAGGCGGTGGGAACCTCAACAATTTTGAAGTCAATGCTTATTTGGTTCTTCCTCCGGTCGTGTTTTATCCACAGGGGTGTGTTGCATATCTACTTCCTTTTATGGACGTGTTGTTGTCATGATCAAGGTTGCAAAATCTAATGTGAGTATGGTTGGTGTTTAGCGGAGACAACCAGATCTTAGATCCATCGGTGGTTCTTCGATGGTTGTCGGACTGTGTGGCCTAGGTGAATTCGGCATGTTTTCACTCCTATGCTCCACACATGTACGGCCCCTCCCCCTCCATCTCTAGTACAGTAGTACGTTGGTGGCTAGCAGGCTCGGTTCCTCCTCTCTTTCGTCATGCTCGCAGCAATGTGCGTGAGGGGAACTCAAGAATGGCGAATCGGCAGAGCTCACCATTAGGAGTGCGGCAGGCAGCAGCGAATCTCCACAGCTTCAACGGCATGGGTGCACAGCGCCGCCTCTCACATCGGCATGATGCGGATCTAGGTATGGCAACGACCCACCGGTCTTCCTCTGCTCCCTCGATGGATTTTGGCTCCCAGACACAGCACAGCGATGTCCCAAATCTGGGCTATCTGCACGTTGGTAATGGCCCGAATCCCCTCCGATCTAAGCTTCTACGTTGTTAATACTGACGAGCAGCTAAGGCCTTGTTTGTTTCAGATTAAATTAAATTAATTGAAAATTTGTTATTTTTGTATAAGCCAAATGATATAATGTTTTGTAGTCATTCTTATGGGGTTTTAAATAGTAATTCTTAAAGTTTGTAAAATATTTTTTTCATAATTTTTTGATCTCGATAAGACGTATTTTGAGAGGATCACAAATTTGCTACAGTAAAACGCAACGCTACATTAATCTGGAACAAACAAGGCCTAAGCCTTATTCGGATACTACCGGAGCAACAACCCAACAACTGTTCATGGTTATTATGGGGAAATCCTTTGCTTGCGTTTATATACGCAGATAGGTCAGTTACGTTTATACATGCAAACTCGAGATACAGTGACATAGCGCAGGGTGTTCCAAAAATAGAACAAATCTTTGAAGCACATTCAACTGATTCACCGCCGCCGAATCTCGAAAGGAGAATAGAGGATTGGAACGAGCGTTTATCAGTTCCCATCGGTACACAATGGGCATGAGTTGTACGCACTTGTACCCTTGATCAGGCACAGTGGCGAAGCTAGCGCTCCAAGAACCTAAGTGCACGCTTAATATACAATAGCAGGAATTTACCACAAAAAATAGAAATTCTTACCAAAATGAAGGATCATATGGCCATAATTCATATCATTTGTTAGAATACCAAAATGAAAGTAAGCAATGCCCAAATTTTTTAGGGAGCGACTTCCGTTCGGACGTCCGACGGAAATTAATTCCGTCGGACGTTCCGCGCGTGCCAGCCCAGCCCACGAGAGGCCAAAAGCTAGCGACATACACAGCAAAGAAGCACACGCCCGCGGAAGAAAACAAGCCATTGTTCCAGCGCAACACAAAACGCGCGCGCGAGAGCCAGGAAGCCAGCGCTCTCTCCCTCCAACATCCATGCATGCATGATGACGTCAGCAAAAGATTCCTCCTTTTCATTTTTCTTTAAATAGCGATTACTTTTGACTGGTAGCTCCAATCGATAAACCGTTTTCACCAACGTGTTCCTGACATTTTTACGAACAAAACAAGATCCATATTGCTATATAAAAATTTCTTGGAACAATTTGCATATACTATGGAACAATTATTTTGGCCTGTTGAAACAATACATCTAATTTGATGGAACGTTTTGGTATTTGGAACAAAATTATTTGCTTTTTTGAACAATCACATGAGGTTGTTGTACCAATGTTATTAGCCAGATGGTGCAAAATTAGTTGCCTGTTGAAACAATGCTGTGAACGTACTGAAATAATCGGATTAGCCTGCTGAAACAATCAGTTTGACTTGTTGGAACAATTGTTTTTTAGCCATTTGAAAAATATTATGTTAGCGTACTGAAACAACCGGTTGTGCCTACTGAAACAATCGGGTGAGCCTGCGGAACCAATTAGTTTGACCTGTTGAAACAATTGTTTTGGCCATTTGAAAAAAATAATGTTAGTGTCATGAAACAATCGGTTGTGCCTATTGAAATAATCGGGTTAGCCTGCTGAAACAATCATTTGACCTGTTGGAACAATTGTTTTTTAGCCATTTGAAAAATATTATGTTAGCGTACTGAAACAACCGGTTGTGCCTACTTAAACAATCGGGTAAGCCTGCAGAACCAATTAGTTTGACCTGTTGAAACAATTGTTTTGGCCATTTGAAAAAAATAATGTTAGTGTCATGAAACAATCGGTTGTGCCTATTGAAACAATCGGGTTAGCCTGGTGAAACAATCAGTTTGACCTTATGAAATAATTGTTTTATCCATTTCAAACAATTATTTTAGCATACTGAAACAATCTGTTGTGCCTATTGAAACATTTGAATTAGCCTGCTGAAACAATCAGTTTGATCTTATGAAACAATTGTTTTGGATATTTCAAACAATTATTTTAGCATACAAAACAATCGGTTGTGCCTATTGAAACAATCGGATTAGCCTGCTAAAACAATCGGTTGAGCCTATTGAACCAATCTTGTTTGCCAGGGTCAAACAAATATTTTGAATTGTTGAAACAACCGGTTGTGCCTACTGAAACAATCGGGTTAGCTTGCAGAAATTAGTTTGACCTGTTGAAACAATTGTTTTGGCCATTTGAAAAAAAATTATGTTAGCGTGCTAAAACAATCGGCCGTGCATATTGAAACAATCGAGCTAGTCTGCTGAAACAATCAATTTGACCTTATGAAACAATTGTTTTAGCCATTTCAAATAATTATTTTAGCATACTGAAACAATCGGTTGTGCCTATTGAAACAATTGAATTAGCCTACTGAAACAATCAGTTTGACCTTATAAAACAATTGTTTTGGCCATTTCAAACAATTATTATAGCATATTGAAACAATCGGTCGTGCCTATTGAAACAATCGGATTAGCCTACCGAAACAATCGATTGAGTCTATTGAGCCAATCTTGTTTGCCAGGGTGAAACAAATATTTTGAAAAATGATAGCACACTCTCAAAACCATGCATCTGAACAAAATCCCACTGAAAGTCCTTGAGATTACCCACGAGCCTATTGAGATTCTTTGTGGAGAAACGATACTTCAAATTAGGCTTGCGAATGTACACACCTGGAACAAATTGTGAAACAAAATTGAAAAAATGACATCAGATGCCATCACTAGCACACTTTATTTTTCCATGACCATCTAGCCAATTTTAGTGGATAATTTAGCAATGAAACAACAAATATAAATCAAAAGTATACACACTAGTTGGGGCTATTTTCGTAAGTGCTACTTTGTACACCAGATGGCTAAAAACTGAAACAATAAACATCGCTGCTAGTGCCTAGTGTCTTAGTGCTTGTAGTTGCAGCTAGCAGGTTGGATCTAGGATTTGACAGTAGCACATGCCACTGATTGGAACAATTTCCCCTCCCTTCTATTGAAACAATTCTCATGCACAGGGACAGCAAGTCCCCCCACCCATGCTTCTGCATGAAGCAGCGCTGCGGTTCCTTAAGGTTGTCTACCAACCTGCGTAAGGAATTGGCGCTGAATCGATATTTAAGATTGGGGTTGCTACCATCCATGTCCATGTCTTGAACTGCGACAGAAAAACCTGAAACACAAAGAGACACATTGGAACAATTTACAAAAAAAAAATGCTGGGGATTGGAACATTTTGCAAAAATGCCGAGGATTGGAACAATTTGCAAAGTCATCTTCCAGCAGTAGTCAATGTTTTAAATATTGGGATAAGACATTTAGCGGAGCTCTTTTGAAAACACTACATGCTTAGCGGCGGCCGCTAAGCATGTAGCGTTTTCAAAAAAAATAGAAAAATATGGCATGTATATTGCTCAAAGTGACAAAGTCCAAAGTCAATAAACAATCATTTCAGCTAGTTTTTGTCTAGGCCATAATGTCAAGGTGAGAAATGGAGGAAAATGGGGAGGGCTAGGGTTTCTTGCTCTGTATGTAATGGCAAATGGTCTGTAGCCGGCCTAATTGGGCCCGAGCCAGCCACTGGGCCTTCACGCAGCTTCAATTTCGTCCTACGGATGTCACACCCTCAATAGCGCTGCTATGCCTTTTAGCGCAGCTAAAGCGTGCTATAGCGGCTTTAGCTGCCATAGCATATATATAGCCAATAGCGTAGCATTTGCACCTCCAAAACGCTATAGCAGTGCTATAGCGGCGCTATAGCCCGCTATTTAGAACATTGGCAGTATTATATAAATTTGTAGCTCATGCCACCAAATGCTACTATTTACTACTTATTTTTGCTAGATGCCATCACCAGAATCCATCGCCAGATGACCAATGCCTAGTGGATAATGAAGCAATGAAACAACGAAATAAAATCAAAGTATACACACTAATTGGTGCTATTTTCCTAATTGCTACTTTGATAGAACAGATGACTAAAAAGTGAAAACAATAAACCATCGCAACTTTGTGTAAAATAATAAACCATCGCAACTTTGTGTCTGATGCCTTCATGCTTGTAGTTGCAGCTAGCCAGTAGCTTGGACATAGAATTTGACAATAGCACATGCCACTGATTGAAACAATTTGCACATAGAACCCCTACAGGAGCAAATATTGAGAAAAACCGCAACAAGTTCTAGTATGTTCACCCCAAATTGTTTCACTAGGAAGATCCGATTGTTGCAGTATGTTGAACTAGCTGTTGCACAAGAACAATCGAATTGTTGCAGTACTCACCTTGCAATGTTCCATGGCAAAAAATAGGGATTCATCTTCTTCCCCCCAAATCTAGCCACCCCCTCCCCAAATCTGACAATTTCTCTCGAAATTCGGCCATCTTATTCACCAAATTCATCAAACCTTCATCACAGAAGCACTCGAGAGAGGGGGAAGGAGAGAGAGAGGAGGAGGATGAGGAGGAGGTGCCATGGTTGATGGGGGATGAAGGGAACACCTAAGAGAGAGAGAGAGAGAGGAGGAGGAGGAGGAGGAGGAAGCTGCTCCAGCCGGTCTCATCTTCGTTGAGGTCGGCGCCTCCATGGCTAGCCCAACATCGAGATTGTCGAGCTCAAAATGGAGGAGGAGGAAGAAGAGGAGATGAAAAGGAGGAGAGAGGAAGAAGAGGGTGAAGCTCTGGCCGGTGTCATCTCCGACGAGGTCCATGGCTGCACACCTCCATTGCTTGGGAGGGGAGAGAGAGAGAGATAGAGAGAGAGAGAGAGAGAGAGAGAGAGAGAGAGGATGGGTGGAGATAGACGTGGGCTGCGCACGCTGAGCGCGGGGGGTATGCGGGCCGCGCAGCTGGGCCTCGGGCGTCCGACTCGGTCGGACGCCCGAGTCGAAGCATTTTCAAATTTTTTATTTAGGTGGTGCACATTTTTTTATTTAGGTGGTGCATTAGGGGTAAGATTAAGATGCCATTAACTAAATTTTTAATTTTACCCTGTTGCCATGGCACTACGCTAGCCTTCAGTAGCTTCGCCACTGATCAGGCATGTGTATGAGTATGGGTATGGATGGTTTTTAGGCTAGGTGCGGCCATGCGGGTTCACGGCTGTCATACTCATGCCCGACCCACCCAATCGTCATCCCTACGTGCAACGGTACTGAGTTGTAAAAAGTTGTTGAAGTGTCAATCCGAGAAATATCACATTTTTTGGTTTTTTAGCCGGATTCAACGATGAGAGTCATTTAACCTTGTTACCGGCGTTGTTGAGGGGCATAGTTCTTCTTACTGTATTATGTATTGTATCTCGGTTCATTAATTTAATGGATGGTTGTGTGATGAAATTTGAGTTATTATACTTGGTTTCGATTGGTTGGCATTACTACTCAAGACTAAGACCAGTTGTTTCGACTGTTGCTCTCTTTCTCACTAATCATTTTGGATACTTTGAGAATATTAAGAAGGTCAATGATCATCTTTCATGTTAGAATGCTCGGAATTATAACCGTGAAGATATTTAGATCATTTGATTGTTATGAGAGAGAAGTTTGTTTCTTTTTTACTTTCTTATTGTTGCTTGACTTAGTGTAACAATTGTTTATCATTTCACTTTGGTTTTAAGTTTTTATTAAACATTTTGTAATCGTCATATGTATCACTAGTTGGTGTAGAAACTAGAAGATTCTTTCGGTATCTATAAAATTATTCTATGATGGAATTATGTCCCGAAAAAATAGTATGGAGCACCTGTCGCACTAACATGTGTACCATGGCATCATGGGCTTATATGTCAGTGAGAGAACTTCTCCCTATAGTATGGCGAAGGCTCCAACTCCACTCAAGAATATTTTGAAAGTGAAAATTACCCTCATGCCTCAAGTACATTGACAATTGCTCTCATACTCCAAATTACTTTGCATTTGTTGCTCGAGTAGTAGGATGGGCTTTTAAACTCAATTAGTTGCTAAAATTTGGTCAAAAATTTAAAAAATAAAATAGCATTTGACTTAAATACTTTGGAACATGTGAGCAAAATACAAACTAATTTAGAACATGAGGGCAATTGTCAATGTAATCTGAGCACATAATCTTAAACACAGCTTACGTGCTCCTGATGTGAAGCCTCGAGCTTTCTCCTTTCAAGCCGGTCAAGGATCCGCTCAGGCCCGTCGATGGGGGCGTGCGAGCTGGGCAGTCGCACAGGGCCCCCAATTAAGGTGGGCCTCTAATTTTTGAAATCCTGCCGCGGTTGTGTCTCCGTTCGTCCGGTTGATGTGGTGAGGGCTTGGAGGATTTGCATAGATTTTGCCGAGATTTACATGGATATGGATGGGTTGGCTTAGATTTGGGGAATTAGGGTTCGTTGTAGTTCAATTTGGGGTTGTCTACTAGGCAATTTGAGGGAAATAGGATCAATTCTAAGCCAAATCTTGGCAGAATAGAGGCCAAAGCCACCATCTTGTCTCTCTCCGTGATGGTAAGTTCTGTCCGCACTGGGTTTAGTTGTTGGTCCGATTGGATTGGAGTAAGGTGATTAATAGATTAGGTTCATTTTATCTCCAACTTTTTAATTAAATTATAACGTCATTTGAGGTTGATTCATTCAAGTGAAAGTATATTTCTAAATATTATCTCCGATTGTGTAATTGATATATTTCTAAATATTATACAAATTATACATATTGAAGTTATATAATTATAAAATGAAAGTATGACTTAATTATATTAGACATGGATTTTTTAATATTTAGGGCCTCGTCATGCATTTCGCTCTAGGGCCCTAGATTTCTTGAGACGGCCCTGGATCCGCTAGTCTTCCCACTTCCCTACGATGGACAGAAAGATTGCAGAAGATCCTGACCGTCCATAGGTGACGCGAGCTGGTAATCCGAGGGCACAAGTGCGCAACGAGGGAAAAAAATTCTCTGGGGGATGGCTGCAAACCACCCCTTGTGAGGCCCTATGTGGATGGACGACGCGTGGCCGTCACAATCTTAAAGCAACTCCCTCCCCATCTGCGCTTCTCTCTCTCTCACCCCGCGATCTTCCCGCCGGCGAGCACCGCCAACTCCCTTTCCACCCCCTCCACTTGGACTCCAGGGCTCCGGTGCCCCTCTCTCTCTTCGCCAGCCCCGATCTTCCGACTTGAGAAAGAGAGAGCCCGCTCCCCCAGATTCGTGGCCCAACCCTAGCGGGCTGGCAGCAGCTCCTCCCACGGTGGGGGCAGCAACCACTGCCGCCAAGATGACGACAACGACAACTCGAGGGACTGCCGAAACCGTCGTCGCCGAAACAATGTACATACATACATACATACATACATACATACATATATATATATATATATATATATATATATATATATATATATATATATATATATAAACAACAAAATCAGACTAAAATTTGAGACATGAGCATCTTCAGGAAGGGGCAGGTGCAATGGTGGTGCTGCAACTGGAGCTGGCGTGGTGGTGCTGCTGCGAGTGGATCTCGATTTGGAGGGGGCAGGTGCGGTGGCGGCGGCGCCTCCGTGCGCCTTGATGGCTGGTGTGGTGGCGCTTCCATTGCGGCGGCAGAGGGCTTGACGGGGGACGACTGCGGCGGCGACTAGCTCGACGGTGGACGGCAGCGGTGAGCGACTGGCTCGATGGGGGACGGCCGCGGCGGAGGGGGTCGCGAGTCCGTGACGGCCGGGGTGGATTTAGGATTAGGGAAGAGGAAATCGCTGAGAGGAATGAGGTATCAGGGAAATTCCACAGGAACCGCCTCCACGCTTTGAGATCGGTGGGCGGGGACACGTGTCGACCATCAGGCATGGGCTTCACAGGGTGCGGTTTACAGCCGGGTTCCACGGAATTTTTTTCCCTCTGTCCCTGTGTCAGTCAAGCTAGCTTGAGCAGCTGGACGAGCAGGTCGCCGACCAAGCCATCGTCCACTCCCCCGGCGCCGCCTGCGCCGCCGAACTCGTTCCTGACGACGCTCTCCATCGTCCACCCGGTCTTGGCCGCGAACGCCTGGTTCACCCGCCGCACGTCGACGCCGGCGCGCGTCACGACGACCCGCACCACCGCGTCCCTCGCCGCCGCGCCGCCGCCCTCCAGCGCGCCGCGCACCGCCCTCGCGAAGTGCCTCTCAGGGAGCTGCGCGCACCGCAGCGCCGCGCGGAGCAGCCGCGCGAACTCGCCGCCGCCGCCGTCGCTGCCCTTCCTCTTCAGCGCCCGCGCCAGCTCCTGCCCGTACAGCCGCCGGTACGACGCCAGCACCGCCCTGAGCTGGTCGCCGCTCCGGTGGCGCAGCAGCTGCAGGATGCTCCTCTGGTCCACCGTCCGGCCGCTCTCCACCGCCTCGTACAGCGTCTTGGCGTCGCACATCGCCATCGTAGCGTCCACCCGACCGCCATGGTAGCTGCTCGAGCTCAAGAACGCGACGAGAACCTGCCACAAACATGTCGATCCGATCCAATCCAACACAACACAAGCAACACAGGATAAATAAAAAATAGAATTAATCTTTGCATCAAGAACTGCCACTGATCAGGTGATCTCAAGGCTCACATCGTTCAGGCTGCCGTGTGTCCTCGACGCCACGTCGCGTTCGAGGCTCGTGCTGTAGCGCGCCTGGTACGCCTGCTTGATCAGCGCGAGCTCCGGCGAGGGTCGCGTGCACACGACCTCGACGAGCACGTCAGCGTCCAGCCGCCGGCCGAAGAGCGCGTCCCTGGCGATGTCGGCGTCCCGGACACAGGGCTCGCTGGCCCTAAGATAGGCCACCCTCTGCATGACGGCCGTGAACAATCTGAGCTCTCCATGGAAAAGTTTATCAAATGCTGCAATTGGTAAGAGAAGATGAATCTTACAGAGAAGGTAGTCTTCTGCTGTGACAGTAGCTGAAGGAAGTCTTGGTGGTACATGCTCTGGTAAGCCCTGCAGATTTGCTTTAGCTCTTGGCTGCTCCTTGTGGTCAAGATCTCCAGGATTGGCCTCGCATTGCTCGTTGCAGAGTTTCCTGCAGATTTTATTTTTGTGATTTTTGATTCCTCATTAGTACTCTAACAAATGCCAGCTGTGTTTTTTTGCAGACTAGGGATTGACACCGATACGATACACACTTTTCTTTCAGTATAAAAGTAGCTAAAAATTTATAGACGTAGGTGAGAAGAGAAAAAGAACACCTCAACAGCACAGAGAAAGGACGGCTTAATGGTAAGTGGTTGTTTTTGAAATTTAATCACACACAGGTTAACTAATAATCATATAAAACAAAAAACGCACATACCAAAAAATCATAAAAATTAAACAAAATATGAACGTGATTAATCTTAAAAACATACAGATCTGGTTTCTAATTAAAAATAATTAGTCAACTACAATACTAATAAGGAAAAACATTGAAAAATTAATGTAAACATACGCATTTAAGTTTTTTCCAATACAAAATAACTAAATTTTCACTATAATCCTAAGTGAAAAAATAGTATAGACAAACAAGAAAAATAGTCACCAAAGCGAAAACAATGTAGATGAATGGAAAAAAATAGTTGTACACCTAAAAGTAAAAACCAGATGACTACTATTTAGCAGAACTAAAAAAAAATACCAGTAGTATTGAGTAAAAATGTGAAGAAAATGTTCAGATAAATTGTTGATCTTGCTCCTATCATTCACTGCTGATCAGGTGGCATACCAGAGAAGAAGAAACGGTTGAGGTGTCTGCAATCAGCTTCGTATCGCTTGGCGATGTCTATGCTTGAACCCATCTTGATCAGCTATTAAGGTCAATTGCAAGAACTTCTCCAATCTCAATTGCCACTATACTACCACAGAGCTCAAGAACCATGATCATAACCTCAAGCGCGACGAGGGCAGCATTTATACATTTCAGTTCAGGATAATACGCGGGATATATGGAATTTTGCTTTCCTAAAGCGATGGCAAAAGCAGGACAGAATATATCCTATCTTTGCAAGCTCAACCATCGAGTCTTCGCAAGACTTCGTTTTCTTAACAAATCATTTCATTGTGCATCGTTGAGTCCTCGCCGGAGGTTGACGTCGGGATGGTTCCTAGCGGCCAGCGAGGTGACCATGCACAATGCAAGTGTCTAAAGAGATGCGTTGAAAAAAAAAGATTTTTCTCCACTTAAAAAAGTATCTAGTGCTTACTCCCTCTGTCCCAAAATATAGGACGTATAAAAATTTTCATCAAGACCAAGAAATGATGTTTAAAAGAATAAACCATCTTTAATTATCTTGTTACTCGAAGCATCACAAATTAATGTTTAATCTTTTGCTTCTGTGCATGCAAGCATGCATCTCCTTCCCATACACTTAATTAATAGCTTTAATAGCTAAAGCTAACAAAAGTATACACTTTATAGTGTGAATAGCTTAACTATGAATTAATTGCTTGTCTTTCCTAAGAAAATAATTGGGACTCTTTATATTATGGGACAACTCAAAAAAATTTATGCGCCCTATATATTAGGACGGAGGGAGTATACAAGAAGGAGAGACGTCTGACTATGTATCAATGCTTAGAGGTTTAGTGCAAGCTGTATAATATAAGCACCTAAGTAAACATCTTTGCATTGTAAAGTACTCACTCCGTTCCAAATTGTAGTTCACTATTTACTTTTGGATATTCTATTTGATCATTCGTCTTATTTAAAAAAATATATGTAAATATTATTTATTTTGTTGTGATTTGTTTTATCATTAAACATGCTTTAAGCATGATTTATATTTTTGCATTTTTACACTAATTTTTTTGAATAAGACGAATGGTCAAAAGACGTGTTAAAAAATCAACAGTGAACTACAATTTGGAACGGAGCGAGCAACTTTTTTGTTTAGTTGCTTAGTGAAGTGCCAATATTCTATTTCTTAAGATATTGATGTATAAGTATCTTGCATTGTATATGCTGAATTTCGTTCTCGGCTTTGGTGGTGGACGCTGCATTCGTGTGTGCGTGCATGCATGCACAGGTTCATCAGGAATCCCTGAAGCGATAGTAGTATTTGGGATAGTGATGTTTACTACTTCTTTTCCTCGTCGTGGCAAAGTGTCGACTCAAGCGGACGATTGTCCTTTGCCCAGGACGCAGTGTCACCAAATTCCTGAAAATCAGTGTGAACTGGAGATGTGATTTAACTGCTGTTCTTATTTACTTTTTCCATTTGACTTTGCAAAAGAAAAGCCGTGTTTATACCTTTGTCTCCAGCTAGCTAGATTTTATCTTATGGAAATAGTCATCATCCTGTGTATAACATTGCTTTCTGAATGCATAGAATTAAGAGCAAGACAAGATAATTAACTAGATAAAGCACAAACTGAAATAAGAGGAAGATCGATCTTATTCATGTTTATCAGACGAAGAGCTGTAAGTTGGGCCGGTTCTTTTTAAGATGGTCCAAGCACGTCACAAATTTAAAAGCTCAAAAAAACACGGGACATCATGAAAAAATTTGTCGGACAGACACGACCTGAATGTCAGGTCAGGCCAAGCCTGGAAATCACGCATGGTCGCCCACCCGACACGTCCTAACTATGGCCTTGTACATTTCAGCTTAGTGTAGCGTAGCGTAGCGTTTCAGTAAAATTTATCTTTTTTATATAGCCTATTTGGTGTAATAGTTTGTAATGATTTTTTTTCAGGTATTTAGTAGTCCTCTTAAAGATCCTAAAACTATTTTTAAATTATTTTTTTACAATATTTAAATCTCTCTTTAAAGGCTTTTAAATTTTACTGAAACGCTACGCTACGCTACGGTAAGCTGAAATGTACAGGCCCTATACGGGTTGTGCTTGGCCCGATTTGACCTGAATTGAAAAAACAAGTGTGTATTTTCTATTTGGAGAATTTTTTTTTACGAAAATTCTGTTTTGAGATCTTTTCATGCTTATATGAATATATTCTACATGAAAGTTGTGTATAATTTTGAGATACATCTTTTTTAAGTAGATAACTTTTTTATTAGTGCAACATATGAATTTATCAAAAAATTAGTGCACGACCTATTTTTGGGCCGACACGTGTCTCTCGATAATTTGAATTTTTCAAGTTCTTCCGATGCTCGTACGACTCTTCATATGACATGAAAGTTGTAGAGAATTTTGAGACAAATCATTTTCACCTAAAATTTTGAATCATATTTCTTACGTAGGCAACAATTTTATTTAAGCAATGTACAGTTTTGTTAAAAATAATTAGCTCACTGTTTTCTCCCACATACCGGGCTTGGCCGAACCGGCCCGGCTTAACAGCCGCCGCCACTGGCCTGGCCTGGCCCGGAGAGATGACCGGGCCAGGCCGTCTCATTTTACAGGTGATTTGCAAATCAGATGGCGTGTCAATGTGTCATGATCTTTCGTGATTTGCAGTGTGAACCGGCTACCGATCCAACAATTAAACTGCTTTCATGTAAACTGATCGTATCTCAGATCAGCCTTCTTTAAAGTGCCAGTGATCACTTTTTCTTACGTGGATAAGCGGATGAACTCAATTATGAACCAGATTTTAATTTTTTCCCCTGCTCTTTCCAATCTTTCATCCTCTGATTTCTGTAAGTTGTTCTTCAAAAAGCAAACAAATCCGCTACTTCAGGCTACCTTTTCTAGATTCAACGCTCAAAGGATCGTTCAATTTGTTATTTGCATCTTAAAACCGTTAGAGCTACCATTAAATGCCTAGGTGATCATAGTTTTATACTTTTATGTTAACCGCTTACATGATTGCCACACATGCAGTTTTTTTAATGAGACCATGCATCACTTAATTTTGTTAGGTATATGTGCTTTTCTTCTAGTACTCAAGGCTCTTCCTGCCTTCTCTCTTAGAAGAAAAAGAGCTGACCTTCATACTTTTCAAAAATTTAAATTAAATAAAGTTGAATGATTATATTTTTTAAAAACATAATTCATATTTTGAAAAATTCATTTTGAATTTTCAAATTCAAAATTTTAAAATCAAATTCCAAAACATGTTAAAATTCCGTTTTGAAAACACATTTGATTTTTTTTAAAAAAGTGAAAATTAATTTTTAAAAGAAAAGTTCAAAAAATTCTCCTTTTAATAAATAAAAAATTGTAAACTTCGCAAATCAAGAATTTTCCCATCAATTGGTTGAAAAAGTAAATTTCAAGGAGAGGCGAAATGAAATTTTGCTATAACTTCAAGGGTAACAATATAATTTATTTTTGAAAAAGTAAAACGAAAGATTTGAGGGTTATGTGAATGTCCTTACAAGTTCGGAGGATTGCCATGTATTTCTATCTTTTTTTTTTCTAATTTTTGAAACTACTTTTAGAAAACCCATAATCTAATTAATTATAATGGACCTTCCAACTTCCATGTTTCAACAATACTTGTTTTTTTTTTGTTGCAAAACATCCAAAATAGAAGATGCGATATGCAGAATTGCTCAAAATAAAAAGATCCAAAATAGAACATCCAAAATTCTGTAAGCGTCAGCATCATCGCAAGATCAAAATGGTATGAAAACAAAATAGAAGAAGTTAAACCAAAAAAAAATTACTCATAGCGGAAATTGGAAATTGAACGCACGATCCTCCTGTGCTTCCGAGTTTCCAGTCTAGGAGAGGACGATGTAGGTTGGCCGTGGGCTGTACTTTTTTCGGCTGCTGCCCTACCGGGCCTTGTTGAGCGAAGGGTTCATAAACGGGAGCGTTGGGCCGGCCCAGTGGGTCGCACTTGCTCGATCCATCCATGCGTTGCTGCCTTGTGAGTTGTGACGGTGGCCACGGGCATGTTGAAGGCCGGCGCGCGCACCTCACAGGCAGACACTCAGACGATCAGTAGTTGAGTTTCTTGCCATTGTGCTATTGATCAACTTTAGGGGTCTAGATAGATCGGATTGGATTAGGTTAGATCTCAATCTCGATCTGATCTTAACCCAACATTGAAGATCTCGTGGACTGGCCTTGACTAGCATCCGACCACGATGGTCCTCAATTTGCCCTCTCTTAAGAAAATTTATCCATGAGAGTGGCAAGAGAGAGTGTTGCTACCATATTGTCACAACCCATTGTCTCTGCGCCACCATAGGCAAACCATCCCCTTCATGCCGTCATGCGCCACCACGGCTAAGTCATCCCCTCGATCTGTGACATTGCAAGGATGGATCCAAACCCGACTCGTCTAGAATATGGGGACTAGACTAGACCCCCACCCAGCTGTCATGTCAGGTTGGGACCTTGCGCATCAGGTCAACATCTAGATCTCTATGCTAGGGGCCCATATGTCTGTAGAGGAATGCTAAATAATTAGAGAGAATGCACTTTCCTCTGGATGCGCTTGTCTAAACCATGGAATTAAGGGATATTTTATTTTTTTGAGCTAAGAGAAAATTTATTATATATTTCTTCACCACCTCTGGTGCCTGAGCACCCCATTTTCCTGTTATTTTGATGCCTTGGGTTTTGCTTATGGAAAAAATTTAGGATGCACTCGTGGTGTTAGACCATCTCCAACCGAGTCCCTTCAGGGGCTAAAATCCCTTCGGGAAGAAATTCTGATGCTTCAACAGAATCTCGTCGCGGTTCTCGTCAGAAGAAATTTCTTCCTGCATTCCCTTTAGAACGAGATTCTCTCTCCGTTTTCTTCGTAAATTTCTTCGAAGGGATGTGTTGGAGATGATAGAAAATGAAGGGAACGAATGTGGGGAAAAGAATGGAGAAGGGAATGGAATGAAGGGAATATGGTTGGAGATGGTCTTAACCAAGAGATTGTTTATAGGTTTAAAAATCTATTCTTGATCTTGAAATAAACGCAACTAAGGAGAAATAGTTTCATTCATTTTTCTTCCAGTTTTTATTGATTTAAACTTAATCTAGAAATAACTTGGGACATAAAGTGAGCATTGCTTGCAATTTTTTTGAAAGAGGAGCAGGAGAATTGTTGACCAATTTCATTAAACATGAGTAAAAAAAAGGAAAAAACCATGAAAAAACATCGGGGGTACAACCGTAGCGCAATCGCTGCCATCACAAGTAGAGGCCAGACACCAAACCCATGACGTGAACAAGCAACTTCGCGGCACCACAACGCATACAAACCCACAACCGCCGACCACCTTCGACCACAACACCTACCAACACTTCTACTGGCCAGCTAGGGGGCAAGCCACCATCGCCGAGGGAAGTGAATAACAAGTCGGGCACACTGCTACGCATAGAAGGAAGAGCATTGCTACCGCAAAAGAAGGCAACGATGACGCAACCCACGCATGACTCATGATGAGGACTGCTACCACTGACATCCGGGAGAAGGATGAGCGTTGCCACTGCAAGAGAAGGGGGCTTTGATGCTGTTTGATTGTGTTGCACGCGCCACGACAGGCTCTGCCACTGCTAGCACCTAGGTGGAGGACGGGCCTTGGCGTTGCAGAAGAAGGGGACAATGGGACCGCTCCAACTACTTGCTCTACTGGCCAGCAAGGAGGCCTTGGGGAAGGTATATCCACGGTGATACCGGGGAACAATGCCCACAGGTATCATCATCACTAGCTCGAGTGGGCATGGCTTTCACCCTAGTGGTTTCCGCGATAATGCCTCCAAGGAGGGCTACAATGCCCAAAGTTGTCACCATCGTCGGCCGTCAAAATATGGATGGGCTTTCAGCCAGAGAAAGGAATCCATAAGAGCCAAGCAGTTTCCTAGAGAAAGGAATCTCCAAGAGCCATCCTCCCACCGCCAACGCTGACCACACACCCCTAGAGCTGGCTTGCAGCTGCACCATCGAATCAAGACGTTACGCCGCTGAACCCGGCCTCCGCTCCGTTGCATTGCCATGATGCCGGCACTACCGCGAACCAAATCAAAGTGGAGGGATGAAGAAGGGCGAAGAAGGCTCGGTGGGTCCATGCGCCGGAGCCGATCTCCGCGCAGTTAGACCAGGCCTCCAATCCACGGTGACGCTGCCACCGTCCACACTATCGTTATGGATGGCGCACGGTGCCGTGATGGCTTTGAAGGCCCTGATTGGTAGCCAAAACCAAATTTGTACCTTTTTTTGACTTCAAGATTACTAGCAAAAATACCCGTGCGTTGCAACGGGAGAAATAAAAATCATCGCACACCACCAGGTCAGTTAAAAATTATTCGCTAAAAAAATGTCATTCAAAAAATTGATTCAAGTACAAGTTATTTTATGGCCATAGACTTTAGAGAACATTGTATTTTCAATTTAACTGTAAACTTGTAACCCAATTCAAGACGCTTAGGAGTTAGGAGCTTGTCAAGCATATCTTCTAACTGGTTTCACATCGGGAATAGGGATTGTGTCCTTGTAAATGCACCAGTTTATGGCCACCTGTGTTCTGATCATAGTATTAATGTGCATCGAGCTCGCGTTATCGAAAAGTTTATATATAAAGCATAAAACAACATCAAGTATGAAAGAAAATGAAGATGAATTTGCTACCCACGAGACAGCCCTGCCAAGTTAACTATGCATTTGCATAGAAAAGTTCATATTTGTTATGCAGAATTAGTTCATCATATAGCCTAATGCTCATTTAGATGGTTTTGCAAGCCATTAATCCATAAAAGAAATACGAAAATTAGCAAATACTCAAATATATAAAATCAAAATACAACTTGTATTGAATATGTGTGTATACACCAGTGTTATCCTAAACGCGAAACGCTAGACGGTCGGTGACCCACAGTTTAGCGTTTAGACGGTTTAGACGATAAATTAAACGGTTTAAACGGTTTGCACTGTAGCATTGAATATGCATACAGATATCATAATTTCATACTACATTTTTCTTCAATATGATTTGAGGCGTGCATAGAGTTGCACAATTTGGCATAATCAACTAATATAGACACAATGACAACTGACTAGATAGTAGACAAGGTGTTCTCCCGCGCACCCAATTTTCTCCCGCGCACAGCCTCCCGCCCAAGTGTTCTGCCCAGCCGGCCAAATTTTTCTTTATTTCCGAGACGACTGTTTAAACGTGCAAACAGTGGTTTAAACGCGTTTACCTCATGTTTAATTGGTGCATTTAAACCGTTTTTTGACTGTGTTGACCGTTTAATCGTCGTTCCGTTTAATTTGGAGTTTAGGCCCTAAACTACACGCATACCCTCAGTTTAGCGTTTAGACGAGTGTAGACGACGGTTTAAACGGGTTTAGGCGAACACTGGTATACACACACAGAGAGAGATAATAACATAACCCATTAAGCTCTATGTATTTTTTTCTTGAGCCTGTGTATTTAAAGAAGAAATCAACTATCAAGGAACATGTAATAACAATTAAATGAAACAAAGCTACAACATAGAGAAATGTGAGTAGGCAACATATTCAGTGCAAAAGAGTATTTAGTGCAAAAGTGCAAACATCAATCCTCGGCCCTTGGATCTCATCCCAACGGCCCAGCCCCAACCACCTCTCCCTGATTGATCTCATCCCAAATGCAAGAGATATATGCAAGTTAGATAATCAGGCTCTTGTGGATTAGGGAGGTGGTTGGGGCTGGGACCACAATTCATCCAAACAACAAAATACACAAATTAAACATTACGACATATCCACAAGCACATATATAGCATATCGAAGTCCACAAGCTATCAAATAACAAATTCAAGTCGAAGTTTCCAACTAAAAGTATAAAACTCAAAAGTAAAGCTAGGTAGCTACTGATCAGGCCAAGGATCGTTCTCGGGTGGGTTCTCTGGGCGATTAGGCGGCTGGGTGAACATCGGCGGGGCGCTCGCAAAGTGGTCGGTGACCCAGTTGGGATTTTCCTGGGTCACCGATGTGTCTCCTCCCTCCTGGCCACGGATTTCACCAGGAGCCGCTGAACCGGAACCCTACATGTATACAAAACAGTTGGTTATTAGTTCGTCACGTTGGAACTGTTCGAAACATGAGTTAACGACTTACCGCCTCCGTAACACACGGCAAGCCACCATGTGGGCGAGCTGGGCCCACGTATTCGCCTGGCGGAGTAGTGTGGCTGCCGTAAGGGGTGTAGGGAGCCGGTGCCCATCCACCGTGAAACGGTGGCGGACCCTCGTAGAAGGTCGGACCGCCAGCAGTACCACTGGGACCAGCCTAAAATTTTATGGACATCTAACTTATGAATGAAATTGTAATAAACGACATGTGGATGGATATTAAAGATTTTTAGAACAATACCCCGCCCAGTCGAGAGAGAGACTCCAGATAGGCGAACCTCTGCTCGAACTCATATCGTTGCCTCGCCATCTCCGCCTCCTGCCTCTGTCTAGCTTCTTCTTGGGTCCTGAGGCTCTCCCTCATCGCCTGCATCAGCTCTCTGCTCTCCTCCTTCTCCCGCTGCCTCTCCTTCCTCTCCCGCTGCCTCTCCCTCTCAATGCGGGCCTCGAAGCCGCGTCGGCTCTCCGTTTGAGAGTGGGCAACCCTCACCTGAGGCATTTAATCCTTCGACCTATAACAAAGCGATGTTAGTGGTTACAAAATATGAGAACAGCTGACACGTACATAAATTAGACAGTATCATACCACAGGTGGTCCCCTCCGATAGCTAGCCTCCCATGAGCCTTCCCGCCCATAGCCTCATGTATGACTGTTGACGTCAAATAAACACCAATTTTATACGTCAACATATTCCGGAATTCCGGCTTTTCAAGGGACAATCAAGGTTTATACTAGCATTTTATTTATTCTAATAAAGTTCCACAAGTTTTGGTGAGCTTTGGGTCTACAGGTGCAAAACAAGACAAACCAGGGCTAGACCGGGCAACAAGCCAGGCCGGCCGACCCACCTAGGTCGGCCGACCCAGCCATGTCACCGATCCAGCCCCGTCTTCTCCCCAGTGGCATAAAAACACAAAAGGAAAACATCTAGACTATCCACTACTGTCGGTTTGATCGAATGGACACGGTTGCTTCACAAAAGAGCATAGGATTCCCTTGGATTCCTTTCTTGCGGAAGTCCATTTGATGCACCGGCTTAAGGGGTTAATCTACACCATCAAGGGAGCATCCCATGCAAAATCCACGGCCGGGAGACGAAGGAGGTGGGTCGGCCGACCCACCTAGGCCGGCCGACCCACTCTTGAGCCGCCTCGGGTTCCCCTTTGGAGGAGGGATGGATGACACGTGTTCCTACACATGGAGCACCCCGGTTGGCTGCGGAACACTATAAATAGACCCCCTCTCCTCACTTGTAATAAAACACACTTCACTTCCACATTTCATTCCACTTAGTAGAGTAGCTCTTAGTTAGTAGAAGTTGGGAGTTAAAGTCAAGTCGAGCCAACGCTCGGAGTTCCGGAAGTGTCTTCGGGAATTCGGGTAATAGCTCTTGTACCCTTTCCTAATTGTTTCAATTAGTGAGATCACTTCATTCATTGCTATAGTGTTGAACTTTATTTGAGCTGAGTATATCTGCATAAATGAGTTGTGTAGATTTTCTTTACCGGTAGCTTATATTAAATGCGGAATCGGTTTAGGTTCTCACTCATATCTTTATTAGAGCCGGGCATTGAACCTAGATCAACTTCTTTTAGTACTGAGGTAGATTGATTAGGAATAGTCGCAGACGTGGTGTCTGAGACTAGGACTAACTCGGTTTACACCCGGGCCCACGTATATGTGGTAGGTGGTGACAACCCTATCCATCCGTAGATACTAAGTATCTCGTGCGTAACCCATAGCGTCCAGCTTTGGACCAGTAGAGCCAAATCGGAACGATCATAACCATTTGGGATTCCAATTCAGGATAGCGGGTGGTAGTGAGTGTCCGAGCTCCAACGACGAATATCAAAGTGTACCATTGTTAGAATATCCTAAGCTCGCTCAATTAAACTGAATCACTTGTCTCGTTGTTCTCCCAACTGTCTATCTAGCTAGTGTAGCTTTCTCATTATTTGTGTGAATATTTATCGTGTGTGTGTGTGTGTCCCGGTCTTATCATTTATCCTAACCCCCGTTACCTAGATTGGCTGGTATTTTAAATAATTAAGATATAGAGGTTATCTCTTTAAACTCTCGTTTCCTGTGGATTCGATAACTCTAGGAATACTCCTGGTGAAAACTACAAGAGATACTCGTTCGCTTGTGGATTAATTTCTTTGAGCGTAAGAATCGCCAACAAGTTTTCTGGCGCCGTTGCCGGGGAACGCAGCGGCTTCTCAAAAAGAGAAAATTTTTTTTCTTCCAAAACCTACATCTAAATTATTTAACTTACCAGCCTAGTTTAACGGGTATTACCCTGCTCCGTCTTTGTTCTGTGGAACTAGCAGAGCGGTGGATGACCGGTTTTGATCTCCCGGAAAACTTTCGACAAAATCCGGAGTCACTCGTGCGAAGGATGAGACCTTGAGTCCTACCTCCGCAAATCCATGTCTCTGAGTTATCCAACCTCACGAGCAATCCTTTCCTCGTCACCGAGACACCTTCATCAGCGATGGCTGCCAAGAAGACCATTCTTGAATTCTCAGCCCCGTCAAGCACCAATGTCCCCACTGGACCTGCCACCAATGTGGGAGACGGTGGTTTCGAGCTGAAACCAGCTCTCGTCAACATGGTTCAGGCGAGCCCTTTTTGTGGCAAGCAAATGGAGGATGCCAATGCGCATCTGCAGCATTTTCTAGAAATCTGCAGTACCTTCACCATTAAGGGTGCAACTCCCGACGCTGTCCGGCTACGCCTATTTCCGTTCTCACTGATCGGGAAGGCAAATAAATGGTTTTATGCCAACAAGGATGCAGTCTCAACTTGGGAGAAGTGCTCCAATGCCTTCCTTACCAAGTATTTTCCTCTGGGCAAAACTAATGCCCTACGGAACAAGATTTCCGCATTCCAGCAACACACAGATGAGTCCATTTTGGATGCTTGGGAGCGTCTACAAGAATATATACTGGCTTGCCCCCATCACGGGATGCAAGACTGGTTTATCATTCAGAGCTTCTATCACGGGCTAAACCGTACCGCCCGGGAGCACCTCGATGCTGCTTCTGGAGGAGCTTTCTTCTCACTTAGTGTGAGTGCTGTCCCCACTCTCATTGAGAAGATGGTCTCAAGCCAGGGCTGGAACGATGAGCGTTCGCAGCCACGAACTCGAGGAGTCCACCAGATTGACGATATGGACATGCTCGCGGCCAAGATGGATCTGTTAATGAAGAAGCTGGAAGTGTCGAATCAAACTGTCCAGGCGCTCCAATCTCGCATGACTTGCGAGGTTTGCGGGAGCCTTGGACACTCTGGAGACAACTGCACTGAAACCCATCCAGAGGACGTAAACTTCATCAGCAATGGGTTCCGACCTCAATCCAACTACACTTTGGGTTGGAATTCGAGGCCGAACTTCTCCACCGACAACCGTCTTCAAGGAGGTAACAATGGCAATTTTACTTGCAATAAATCTCCTCTAGATGATGCTAATGCTCAACAAAAAGTGAATGATAGCATTAGTAGGAAATTTCTTGCTAATGATAAGATTCTGGAGAGCATCAATGCACAACTAGAGGGATTTACAACTGCCATGAAAAGTCAAATGAGCTTCAATAAAATGTTAGAAACTCAAATAGCTCAATTGGCTGCTTCGATCCCTACATTTACTTCGGAAAAGCTCCCGGGACAGCCCGAGGCTCCCCCGAAAGAAAACGTTAATGCGGTCGCAACCCAATCGGGTAAAACCACCCGAGACCCGCCGCAAACTAACATTGTAGGGAATGAGGATATTATCTCCGATGAAGAGGAGAAAGGTGAGAATGATGAAGAGCCAAGAGAGGAGCTGCCAAAGAGAATGAGTGAAGCGAGGACCAAGCCAAGTCCCGCTGAATTCACTGAGACGCAACTGCTACCCTTCCCACGTCGCCAACGCAAGACAACTGCGGACGCGCAGTTTGGCAAGTTTGTTGAGGTAATCAAGCAACTATACGTCAACATACCATTGCTAGATGCGATGCAGGTGCCAACGTATGCCAAGTACCTGAAGGACATCCTCAACAACAAGTACCCGTTGCCAACGTCGGAAGTCATTAAATTGACAGAAGAGTGCAGTGCGGCGATTTTGAACACTCTCCCTGAGAAGAAGACGGATCCCGGCTACCCGACCATCTCATGCTCCATTGGTGCATAACACTTTGAGCGTGCTCTGTGCGACTTCGGAGCCAGCGTCAGCATCATGCCCAAGGTAATCTATGAAAGATTAAATCATTCTACCTTGTCGCCTACTGGCATGACCCTGCAGTTGGCGGATCAATCGATTCGCCATCCAATTGAAGTCGCGGAGGATATACCAGTGAAAATTCAGAATTTTCTGGTACCCGTGGACTTCGTGGTGCTGGACATGGAAGTAGACACAAAGACGCCCCTCATTCTTGGGAGGCCATTCTTGAGCACGGCAAATGCGACAATCGATGTTGGTGCAGGAGAAATTCAGCTCAACATTAACGGCCGAGATGAAACATTCAATTTCAAACCGAGAGCTGAACAATGCTCACAGGTACGCATATTTCGTGGTAAAAATGCTAAACCTGTGCAGGAGGAAACAAGGGCTATACCAAAACCTCAGGTGGATAGCCTCATTGCTGCGACGATGAATACCCTTCGATTGTTGGACGAACCATTGCATCGTCCATATTGGAAGGGGAAGGAGAACAAGGGGAAATCTAAGCCCTGTCGGAAGAAACATGCGGTCGAGTGAAAGAGGATCCTAAGGCCTAGAGGGGGGTGAATAGGCAATTTTAAATTCTTTTTCGATTATTCTTGATTTAGCATCATATTAAGAATTACCCAATCCTAGTTGCAATTATCAAGCAAGCGGAAGCGATAAACTAAACACAAGCCAACTAAGACATGGCATTCAATTTTATCACAAGCAATGCAATAAGAGTAAGTGCGGGAATATAAGAGTGAGGGAGACACGGAATTTGTTTGACCGAAGTTCGGAGCCGCAACTCCTACTCTCCGTTGAGGCTACCCCTTGCGCACAAGGACCGGCTCGCTCTCGAGCCTCACGCCTCACTTACTCCCGGTAGTCGTTCCGCCACTCCGGTGAGGTGGACTCCGTCACCCGTACACCGACTCGATAGTAGCCACATGCCAAGGCCTACTCCCAAGCCCACACCTTCACGAAGGATGCCGTCTTCAAAAGTAATAAGCCCGAAACGCCCCGATCATGCCGGATCGAAGGACTTCCATGAAGCTCGGTGTTGGGGTTTTGTAGTTTGTGGCTTTTGATGATTTGTGGGTGGAGGAATGGCTCTAGAACACCTAATTGATGAGCTATGAATGTGGTAGGTGAAGTGGAGCAGCAAACCTCAAAATGGCCAGCCACTAGGTAGGTATTTATAGCCCCTAGAGCAAAACTAGCCGTTGCCCCTCGGAAGAGGACAAAAAGACTAGCCGTTAGCCTCTACCGGACGCCGTCCGACGGGCACCGGACGCCGTCCGACAGGGACGACTGCTCACGAAAAAACAGCTGATCGGACGCCGTCCGGTAAGAACCGGACGCCGTCCGACAGTGGGAGTGTGCTGGAGATTGGCTAGCCGGACGGTCCCCCAGACGCCGTCCGACAGCGGAAAAGATCAAATATGAACTTGATCGGACGCCGTCCGGTAACCACCGGACGCCGTCCGACAGTGAGCTTGCAATGGAGTTAGGCTAACCGGACAACCCCAGACGCCGTCCGACCAGAAAAGGGCCTCAGTTTTAACCTTACCGGACGCCGTCCGGTAACTACCGGACGCCGTCCGACAGTGCGTACTATTTGGGATTTTGGATGGTCGGACGCCGTCTGGCTTTTCCAGACGCCGTCTGACAGAAGGGATTTTCGGCTAAAAGGTGAGGGGAGATTTAGGTGGGTTTCTCTCTCTCTCTCTAGAAATCTCTCAAAGGGATATTTGGGTATTTTTAGAAGTGGTGGACTACGGAAACTGAGTTTTCGAGAATTCGCAAAGATCTGGCATATTCCGAGATATTCGAACCCCTTTTGAAATCCGACGAAAAACAGAAAATAAAACCTAACTACTCCTAAACTATACGTGACCTGAACTCTCACCCGGTCACGCATTTGAAACCTCGGAGCAGCTCACAAATTTGTCGAAGCTTCCAATTAGGGTTTTGCAATAACGCCGATTCTTCGCTAGGGTTCCGAGACGTCCAAAAACCCCTAGCACTTAATATTAATTAATTTTGTCATCAATGCCACTAATAAAAATTAGGGCTCAACGATGCTCACAATCTCCCCCTTTGTGGCACTTGATGGCAAACCAAGAGAGAATAAAATTTTTGAGCTGCAAAAGGGGTTAGTGCAATACAAATATGCGAGCAATTTCAAATTTAAGACAACCAAAACTCGACCACAAGGATGTGCAAATAAAGGAGGCTCCCCCTAAATTCATGCATAAATTTGAAACGACAAGCCAACACGGTTCAAAAGAAATAAATCCAACCAGAGTAACAATCACAAACTTAACCGAGTATCGAGGTAACAAATAATATTATAGGTAAAGGCACAACCTCGATCTCACTACCCATCTCACTAATTTATGCTATTCTCTCTACCTTCTCCCGCTTTGTCACCAAGTGACACAAAAGGGAAACGCTCCTAGCCTGGTCTACTCTTCTTGGTCTTCATCCATGTTGTCGCCTCCGTCATTTCCTTGGCCGCCGGAAGAGGAGCCCTGACCTCTGGGACGCTTGAACAAAGGCATATGAGCTGCAGATGGTACCGACCGAGGTGAGGAAGGATCATCAAACATCTGGGTCGGTTGAGGATTTGGCAAAGAAAAGTTGAGATGGCGAGCGATTTCTCCACCAGTAAAATAAATCTTACCAGGAGGAGGATATGACTGGGGTGGAGGCACAAAGGAAGGAGCAGGCCCGGAAGGAGGGTATACCCAAGGATGAACCGGTGGTGGGTAGGCAGGTGGGCGAGGAAAACTCTGAGTCTACTGGTAAGCCTGATAGCTGTCATGAGCATGTGAGTACCATGAGTAAGGATTGGCCCCTTCTGGAACGGGCATAAACATTGCACCCATATACTGTACCGCTGACTTGAATTCTACAAATTCATCATTTAAATAAGTCTGCTGCCCTGCCAGATCTGTCATCTCCCTGCGGGTGGCTGCTAGCTCTTCTTTCACCTCAGTGTGAAAAGTTCTCATTTCCGTGCGCAGCCCCTCATCTCACCTATCAAAGCATCATACCACGAAGGAGGGACTGCTGAAGAGGAACCCGCACCAGGCGCTGGCACAAACGGCTGCATTGGAGCAGCAGGAGCAAAAACAGGAGCTGGAGGAGCATCATCACCAGGTCGATCCAACTTTGCCTTGCTTCCAAGAGAGTTCAGAAAATTTTTCATCTGATGCTTTTTGATCCTGTTGTTCCAACTCTTCACCTCATCCTCGGAAACCCGCTGAGTCCTAGAAAGAAGCAGGCCAACATATGGAGCTAGTGGAAGTGGTCTATTGACCTCTCTGAAAATAGCGTCATCAAACTCTCCCAGAGGGGTAGCTCCAATGTTTATGGTCCTACCTGTCAGAAGATAAAGCATAAACCAGCTACAAATTGGAAGGATTCTGTCGCGGTTTCCACTTCGGACAAACAGTGTGCTTCGTAGAATGAGATTGATCAGAGCTGGCTCTTGACGCAATTGATTAGCCTGTCCCACATTTATCTCCTCATCATCAAGATCTAGATACATGAATCTGACTTCATCCAAAGGAGGATATTTAGCCCTCCAGAAGGCATCCTCATAAGCCATCTCATTCAAGTCTGCGCCAGTATCTGGAGTGCCCAAAGCATTATTCATATTTGCCACGGAGATCCCGTGAATGTTTGCATCGACTGAGTGGTAATAGCTGAACTCGACTCATCCTCGGCCAGGTAGCGATGTGGCAAAGAACTCACGTTTCTTTCTTTAGACCATGTCAACTTCTTATTTGAGACCAAAGCTACCAAGCCTGGAGTAGAACTGAAAATGGTGTAGACCTCAGGGTCCTACTGGCGGGTGATCTCATCCCAGTCAATACAATGGGGGTCCCTAGGACCAGATCTTGGGAGCAATGAAACACATATAAAGTCGCTTACAAACTTTGTGTGAAACCTGAAATCCTCGGTATCCTCTCGCCACGAGGAACCATCCGCATATGAGACAGACCTTTTCTTCCTCAATGTCTCCATAGACAATTTCAGAACTTGATCATCCACAGGATCGTCCTCGGCGACCACTGTCTCAGTGACATCCTCATCTATGGGGTCCTCAGCATAGGTGTCATCGTCAGCATCCTCGGCGGTGGCAAAGGAAGATCCCGCCACCCGAGTCCAATGAAGTCCCTGATCATGCTGCTGCTGAATATCCCCCCTAGTAACTTTCCTTGGACGAGTAGGAGCGGCATTGCTAGCCGTCTCATCAACATAATCAGGATCACCCTTACTGCCACTGTCACGACGACCACTGAGGGTCCTGCTCAGAGCCTTCCCGAACTTCTTCAACGAGCGAGACATCTTCGAATTAACCCTTCTGACAAAGTGACCACCGACCAGAACGACCTCACTGCCAAATGCCACTGACCAACGATCCACTGACAAAGTGCCAACCCCACCACAAGCCAACCCTGAACACGAACGCGGGAAAATTCTATTCAAAACCTAGAACTCGGTAAACAACGAAATTTGACCGGAATAGAGGCGGGAAGCCGTTACCGAGCCCTAGAAGGGAAGGAGGAAGTCACCGTGCGTGAGGAGATCGTCCCCAAGGCCCTTCCCGGTAGGGGAAAGGAGGGGAACACGACGGAGATGAGGCGCACGAACGGAGCCGTCCACTTCCAATCCACGCGGTGGAAATCGAAGAGGACGACGAGGGGAGGCCGCCGGTGGTGGTGGAGGTCGCCGGAGGGCCTTCCCCGGTGAGGAGAAGGTGCAGGGCGGCGCCGGTTTGGAGAGGAGGGAGAGATCAAATGAGGAGAGAGGGAGGCGGAGAGGTAAGTTATAAGCAGTTCCGCGCGGTTAGGCCCTGTCGGACGGCGTCCGATGGTGATCGGACGGCGTCCGACAGTACGGGTGCAGCGCACAGTGGACCTCGTCGGACGGGGTCGCGGAGAGGCCAGACGGCGTCCGACAGCAGTAGTGCGGCTCGAATCGACCTTTATCGGACGGCGTCCGACAGTACAAATTCAGCCCACACAATACCCTGTCGAACGGCGTCCGAGACTTTCCGGACGGCGTCCGATGGAGGTAAATTTCGCAGCTGCTTGCTCTTCTGACCAGTGGACCCCACCAATGCGAGAATTTTTATATAAAAATAATGTTTTGAAGTGATGATCTCCATTTTGCTCAAAATTCAAAGGAAGATTCAAATGTGAGCAATTTGAAGTGATTTTCTAAGATTTTAATTTTGAAGAGACAAGATTATAATATGACAAATGAAACCAATTTAAACTCAAAAATCTAAATTTTGATGTTAGAGATCAAGAAAATGTGTGAACCCAAATTTTGCCTTGATTTCTCATATAGGCATGAAAATCGAGCATAGGGGGTTCACTTTAGAGTTTAAGCACATGTTTTGAATTTTGGCTCCTTTTTCAAATATTTTCAACAATTTTGATGCCATATGATTTTCAAGAGAAGAAATATGCATATGGAGCTAATTTTTCAAAGGGGATAATATTTTCAAAAATTAGAGGTTTGAAGTGATAAGATAGTAAGGATAGTCTATTAAGTTCAAATTTGTTTTGGCTTGAAATATAGGACAAGAATGTGCTAACCCAAAATCAAATTTATCTTTTTACCACTAGAGGGAGTTTTTGAGATCATGAATTGAAACTAAACTCCCCCTAAATGTGACAAGGGTCAAAAGCAAATGGAAAAATTCAAATAAGACCCAAAAATCACAAAAACCAATCAACACGCATTTGACCTATCTAGTATGTTGAGTTCATTCCTTAATTTTCAAAATCGTGCCTCATCTAAGGGTTTGGTGAAGATATCCGCCAATTGGTCTTCCGTTCGCACGTAGGCTAGCACAACGTCACCCTTTGCAACATGATCACGAATAAAGTGATGTCGGATGTCGATGTGCTTTGTACGGGAATGTTGGACCGGATTGTTGGCTATTTTCACCGCACTTTTATTATCGCATAGAAGTGGCACTTTTTCAAATTTTAGCCCAAAGTCACTAAGCATCCGTGTCATGTACAAGAGTTGAGCACAACAACTCCCCGCCGCTACATATTCCGCTTCCGCGGTAGATAGCGCCACGGAGTTTTGCTTCCTCGAAGTCCATGACACGAGTGAGCGTCCTAGCAAGTGACAACCCTCCGAGGTGCTTTTGCGTTCAATTTTGCAACCGGCATAATCCGAGTCGGAATAGCCAAGAAGCTCAACATGCGCTCCCTTGGGGTACCAAAGTCCTAGGCTAGTAGTGAATTTTAGATACCTCAAAATGCGTTTTACGGCAATAAGATGCACTTCTTTAGGGGATGCTTGAAAACGAGCACACATGCACACACTAAACATAATATCGGGTCGAGAAGCGGTGAGATAGAGAAGCGAACCGATCATGGAGCGATAAAGCTTTTGGTCCACGGGCTTTCCATCTTCGTTCAAATCAAGATGCCCATTAGTGGCCATTGGTGTTTTGATCGATTTGCAATCATCCATTGAAAACCGCTTGAGGAGGTCCTTTGTGTATTTTTCTTGACAAATGAAGGTCCCTTCCCGAAGTTGCTTGATTTGAAATCCAAGGAAGAAAGTGAGTTCTCCAATCATCGACATTTCGAATTCCTTGGACATCATTTCTCCAAAATCCTTACATTTAGATTTATTAGTGCATCCAAAGATAATATCATCCACATAAATTTGACACATAAATAAGTCATTTTCAATAGGCTTTAGAAACAATGTGGAATCAATCGCACCGGTTTTAAATCCCTTTTCTAGGAGGAAGTCCCTAAGACGCTCATACCATGCTCTAGGAGCTTGCTTGAGACCGTATAGCGCCTTAGTGAGCTTGTAGACATGGTTTGGCTGTTTGAGGTTTTCAAAACCGGGCGGTTGCTCGACATAAACAAGTTCATCAATAAAACCATTTAGAAAAGCACTCTTAACATCCATTTGAAAGTGAGTTATGTTATAGAGAGAGGCGAATGTCAAGAGTAACCGTATAGCTTCAAGTCGAGCAACGGGGGCGTAGGTTTCTCCATAGTCAAGACCTTCGATTTGAGTGAAACCTTGCGCCACCAATCTTGCTTTGTTTCGCACCACTTCACCGTTCTCATCTTGTTTGTTGCGGAAGACCCATTTGGTTCCAATGACATTGTGGTCCTTCGGTCTTTCCACAAGCTCCCAAACTTCATTGCGGGTGAAGTTGTTTAATTCTTCGTGCATGGCGTTCACCCAATCCGCATCCGCCAATGCCTCATGAATAGTCCTAGGCTCAACAATAGACACAAAGGCGTGATGCTCACAATAATTAGCGGTATGAGAACGGGTTCTTACGCCTTGATTGAGATTGCCAATGACTTGATCTAGGGGATGATCCTTGGAGAGAGAGCGGTGTTGTTGGACGGGTACTTGTGGATCAATGCCTCCCCCTTGAGCTTGATCAACTTCAAAGTTCACATCTCCGTCCATCGCTTGATCTTGAGTTGTTGGAGAGGTGTCTTGAGCTTGATTATGGATGGAGGTGGTGGGGGTGATTACTTCATCTTTTGGTGCCTCCGGTGAGGATCGAATATCCCCAACTGCATGGCTTCATGTGGTAGCTCATCACCAACATTTCTTGTCAAATCTTGCTCATTTTGCGAGCCGTTAGTTTCATCAAACTTGACATCATAAGCTTCCTCAACAAGCCCGGTAGAATTATTAAAGACTCGAAAAGCTTTTAAGCGAGAGGAGTAGCCTAGCATGATACCAATGTCACACCTCTTTTGAAACTTACCCAAGTGAGTCCTTTTCTTGTAGATGTATACCTTGCAACCGAAGACTCGAAAGTAAGAGATGTTGGGCCTTCGTCCCACTAGTAGTTCATATGAGGTCTTGTGAAGGAGTCGGTGGAGGTAAAGACGGTTGATGGCATGGCACGCCGTGTTGATGGCTTCCGCTCAAAAGGCATGCGGCGTGTTGTACTCGTCAAGCATTGATCTTGCCATCTCTATCAATGTACGATTCTTCCTCTCCACCACTCCATTTTGTTGGGGAGTGTATGCCGCCGAGAATTCATGCTTCACACCTAACTCATCACAAAATTCCTCAACATTTGTGTTAGTGAACTCGGTGCCATTATCACTCCTCACCTTTTTAATAAAAGAGTCAAATTCTTTTTGAGCTTTCAAAGCAAATCTTTTAAACACAACACCGCAAGAGATTTGTTTGCAAGGAAAAATACGCAAGTGAATCGAGAGAAATCATCGACAATCACATGACAATAAGAATTACCGCCTATGCTCGCTTAGGTGGTTGGGCCAAACAAATCCATATGCAAAAGTTCAAGTGGTCGGGATGTAGACATGAATGTCTTGGTCGGATGAGAATTAGCCACTTGCTTGCCGGCTTGGCATGAGCTACACAAACGATTTTTCTCGAATTTGACATCCTTCACTCCAACAACCAAGTTGTCTTTAAAAACCTTTTTCAAAGTGCCCATTCCAACATGTCCAAGACGTCTATGCCACAACCAACCAAGAGTAGTTTGAGCAATAAGACAAGTCTTGATTTGAGAAGATTCACGGTTTGAAAAATCAACCAAATATAAGTTTTGAAACTGGGTGCCTTCAAATGCAACACTTTGATCCTTAGTGCAAACAACACGAACTCCGTTGACCGAAAAGAAGCAATCAAAGCCCAAATCGCACACTTGAGCAACGGAGAGGAGATTAAAGTTGCAAGCTTCCACCAAGAGCACATTAGAGATGGATAGGTCATTGGATATTGCAATTTTACTTATACCTTTTACCTTTCGCTTGGAGTTGTCCCCAAATGTGATCTTGTGTTCGGGGTCCTCCTCCTCTAGTGAGGTGAACATACTTGAGCTACCGGTCATGTGTTGGGTGCAACCGCTATCAAATATCCAATGCCGGCCACCGCTCTTGTAGTTCACCTACACACACAAATTCAAGCTTGGGCTTTAGGTACCCAAGACTTCTTCTTGGGTCCTTTCGAGTTAGTCATCAAACATTTGGGCACCCAAATAGCCTTCACATCTTTCTTTTCATTGGGTGCACCAACATATTTTGCATAAGTTTAGTCATCAAACATTTGGGCACCCAAATAGCCTTCACATCTTTCTTTTCATTGGGTGCACCAACATATTTTGCATAAGTAGAGCCATTCTTTCTCATAAGCATGTAACTAGCATTAAGCACTTGAGTTTTAGACATGAATTGAGATAATTTTGCAAGAGGACAAGCAATGCCTTTGTGTTTATCATTTTTGCAAATATGGCAACGGGTCCCTCCCTTAACAAAAGTTAGCTTAGGCTTACCCCAACCGTCCTTGGGCAAATTCCCTGGATGAAATCCCAAACCATGCTTACCCAAGGTGTACCTTTGCTCCCGAAGCACCTTGTCAAGAGAGTTGTTCCCCACAAGCAATTTAGCCAAGCTAGAGTCTAGTTGCTCAATTCTATCCTTAAGAAGCAAATTTTTCTTAACTAGCTCATTAGCATATTTTGCAACACCACAAGTACCAATAGAACACGCATTTTAATTTAAAGTATTAGCACTAGTGGGTAAAGATGAGCTAGCATTAGGTGTGATAGTGGGTGACAAGTTCAAAGATGTGTCATGAGATAAGCTAAGTGAACCATTCACGATGTCAATCAAGTCACAAGTCACACCAACATTGCATTTTTCAATTGAGCAATCAAGAGGAGTTTCAATATCAACATTAGAGCTAGCAAGTTTATTTTCTAGAATTTCAACTTGCAAATTTAGAGCTTCATAATCATCTTCTAGAGTTTCATGTTTTTCAAGCAAATTTTCAAATTCATTCGCAAGTTCTTTATGCATTTTCACTAACTTCTTCCTCTTAGACTTTTCCTTCTCTAGAGCATTATTCAAATCATCAATCAAAAGCTTAAGCTCACTTTTAGAGAGGTGCTCATGTGTTACCTTCTCCTCTAATGCCATAAGACACATGGGAGGTGTGGGGTTGTCGATGGCGACTCCGGACACCTTGGTGTTTTCATTGTCGGAGGAGTCCGCCTAAGAGCCCTCTTAATCGGTGATCCATTCCCCAATTACTTCTTCTTGTACATTGGCGGTGAGGCAAAGCTTTTGCTTGGGAAGAACCGGAGGAGCATTCTCCTTGATCGCAAGCCCGGCTAGCCCATGAGCTCTAGTATCTTCTTCTTCGGAGGATGATTGGGAGGACGATGAGCTTTAGCTATCTTCCTTCTTGGTCTTTTGACCGGCAAGAGCCTTCTTCTTCTCCTTTGATTTGTGATCGCTCTTGCGGTAGTGACGGTACTTCTTCTTGTCATCATCCTCATCTTCCTCTTGATTCCTTGCCTTGTGCTTGTTCTTTTTATTTCTTGGACAATCCGCCGCCAAGTGACCCTTCTCTCCACATTCATAGCAACGCATCTCGGAGATAGGTCTTCGTCTTGAAGAGGATGATCCGCCGCGGAAGCTCATCTTCTTGATCAACTTTCTTGACCGCTTGATAAGGAGGGCCAATTCTTCAATCTCCGGAATTGCATCATCGGAGTCATCATCATCTTCTTCAACTTCGATCTTCTTCTTCCCACTTTTGGCTTTGGCGGGGAGAGCAATTGACTTCTTATTAAGCGGGGACTCTTCACTTTCAAGAAGCCGCATCTCATATGAGTTGAGTTGCCCGAGGAGTTTTGTCGGTGTCATCTTCTTGAGATTTGACTTGGATGCTCGAATTAAGGTCACAAGTGGATTGAAACTAAATGGCACAACATCAAGCATCTTCCGACAAATGTCAATGTCTTCCAAGACCTTCTTCTCCGAACATCCGGCAATTTCATTGACGATGGGGTTCAACCTAAGAAACATTTCATTAACACTTTCGTTAGGAAGCATCTTGAATTGATCAAATCTTTTTCTAGCACGAGATAGCTTCTCCTCAAGCATCTCGGCACTACCAACATGAATTTCTCTAAGATGCTTCCAAATGTCATAAGCTTTAGTGAGATTGCCAATGCTATCAAAAACGTCGGAAGACACACTAGAAAGTAGAGCATTTCTAGCAATGGCATTAAAGCGTTTGTACTTAGCATGAACTTCATCAAGAGCAATTGTTCCGGCCGGAGGGTCTGGATAGCCGGTCTCACAAGCGACCCACACATCATAGCTAAGTGCCTCTAAGTAACATTGCATCCTAATTCTCCAATAGTTGTAATTTGTTCCATCAAAGATAGGAGCTTATCCAATTTCTATCCTAGGCCCCTCTTGAGCCATCTCCTAGCGGTGAAGCTAATACCGGAGAACCTAGATGCTCTGATACCACTTGAAAGAGGATCCTAAGGCCTAGAGGGGGGTGAATAGGCAATTTTAAATTCTTTTTCGATTATTCTTGATTTAGCATCATATTAAGAATTACCCAATCCTAGTTGCAATTATCAAGCAAGCGGAAGCGATAAACTAAACACAAGCCAACTAAGACATGTCATTCAATTTTATCACAAGCAATGCAATAAGAGTAAGTGCGGGAATATAAGAGTGAGGGAGACACGGAATTTGTTTGACCGAAGTTCGGAGTCAAAACTCCTACTCTCCGTTGAGGCTACCCCTTGCGCACAAGGACCGGCTCGCTCTCGAGCCTCGCGCCTCACTTACTCCCGGTAGTCGTTCCGCCACTCCGGCGAGGTGGACTCCGTCACCCGTACACCGACTCGAGAGTAGCCACACGCCAAGGCCTACTCCCAAGCCCACGCCTCCACGAAGGATGCCGTCTTCAAAAGTAATAAGCCCGAAACGCCCCGATCATGCCGGATCGAAGGACTTCCATGAAGCTCGGTGTTGGGGTTTCGTAGTTTGTGGCTTTTGATGATTTGTGGGTGGAGGAATGGCTCTAGAACACCTAATTGATGAGCTATGAATGTGGTAGGTGAAGTGGAGCAGCAAACCTCAAAATGGCCAGCCACTAGGTAGGTATTTATAGCCCCTAGAGCAAAACTAGCCGTTGCCCCTCGGAAGAGGACAAAAAGACTAGCCGTTAGCCTCTACCGGACGCCGTCCGACGGGCACCGGACGCCGTCCGACAGGGACGACTGCTCACGAAAAAACAGCTGATCGGACGCCGTCCGGTAAGAACCGGACGCCGTCCGACAGTGGGAGTGTGCTGGAGATTGGCTAGCCGGACGGTCCCCCAGACGCCGTCCGACAACGGAAAAGATCAAATATGAACTTGATCGGACGCCGTCCGGTAACCACCGGACGCCGTCCGACAGTGAGCTTGCAATGGAGTTAGGCTAACCGGACGACCCCCAGACGCCGTCCGACCAGAAAAGGGCCTCAGTTTTAACCTTACCGGACGCCGTCCGACAGTGCGTACTATTTGGGATTTTGGATGCTCGGATGCCGTCTGGCTTTTCCAGACGCCGTCCGACAGAAGGGATTTTCGGCTAAAAGGTGAGGGGAGATTTAGGTGGGTTTTTTTAGAAGTGGTGGACTACGGAAACCGAGTTTTCGAGAATTCGCAAAGATCCGGCATATTCCGAGATATTCGAACCCCTTTTGAAATCCGACGAAAAACAGAAAATAAAACCTAAGTACTCCTAAACTATACGTGACCTCAACTCTCGCCCGGTCACGCATTTGAAACCTCGGAGCAGCTCACAAATTTGTCGAAGCTTCCAATTAGGGTTTTGCAATAGCGCCGATTCTTCGCTAGGGTTCAGAGAAGTCCAAAAACCCCTAGCACTTAATATTAATTAATTTTGTCATCAATGCCACTAATAAAAATTAGGGCTCAACGATGCTCACATCGAGAAATCGGAGCCGCAAGGGAAGATGAACACCACTCAAAAATCTCAGATCAAACGAGTGTGGCGTAAGAAAGAAATTCAACCTGCCGCAGCAACTTCGGCTACGGAGCTAATTCAAGACAACTGAAGGTTGAATGCGGTCCGACTCGTCGACTGCGAAAACAAAAATTCGAGCCCTCACCGTGAGGTAAGCCGGAAATTTATCTTGCATTCATATTTATTTCGTGCATTTTACCACAACATGTTTACTTTTTACTGGACACTTACCCTTCATATAAAATCACAAAAAAAGGAAAAGTGAGGCCGGCCGACCCCACCTAGGCCGGCCGACCCACTCCCTTCACCAGAATGGCACCAAATTTGGTGGGTGATCACCACTTGCATACATTCATTTCCCACTTGTTGACACGAAAAGTTAGCTTCTCGCGAACACACGTGCCGAAGCGTCAACTCTGTGGTTGTGTCGCAACAATAAAACCAAGCGTGCCAGTCAATTTGACCTATAAATTGACAAGGAGAAAATCGTCAGTAATATAGCCCTAATCGGCTTTTTAAATAGCCAGATCAGGTTTTCTATAATCGGCTTTAGTCTATCCGATTATTGGTTCTATCGGCTTAATGTCCGATAGAGCAAGTAAATATGGAATAACAATTAAATTCAAATCTTGTACTTCTTTTTGGTATTTTTTATAATATATTACCAATAAACCTTCGTATCAGTGCATCAGATTAAACCAAGAAGTAGATCAAATAGATTGGTTAGGCCAAGACAGTATCCAAATCTAGATCTAGATATAAGCTAATAAACCGATGTAAAGATTTAAAGGCTAATATTGGGTAGATGCAATACCAATCGGCAAATACTTACAGATGCGGAATCCTAAACAAGGCATACACAAGATCGATTAAACGAGGCAGTTGCATACATCGAATTCAGGAAAAAGCATGTGTAATATCCAACGATCAACATTACAGGATAAACACATATTACAGATCGATTAAATCGAGACAGTGCAACATGCAAGAACACATCAAAGATCAGGAAATCCCGAGACAGTCTGACGTGCTTTGTATACATGGGATCAATATGATTCAACCATGCATACGGGTTACAAGGAGAGAATCAATTATCCCATCGAGATAGCTCTACTTGCGAGTTGAAGCCTTTCGACGAAGTCGATCGGATTCGAGAAAGTGTTTTGTGTATTGAGTATTAGATATCTATTCTCGAGACCTAAAGTCCTATTTATAGTGTTACAAAGTCGATACCGATACAACCTAATTTACCGCGACGCGTTTCCGATCACATCGTATTTCTCCCGAAGTCTTACAAGTATCGGTATTCGCCCTTTCTTCTTTGCCGATAAAGCCCATCTCCGATTTGGCCCAATAATTCCAACATATTCGGCCTTTTCTGAACATCCGATTTTCTGCCAAATTTGGGTGTTAACACCACTACACCCACCACCCTAGGCATATAGGCATTAGGTAGGGTAATTTGTCCCTCTTAATCTTGCATTTAACCTCATGATTTCACTAATCTTGCATTTAGACATCACTATAAATAGGGAGGTATGCAGTAGGTTGAGATCACACCCCTGCGGTGATTACATGATCTCACCTGCAGCTCTCCTCCGCACTGCATATTTGCTTTCAACTGCACGCATACTGTCAACTAAAAACCGAGCAAAAATAATTTCTGTGGAGGCAAAGAACTGCTAATTCTGACGACTAATTTTGGACGACTAACCCGTAAATACTTTCGTATATCCTTTGGGTATTTGTTCGTCCTAACCTCCGCAGGAAAAATGTCATCATGGTATGGTAAGTTTGGCCGCACCATCGCTAAGGGAGCGAAGGGCGTCCACAAGCGATTCAGCTTGTCCAGCTCGGATCGGACTCATATTCCGACCGAGGTCGTGGAGAGCCAATCTAGGGATACAATGTCCATGGATTCCCGATTTTCGGGGTACCATGACACATATTTAGAAGCCCCAACAACCTCCGGGGCTAGGCCAGCCCCGGGGATGCGGATTTTGGTGTCGGAGGAGCAAATTGCGCTCTATACCGACCGAGAGCAGCAAGTCTTCGAAGCGCTGAGGCGCTGGTCTTTTCAGCACACACGGACTTACGACCCGATGCTGCTGATCAAGACCGGCCTTCTGGACGAATTCAACGAAGCCTTCCAAGCCGTTGGATGGGAAAACTTCACGGCCATCGTCGAAAAAAGGTTCGCGCCTTCTAAACCTTGAATTTCTTAGTACTTTACGCATTTTTGATGGTGGGTATAGATACCATTTTAGGCTCTTTAATGAAGAATTTGAATGCTCTTTAGAGACCCTAACTAGTTATCTAGGCTTTTCCATCTTGTGTAGAGTTACTCCTGATAGGTTAGCTGGCTTTGATCGCGATGAATTCTAGGAATCTATTTCTGGCAAAGGATATAGAAACACTAGCAAACCCCGCATGAACGATATTCACAACCCCACTCTTAGGTTCATGCATAGGTTGCTAGGAATGGTAGTTAATTCAAGGTCGGACATGCGCACTGTGCGCCTTGATGAGCTGCAGTACTTGTTTGCAATGGTCAACAAAAAGCCTGTTAATCCGACCGCATATATGGTAGCTCACTGGGTAGAGATGATTAACCAAAATAGGGACATTGACTGCACGTCCCTAATCACCCACATCGCGGAGGGTATGGGACTGTTGGATCATTGTGAATTGGCCTTTCTAGACATACAATTCCAAACAATAGGAAAGGACCATTTCATCCAAGGCCACATCCTTCGGGTTGATGAGTCGGATGTTCACTTCATGAGATTTCCGGGCACATCAGCTGAGATCCATTTGCCTAATCCAAGACTCGGAATCTATAGAGCCCGGACATTGACGATCGACTTTAGAGCCCTAGAGCCCCATAGGCATAGTGTCTCTGGCCCTGTGACCCACAGCCGCGCACACCAGTAGCGAGAGCAACCTGAGCCCAGTGAGCCCCACCACGATCAGTGGACGGGGGCAGCTGCAGCCCCTCATCACTCTGAATACAACGCGGGTTGGGATCAATGGAACCCATCCGCCTTTGCTCCACATGAGTATGGAGGTTGGGGCACGCACAATTTTAAGGCCAGTAGCTCACGACAGTTTGGTGCTGGATGGACCCACTCACCTCGTGAACAAGGACCCGAGATAGGACGGGGAGGACCATCATCGGCCCGCTACCCTTCCTACTTCGAGCCCTTCGCTCAGGACATCCATGCCTTAGGACAGAAAATGGATACTTTAGTTGATGATATGGGCCACGTGCACCAAACGTTGGCCCATCACACTAGGACATTACCCGTGACCTGAGAGCCAATACCACCGCAACACAAGCCATGAATGATGCCCTTGCAGCATGGTTCCAGCACATTGCTTTTGACCCTCCGGCTCATTAGGTGAGTCCTACTCTCTGTCACTGCCTGCTGTGGCCAGCCTGCGCCATGTCTTGCCATGCCTTGCCCTGCCAGATTAATTTCCAGTAATTCTTTCCTGATTTGCCTTACCAAAAATCCCAAATTACCTTGCCCCATTTGTGAATAATTTTAGCTCTGTGCTTAGTTAAGAGTATGCCCTAAAAAAAAACTATAAAAATTTGCATAATCTAAAAAAAATACCAAAAATATTTCCCTTTGAATAAAATGTATAAATGTTGATTTTACCTAGAAAGGATATGATGAACATTACTCTATTATTGTGATATAAATGCTGAGTATACAATTTAGTACTCTCATTTTAAGTTTGACAATTATTGGTATGAGTAGTCATCCTGCTTAATCTTTGACAATTATTGGTATGAGTAGTCATCCTGCTTAATCTTGCTCATCGAGTGTTAACATTATTGAACCAATTCTAAGTTGTTGAGAGATATGATATAACGGAGATAAGGACCTAGTTACTTATGCCCCTACTAAGGCATAGTCTCGGAATTCATTTTAAAAAACGAGAAAGTTATTTTGAAGTTCCTCATTAGACTTCTTCATCCTACCAGAGCCAAAAATGCTAAATACATTCAAAGCCTTTATTCAGCCACTTTGGTTGTGTTGAGTTTTGTCAAAAGTGAATCCTTAGGAATTAGTGCTCTTCAAAGCTGGTCATTTCCTTCGCATACCCTTTGATTGCTAGCCTTTGTATCTAGTAATGCTAAATTCCACATTGGGATACGAGCATACATTTCGTCAGATATTCCTCCCTACAAAATAAGCCAAGTTCTTTTTCGTGAGTTCACCATATATCTGCCTATTTGGTCTATCAAAAAGACTTCCAAAATAATAAAAGATTCATTCCTCACAATTATAGAAAATTGAGGCAATCAAACAAAAAGGAAAGAGGAAGAGAGAACCATCTTCTCCTTCTATCTTTATTTGAAAAAAAAGCCTCTCAAAATTCTAGAGTGAGGAATGATATCGAATCAAATAAAGAAGTCAAATAGACCTTTCCATAAACACAAGATCCGATGGAGCGGACTCATTAGTACCCTTCATCACTTGTACTTGTGTTTCTTCATTCCTTTGGCGTGAGTTCATTCTCTCCCTCATCCCTGGACGTCATTATTCCAATGACCAGAATGCGAAGTAGTACCAAATTCTCTAGGATCTATTTTGACTTTACAAAATTATACAACCTAAGTAGGCCACATTTCCATACCTATGAGCTCCACATAAACCTTAGAATAGGAGGGGAAAAAAGGCCATCAATAAAAACGCATGGGTAAGGAGTAAATACCACCGAGAGATCTGAGAGTAATAATGAGGAACAAATATTTTGAAAAGAAAAACTCTGAGACATAGCTTGAAAAGGGCTGAGTTGACAAAGTTCTATCAAAGTTATTCCATCTTTCAACCGCTAAAAGAAGAGGGGAAATTTTGAAAACCTCGTGAGTTTGATAAAAGTTGGGGTACACTTGCACGAGTTTTTGTCAACAAATGATGTGGTACAACTTTGTAGGCTTAGTATTTATTGAATAATGATATTGATGCAATCCTGATCCACCGGGTTCTCATTTGAGCTCTTTGCTTGAGGACGAGCAAAAGTTCAAGTTGGGGGGTGTGTTGACGTCAAATAATCACCAATTTTATACGTCAACATATTCCAGAATTCCGGCTTTTCGAGGGACAATAAAGGTTTATACTAGCATTTTATTTATTCTAATAAAGTTCCACAAGTTTTGGTGAGCTTTGGGTCTACAGGTGCAAAACAGGACTAACCAGGGCCAGACAGGGCAACAGGCCAGGCCGGCCGAACCACCTAGGTCGGCCGACCCATCCATGTCACCGATCCAGCCCCGTCTTCTCCCCAGTGGCATAAAAACACAAAAGGAGAACATCTAGACCATCCACTGTTGTCGGTTTGATCGAATGGACACGGTTGCATCACAAAAGAGCATAGGATTCCCTTGGATTCCTTTCTTGCGGAAGTCCATTTAATGCACCGGCTTAAGGGGTTAATCTACACCATCAAGGGAGCATCCCATGCAAAATCCACGGCCGGGAGACGAAGGAGGTGGGTCGACCGACCCACCTAGGCTGGCCGACCCACCCTTGAGCCGCCTCGGGTTCCCCTTTGGAGGAGGGATGGATGACACGTGTCCCTACACGTGGAGCACCCTGGTTGGCTGCGGAACACTATAAATAGACCCCCTCTCCTCACTTGTAACACAACACACTTCACTTCCACATTTTCATTCCACTTAGTAGATTAGAGATTAGTTAGTAGAAGTTGGGAGTTAGAGTCAAGTCGAGCCGGCGCTCGGAGTTCCAGAAGTGTCTTCGGGAATTCGGGTAATAGCTCTTGTACCCTTTCCTAATTGTTTCAATTAGTGAGATCACTTCATTCATTGCTATAGTGTTGAACTTTATTTGAGCTGAGTATATCTGCATAAATGAGTTGTGTAGATTTGCTTTACCGGTAGCTTATATTCGTCTGGAATCAGTTTAGGTTCTCACTCATATACTGTTAGAGCCAGGCATTGAACATAGATCAACTTCTTTTAGTACTGAGGAAGATTGATTAGGCATATTCGCAGACGTGGTGTCTGAGACTTGGACTAACTTGGTTTACACCCGGGCCCACATATATGTGGTAGGTGGTGACAGCCCTATCCATCCGTAGATACTAAGTATCTCGTGCGTAACCCACAGCGTCCGGCTTTGGACCATTAGAGCCAAATTGGAATGATCATAACCATTCGGGATTCCAATTCAGGATAGCAGGTGGTAGTGAGTGTCCGAGCTCCGACGACGAATATCAAAGTGTACCACTGTTAGAATATCCTAAGCTCACTCAATTAAACTGAATCACACGACTTTGTGAACTTATTAAACTTGTCTCGTTGTCCTCCCAACTGTCTATCTAGCTAGTGTAGCTTTCTCTTTATTTGTGTGAATATTTATCGTGTGTGTGTGTGTATCCCGGTCTTATCATTTATCCTAACCCTCGTTACCTAGACTAGCTTGTATTTTAAATAATTAAGATATAGAGGTTATCTCTTTAAACCGTCGTTCCCTGTGGGTTCGATAACTCAAGGAATACTCCTGGTGAAAACTACAAGCGATATCCGTCCGCTTGCGGATTAATTTCTTTGAGCGTAAGAATCGCCAACAATGACCAGAGTGTCAAGTGGCGCCTCTTCTGGATCCTTCTCTTGGCCATGCTTATCAGCGAAAGCCTCTCTGTAGAGTGCCTGCATTGAAGTGAATTCAATCGAGTTAGAATGTATGATTATGTATGAACTAATTGATCTATTATTACGTACCTCTCGCTGCGCAGCTACAGGGTCCACAGGACCCGAAAAGCCATTCTTTTTTCTGGGACGTGTGGCCCCTCCGAAACACCGACAGCCAGGACGAAAGCTGGCCAGTCGTGGCGCCCTGCATCGTATAAGTGGAGTGTCGATATATTCCGTATTAAAAGAAAACAAGATCGAAATAGTGAAGGAATAGCATTACCATCCTTTTTCTTAGCTGAGCAAACGACGACTTCCCGGTCGTCGTTTTGCTCGTCATAGCTGCTTGGTTCTTCTTGGCCTTCAAGGACTTTTCTTTGAACGCCTCGCTGGCCCAGTGCTACGACAGGACCTCCCAGGCATCCGGAGCGTTCGACACCCAGTCCGGTCAAACCTGCGCGTACTCTTGAGCCTCGAGGTACAGCATGCGCGCGTCAGCCTGGGTGATCTTCTCGCCCTTCACAATCCTAACAAGACAAGACAACAGTAAATTATTCGTATTGGAACCATATACGCCAAAAATGACAGAACAAATAAGTGAATACCTGTGGAAAACCTGAACGGTGGCGACCCGTGCACTCGACATCAGATCCTGCACCTTCTGCTTAGCGTTCCTATCCATGACAGAATTGATGTCGTCCTCCTCCAAGCCCGGACGCGGACGATACCTAAGCTGAAAAGAAATAATTCCGAATGAATAATAGTTGCCAATCATCTGTTATATTAAAAACAAAAATGATCGAACTCACCCAGAACTCCCGCCTTATCTCCTCGGCGGCGGTGTTGTCCCCGTGAGGTGCCACATTGTAGTCATCCCAAGAGTAAGCGGGATGTTGTGCCCCCTCCTCTCCGACCATGCCAGGATAGTACTGGCGCATGAGGATGCCAAGTGCGTTAGCTGGCTGGGTATCAGCTTTGTTGGGGTGGACACAGAAAAAGTTGCTACAGAGAATACAAGTAAGTTAGTAGATTGAATTGACAATAAATTAGAGAATTAGGATATTACCTGTCGCCATCTGGCTCGATCACGATCCGCCTGTGAGGATATCTCGCCGCCTTGGGCAACTTGTTGTGCCCCTCCTTACTGCCCTGGGAGCTTCCATCCTGGCTAGAGCCCCTAGCCGCCCTAGACTCCTGTGTCAGCGCTACCTCATCCTGGTCTGGCGTGCCCTCCTGGCCAGACTCAGGAGTGCCCCCCTGGACCTCCTGGTCATGGTCTTTGTCCTCGTCCTGCGAGGCGCTCCTCCTGAACTGTCGGCGTGGCATCCTGCATTTTAAAGTAATGTCAGTGCACATATTAGTAAAATTAGAACAACAAAATTTAACATATGTGTATAAATACTATCAACTTAGAAGTATGTATCGTCTACATCGAGAGGATCATCGAAAGGCTCGTCATCCTCCCCCTCTTGTTGTGCTTGATGTGCTTGTTGTGTTTGTTGAGCGTGCTGGTTGGGTGGATTTACTTCTTTATTTACATTGTCATCTATTGTGGCTACGAGGTTATCTAGGCCATTCCCAATATCAATCATCACATTGCCATTCTTGCGTTGCTCCTGTACTGGTTGGTGATAATCATCGGACGTTGGGGTAGCCAATCTTCCAGGCCTTCGAATTTTGTACACAACCCACCATGACCGAAGGTCTTCCTCGCCGTGTTTAGTACTACCTTTCATTGCTTTATAACATGGATAAGGCAGATAGTACACTTGCTCAGCCTGGTTGGGAAGGATGAACGGATTGTACCCTTGTAACCTTGACGTGTGCTTAACCTCCAACAAACATAGCTCTGCTCGACGTCTAACCCCTTTGATAGGATCGAACCAAATGCAACGAAAGAGAACAACCGATAGTTCCTTACTTCCCTCGAATACTAGTTCAATGATCTCCTCTAGTATACCGTAGTACTCCGTGCCATCTTCCCCGTAGCACAGTACACAACTGTTGATTGATTTTAAATTAGGTTTCGACCTTTCGTGAATTTCTGATCTGAAGCGAAACCCGTTGACATCATAAGTTATGTGCACTTTTACGCTAGTTCTAGGTCCACGCGATAGAATACAGAGATCGTTGTGTACGCTCACATGCGTCGTGCACTGTTAATAGAAAAAAAATTTAACAAACTATGTCGACAAAATCTTCAAATGTTAACAAGGTTACGAAATCATATATACTTACATGTTTCCAAAACCAAACTAGGAAGTTAGGACGTCCAGGTCCCGCACCCTCCTTCATCAACTTTGTTCTTTCCTCCGAACTGGGTTCATTCATCCCTGTCCATTCTCTTTGTATGAACTGATTCTGCATGTCCCCTATTTCTTCCATATTATCGAACACGTACAATAGTGCAATCAACCTTTCTTCCCCTGATAACTCTCGTCGTTTACTTTTCCCTACTGGATTATCTTTCCTAAGAAACAACTTTAGGTTGGATTGAGGTTTGCTACAAGCTGTGTTGTATCTTGGAACTTGAATATTGACATTGTGCTCTCCCGCCAAATATTTATTACAAAAGTGGGTTATCTCCTGCATATAGTATGATTTTGCTATCGAACCTTCGACGCGAGCCTTATTTTTCACGTTTGCCCTAACACCTTTAAGACGACGCTACACAGGATACATCCACCTGTACTGAACGGGACCTCCCAATCTGGTTTCGGTGGGCAAATGAATCAGTAGATGCTCCATTGGGTTAAAAAATCCGAAAACATATATTTTCTCAAGCTTACACACAAGCACAATAATCTCCTCTTCGAGCTTAACCATCTCGGACCGCTTTATCTCTTTAGCACATAGTTTTCTATAGAAAAAACTCAATTCCGCAAAAGCTCTGCATACGTCTTCAGGCACGTAACCACGAAACACGACAGGAATGAGATCACGGACAAATATATGAAAGTCATGGCTTTTCATGCCGTGTATCTTTCCTTGAGCAACGTTCACACCACGACCAATATTTGATGCGTATCCATCGAGGAACTTCAACTGTCCTTCGATCCACTCGAGAACTTCTTTCCTTTGGGTGACTGTTAGACAGTACAAAGCCTTGGGCTTCTTTGACCTTCCTTCTACGAGGTTCATTGATGGTCGACTGCATATTTCAGCGCAATCGAGACGTGCTTTCACATTATCCTTACTCTTGTCAGGAATGTCGAGACTGGTTCCAAAGATTGCCTGCCCCACATTCATCTCTTGGTGCATGACATCGAAGTTGTGGGGTAATAACAAATCCTCCGCATAAGGAAGCGAGTATAAGCTGCACTTGTGCGTCTAATGGTGGGACACACCGTAACCCTCATAGATTCCATTTCTCCCATCCACCAACTTTGATTGCAAATCTTTGATGGCAGCTACAGTCAGTCGCGGACGTTTTTGTCCTTTCACAACGGTGTTTCTTCGAAACGCATTCCTCTGTTTTCTAAAGGGATGATCTGGCTTCAGAAAAGCACGGTGGCAATCAAACCAACACGCCTTACCTCCGTGTGTTAACTGGAAAGCGTTCGCATTATCCATGCAAGCGGGACATGCTAGCTTGCCGTGCGTGCTCCATCATGGATAGACCACGTAAAAGTAGCCCTCATGCGAAAATTGGTATTCGTCTTCCTATCGTACGTGATTGCTCCATTTTCCCATAACTCTTCCAGCTCTTCGACCAAAGGTCTCAGGAAAAGATCCAGATTCTTTTCGGGATTCTTTGGACCAGGCACGATGATGGATAGAAACATAAACTCCTCTTTCATTAAATGTAACGGCGGAAGGTTCAGAGGCATAGTGAACACTGTCCAACAGGAATATGACGCAGCGATCATATTGAAAGGGGTGAACCCATCGGTGGCAATTGCCAGACGCACATTTCTCGGATCAGCTGCAAAGTCCGGATGTTTCTGATCGAAGTTCTTCCACGCGTCCCCGTCTGATGGATGTATCATCAAGTCGCCCTTTGGCTTTTTACCCTCCTTATGCCACCTCATCTGTTGCGCCGTCTCTTCAGTCATGAAACACCGTTCTAAATGTTTCGTCAGCGGGATGTAACAGAGCACTTTCCTCGCCACACTAGTCTGACTCTTGTTTCCTTCAGCGTCCTCTACCTCGACATATCTTGACTCCCTACATTTATCACAAGATTGTTTACTCGCATCATTTTTGTAGTATAGCATATAATGGTTCGGGCAATAGTGTATCTTCTCATATGGCATTCCGAGACCACCTATCAGTTTCTTACACTCGTACCAACTGGAAGGCATCTTGTGGCCTTGCGAAAGGACATCAGACCACAACGATATGAGTTCGTCGAAACAGTTGATAGAGAAATTGTATTTCGATTTAATTGCTAACATACGAGCCACAACAGACAAAAGGGCCACCGTTGTGCTATCGTGCAGAGGTTGTTTTGTAGAGTCGAGAAGCTCCATGAAGTTAAACAACATTGTCGGTGGCTCTGCGTCTGAAAAATTATGACCGAAGTCATCCATCATATCATTCACCCGATCAATCTCATCGAAACCTTCGTCTGTTGGTGGTGGATCCGTCCACCGACTCTCCCCATGATAGACCCATCGACGGTACTCGGCCTTGTAGCCATGTGTATACAGGTCTATCTCCATCTGAGCGCGGGTTCTTTTCTTGTAGTTCCCGCAATCAACTCATGGACAAGTTACCCGGGTGTTTTTGTTTACAGCATCCTGAAAAGCACGATTCCGGAATATCTCGGTCTTGCCGCACCATTCGTCCGAGTGGTATTCGTTCCGTTGCCATCCTTTGTACATCCAACTCATGTCTTCTTCCATCTGAGTTGCCAGCCATCGTCGTACGTGAGGGTTTTATATTAAGCTTAGCAAGGCTTCTAAACCCATCTACGAACGACCGCTCGAAGCTACGTTATGCTGCGAAGACGGACATCGAGACGAGATTTCGGCAGCATAACCCTACGGGTTCTCCTAGTGCAACGATGGCCAGGGAGTTGATAAAAACTCTGAAGCACTTATGTTATGCACAGGAGAACCTCTTAGGATCATGCCGTCGAAAACCTCATCTCGATGTCCCCGGCACCACAACGCGACGTGTGCTCGAACGGTCGTTCGTAGGTTGTCCACTGGGACGCCCATAAGGGGCTCCACTGGACAATTCGGAAATGCGTGTCACATCTCGTATTAGAGCACAACGAATCACCGTCCATGTTCCATCCGAGATGTGCCGTTTCCGAACGGGTGACGTACGGCTAGGTGACATCCATTAAACTTATACACGGACGATAGTTAATCACACGGCAAACAGATTAATATATTTTTTAAATACATTTTCTATTATTCTTATAAACTTTTAAATATATTTCACACTATTTTTCTAAATTTTTAAATAAATTTCATACAATTTTCCTTAATTTTTAAATATATTTCATACTATTTTCCTAAATTTTCAAATATATTTCATACAATTTTTCTAATTTTTAAATATATTTCAAACTATTTTTTAAAAATTTTACTATTTTTAATAATTTAATTAATGTTAATCGTGATTATATTATAGTTAGTCTCGAGTAGGCATTATTGGTCGTCGACACTACACTACCAACATTTAAAAAAGCCCGGAAAGTTCGTACCTCGATGACGTTATGCGGCGAGGCGGGGTTAGGCGCGCGCGAGGCGGCTACAGCAACCAGTATGCAGGTGGAGGTGGGGCCGGAGGCGGCAGCGCAGGAGGCGGCGCCGAGGGTTGGGGCGGCGGATCGGGCGGGCTGGCGGGAGGCGGGCGGGGTGGCGGCGGCGCGATGGGCGATAGCGGCGACAGGCGGCGCGACGGCGATCATGGCGCCTCCGCCCGCCCGGAGCGAGCGGCGGCGGCGGCGGCGGCGAAGAGTCGGGCGCGCGGGGACGGCGGCGGCGGGCGGCGCGTCGGCGAGCGGCGTGGCGGCAATTCAATCGAGAGCGATAGGGCTCGGGACTTGGCATTTGCCAAGTCCCGAGCCCTAAGTGGGATCTAAAGCGCCACAGTGTCGACGGCCACGAATAAACCATCGACACTACGTCCCATGTCTCGACTGCCAACATAAGGCCGTCGACACTACGGCCCCTGTCTCGACGGCCAACAGAAGGCCGTCGACACAACCGATGTGCTAGCTTAGTTCCGACGGCCAACTCAAGCAGTCGAGACTATGCCCGTAACTGGCATGAGTGTGTCGACGGCCACACTGTAACCGTCGGTACTAATTCAAGACTGTATCGACGGCCTAGACCCTAACCGTCGGTACTGTCGTCGTGGTTGACTGTATCGACGGCTAATTGAAAGCCGTCGAAACCAGCTGTGCCGAGGGTCTCCGTTGACTACCGTCGATTTAGCTGTTTTGTCTCGACGGTTTATCATATAACCGTCGAGAGAGCCTTTGGTCTCGAGGACAACTCCCCAAAGGGCTTTATCACCAAACGACTCTAATTCAATTTTTAAAATTTTAAATAAAACATTTGAAATGATCAGACCACTCTATACTATTTCTTACATAAAATTACACATATAGAAAAAAATCAAAAATTTTAAACCTTATCGTGTGGTCACTCCTTTGTAAATCGAAGGTTTCCGGAGAATTCGAAGTATATGTTTACTATTCCATGCGTTTTCATGATCAACAAACATGCGCTTTAATTTAACATATTTTTATTAATCGTGTTACAATTATGTATGGCAAAGTACACTAAATGATAACCTCATCCGATTAAAATTTAAACTTTTAGCTTTTCAAGTTTAAATATTGAAATTCAAACATTATTTTAGTAAATTCAAAGGCTACGTCGTATTATTCAAAGGCTAAGTCGTATATTAAACAAAATAGTACAGCAAAAAAATAACATCAACATGACATTAGTATTTTATTATATATAAAAAAACAAAGAAATTTGAAAAGAAATATAAATCACAACAAAATTAAAAATATAACAGGACATAAAATGTTTTCATAGTACATAATCTCGACGGCCTATATTTGCTGTCGATACAGGGTCTAGGGTCAAACGTCTGTCGACGGCTTAACGTTTTGCCGTCGAGAGTGATAGACGCCGTCACGCCTTGAACGGTGCCACGAGGCCTCCTCCAAGCTCTCTCGACGGCTAATATATGGGCCGTCGAGATTTACCCCACTGAGAACTCAGTCTCGACGGTTAGGTTATGGCCGTCGATACTAGGGTATATATATCGATGGTTTCATGATGGCCATCGATACGGAAATTGACAGTCGATTCTGTGGGCGATTCCTGTAGTGGTATGTTTAATGATAAAACAAATAACAACAAAATAAAAAATATTTACATATATTTTTTAAATAAGACGAATGGTCGAATAGAATTTGGAACGGAGGGAGTAGATAATTTAAGCAAATTTAGACGTGAACCGTTTAATGTTTTTCGATGCTGAACTTGTTTTGTTTACCGTGCTGCAATTGATTTTTGACTGCTTTGACACTTGCTTCGAAAAACCGAAACCGATAATTAGCTAAGGCAGGTTTAAGAACGTACCACGTGTGAATTCATGATTTTCAATAAACACAATAAAAAAGGTTACACTACTAGGGAACTGACATTTCTAAGCGGTTGAAAAAAAAGGAGCGAATTTTTACAAGCGGTTTAATAGCCCCAAACCAGCCCAAGCCAGGAGTGGACCTCTATAAGCAGTTGGGGACACGAACCCCTTCTAAAGACCAAGAATCCAAAGCGGTTCATGTCCCCAACCGCTGCTATAGCTCTAAAAGTGGTTGGACACACAAATCGCTTAGGATGCTGGCCTTTATAAGCTGTTTAATAGCCCCAACCGCTTCTACAGGGTCCTTTTTCAAATAGATAAAAAGAAAGTTTCCTCTATCTCATCAGATATCATGTGTGGGTGGGTTGGCATGGGGTTTGAGTCATGAGGTCCTAAGTTCAAATCCCACCTCCTCCAATATTATTTGCCTTTTTAGACATCATGAGCCGCTTGTGATGCTTCGCGAGGCATCAACCAACCGTTTGTACAGCTCCTTTCCCTGGTAGTGTTAAAACATCAGAAAATAATCAAATAATTTGTCTAAGAACGGGCTTGCACAGCTCACCAAAACACACAAGCAAACCTTACACGATGAACACCAGACAACACTCTGCATATAATCAACGCCTTAAAAAGACACGAATCATCTCTGGTCAGATCGGTCATGACTCATGAGTCATGACTGCTGGAACCGGCGGCCGCTCCTCGCCATCTGCCGGCGCTCGGACCTAGCGCGCAGCATGCACAGCTGCGCCTCCCACACGTCCCTCGCGAACAGCGGTGGCGGCGAGCCGGCGGCCTGGCCCTCCGCAGCCGCCGTCCTCAGCTCGGCGTCATAGCGCACCCTGAGGGCCGGGTTGGAGAGCGTCTCGTAGGCGCGCCGCAGCTCGAGGAAGAGCCGCGTGGACTCGGCCCGGCGCGCCGGCGGGCACGCGTCGGGGTGGCACCGCAGCGCCAGCCGCCGGTACGCGCGCCGGATCTCCTCCGCGCCGACGCCCGCCGACTGCTCCAGCGACAGCACCGCGTAGTAGTCCCTCCCGCTCGCCGGCGCCGCGAGGCACGCGCCGCCGGCCCTGACCACCTCGCGGAGGCGGCGGCCGCTCCGGCCAAAGACGGCGGCGCTGCCGGTGATCTTGCCCGTGCATCTCGGCATGGTGGGCGTGGTGCTCATGGATTTCCCGCCGCCGGCCGGTGAGGTGAGGCTTAGCTGATCGATCCTTGGCAGCCGGTGACTGGAGTACACTTTGAGACTTTGACAGCGAAGGGTTGGTGTCTTGGTGATGGCGAAGCGCGTACTTATAGCTGAGGAGTGAGGAGTACAGCAATGGCGCCAGCCGCCAGGTGGTTACGCGGCTTGCACGGTGGTGGTTGGCGTCGCCTTCGCCTTCGCCGTCGCGGCCTGCCTAGCTGTGGCGTACGTACGGTGGTGGGCCGGTGAAATGGGGGAGTCTCTGCTTCTTGATCATAGCTCATGGGGATGGCAAAGAAGCTTAGTTTTTGGGGCAAACTCTTTTATGGGAAAGAGCGACGAAGGTGAGTGCCATTTGGATGGATCGATGAGCTGCACACAGATCAGGAGCGTGCTCGTGCAGCTTGTATCTGCCTGCTTGGACAGTTTGACCGGCTGATCACTATATATCTGTATGTGCACGCATGCATGTATGGTTCATCACCTATACTCCATGGACCATGGTTGTAAAGATTTTTTTTTTTGTTGTTGTTGTCACCACCATCTGATAGGCTATAATATTCACATCGGACAGTAGAGACAGTAACAAAAAAAAAAAAAACATTGCTAGTTTGCAATTTGTGTTTCATCTAAAATTTATGTGGACTTTACATGAATAATGGAGCACACGCTGGGTGGTGTTCAAAGGAAAGAATATATATTTATACTAAACAGATTCATCATTGGTTTAAATAATCGGATGATCAATGTATCAAATCAGCTTTGTCCAATTGGAATCAGTTGATTCTTTGCTTCTCCCAGAGCGGGGGGCGGGATGAGCTAAGGACTCCTCTTCTATTGCCTATACTATACAATTAACTAAAGGGCACCTGTACAATTTATGTTAGTTTGTTCCTCTAGGCCGGAAAACTATTCGAGCTGCAGTTTCTTTTCTTCACTACAGGAAAACGAACTTTTAACGTCGACCAATTTTATTTAAGTCGGCCCGGACGAAGCCGACGTAAATAAAGCCGTTATTTACGTCGGCCGGGCCCGGCCGACGTAAACACAGTAGGTCAGGCAGCCACGGAACCAGATGATGTGGTAGGAGTATTTACTTCGGCCCAGCCGATGTAAATCTGATCGATGTGAGCAGTGGCCGCCACCTGGCCTAGGCCCGCCTTGACCCAATAGCAAGGCATATATTCCTTCCAAATTTCACTCATTTTTCAAAGATATTTGTGGCAAATGGCCTGGGCCCAACTGGGCGGAGCCAAGGCCCCGCCACCCTAGGCCCAGGCTCCTCAGTTGGGCTGGCTCCGCCACTGAATATGGTTATTTACGTTGGCCGGGCCCGGCCGACGTAAATAACGGTTTATTTACGTCGGCTTTGCCCTGGTCGACGTAAAAATGCCCTTTACCCTAACCCGACCGGGTACTGTCTCGTGATTTCCCACACGCGCAGCCGCCGCCGCCCATCCCGCATCCGACGCCGCCGCCGCCGCCTCCGCCTCTACCTCTGTCGGTGTGCCGAGGCTGTATTTACGTCGGCCGTGGCCTTTGCGTTCCCTATGCTGCACGGAGATCAATCCCTCATAGATAGTGAGAGGCTCGTGACCTCCATCAACACGTGTTTGTTAATATCAGTGTTCACCTAGTCGCTAGTCGGTAGTCAGTCGGTTACCTAGTGACTAGCGACTAGGCTGACTAGTCGGAGACTCCAATATGACTAGCAAGAAATATTAATACAAATAAGCATAAACATAGATACAGAAAATAATACAGGGCGTTGGAGGGCGGCCGAGGGAGGCGATGGCGCTGGAGGGCGGCGGATGGAGGCGTTGTCGTTGGAGGGCAGCCGACTAGACGAACACTGGTTAATATATTTGATTACCTCATGTCTTCATCTCTATACCAGTACGTTACAAAAGTCGTCGTCAGTAATCAGCTTAATAGCAGCCCCGGCACATTAGTAATTAGTTCATATAAAAATTGATCTTTTGCATGCATTTGTGTGCGTCAAACAAGCAGACGAGCGATTAAGATACAGCAAGGATATTATATATCGTACATAACGAAAAGTCCAAAATTCTTGTGTATTTTAGCTTATCGGATCCGCGTGATGCACGAACCTGTTGCCTCTGAATTTAAAAAAACAAAATGACTATAGGACACTGCAAATTGACGGTTTAAGCTATGACACACTAACTTTGTAAAGCACGGTCAAATAATACTACAATTAACATCTATTTGCTCTATCACACTATTAACACACCGCGTTAACTCAAAATATTCAAAATAAAAACAAAGAAGATCTTTAAAAATCAAAGTACTAAACATAGGTCTATTTATCTCCTAGTATTGTGAACTTTATAATCTTGATTATTAAACGCCAAAATAAAATGGATTAAAAAGTATTTAAAATAATTCAATATAAATTATAAAAAATATTCAAAAAACTGAGTCGGTTGCTCGCCACGTGGCTGGCCTCCCCGCCCAGCGCCACCACGGCCGTCCGATCGCGCGATCCAGGCAGATCCGAACGTCCGTTTTGTTTTTAGTATAAAACGATTTTTTCCGCCCACATATCAGGCACGCGGGTGATTTGCCCGGTTGGTTAGCTCAGGCGGTTGGTTAGCTGGGAGCCCTGGGTTCGAATCCCACATGAGCCTCGTTTTTCTCCGTTTTTTTGCTAGGCACGCGCTGCGCACAGCCGCGTTTCGTTCGTTGGGCTAGGAGCCCTGGGTTCGAATCCCGCATGAGCCTTGTTTTTCTCCATTTTTTTGCTGGTCACGCGCTGCGCACGGCCGCGTTTCGTTCGCTGGGCTCGGCGTGCGCGCCTCCATGTTTCTCGGCCTCGCGTGCCACGGGCGCGTACCAGGCTAGTATATAAAAGATTCAATGCTGCACGGAGATCAGTCCCTCATAGATAGTGAGAGGCTCGAGACCTCCATTAACTCGCGTTTGTTAATATAGGAGTATTTGATTACCTCATGTCTTCATCTCTATACCAGTACGTTACAAAAGTCGTCGTCAGTAATCAGCTTAATAGCAGCCCCGGCGTACATTGGTAATTAGTTCATATAAAATTGATCTTTTGCATGCATTCGTGTGCGTCCAACAAGCAGACGAGCGATTAAGATACAGCATGGATATTATAAATCGTACATAACTAAAAGTCCAAAATTCTTGTGTATTTTAGCTTATCGAATCCGCGTGATGCACGAACCTGTTGCCTCTGAATTTAAAAAAACAAAATGACTATATATAGGACACTGCAAATTGATGGTTTAAGCTATGACACACTAACTTTGTAAAGCACGGTCAAATAATACTACAATTAACATCTATTTGCTCTATCACACTATTAGAACACCGCGTTAACTCAAAATATTCAAAATAAAAACAAAGAAGATCTTTAAAAATCAAAAGTACTAAACATAGGTCTATTTAGCTCGTAGTATTGTGAACTTTATAATCTTGATTATTAAACGTCAAAATAAAATGGATTAAAAAGTATTTAAAATAATTCAATATAAATTATAAAAATATTCAAAAAACAGAGAAAAGTCGAAGTGACATACATTTTTATTCTAAACATCAAATTTTGAACTAAACGAGTTACCATTGAAATACCAAATTTAAAAACAATTTATTATTTTAAAATTTATTTTATTCGGACTATCATGTATTAAACTATGGTGTTTATAATTTTATGTGATTAATAAGAGTGTATTTGATACTTCAACTTTTTTCCAATTTTTTTGGAATGATTTTTTACTTCATGTGGAATTATTTTGAATATTTCCTCATTCATTTTATTTTAGCATTTCATAACCTAGATTTTGGTGTTTCCAATTTGAGTAGTTGAAGACACTTACATTTAGCACCACAGTTGTTTTTTTGGATTTTCTATGATTTTTTTATATTTCTTCTGAATATTTTAATTTAATGTTGCGTGCGAATGTGTGATTGAGCAAATGAGTGTCAAATTATAGTGTTATTTGGCCACACCTTAAAAATGTGTAGTGTGTCAGAGATTAAGCCACCAATTTCAGTGCTATGTAGCAAAAAAGAAGATCGCGTTGATTAAGTGGATGAAACATCTCAAAGAGGATTCTAGCTCCTTCTCCTCTTTTTTTTTTTTTTTTACCAAAACGCTCTTGAGCGCACGTCCGTTCAATTGGACGTTGTGCTTGATAGAGGCCCACGAACCGCACGTTGTGTGTAGTACCCCCTTAGTTTTCACTCGGCTTATTAGAGAAATAGCTCGATCGGTCGTGCATCGGTTGAAAACTAAGGTACGGTTCAGCCTGAAATGAGCCAAGTACTTTAGAGTTCAACCCGACGGTACCAGTACAAGCAAATCTCTATTAAAACGAGTGTAACTCGGGTACCGGATGTGTGCCCTATGATGGCTCCCAAGCTCAGCTACCATCACACACACATCCTTAACATGGATTGATAAAACAACACATACATAAAGGAACATATTTTCATCTATAAAAGGGTATGGGCTGCTGTCCATACATTAAGTTTCAACATACATATCAGAGTGTACGCAGCGGAATAAATAATTAGGTTATAAAAAACAGTGGAAGTAAACCAAAAGTCTAGCATGGTATGCCTCCCAATCCCAACCCAAGGGCAACCGAGTAGTACTCAAGTGGGAGATCACTATTACCTGAAACAATAGCATTTGATTGAGTACAAATGGTACTCATCACTAGGAGATACTTATAGTGTCGCACATGCATAGCATATATCAAGAGAATGGCTAGCAAGACAATTTTCAGCACAAAGAGCATTTACAAAACTTAAATAAAAGTAGGTTATAAACGGCATTTGAACAAAACATGTTAAAAGCCTATTAACCATCAGTAAGGTATATTATGAAGTGCATCATCATCCATTTTCTTAAGATCAAACCACTCGGTAAAGTCACCAAGAGTAACTTATGCTCGGAAACACCAAACATCTAGTGCCACACCCATCCAATACCACACCCATTCCACTCAACCCACGCACACATGCTAACAAATGGCAGCCTAACCAACTCAAGATTCGTCCTTAACCCTGGATGTGGCTGTTCGAATAGTTCATAACTCTGCAGAGGTGTACGACTTTACCGACATGACACAGCAAGCCATGCCGAGGCCTCTTGATGTACATGCATGCTCATGGGGTCACCCAAATTAACTGGCCGATTGCCCCGATCCGTGATCGCCAGGCGTCGGGGTTAATCAGTTGCTGTGGATGGTCCACCCTGCCACTCCACCCCCAAGAAAACATAAACTTGCTTCGTATGGTACCCCATGGTCATGCATGCGCAGGAAGTTAGCCAAATGGTCCCATTTCCCACGTGTGGTCGTATGTATAGTACTTGAGAGGAAGGTACCGAATGGTCGGTCCTTAATTGCCCAAACGAGGCTTCATGCACGGGAGGTCCTCCCGTCATATCCCTATCGCCCGTTCAGGCCCGACATCCATCCAGCACACGAAACCATCACCATTGACCATAGTTAAATCCATCAGAATTAGGAAAATATCACCTACAAGTGTCTCATGTGACCACATTGACACTAAGCATTGCTAAGCATTCATGACACAACCATAATTAATAGTACCCACTTAGGCTAATAAGAAATGGAGGTATCGACCTATTAACAAACTGCCCACTACTGGGACATAGCTACCTTTACTCGTCAAATATCATATTAGAATTTAGCATGCAGTCATTTATAGAACATAAGTAAAGCAATGCAAGTAAATAGAGTTCAATATGATTGAGGCAAGCGAGGGGAGTAATAAGTGCCTTGGTGCTGGTCGTCGAGAGGGAGAGCAGCTTGCTCAAGTCTGGGCTCCTCCGGAACGTCATTTCCTATCGTTTCGGTAACAAGCACATCAAATAAAATCCAAACGGAACGCCAAACACAGAGAAACATGGAAAACATAATATTTAGAAAGCTCATGAGCTAATGTAGGTTTTACAAAAAGAATCACCCAAATCTAAGTTCAGATGAGGGAGATATGGTCATGTGAATTTGGAGTGCTAAAGATCACTCGGGATGAACCAGTCAGCCTGTCTGCTGCTCGGTACGAGCATATTTTGGGCACTCGGCTAAGCTCAGGGTCAACATGAAAGTTGTAGATAATTTTTTGGCGCACAATTTTCATTTAGACAACTTCTCCATCCAAGCTAAGGTTGATTTTATAGAAATTATTTATTGAGTGGCTGTTTCCGAGGACGGCTGAAACTAAATGAGTTTGGGACTGCTATACTTAGACTCGGTTTAGCACAAAGATGAACTTATGAATGGAGTTTAGATGATGCAAAACATGGAGAAGTGGTGTTCTAAGGTTCTTACCAAGTAAGGGATGCCTTGCTTAGGTTCCGACGTTCAATAGATGGATAGATCGGAGAGAGAGAAGCTTGGCTACGACTTTCTCCTCCCTTGTTTGCTGATGTACGAGTTCTGCCCTTCCTGATTCCTCCTCCTTCCTTCTTGTGACTTCTCTTAATGTTCCTCGACTCCCTCAGGTGCTGAGGAAGCTCCCAATACACTCTCCTAGGCTTGGGATGACCAGAAATGGCAGCAAGAGGAAGAGATGAATGAGTTCTTGCCGCTGCAAGTTCAGAATATGGGAGGTGAAGAAAATGATAGGGAACTCACCAAATCCTTCGTGCATGTGAATGCCCTCGAAGGTGTGGCGAGCTCAGGTGATGGAGAGATTAGATCTTGACATGCACAAGCTCTCTCCAAGTATTTGGGTGGATTTGAGGGTGGAGAATGGGAAGAACTACTGCTATGTTTGTTCAGCTCGAACAACAGCAGAACTGGACACAAATGAGGGCGTAGAAAGGAGGAAGAGGGCTGGTTGGGGCCTTAAATAGGGCTGCCATGTGTGGGTGACGAGTTTGGCCAGGTCCCACATGTAAATGAGAAGCTTTGGGTGAGAAAATGTGTGAAACAGTGAAGGTGCTGCAGCTGAACGATTTTCCTCGCCACTTGGCATTACTCCGTGGTTGCCCGTGCCACCTGGTCGCCGCACATAGACCGCTTTGGGATACATGGTTCACTGTTTGCTCCACCACCCACTTCATCTAATGAGAGGGAAGTCATCGGGTCTTTGTTTGGGGCAAAAAAGAATAATAAGACTAAATTGGACTTGGGCCACTCAAATAGCTTCTAATATGAGAGATAGCCCTCCTAACTCTACTCGGGCTTCCCCTCACTTGGTTAATCTCCCCTGAGCTTGGTGAAGTTCAGTCGGGAGTGGTTGCCCGACTGCTCGCCGTGCGGCCACGTGCTGTGCTCGCCTGGTGCTCGGTTGGTGGTTGCGTGTTTTGCTCGCCAGCCTGCTCGTCCGTCTGCTCGCCCGAAAGCTTCGTGTCCTAGTCGCCAGATGGCTATGTGCCCTGCTCACCCGTCATTCGGATCTGGTTGGGGAAACTCGGCGAGTGCAAGGGAGCACTCAGCAGTGCTCGACAGGGTGCCTACTTGCTCAGCTAGCTAAGAAAAGTACCCGATGAGCTATGCAACTGCTCGCCAAGGCTTGGCCGATCTATATCTCCCTATTCTAGTGGCCTGGCTCATTCATACACTAGTTGTTTAGGTTTAAAGTCCTATGTTCCCAACAGGTTACCTGGTGCTTATATGTAACTTCATGAAAAGTTTCAAATAACCATAATAAAACCAAATGAACACAATTATGATATGCATGCTTAGCTGAAAATAACAGATGGGCTGTTACGCTATTGTGTCGCTCGCATGCGGTCGTGCTCACGTGACCACGCTTAGCTGCAGCGTGAGATCCCTTTCTCCCTGATCATCAGTCTCACAACCCTTCGTAATTCTCATGTCCTTCCATCTGCATCATCCTAGAAAATCATCCTTTCTTCATGTAAGGCTCCGAGCAAAGTCAAATTCCTCTTTAACTCCGACACATGCTTCGCGCCTTGAAATACTCGGTCAGATCCATCACATGTCTTGATCTTGATATCACCTACTCCAATGACACGTAGTCCGCAACATCTGCTAAGTAGACTAAACCAAAATCCCTAACTGTGTATGAAGAAAACCACCCCTTTTGTGTGTCACATGAAGAACTATCGGAATTTAACGTCCACGCTTTACTTGGCTATATATTTAATATGAAGAGCATCTCACCACAACTATTGGGGTCCCTTTCAGTTAATGCCACATTAGTTGTTCCATTTTTTGGACAATTTTTTCTCATATGCACCCACTCCTTACACTCTCAGAACTACACACTTTTCTTCTTAACGTTCTTCTCCTTCCCATTCCCGCTAGGTTCACCTTTGACTAATAAAACACTAGCAAGAGGAACCCCCGCTGTATTGTTCTTCCTCATTTGTTCTTAAGCTAATAACTCTATAATAATATTCACAATGTTGATGCTATCCTTGCCGTACGCCCGTACATCAAAGTCATGACCATATGCTCATAGGAAGGTAGTGAGCAAAGAAGAACTATGACCTTGTCTTCGTCTTTAATAGTCACATATAGCTTTGCCAGATCCATGACCAACTCATTGAAGACGTTCATGTGCTCCACGAGACTAGCCCCATTCTGCATCTTTAGCACATACATCTTCTGATTCAGATACTACTTGTTTATCAGTCTTAGACAAAAAAAAAATTTAAATTTATCCCAGATTTCCTTTGGTGTTGTTAGATCCATCATGCGGTACATAACCTGATCAGACATACACACCCTGATAGTTGTGGCTGCATGCAATTGCATCTCGTCTCCCTTGTTGCGCCAACAAATCTTAAATCCTCAGCGGCCACAAGCCAAAGTTTCCAGTACCTTTGAACTACACCAAACTGAAACTAGCGTTGGACGACATCTTGTTGACCCACGGTTTGACAAGAACACCGATTGCCTTGCCGGATCCTCTCGAATTGGACATATCCCCTTTCTTGTCAATGCTGGTCCCACCGTCCAATACATCCTTCACCTTGGACTGATCGTTGTTGACTTTGTCATCAGCTAGCCTAACCTTCTATCACACCATCTCATAGCCTTGCAAATGCCCCTTCAATACTGGCATGACTTACCTTGCCCTAAAAACTATGCTCAAAATGGCTTTTTCTAACTAAAGATCTGAGTTCTTTTGGCTCCAAAAAATTATCTTTTGTCTTATGCCTCGTGAGCTCCTATGGACCTAGTTTTATAGGAACCGGGGGGTGTCCAACGCCCGTTGGAGCTAGCCTAGTCCGACGCCAGCGCTGGCCGTTGGATCTCCATCCAACGACCAGCGTTAGATCTTGAGACAATCTTTGTTATTTTTGTTTCGCCATGTAAAAAAATTCAAAAAAATCAATAAAAATCATAAATATTCTCTAATGCATGTACATTCCCACATATATTTTTTAGATTGATATACAACATTTATACATCTAGGTTATCCTTTAAAAAATGTTTATAAAAATGAATATTGGTCATATTGATTTGAAACAAATATGTGTGGGGCCTGACATTGATTAGAGAATATTTATAATTTTTATTGATTTTTTTGAATTTTTTTACATGGCGAAACAAAAATAACAAAGTTTATCTCAAGATCTAACGTTGGCTGTTGGATAAAGATCCAACGACCAGCGCGGGGCGTCGGACAGCCCCCGCGTCCAGTTTTATAGTGGTGAGGGAACCTTATTTTTGTCTCTAAATTTGAGTCCAAATAGACATGTATTTATCTCAACCTCAACCTTGGTTTCCTAAAATTTTTGTGAAATAAGGTTTACTAATGAATAAATACTCTTGTCCAATGTATACCATTAATAAATTCACTTATGCACAATAGAAATGATCTGAAGTAGTGTTGCATCAGGGACACTGTCGGTGTCTGGGAAACGCGCCTCGGAGGGCAGCGGGTCCATGGACCGGCAAACGAATTTGTAGTTGGAGTGAGGCCCAACGACAACCCTTCCAAAGCCGGGCGTGGCATGAGCTCATGAGGCTCGGCCGTCTTGTCTTCTCGAACGGCGCTGAGTGCGACTTGGCGATCTAGGTACAGATCCATCGTACGGAGAGAGAGAAGAGGGGAAGAGAGAGAAAGCGATATAAACCGTGAAGACACAAGCGATTTACCCTGGTTCGAGCCCCCACTGCTGGGTAATAGCTCTATTCCAGCCTTCATTGATTATATGGTGGAAAACAGTACAAGAGTGCCGAGACCGGGCTGGGAAGCACTAGTCCCGAGCTTACAGGGGGACGGGGGACACTCAGGTGGCTAAGGACTACGACTACTGCTAGGGAAACTTCGGATTCTGGGCGTCCAGGAGAGATCGGTGTTGTCGAACTGTGGCTCTTCCCCACGTTGGGCAAGTCCTTCCTTTCATAGGCGCGGCGTGTCGTCCGGAGCTGATATGGCGGGCCCCGCGCCTATCTCTGCTTTAGTGGCGGTGCCCTTGTCTCATTCCGGGGCTCTGTCCTGTCTGTGGCCTGCAAAGAGAAGATGGTCTGGTTAGTACTGGACACGTGTTCGTCTTGGAATGCCGATACGGGGAAGCAGGCTGCTCAGGGAGAAAGCACTTTTCCTTTATCCCCAATATAGCATTGGCTGGACCGAGCCAGCCCCGCGCCACCCGTTGGGGGCGTCGCATAGTGTGGCAGCTGTAGCCATCTGCTTGAGGGGTAAACGACAAGGTGAGCTGCTCGCGTCTCTCTCCCTAGGCTGCGGATCCCCCGGGGAGGTACAGTTCTTCCCGGTCAAGGCCAGGGAAAGTGTGGTGGGGCATGACAGTTGTCACACCTGTCTAGGGACAAGCGGACTGTCCGCGGGACCCTCTCCCGAACTAAGGATAGTCCGGGAGGTGCGCCACGCTCCTGGTTAGGACCCAGGGAGGCGTGGTTGACTTGGTCAAGCCGGAGGATGACCCTAGCGGGCTAGACGTCTCCTTTTGGTACGGCCAAGGGTGGCCCTTTGTACGTGCGGTGGGCCGGTACGGACTCGGCCCAAGGCCCATTTCGGGGTAGGCCGCTCACGAATCACCAACAGACACTAAATTGTTTAATTTGGAGTCCCGACTGTTACCGTGTCTTTGTTAATTTACCAAGGGCATTATGGTCAATGTACATTGGTATATTGGTGAAAAGAAAAGGAAAATGGAAAATAGCTTGAGAGTGGCAAATAGTAGAGGTATCCATGCTTTGAGCGACGTTATCACAAAACAAATGTTGACAAATACCTAGAGTGGGGTGCTTGGAGTGGCAAATACCTAATTTTCACATTTTTGTCGGATTCTTCTTGATTCCACCACCTACCTCCTCATCTTGCTGGCTTCCTCCGGTTTCTCGTGATTGCTCCGCCTGGATGCTGACATTTTCTGTCAATTTACACCAAACCAGATCAGTTTTGCAGAAACTGTTTGTTTTAAGCAACGACAGATGCAACGATGTTTTCTTTCGGAGAGAGGCCGGAGGTTGTTAATTGGCGGACGATTGCTAGGCCCATGAAACTCACGCTTCCTCGGCCTGACAGCCTACTAGCGGACGACGTCTCGGCCCACTATGGCCTATCAGTGTCACAGTCCACAGCGGCCTGGCGGCCGATTGCGTGAGGGACAGCTTGCGGCTGCCACTGCTAGTGTTTACTTAAATTGACCATTAGCGACGTGAAACATAAAAGGAGTTAGGTAGTCACGTTCGTGTTTACTCCTTGCGTGGTTAATAGGACAGCTGCCACCGTTCAACTAGTTTATTCGATATTTATTACTTGTTTTTTTGTTTTCACGATACATCTATTAAATTAAGCCAACCACCCCCTGATCCCCCCGCCACGTGGCGGTTTTTTTGCACCGCGGAGGCCACGTCGCCCACAAAACGCTAGCCGTCGGATGCCATTGAACGGTCTCAGCGGGGCGGCGGTTCCCGTGGCCTTTGTTTGCCCACATCGGTCTTCCCCGACCCCCCTCTTTCTCATCAGTTTGCCCGCCTCCCCTCCCGTGCCTCCTCCCGCCCCTCTCGCCGCCGGCCGCCGCCGCCCCTCCCCCCTGTGGCTCCTTTCGCCTCTCCCACCGCCGCCCACGGCCTCTCCTCCTAGGGCAAGCCACCGCCTCCCCTCCCGCCAAAGCCGCCCTCAGGCGAACCGGATCCGTGCCCGTCGTACCCCCTTTTAGCGCCGGCGTGCCCCTGTCTCTCCTGCTTCCACCGGCCACCGCGACGACGGGAACGGAGAAGGCGGCGCAGCGCGGCCACGCCCTCGCCCACGGCGCGCAGCATCTCGGTGGCCCCTCCCTTGAACTATGCGTGGCCCCCACCTTCCCCGGCGCGAGGATGCCCTTCGCCTCCTCACGCTGCTGCCGGCCTCCTTGCCGCCAGCGCTGAGCCTTCCACGCCAAGTAAGAGCTGCTTTCTCCCTACCTCCCACCAGATCCAATTCTGTCTCTCTACATTACGTGTATTTCATTTGGCTTTCTGATGAGATCACGCTTACTCTAGCGTTTCTGGCCTTAAATGTATTGGCCTTACCAAATGGATTTTCCGCACATCGCTGCACTCCATGTACTACAGTCAGCAGCAAAGGAAAGTGTAGGGCAGTAGCCCCCTTGCTCCCCGTTCAGCAGGTCAGCATCCCATTTTTCCTCATTTTTTCCCTTTTATCACTTTAGTCATTCATTGCCATCAATACTTCCTACTTCAATTCTTCATTGCCACAAATACTTGCTATTTCAATTATTATGATCCTGTTAGTAGGTGATGTCTTTGTAGTTTTATTGGAGTTGTGCATGCTGCATGTTCGATGAATTGACAGATAGAAACAACCTTTTGATTTGATTTGTAGACAACCTTTTAGGAATGACTTCAATCAACCAAGGATCACTACATTACTTTGATGTCTCCTTTATTGTCTCCTACCTATTCGTTCAATTTGGACTATGAAACTAATAATTATTTACAGTTGCTATTATACTGATTTATTTGTTGGACATTATTTCTACGTGCCATGGTCAGTATGTTGAATTTTACATGTTGCTAAAATTATTTGGATTGGAATTTTCCCGGCAACCCTGGTAGAGAACAAAAAAACACACCTTTATGAGTTTTGATAGCCCAAATTCCTCATTGATTAATACCTCCTTTCTGTTGCAGCGCGACTATATGCGTAAATGCTTGCACAACCTAAGAGTGTTCACAATTACAGGAAATCTTCAACTCAGGTTAACAAAGAGGCTTGCAAATTTTTCACAGGATCGACGCCAAACAGGTAAATCACCCCACTGAGAAATAGGTGAACTATTATGTATGTCTTCCCTTCTATGGTACAATAGCTTAGCTACTTTCAGGTTTAACCAATAGCTTTTCATGGTATGAAACACCTATAATAAATATATTTCTACTTATGTCCTAAACAAAGTACCTTATGTCGTGTGCTTTGGTGTAACTTTATAAAATAGACTAATCATTCCTAATAATTTTTCAAGCAGAGAAAGGAAAATGCTTGCAACTATATTTAGTCGTAATCTTGCTACCTTGGTGTGTATAAGGTTCTGTTTCATACTTTTTTTGTCCCTAAACTTGCTAGCTTGCTGTGTATCAGGTTCTATTTCGGTTATACCTGCATCATATATTGTTGATCTTGCTCAAAAGCAAAAAGGCAGCTGCTTTTACTTTGACGTGCCATGCTTCAAATGCAGGTTTTGATTTTTGTGTTGTGTTGTCCGATGGATCTTTTGAACAATCCAGGTTCTATAAAATTGGGTTATTTGATTACCCTAATAGAAGTGACATGTTTCGTGCTGCTATTATCCAATCCTCTTGGTTTTTATTTGGCCCAAGTGAGAGTGGACTAGCATGCTTGAATCACATACTTTGACCTTTTTGCATGCTAATGTTTTGTTCATTTCATAAGTGATGGTTAATTCATGAATTACGTCTTGTGCCTTCTATCCACTTTAAGGAAGGTGACTTTGTCTTTTCAGGTGTGCTGTTTTTTTTTGCATTTAAGTGAACCTCGGTGTACCAACAAACTTATATATTTCCTATATACCTTCCGTTAGGTCGCCATCGCAGACTCGTCCATTACCGCCATGCCATGCCGCTTTCTGCAGTCATACGACCTCCTCGCCGTGCTAATCCATGCATGACCTCCATGGTGTCTACATCCCGTGAAAACAGTAAATATGTTCTTCGATATTCCTCAAGCATGAAGTTGGCTCGAATTAGGAATTTAGGGCTCGCCAAATAGCTAAAAATTGGGCGGACTTTCTCATTCAAATAATCGACCCATTGCATTTGCCCCAATTTGTCATGCACTCATGCCAAAGCCTAAACAAATTTTGGTCAATCTAACGGAAAAAGATGTGGCCGCCATCGTTCGGAGATTTGGGTGAAAATATGTTTTTATTCCTTTAAATCCTTCACCACCTGGTCATCGTTTTTAAACCAACGGCCAAAATGGAAAATAACATCAACATTGCATCATTAAGGGCTAACTAATTTCAGTATCAAACGATTGCATCGCTTTATAATGTTGGCTAATTGGTCCTGCACTTCCTATCAAATAATTTAATAGAAATAATATTTTTCAGCTCATGTGGTTTTCAAGAACTAACTATCGATTTATGTTGGACTTGCCGCATTTTTAAATATACCGCCATGTCCTTACATTTCAAGTTGGCGAGGTGTATAAATTTACCCTTTTCTGTCAAATCAAAGATCGCAATCCAAATATTTTATTATTTTAGGACGCTTATCTAAACATCAATCAACTTCTTCCTTACGAGCACTTTAGAGAATCAATGCTGCATGGAGTATGCAAACTGTAGTGACCAACTAATCATCCATTAACCATGGTACCTCTGTTATCTTTTTAGAACATGTTATAGAGGACATATAAATCTAGATGCTCAACCAGATAAATCGCTATTTGATGCGGTATACAATGATCGATGAAACAACATTTTCTTTTCCTTTACTGAATGGTAATTACCTTTGTCTTCCACCGCTCCAATGGTGCCTTGCGCTTTAATTTCATAACAAGGAAAAAACATTCATGTATGTAACATGATCACTATGCAGAAACGGTGAGGCTTAAGGTTTTCTTCTTCAAATATCATTGTTCTGTATTGCTCTTTCAAATTATTGTTGCCAGCTGAAGGATTATCTTGCTCCAATTGAATCAAATAATGTATAAATGTGATATAAATATATTGACATCGTAATCTTTCAAAATATGTTTACCTTCAGATTAGGAAATTAGTGATATTTATATGGTGCGTTCTATTCTGAATCAATTATGTACTTTCCTTTTATTTTGTCCGTTTATGTCTTCATTTATATTTGTTAAGCTACAAATTCAAGGACGCTTGCCATTACAAGGTACATCTGTTATTGTCACACAAGGTGAATTCAAAACAGGCCAAATCAGACCGATTGGTTGTTGAAGATTCTCATAGATGAGTGCTTTTGTATGGTAGGCAGACTAATTGTTTTAGTTATAGAGGTACTACGCCCTTCAAATTTTAGTTTATAGCTGGTTGACAATTATAAATATGTAATTGGTTGTGTTTCACATTGTTTACATATATGGCATTACTTTTTGTTCTTATGGATAGGAAAAGTTAGATGACTATTGTCGGTGTAATAAATACCGGGGTACAAAGAGTCCAGAGAAGGCCAAGAGGGCCCCACGCGTCAAAGGGCGCTCAGTGCCCAAATGCGTGGGCGAGCCCCTCAGAGGCCAAGAGGGCCCCACGTCGGGCGGGCGAGCAAGGCCCCAGCCGTGGCGAAGCTCTTCAGAGGCCAAGAGGCCTCACGCGTCAAAGTGGCGAACAAGGCCCCAACATGGCGAGCCCCTCGAGGCAAGAGGGCCCCACGATCAAAGTGGGCGAGCAAGGCCCCAGTGGCGTGGCGAGCTCCTCAGAGGCCAAGAGGGCCCCACGCGTCGGCGGGCGAGCAAGGCCCTGCCCATGGCGTGGCGAGCCCCTCAGAGGCAAGAGGGCCCCACGCGTCAGCGGGCATTCAGCCCAGCCATGGCGAGCCCTCGAAGACGAGGCGAGGCCCACGCCCAGCGGGCGCGTGGGCGAGCCCTCTCAAGACGAGGCGAGGCCCCACGCCAGCGGGTGCGTGGGCGAGCCCTCTCAAACGAAAGTGAGGCCCCACGAGTCGAGGGGCCCAGCGGCAGAACGTCGCCGAAGAGTCTTCGAGACGAAGGCTCCCTGCTGCGAAGACGGCGCATTTAATGAGACATCACGCGGATAGACAACAAAGAAATGATTATCTTCTGATGACCCTTGCGGTCTGGCGCTTTCACACCGTATGTGAAAGAATTGACCGTGAGAGAAGGTTTGCTTGAGGAGGCCGCCTGTCGGGAGGCGGCGGGCCCCACCCGCAGACTCACCGTGTGGATCACAGGGTCGAGGCCACTGCGGCACGCGAGGCGGCGCCACGCGGCGTGGGCAAGGCACACGTTTGCTCTTCGTCGTCGTGTCGATTATCTTGAAATCTTGATCGCCTACCCCCCTCCTCTCCGCTAGTTCAAAGCTTGTATAAAAGGGGAGAGGAGAGGCAAACGTGGCACAAGCATAGGTTTCGAACACACGCAGTTCACAAGCACCCGGTAAACACATTCCCATTCAACCACAATCAGAAAAGAGCTAAGGCTCAGCAGGAGTAGGACTATTACCGCCAGAAGTCCGAACTCAGGTAAATCTGTGAAGTCGCTCCTTGTTGTGCCCGACGCTCAAATCGAACCGAGCTTGATCGAGTTGGCTAGCAGACTAAAAAGCTGACCGGGGGTGTGATCCGCAGTGGTTGAGCGGAGAACACGCCGTCAACTATATTTTCTATCGGCTGAATTTGATGGGATATTTACATGTATTTGTTTCTATGTTTGATTGATTTTGTTGAACGCTTGCAAACGTATGGTTGACCTATTTTATTTGGTTTAATAATGATCGTTATATTATGTTGTGGTAATCTTTGCATTTGCTAAAAACATAACTCAGTGTAATGCAAACTCGGCGGGCCATGGGCCCGCCTACTCAACTAGTGTCATTACAAAACACAATTACTTTGCGGAATGCCACCCTCACGATGTGTGCCCTTTTGATCAATTTGAGGGCTAGGCTCGCTTTTTATGGATGATTTCCCTAAATTGCTTGGGGCGTAGGATGCACTAGCGGAGAAGTGGGACAACGAGGACTTTCAGGCTTAGTCTGGCGCCATCAAGTATAACAGGGCATGAGAGGACCACAGGACGATCTCCGGGAGGTGGTCCATGCCTCTTATGGGACAAAAATGTAATCTTTGTTAGAAATATAGGTATTATATCAATTCTAAAATTAATTACACGGCATAACAGATGAATAACCAAGCAGGCACACAACAGGCTATTCATACTTTCAATCAAATGAAACCCTAGCTGCACTCACGGCTAATGGAGTCAGAACATGAAACTTACATAGAGATCGGTGAGAAGAAGAATGCGAACAGAGAACACCCGGCTGTAGAGGAAGTAGTCGACGTTGAGGTTCGCCAGTGTGAGTGGTCGCATGTATGCGCTGCCTAGAAACCTAATTGTCGCCCTCCCGGGCAGGTCTCACGGTAGCAACAAGATCAGAGATCCCACTCTCCCGGCTCCAAGTGCGCGCAAAGAGGAAGGTTGACAAGGAACGAAGGTTGCACGAGGACTCAACACAACAGATGGAAACGCGAGAAAAAACGAGTGAAGTCTCTTGGATGTCTCCTGGAGATTTTATTCTCGACTCATAGCTGTCTCCCCACGCAAAACGAACGCACATTGCACGCTGCGCACGCACGTTGCGAACCGATCGCTTGATCCAAAAAAATCGAATGCGGGGAGTTACCTTGCGAACGGATAAATCCAAAAAATAAAAGGAGATTAATGTGTCAGGAATAAATCCATGGCACAGCGACTCTCGAAGTCACAAGTCACGCGGGAAAATCACGGTAAATCGCGTAATCGCGCGCGCGTGCGTGTGACTCTAGCAAATAAAACTCTCATTCCCCATGTACCTCATGACAAGGGGGTTGGAAGCTCTCTCTCTCTTATATGTTGGCATATACTCCCATCAACTAGTAAGCTGGTACTAAAGTTTCATGTGCATTGGTATTTTGCATGAATGGGCCTATGTACTATGGGCCACATTCCAACAACCTTTTGAACCCTTTTACATTGGTCAACTCTCTTTACTAATTTGTGGTTTTCTTCATGTGTCTTTGCGGGAGTTGAAGATTGACCAGAAGCCCAAGAAGTTAGATCTCTGGAGGATAGCCCACTCGTGCACAACAAGGGATGGGACACAGTCACCCTTGGACACAAGCTATAAGTCAGGACATTATGCTATATGAGCCAAACTTGCACTACTCACCCAAACTAACTATAGGATTGATACATACAGGCGTTCGTCGACGAGCAAAGGGTCGATAGCAACCCGGAGGATGCGCCTCTAGACCCCCTTATGATACACAAACACATGAAGAGCCTTTGTCATGGTCGACTTGCTATTGGTGCGGATCACCTACTGTGAGTGCTAAGCCCAAATCCTATAAGTTTTCACAACAACCAGCCACATTTTACAACTAAGCGTATCACAATATGATTTTGTATTGATGCGCACCACATGCCCGAGGTGCGGGCAAGTCAGAGTAGCACGGGAGCTGTTGCCAGTTTAGAGAGCGACTGTTGAGGGAGAGAGAGTAGGAGAGGAAGAGGTATGAGGAATAGTGTGTCCACTAGGAACAACTAATGAAGGCGGTGCAAGAGAGCATCAGGACTGCGTAGGAGGAGCACGCACAAATGGGATCAAAGGGCGTTCAATGCGAGACTACAAGTCTTGGAGAACATGGCTTGACTGTCCATTGTGATGTATTCACAAATATGTCCATGTTAGTTAATTTCCACACCTATTGCCTTAATTCCATACGTTATCAATTTGTAGGCCTATACGAATAGTTATAGTGACCAGGCTCCCTTGCTAGGAACATTCATGGTTAGTCTGTCGATCCGACCAGCTACGGAGAGTTCTACGGCCATGGACCACGTCTCCGGTTGACGTACATGTCCAAAACCTTTGCATTTAATTAACATCATATCTCAAACTAAAGTCAACAAAAGTACATCTAACTTAAAATTGTATGTCTCACATGGTTCCGAATCAGCAGAGCCAGGTCCAGGTATGGCCGAGGGACATAGAGTCGACAAAGCAGCATCATGAGTCGACGTCAGGGAACCAGGAGCCCAACTTTGACGTCCGGGGCTGTTCGACGAGACCCCGCTAGCCTTTCAGTAGTTGTTACCAAGGTGATGGACAATGCAAGTTTTTTGGACAATGGATAAGATGTGAATGATCAGATTTTATATGTACTTGTGGTATATGGATGTGTTCGTGGTTTGTACATTTTGTGATACATGGTTTGTGCATGTGCTTGTCATGTTATGTATATTTGGTTCATTGGTTGATATGGACGTGGCTATGTAATTTTCTGATATGTTGTTGTGTTGCTAAGTGGTTGTGAATGGATGTGGCCGATGTGCCGAAATGGGATTGACATATAAATTTGTGTATGTTTGGGGTTTGTTGGCTGTAGCTGCTACTGCTGGTGGGTGCAGAAGCAAATTTAAGGCTTTTTAAATTTTTATAGCATTTTTTCCCCTGGAACTGTTTCAGTCTTGATAGCCTGAACAAAGCCGTCGAGATTGCTACGCAACCAGACGGGCTGGCTACCAAGGGTTGTATCGATGGCCTAGACAAAGTGTCGAGGCAAATACATGATGGCCCCACCCAGAGAGCAGCCCGTTGTGTTTATGGTGGGCACTGTCTCAACGGTTTAATGGCAGCCGAAAAAGGTCAACAACTATTTGGTTCGGCTCGTAGCAGATCTGTCTCGAAACGGCGGCTTTAGGAATATTTCATTTGCCCATATACTAGCCATAAAAAAATGTCTCGAGCCATTAAGATGACTTTTTTCTCTCGACCGCGCTATCATGACGGCCTTATCTCGATGATCGGCCATTGAGAAAGGTTTTTATTGATGTTTTTCCTGGCTGTATCGACATCTCTGGCCATCAAGTTTTGTGTCATGTCACATGTAGTGAATGTAGATAACGAGCCTATCGTCTTCCCTCTGCAACTGCCATCCCGATGGCAATGGATCCCACTAGGATCCATTGGACGGGCTAGTTGTAGGCGAAGGTGAGACAAATGTGTGGTTGTGATGTTGACACACAATGGTCAAAACCTACCCCACGATGGTGTAATGCATGAGATGTCATGCTGCCTCATTCACAAACCCCATAAAAGAACGCACATAAAGTGAATGTGGCCACCCTCTAAAACCCAAACAATCTACGGTTAGCAATGGGTTTCAAAATTAAAAACCACATATTTTCACCGCCTAGATTTTTCAAGTGATTCGTCTAAGGTTCAAACCTATGTTTTTTTCATGTTAAAACATCTTAAGCATACTTGTGATACCCCGCTTGGCCAAGACCATTCTGGCCCACTTGGGAGGAACCCTAGCCACCTGCTGTTTTTGCCTAGCCGCCCTCACCTTCCAGGCTTCATCCGCCGCCTTCTCCACCCTTGGAGACCACAACTGTCGCTAGGAGACACCGTCGCCAAGCCCCCTAGCTATCATTGCTACTGCGTCCAGTCACAGGTGCTGCCTTGCCCGCACTACAAGAGAAATGATGTTCTATGACGGCACAAATACCTCACAAAAAACTGAAAAAATGTCACCGTTTTTCTTCTATGACGAATTTATGACGAAATAAGAATCGTCACCTATATCACGTCACATTTGTTAACCGGTGACGAAACCTGTTATTTCGCAATAAAAATCTGCAAATCTATGATGAAATATATAATCATCATTGATTAGCTAACTTCCGTGACTCATGAAATTTGTCAATGATAGCCCTCATTTCGTCACGAATCACACATTTAACAATCTATCAAAGGTGTTGACCAGTTGATTTGTGACGATTTTTTTTTGTCATATATGGATGACACGTGGGCAAACATTTCATCATTATATACTTTCATGCCATGTCACCAGCCAAAGTGGCAGATGACGCAGCCAAGTTTAGTGATAAGGACTTTCGTCATGGAAGTTAACATAATTTCGTCATTGAAAGTATTTGCCACATCATCAAGTCACATAAAAATCAATAATACATAGGAAGATAGATACACATTGGATTTCAATATTTCATTAGTACATAGAAACACTAAAAGAGGAAAAAAAAATGAAATAACACATGCTTAGTACAAATATGAATTTTTTGCCTCGGCAACGCAATCTTAGAAACCTTTACATTTTTTTTCCAAGTCTTTCAATCGGATAGTACAATGCCGCTTCCCACGAGCCTCTAGACTTGAGGATGTTCTTCAGCATGTCGGATGATGTCTTTAATCACTGAACAAATGAAAGAAAATTACACACTTAGTGGCCATTTAGGGACCCAGGAATCCCTTTTTAATTATGCAAAATTGGTTGTTCTACAATGTTTTTGAAAATGTTTCCATCCAATTAGTTGGATACATTGATATATATAATTTAACATAAGTGAATCTTTTAAGTAAACCTAGGAAATATGCGGTATCAAGAACAGAAAAGGACAACTCTGAATATGATCAAGAAACTCAGCTTGCATAAATAATATCTGTTTTAGGTCGGTGTTCGCAAAAAAAAATTAAGCAATTGATGTATCTTGTAAGATCATGTAGAACTATAGAGACATTTGTTTGTATGCAACTTTCCTAGGGAGGCAAATGCATGAACTATATTTGACCGTAAAATGGCCAGATAAGGTCCCATCTGAATTCTAAAATGGTCCATTCAATGAACAACGTAAATTACACACTACCGTGAGAAAACGATTTATGTAAGTGATAGTGGTTACTGTTTAATTCTAGGAATACCTAAAATTGACTCATAAAAATTTTATGTTCCACACCATACCTGTCGGTATTCCTAGTACTTTATAACCACAACCATATCCTTTGATCACAGGTCCATTGATAAACCATGGTTCTGTAGAGGTACCTTTAATCCCGGCAAAATTGATCTCATACCACCGAAAGATCCAAAGTTTAGGTTTATACCACCGAAAGAACCTGGTTCACTTTAATACCACCGAAAGGTTCCACTTCTCCTTTTTCTACCACTCCGTTGCCCTCACCCCAACTCCCGTTACGTCCTCACGTTAAAGTATAGCTGGCCATGGTCGTCACCTTCCTCCTCCACGAGAGCGTCTCCTTCCTCTCCGGCCTCCCCTCCCTTCTCTTCGAGCTCTACGGCCTCTCCGCTAAGTACAAGATCCAGGTCACCCCCTCGCACTGATCTGCTTGTTCCATCCATTCCGCCCCCGATCCATCCACTGCCTGCGCACCGCACTTTCTGCACTATGCATGCCTCTGAAATTCTACAGCACAACTTGAAAATTGCCACTTTTCACTGCGACTTGTTCTACAAAAATCTCTCTCCAAGAACGCACTGATCTCCTGTTTGTCCTTGATTACCGCCTAATCACGGCATGGGCTAATCACGGCTTGTACTCAGGATAGTGCCTGCTGAGGGATCCAAGGAAGCGGTGCCTGGAGAAGGATTGCGACAGAAATCTTGCGAGACCTGGCGGCGGCGTTAGGTGAGACGTAACGGGAGTTGGGGTGAGGGCAACAGAGTGGTAGAAAAAGAAGTGGAACCTTTCGGTGGTATTAAAGTGAACTAGGTTCTTTCGGTGGTATGAACCTAAACTTTGGATCTTTCGGTGGTATGAGACCAATTTTGCCTTTAATCCCTGATGAAAGAAAAGTCAATAAATGGGCTATTCAATAATGTTCTGAGATAATACAGTAATAGATAGATGATCCAAGGAGCTAGAGTTGTCGAGCATGCAATAATTGATGATAGAACTATTGGAGATCCACATTATAGTCTTTACTGCATTTCTGAGTGCAGCAATATGTATCATGAATGTCCCAGTTAATGCAATAGAATAGCATTTCTAATTTGTGCAGTTGATTCCACACTTACACTAACTTGTGTAGACATTTAAACAAGGGCCTGATGTGCTGTCCCTCTTGCATTACTAGCTGACCTTAGAGCATCCCCAGGAGACCCCCAATCAAGACCCCCAATCAGCACTAGCATGCACAGCCAGCCAGTACAAGAGTCTACAGTTTTTTGAAATTTTTGGGCGCGGTTACTACAGCTACAGTAGAATACGGGGCCTGCTGAGGATGCTCTTACATCAAAATGAACATACTAGCTAATCTTCAAATGAACAAGCTAGCTGTCTATCCTACACAAGCATACTTCAACAAGAATGTAAACATATAATAGTGTAAAAAGCTCCAAATGGCTCCAAATGCCACACCACCGTTATAGAGAAAACGTACCAAACTGCTAAACATGATACCTAAAAGGCGAGCGCCAGTCGTTGGACGTCCGACGCCTGGAGCGTGCGCCGAACCAGCCTGGTCCGTTGGATCGTCGGCACCGCACGGATCCGACGCGCCTCCGTACTCTCCGCGTGCATAGAACTAGCTAACAGTGCAGTTGATTAAATTTCCAATTAAACTTCTGATTTTTGTATAAAATTCAAACAGTGTTCAAAATGTGTGGAATAAATTTCATAATTCTTCTAAAATCGAGAGCAACCCATTTTAAAGACTTTTAAACTTTTTTGATTTTTTTCACTTTTCATTTTTTTTTATGTGAACCTGGGAGAAGGCACTTATGAAACTTACACATATACTAGCGAAATTTGGCCGTGTGTTGATGAAACTTGGCCGTGTGCTGACGAAATCTGATGAAATTTGGATGAAACTTCGATGCAACCTGATGAAACTTAGATGAAAACTGTTGAAACTTGAATTGATCTGATGAAACTTGTATGAGACCTGTTGAAACTTGGTGAAACTTGCATTAAACCTGATGAAACTTGACAGTTCGGCAAGTTTAACGAACATGAAATTCAAGTTTCAGTGGCGAAACCTAAGTTTTACCAGGTGAGTTTGAAGAGTTATATGGCAACATATATCTTGTTTTGTTCGTAAAAATACGAGAAACACGTTGGTGCAAATGGTTTATGGATTGGAGCATTCAATCAAAAATTATGGTCACCAAAAAAAATGTTGTGGGACCCACCCTGCATCCAGCCTTTCCGTACCTAAAATAGTAAAACTAAGGGGAAAAGCAACAAACACCAGAACATTAATAGAAACATCTTTTCTAACAAGGAAGAGAAACTCTTCGATTTCCTTTGCTTAGCTGAACAATAGAAACATTCCAAAGTTGAATTTGGACTAGAAAAAGCATTCCAGTTGAATCGCTACTACGATCCCAAGGAAGCATACAGATCTTCGAGCAGAAACAAAGATTAAGGTAGCATCCGTACGAAACCCAGTAGATTTGAGAAAGCTAGTAAGAACAAGATCATACTACTCATGCTAGAGGCTAGATGCATACAGATCTAACCAGAACAAGATCATACTACACGTGCTACAGGCTAGAGCCTCGTATCCACAGATCTAACATAAACACTAAAACAGAAAAGGGAGCGCTGGAGCCAGGCGATCACAAGACGACGCTGGGCTGCGCCGGGCCCACCCGTCGGCAGCCACGCCGGTGAGCCCAGTCGCCTGGGTTCTAGCAAACCCGATAAGAAAAATAGATCTATCCCTAAATCACAAGATCAATGCTTCAAGGAGCCGATCTGCAAAATACTATTGATTTGCATCAGTAGTTAGTATCTACAATTTTTTCCCATCAGCCTGATGAAGAAATCAAACATGAGAGAAAGAGGTTATCTCCGAGATCGATCCCGAAATCACTAGAAACTCCCCAAAACCATCGAAACCCTAATTCCCCGAAACTCCAAACCAAACGTTGCCAGTGTCGTCGTCGCCAAGGTAGTGCCTTGGTTGCCGCCGTCGCCCAGCTGCCGTTGCCGCCATCGGCAAGTGCAGAGCCACCTCGGCACTTTTGGTTGTGGTTGAGACTTGTTATAGCTTTTCATTGTGAAGATTATCATTATTTGTTTCATTTCTGTGGCGTGAATCTAGAGAAAACAAGGAAAGTGTTGTTGAAAGTAGTGCGATATAAGCATAATAAGATGACCAAATATCTAGAATATGAGAGCACACAAAACAATACCATGGTAAAAAGAATTTATCATGTACTCTACTAAATTAGATTTCAAAGTACCAAGTGACGTGATAAACCGATTAAAGAACATGGCAGCCAGAAAAATTAGTGAATAAATCACTAATGAAGTGATTAAATTGCTCTTAGATTAATTTAGTTAACTGGTTACTATTAAACAGCCGTCCAAGTTAACTAACTCAAAGATATCACAGGCAAGTAAAAATTGAGATCACTATCAAGGACTAGACAAATAAATCTGCACTGTTTCAAAATATAATTCAGCTCATAAACATCCCAATTTAGCAAACAACTCTGCTGCACTAATCACTGGATATAAAACAAACTGCACTGAACCAACCGAAACAGCACAGAAGTGCAAAGTTTCGGTGTCAACAAAGAATAGTAAACTGCAGGTGCAACTTAAACAGCACAAGTACTACCCAGTAAAGTGATTTGCCATCCAGTGATCTACACATCAACAGATCAACGTCTAAATTGGGATGAACTTATATTCTTACATAGTGCATCTACTAAATGACATAGTTCTAGGATAGAATCAACAATTTTATACCCACAAGTGCCTCAATCAATATAACATCACAGAGCAAAGTTATATAGCCAACATCCACAAAAGCAGTGCATCCAAATCAGAGAAATAGCCTCTAATAGAAAATTAGATACCCAAATTTCTCCAATTGGTTCACTGCTCACAACAGCCATAGAGACGACTTAGAAATTCTTACATAGCGTCAGATCCGAGTCGATAAGGGAGGCAGCAAAGAAGGCAAAGTGCGAGCAGCTCGCTGTCCCAGAAAACAGATCGCTGGGCTACGCCGTGTAACCACCGACGAGATGATCCGGAGATACGATGCCTGTCGTCCCCACCACGAACCAAGCCGAGGTGAAAACCCGAGGTACAGAGAGGAGCAGCACGGGGACTCGGCGCCCAAAGCCAGTGGCCACCGGGCACCCAAGTCGAAGAAGAGCAGCAGCACCACCACAGGGACCTCCAACGGCCGGCGAACCAACGAGCAAGGAGGAGCAGTGGAGTACACAGAAAAAAGAGGAGATGAGAGCTCGTGCAAGCACACAACCAACCCAAGAGAAGGCAATCAGCTTAATAGAGAGGGGAATTAGCTCGGAGGAGCAACAAACCGCACGAGGAAGCTGGCGAGCCAGCACACGTCGCACGCGCCGCGCGCCTTGCGGAACGGCCGCCGCCGCCGCAAGCAGCAGCAAGGTCTTTGCTACACGCCTTCATTTCTTTGCTCTCTTAGGGCAGCCGTGCTGCCCTCTCTCTCTCCCTCTCTTATTTCTCCCAATGGGCCAAGCCCAAAGGCCCAGTGCAAAAGCCCAACAATCCCCACCCTTTTGCCCATATCGACAAAGGTAGTAACACCGATAATCTCAGTTTAATATACTGTTGTTCAACAAAGGTACCGTTACGGTTTGAACCAATGTTTAGCTATAAAAAATCCAACCCAACACAGGCAAAGAAGGACTACGCCTTGATCCAAGATCTTGGTGTGAGGGCATTCATCCACATAGCACACAGTACTAGGCTGTAAATCTGCACCTCTAGCGGGTCAGGACGTTATGGTCATGTCCTTGTATCTTTTCATGAGCTCACTAGAGAGTATACCCACTACCTCTAATGAACCGCGACCACACGGCCAGCTCATATAGGTTTGTTTCTTCAAGGGAATCCTGTAGGACAATTCCCTAGTCTTTTATAAGACTCCGAAACTTATTAAGAGGTTTTAGCCTCATCCTTCCTAACAGAATAAGCACGGCAGCAAATAGGACCAAAAGAGGTGTGCTTTACAGTACCACAAAGCTTCGTTGTCCCAAAGCCTGTTTCACGGGATCTCCGCTCATTCAGGATGGGTTACCACTGTTGGTTACCACTAGCTGGGTATAAGCCCCATTCCTCTAGATGTCAGCCGATAGTCGTCTTAGATGCACTTTGTAAAAGGATCGGCTAGATTACTATCGATGGGTGTATTCTACAACAATTACACCTGCCTCTCGCATGCCGAGTAGACTTAAGTCTTCTCTTAATATGCCTCGAGGACTTCATATTGTCTTTTCTACTCTTAACCTTGACTAATACAGTCTGGTTATCACAGTATACTAAGACTGCTGGAATCGGCTTTTCCAGCATGGGTAGATCAGACAGAAGCTCTCTCAACCATTCTGCCTCCACTGCAGCTGAATAAATTGCTACTAATTCAGCCTCCATGGTTGAGGGTGTTATCACAGTCTGTTTAGCAGACTTCCAAAACACAGCTCCACCAGTTAAAGTGAACACATATCCACTAGTAGACTTCATCTCATCCGAGTCACTAATCCAGTTAGAATCACTGAATCCTTCTAAGGCTGCCGGATGGCCCGAGTAATGGATTCCAAGCTTCATGGTGCCTTTAAGGTACCTAAGTATTCGATGTAGTGCTACCCAATGACTATCTCCTGGATTCGCCGTATAACGGCTCAGCCTGCATACAACATACGAGATGTCAGGTCTTGTTGCGCTATAGAGATAGATCAAGGATCCAATTACTTGTGAGTATAGGTGTTGATTAACACCCTCACCAGTGTGCTTACTAAGTGTTAAACTAGGATCATAGGGCGTGGAGGCAGGTTTAGAGTACATATGCCCGAAGCGGGTTAGGATCTTCTCCACATAATGGGATTGCGAAAGTGTAACCCCACTCTCACCCTTTATAAGCTTGACATTGAGAATAACATCAGCTTCTCCTAGATCCTTCATATCGAAATTTGAGGAAAGGAACTCTTTTGTCTCATTGATGACATCCAAGTTAGTCCCAAACATCAAAATGTTATCCACGTAAAGACATAGAATGACACCATCACCCCCATGAAATCGATAATACACGCATCTATCAGCTTCGTTGAGACAAAACCCTACAGATGTCAATGTGTTATCGAACTTCTCATGTCATTGCTTGGGGCTTGCTTAAGACCATACAAAGATTTAATCAAACGACAAACCTTATTCTCCTGGCCTTTTACCACAAAACCATCTGGCTACTGCATGTAGATCTCCTCATCCAGCTCTCTATTAAGGAAAGCGGTCTTAACGTCCATTTGATGAATTAGGAGTTTATACGCAGCAGCGAGTGCCAAAAGCACACGTATGGTGGGTAATCTTGCCACAGGGGAATAGGTATCAAAATAGTCCTCACCCTCTTTCTGAGTGAAACCGTTAGCCACTAGGCGAGCCTTGTACTTTTCTATAGTACCATCGGGTCTCCGTTTTATCTTAAAAATCTACTTACAGCCCACCGGTTTACACCCACTAGGAAAATCAGTGACTTCCCACGTTCCATTAGCGATGATGGATTGCATCTTGCTACGGACTGTCTCCCTCCAGTACTCTGCATCAGGAGATGCATATGCCTCAGCGAGGGTACGTGGTTCATCATCCACAGAATAGATGACAAAATCATCACCAAACGACTTTTCAGTCCTTTGACTCTTACTCCTCCTCAACTCCAAATCAGGAGTGGGCTCAGCCACCTCAGGAGGAATAGAGTAATGCTCACTAGAGCCATCAGGTGTGATTAATTCATTAAACCTCATAGGAAAGACAGTCTCAAAGAATGTCGCATCACGAGACTCCAAAATGTCGTTTAAAGCGACTTCACTAGTCTCGGATTTGACCACTAGAAATCTATAGGCTGTGCTGTTTGCAGCATATCCTAGAAAGACACAATCTACAGTCTTGGGTCCTAATTTTCTCTTCTTCGGTAAAGGCAGACTGACCTTCACTAGACAGCCCCAAGTCCGAAGATGAGACATGTTAGGTTTTCTCCCCTTCCAACCTTCATAAGGTATCACCTCGCGATTGCGCGGCGCCACCCTATTCAGGACATAATTAACTGTGAGAACTGCCTCCCCCCACCATCGGACCGACATACCAGAACTTTGTAACAAAGAATTAACCAGGTCACAAATAGTTCGGTTCTTCCGTTCGGCTACCCCATTAGATTGAGGAGAGTAGGGAGGTGTGGTTTCATGAATGATACCACTTTCTTCACAGTAATGGGCGAATTCCTTGGAGATGTACTCTCCTCCTCTATCAGACCTTAGCCGTTTAATTGTCTTTTCTAGTTGGTTTTCCACTTCAGCCTTATAAATCTAAAGTAATCTAGTGCTTCATCCTTGCTTTTAAGCAAGTATACATAGGCATATCTAGTATTATCATCTATGAGGGTAAAGAAATATCGCTTGCCACCCTTAGTATAAAGACCATTCATCTCACAAAGATCAGAATGTACTAGCTCAAGTGGAGACGTGTCCCTCCCGTCAACCGAGTGAAACGGTTTTCGGGGTTGCTTAGCTTGCACACACACTTCGCACTTAGAGCCCTTCTCATGTGTATATTCAGGAATTAGGTTCATCTTACTCAACCGCACAATAGCCTCGAAGTTCAAATGACATAAACGAGAATGCCATACATCATGGTTTTTATTACAAATCACATTGTAAATGGAAATAGAATTCTGATACAGGACAGAGAGACTAAACATACCGTCTCTCTCATAACCCTTGCCAACAAAGGCACCACATCTAGTCAAAATAACTTTATTCGACTCGAAAACCAAACAAACGCCCTGCCTACACAAGGCAGACCCACTGATCAAATTCCGCCGCATCGTGGGCACGAACAGCACATCACGAAGAACTAGCGTCTTGCCAGAAGTCAACTTCAAGCAGACCCTACCAACTCCTCGTATCAGTCCTGCTGCTCCATTGCCCATCAAGACAGATCCACGATCTTGATCCTGAAATGAAGTAAAGGAAGTTCTATCAGCAGCTATATGGCGTGTTGCACCTGTATCGATCCACCAGTCAAGAGATGAATCAGCCATAAAGGCTCTAGGTACATACCCATCAACTGCAGTGGTAGGTGCCTCGGCAACATGTGCCTCGGCATCACGCCTATTCTGCTGCCCAGGTGCCGGTCCCTTGCCCTTGCGGTCACGGCACCTACGAGCAGTGTGCCCAGGATGGCCACACACAAAGCAGATCAGTTCCTCCCTCTTCTTCTTCATATTCTTGCCGTTGGCACCATTCTGGTTCTAGGGTTTCTTGTTCTTCTTCTTCTTCCCACCACCAGCCTTGGAGTTCTTGGCATCAGCCACATTAGCTTGGACAAGGAATGTAGAGTGCTTTGAGCCTCCACTAGCATGGGCGCGCTCCTTGACATTTATAGCTTCCTGAAGTTCAGGGAACGTCAGGCGCTCCTTCATGTGTCGACGAGCAGTCACAAAGTCACGCCACGAGGGCGGGAGCTTGGCCAAGGCTACATTCGCTTGAAAACTTTCATGCAGGAGACACTCGAACTGGTTCAGGTCCCTCACGTGGAGCTGAAGCTCCTGGACCTGCTCCAGAATAGAGCGGTTCTCCACAATCCTGTAGTTCAGGTAGCTCTCGGCAACAAAACTCTCATTCCCGTTATCCCCTTCTGAAAATTTTAGCTCCAGGTCATCCCACACCTCCTTGGCATCAATGAAAGTGGTGTAGGTGTCAAAAAGCCTATTTGACACTACGGCTAACAATCGTGCTAGGACTGCGTGGTTGGCATCCTCCCAGCGGGTCTTCTCCTCACCCTGAATTTTCTCCTTCTCCTTCGGAGGATCGGAGATAACCCAGTAGATTTTCAACTCTGTCAACCACAGCCTAGTACATGCCTGCCAGCGTTTGAAGCTGGTGCCGTCAAAAGTCTCAGGCTTAACTACGTCACTACTACTCCCCGAGGCCATAGATAATATCTATTTTCTGAAATGTTGAAAGTAGTGCGATATAAGCATAATAAGATGACCAAATATCCAGAATATGAGCACACACAAAACAATGCCATGGTAAAAAGAATTTATCATGTACTCTACTAAATTGGACTTCAAAGTACCAAGTGACATGATAAACCGATTAAAGAACATGACAGCCAGAAAAATTAGTGAATAAATCACTAATGAAGTGATTAAACTGCTCTCAGATTAATTTAGTTAATTGGTTACTATTAAACAGCCGTCCAAGTTAACTAACTCAAAGATATCACAGGCAAGTAAAAATTGAGATCACTATCAAGGACTAGACAAATAAATCTGCGTTGTTTCAGAATATAATTCAGCTCATAAACATCCCAATTTAGCAAACAACTCTGCTGCACTAATCACTGGATATAAAACAAACTGCACTGAACCAACCGAAACAACACAGAAGTGCAGAGTTTCGGTGTCAACAAAGAATAGTAAACTGCAGGTGCAACTTAAACGGCACAAGTACTACCCAGTAAAGTGATTAACCATCCAGTGATCTACACATCAACAGATCAACGTCTAAATTGGGATGAACTTATATTCTTACACAGTGCATCTACTAAATGATATAGTCCTAGGATAGAATCAACAATTTTATACCCACAAGTGCCTCAATCAATATAACATCAGAGAGCAAAGTTATATAGCCAACATCCACAAAAGCAGTGCATCCAAATCAGAGAAATAGCCTCTAATAGAAAATTAGATACCCAAATTTCTCCAATTGGTTCACTGCTCACAACAGCCACAGAGACGACTTAGAAATTCTTATCGGATCCGAGCCAACAAGGGAGGCAGCGAAGAAGGCAAAGCGCGAGCAGCTCGCTGTCCTAGAAAACAGATCGCCGGGCTACACCGTGTAACCACCGACGAGATGATCCGGAGATACGATGCCTGTCGTCCCCACCACGAACCAAGCCGAGGTGGAAACCCGAGGTACAGAGAGGAGCAGCATGGGGACTCGGCGCCCAAAGCCCGCTGCCACCGGGCACCCAAGTCGAAGTAGAGCAGCAGCACCACCACAGGTACCTCCACCGGCCGGCGAACCAACGAGCAAGGAGGAGCAGTGGAGTACACAGAGAAAAGAGGGGAGATGATAGCTCGTGCAAGCACACAACTAACCCAAGAGAAGGCAACCGGCTTAATAGAGAGGGGAATTAGCTCGGAGGAGCAACAAACCGTGCGAGGAAGCCGGCGAGCCAGCCCACGTTGCACACGCCGCACGCCTTGAGGAACGGCCGCCGCTGCCGCAAGCAGCAGCGTGCTGCTGCACGCTCGGCTGCTGCTCTCTTAGGGCAGCCGTGCTGCCCTCTCTCTCTCTCTCTCCCTCTCTTATTTCTCCCAATGGGCCAAGCCCAAAGGCCCAGTGCAAAAGCCCAACAAGTGCTGCTGAAATTTTATGGTTTTTTTTTTAGAAGAAGGTCATAGACCATTCATTGATCATTGATCACACGAGGGGACAATACAGTCTCAATTACAGAGAAGTCCACACAAGGACCGATAGAACATCGGAATTCCCTGCTAGACCTATCAGCAAAGGAGCCTATGCTACTGCTCAAAGTCCTGCCCCCCTTTGTCGGGGAAGCACCAGGGGACCGCCGAAGACGACGCCAAGCAAGGCACCACAAGCCGATGCCCATCTGGGGTTTACAACGTCGAAGCATGCTAAGACCATTCGCCCCGCGACCGAAATGATTAACCAAAAGGATCTGTAGCTTGAGGGCAGCCCCGACGTGGCTTGAAGAAGAAGGTGCCTCTTGCCGCCTCCACGGCCGCCCGGAGCGGGGACTCCAAAAGCCCCCTCGGCGCCGCCACACGAAGGACCAGCACGGCAGAGAAGAGCAGCAATAGGGATGTAGTCTCCCATCCATACCCTGCAAAAGATCCCTCGCCGAGGGAGGCAGGCTATGCCGAAGCCCGCCGCCGACGAGGAAGAACATCCACCAGCTATAGACATCGGCAAACACATTGTCGAAGTTGCCGCCGGGGAAGCAAAACTCAACCCAAACCAAAGGGGGAGAACCTAGATCAACAAACCTAAACACTAATCCTCGATCCACCCTAAACCAACCACCTAACCCCAACCCTACCAGCATCTCCGAGCCTAAGCACCTCCACCCACGCATGCCGACGAGCCGACGGTCGGATGGCATCAAATCTGGCCGGGGACGAACGGTAGGGGAAGAGAAGGGGAGGGGGAGAGAAAGGAAGGGGGATCCACCTTCGAGGAGCCCAATAGGCCACTAGGAGGGGAGGACTGCCTCCGGCAGGTACTATCAGACGATGGCGACGCCGCCACCCGAGGGAGACCTGCAGGAGAACAAGGAGACCCCGGAACCCGGTACCAAAACCAGATCCGAGCAGCACAACCCGACCTAACTAACCCTAACCCTAATCTACTAGAGCTCATCCAACCATCACCAACCACCAGCCACTCACCGCCACCGACCCCCATCGTCCAAGAATCGCGGCACACCGCCGTCGGAGACAAGGGGATGTCCAGATCTGACCAAACAGGGGCGGTAGGCAAGGAGTGGAAGGAGGAGGGGAGAGGGAGGGATAGAACCTGGAGGAGGAAGAGGGGTGGGGGGGGAGAAGAGCCGGGGTCCCCTCTACCCCATCTCCGGCGAGGACGCCGTAGAGGGAGGAAGAGGGGCCCGGCACCGGTGGCGCGCCCCTCGACTCCTTTCCGCAAGAGCAAGGCGAGGCAGAGAAGTCGTGTTGAGAAGAAACTCGAGTTCCTATGCTCTGAGTGAAATTTTATGGTTTTAAAAGAGTTAATAGCATTCTGCGCTCAGGAATAGCTAGGGTATTACAATACTCTTTCCATTTACACTTTTGACCCTAACCTCACCTCAACTCTCTCTCTCCCGCACTAGACCCAAAGAACACTGGCTGCCTCCCACATCACTCCTACTGCCTACGTTCAGGAATGACTTGACCATCTGCAATAACTCTCCACGGCGAAGCCCGGCCAGCCGGAGGAGCTAACCACATGCGTGGAGGAACAGCCACCGCCGACGCCGGACGCCGCCGCTGTCGCACACATCGATCGATGCAGTCCCTCTCACCAATGCAACGCAGATTCACCTTCAGAATCGGGCACGTTTCTGATGATCAGCTTCTCCCTTCACTTCCCTCAGCGATGGGTCGTGCAGGACTGATTGACTCTACCGTCGCCTCCCTTTCGCCGGTGGAGCTTTCCACAGTTATTGCCCAGATTGATCGGTCGTCGACGGCGACCGACCGATCGGTGAGCCGCCTCTTGGGAGAACACAAGAGGCGTCCATGGCGCCTCTCAGGGAGAGGGGTATGGCTAGCTAGTTCTCCCCTCGAAGTGTGTGCCACCCATTACGACGCTGCCATAGATGCGAGCGTGCTAGTCGACGTCCTGTGGCTGTTTGACGGAATGACGGGTCGGCTATGCGATCGGGCTCATGGTGGTTCGCCCATCTCGGGCATGCAGGTGACGGTCGACGGGTATGCATGTGGGTTGGTTTCCATCCGTGCAGCTGATCAGAGCCATTTGCAACTTGCAAGGAGGCTTCAAGAGAAATATATGAAGCTTAAAGTCTTGATCAAACCCCCTGAGATGCGATGATTAGCTAGTTAATTTTTAGCATGGCTTTAAAACTGCAAAAAGATCGTCAGCGATTGACAGTATTGTTCAGTGTTCATATATCCATCCGAGTCGTACCATCGAGCGTCCTTCGTTTTTTTCGATTGAACAGTTCACGCAGCGTGGAACGCACGCTTGGAGGTCATTTCTGCTCCTGTTGATAAAACCGAGCTTTGACGTCGAGTTTGCGATGATCTGCATCAGCTTTCCTGTCAGTAAACGGATGGAGTGCTGTCCTACACAAAATATCATATATGTGACGATAGAGAAAAGGCTCAAACTCCTCAATGCTACTCTTCTTCGATTAGGAACCAGCAGTTGCTTTCGGTAATCTGGAGACGTACGCATAAGAATATGAATTATCAAATTCCCAATGATCATCAGCACGGTAGCACCCCCTGTTCCTGTGCCCCCTGACATGACGTCCATTCGTCAGCTGCTAAATGTTGATCAGCATGCAGTGTATATATGTGCCTGACTGCCGTAAAATATTAAGATTTCAGTCAGTAGCTCATACCCGCATCACTCCACACAACATATTTTAATTGACAAGTTCATTCCAAAGTGCATTTTTTGTCATTTCTATATGAAGTGTCCTCCTAAGCGTTTGCTTCACTCGATCCAAAAAATGGTTAAGATATGCGCCACTTGCAGGTGTCACTTTGGAGTGCAAGGCTACTGGCTACCAGCAACAGAATATTGGCAGCATTCCGAGTTTGGGCAGGAAAACAACAACCTAGCTACCTGATTGGTGCTGACTAGGACATGTCCCCACCTGCTAAGGTGCAGTACCAGATTGCAAGCCACTTAATTTGTGGTGCATAAGAATTAGTCAGGTGATTCCATATCATATACAGTGATATATATAAGTAAATTTCTTTAGAACATATGCAAACTAATAATTAGGATGTGTATTCGCCCTAAAAGATGTTATATAATTTTGTTTAGAAAGAACTTGATAGAAAAGTGGATGTCGATATTAAATCTGAACAACACTGGAGACACGATGTTTAGCTTACATTTGTGTGGCTATAATTATAGGCACTCCGCCCCATCAATGTTGCATATCGAACACCATGGTCACGGCCACATGCCAGAAACAACCTCCTATAGTGTGTCTACGCTGCTACTTTAGTTGCTACAGGTTACACCAAGGGTGTCCTCTATGGGTTTGGTCAACCCTAACACGATCATCCCTTGACTATTACAACTCAAGAGTCCACATAACCTATTTACACATATATCCAACATCAACTCTTAACAATTTTGGTACGGCGCCACACATTAATGACATGGAGCAATATGTAAGATTGTAGGGCTTTATGTCGATTTTTCCTTTTGTTTAGTATCTTTGATTTCGATAAGGTGATTCAGGGTTGTAACCAACCGTACGTGAGGCGGAGAAATAAGAAGAACAAGGTGGTGTTCCAAAGCGGTCCAAAGCCCCTCTTAAGCCGCAACTTTCTTCTTTTTCAACACTCCAATGACGATGTTCACAAGAAAGGAACCGATCAAGTGAAACTTCTTTTTCTAACATGGAGCAGGGACCACTACCCCACTCCATGTACAGTCTTCGTTGTCGTGGAGACGTCACTTAGATCACCAAGTAGACCCGGGATTAAGGTTAAACGCCATGCGTCATAATAGTTTTGCAGATCTTCCTATCGGATGCGATCGCGATTGGCATCAAATGGGTCTTATCTCTGCACATGTTGCTGGGTTAGTGCAGTCCTTGGCAGATCGATCCATCGATCTGAATCCTTTTGGCTTTGCTGCTTTTTACATGGTGCCCGCGCATTTCTCCAGCTGCCGATTGGGTATCTGCCTTGTGAGACTGATGCCCATCGATCACTAATATAGCAGATGCATTATTTCTCATGAATTAACCAACCCATGATATCATTTTTGTTATTCTTAAAATGATTCTTCTACAGTAGGACGTAGTATTATGTGCACCTGTACGTACCAGTAGATCAGTACAGATAGCGTTGGGATTTTCTTGCTAGAATTCATGCTCATGCTCAAATATTCCATTGATTTTGTTTCATCTTCTACCTTAATTTTCTTGTAAGTTTATCTGGAATAATAAGGAGTGCACCAGATGCGTTCATGATCTAGGGTTTAAATTAAACTTAATATGAGCTCAAAGAAATCCTTATCATGAAAAAGACATGAACTAAATGCAGGTTGAACTGTTCCATATACATGAGCTCCAACTAAATTTTGGCCACTCTTTTTTTCCTTGTCAATTTCTCATTGTCATTGGCATGCTACTCCCACCAGTTCCTGAAACCATGTTGCTTGAGACATATCCTAAATCAAAGTTTTTAAACTTTATCTATAAATATCTTTTTAAATTATTTGGATTGAGAACATGAAAATCATACATATATAGATTCTTCTTAGAAAGCACTTCCATATCATTATTTTTATGGTCTTATGAACAGTTTTCCTTGTTTTCAAAGTCATATTTCAAAGACCGTGTCATTGTCCAAAATATCATGTTTTCAAGATTCCATAATTTCAAATAGCACGTAGATTAATTAAAGCTATCAACTGCCGCTCAATGTCAGTTTTCAGTCATAGCTTTTGAGTTGGGACCAACTTGCAATTTTATATCCAAAGAAGTAAGAGACTGATATGCCCTCTCTTAAGAACATGTTAGTATTTAATTAGTATATATAGTATTGTTTTGTGACCTCTAGCACGTCATTTGGAACATAGAAGTGCAGAACATTATGTCGTATTATTGTACGTAGAAATAACATAGTTTTCTTCAAAACTCTTGCAAAATTCTATCGTTCCAATTCTAACATAGCATGCCACAAGAAACCATATATCACCGTTAATAATGATAACTTGGAACCTACATACCTATCAATGAAGTACATAATTATCCCTATATTTCATCTATCAGTTTACACTTCACCACAAGCTTATCTGGAGATGAGATGCAAAGTCACAATTCTAGGCTTGTAGTTAGTTATCTACTTATCTCACAAACCTTAGGAATCCCCTTTCTTTGGGGAGAAGCTCATGACCATGGATTCTAGTAGAGCAGTAGCTCGCTACACATCAAGAATCATGCATCTCCCCCCAACTTGCACACACCACAATTGCTTGCAACCACGGAATGGGAACAGCACGTCATATCTTTCTCAAAGAAAAGAAAAAGGAGGACAAAAATAAAGTGCCTTTCCAAAGCCATGGACCTTCCCTTTCCATTGGCTTATGCGTGACTGACCTATGGCTGCCATGGAGCATGCAAAGAGGGAACCATTTTTTTCTTTTTCTTTTTGTATATTTCCTTTAGCTAAGCAGAGAGAGAGAAAGAGAGAGAGAGAGAGAGAGAGATTGGGAGGCACTGGCGTTTGGGTCTTTGGGGAGAGAGTAGGACGAAGGCTAGCCTGTGCGGACAACTGGACGGTGCTGGGGGCATGAGGCTTGTGGTTGGTTGCAAGTGCATCCAGCGCAATAGACAACTCAGTGACATGGGGTAGTGGCTACACCAAATAGTGGTGTAAAATCTCTCCAATGTAATGAACTTGCACACGTTTCTTGAGTTCAACATGTTGTTTGGCACTTTCTTTCAGCGTGGTGACAAAGGAATTGATTGAGCTCTCATCGCTTTAGTAATGAACGAGCAGGGTGTTCGACACATTTGCGTAGTTAGATTTGTGTCAATATTTGATCCGACATGGACATTACTTTATTATGAATTTATTTAATTTTTATTATATTTGGTAGGCATTCATGAGTTTGATATATTTTATTTCATAATTGTAGTAGGCATGGGCTTTTTTAATCTGAGCTATTATAATCTGATCTACTATATTCGTTGGTATAGATTCTTTCTTTTTTTCTCTGATTAACTTGAGAATTTCTTATGTTTTTCTATTAATATGGAAGTTTTTTGGATTTTATAATTAATGTGGTGACCCTGTTAGCTAGACTTTGCTTTATTAATTATATAATAGATAGCAAGTTACTATTGTAAAGTAATATGATATGATATCGTGTACAAATGCAAAGAAGTCATCTTTCAACTTAGCTTCTTAGGTGCAATCCAAGATATGGCAGGCCTTCGGAGGTGGCAGCGATGGAAACTCTTCGGTTTTTATGACTAGCATTTTTATAATAGCATTACTATGTATTAGTGGATTCTTTATATTTGCATTGTCTCGGTGTGTTATTTTCTTAATGCAGCATGGACCCATTTGGTGATGCAATAATAAGTAACTTTGTGATCTCTGATCGTGTACAAACCTCGATCGATCGGGTGTAGAGATCAGATTTCATCCTTCATCTAAAAAAAGTAGTTATCCGTCGATTGCGATGCTCTTTCACCAATGTGTCCCGGCTTAGTAACACCTAGGTATGGTGTGTATTTTGTTGTGGCGGTAATACATGCTCCTCCTTTATTGAGTGTTGGGATGATAACCCATCAAGTGCGAGGGGCTTAACCTCGACGATATTCTCGCTGACCTTCCCGCGCGACAAACTTCTTTCCCCATCACGTACCATGGCCTCCCACTCGCCATCAAGAAGATAAAGCACATTCACTTCCAACCTTTAATCGATAAGATCGCTGGCCGTCTCACAGGCTGACGGGGCAAATGATGTTAAAAGGGATAGACACACCTGGCTCAAATCGGTTCTCTCGGCCCTATCGTCCAACACCCTATGAGTGATCTCCCCGCCTACCTCGGTCCTTCAGAAAATCGACAAATTGCGCCACGTCTGGCTTTGGTGCTGAAATGACAATGTTGCGGCAGGCGGGTGTCGTGTCAACTGGAAACTCGTCTGTTCTCCGGCTACCCTTGGGAGGCTCGGGGGGCTCTACCTGAAGAATTTTGCCCACGCCCTCCAATTGTGTTGGCTTTGGCTGGCCAAATCTCGTGCCTCGTCTCGCTGGACAGGGTGGACCCTATTGACGCGGCTCCCTTCAAAGCGGGCACTGAGCTAGTACATGGGAATGGCGCCACCTTCCTTTTCTAGACTGACGCTTGGCTCATTGGGCAATCTTCAAAGAAAGTGGATACACGACTTTTTGCGGCCTCCGCATGAAAAAATCGCATAGTTGTCGATGCCCTACATAATAACAACTGGTTGTTGGACATACGACGAAATTTTGCCCCCAACCTTGCCGTGGAGCTAGTCTCCCTCTGGTGAAATATCAGCCGTGCTGCACTCCGTCTGAACCAGTAGGACCGAGTCGTTTGGCGTTTCTCCGCAGACGGGAATTTCTCTGTCCGCTCAGCATACCGCATGCAATTCGCTGGAAGGACATCTCCGACTGTGCTAGCGCTAATATGGAAGCGATGGGTGCCCTCCAAGTGCAAGTTTTTTGCTTGGACACTATTTCTAAGGAGGGTTATGACTGGAAATGCCCTCCTTTATAGGGGACTGCCGAATAATTACTTCTGCACCCTTTGCCTCAGATGCCTGTAGACCCCGGAACACCTTTTCCTCAACTGCCCCTTCTCCTCCCATATTTAGGACCTCCTAACTTCCAGGCTCAACACCCCACGCCTTCTCCGCTCCGCGTGGAGCCACACTAAAGATCTCAGCGCTTGGTGGGCCGAGGACATCCTGCAACCCAACCATACCTTAGGTCTACGATCTATTGTGCTAGCAACCTTATGGCATCTCTGGCTCAAAAGGAACAATCATATTTTCAACTCAAAAGAGCTGTCGCCGATGACCTTTGATTTGCTCATGAAGGTCCTACGTCTTTGGGGGCGGCAGGCGCTCGTTTTGTAATAAGTAGCTCACTTGTAGTGTTCATACAGGGAAAATGCGTCTAAACCTCACCCTAAATTATAACATGTAACTTTTGTACTGAATTATTACAATGCAGTTCTACTGCATTTTCCTAAAAAAAAATATTCTTTGGGTTGATACCAAGATGAACTCACCATAAATTGAGGTGTGGACAACTATTTCAAAAAACAGATTGAGATGTTTGGTTGATAGCAAGATGAACTCACCATAATTGAGGTGTGGACAACTATTTCAAAAAACAGATTGAGATGTGCCTAACACTGCGGGAGACGGGGCTGGAGGTCGCAGCGCAGACGTGCATCGGCGGGTTGGCGCAGATGGGATCGGTGACGGGCATCGCCGTTGGGTTCCTCGGCGAGCCCAGCAGCCGCCTCAGATGCGCCGCCTCCTACATGCTTCTAGCCGCATCGCGCGGCTCGCATCGCGCCGCCTCCTACATGCTTCATCATCGTCTCCGACTCGCCTCGTGCACCGAGGTGTTCGTCCTCTTCCTCCTTGTCTATGTGCACGTGTATCATAAGCTAACGAATTGTGGTGTTGTTTTCAAAACGAATTCTGGATCAAGACAAAAATACAAAATAAAAACAGAAGAAGAAATGCTGAGATGGTACATACAATTTATTTAGCAACTCGAATTGTGATATATGCGAGATACAATTAATTTAGCAAGTCAAAATGTGAAATTCACAGCCTAACATTTGAAATTCTAAAACCATACTAAAATTTAATACCATAAAATTTATTTGATTTTAGCAATTCAAACTTGCACCACGCTAATGGCAGGAAATTCCCACGTAAACGGAATAAAAAAGTTATCCACCGTCGATTATAGTGGACCGATTGTAAAGGCTCAAACTGAATTTATTAGTTAGTCGAATATATTTTCACATAAATTAGATAAAAAAGATATCTACCATTGATTACATGGGACCAGATTATAATCCCTTAGATTAAGCCTAATAGTTAATGGAAAATATTCTGACGTAAATCAGAGAAAAAAATTCCACCGTCAATTACGGTGAGGGCATATTATAATGTATAAGATCTAATCTATATTTAAAAAAATTATAATGTAAACCACAGAAAAATAAAAGGCCTCCACCATTGATTATAGTGCGCAAGATTATAATTGCTCATATTGAATCTATCATATAGTCAAATGGAGACACCATATTGAGGCAGGGTGACGAGGACGAAGCCACCATGTTAATGAGAGAACTGTACACGTAATTCATAGAAAAATAAAACATCTCAACCATGGATTACAGTAGGGCTAAACTATAATGGCTTATATTGAAATAATGAATTTATATCGGTTACAATAAAAAATTAAATATAAATTCCAAAAATAGATAGTAAAATAGGTACATGTCAACTATGAAACTGGACAAATGCATATCAGCCACAATAAAAAAAATCAAATAAGAATTTTAAAAAATAATAGAGAAAAAATCATGTCAATTACTTCCTCTCGTTCTTGAAAACATGACGATTTAGACAAGTGCTAAGGCAAAATTTTAAAACTAAAGTTTATCAATGAATATCTTTTCAATTACTTGGATTGGACACATAAAAATTATACATATAGATTCATATCTAAAAGCACTTTAAAACCATCATAATTTTTATAGATTTTATAAATAAGTTGCATTGGTAATTAGTGGTCAAAGTTTTCTATAAGACAAGAAGAAAGTCAATACCAACTATAATATAAATAAAAATAGGAAAATTATAAGAAAAAATAGGGAAAAAATCTTATAAAGTATAAGACAATAAAAGGAATGCATGTCTACAATATTAAAGAACCCATGTAAACTACGAAACAAGAAACATTCAATATCAATTATGTCAGGGATTGAGTTATGCCTTCTTCGGATAGTGAAACACGTCTTGGTGTTTCCTGGGTACCCTTCCTATCCACTAGTAAGCACACGGTTGCCCAGTATGATACGCGACATGCCAGGCTAGCTAGGCTAGGCGTTGCCCGGTGGTGTGGTAATCAAGGCATCGGAAGGCTTGGCGACTAAGGATTCCTCAATGCAAAGGCACGGCCCGTGATAGTGGAGCGTTCTAGGTTTCCATGACGGTGCCGATATGTCTCGGATTTATAGGGATATTGCTACCATGTATCTTTATCTTTCTGGATTTACATATTCCCCGCGCACTTCGTGTCCCGAAAGACTTACCGCACTTCATATGGAGCGTGGCTTGAGTCGACCGGCTCGACAAACCAGCTCTTGCAGAGTTGTAAGTGCATAAAAGATTTGGCAACCATCGGCAGTTTCATGATATGTCGACCGATGAAGAATTGCCTACTATAGGGCAGTTGTAGCGAAAGAGCTGGATCGCATGGCTACGGCACTTGGCCGAGCCCACTCGCACCACAGCCTCAGCCTCTCTGAGCGTCCGAACCAAGACGACAGACAGTGTGGAGCAACCTCTACTCATGCCTCTTGTCGAGATTAGCAGGACAACCCGAATCAGCGAATGGTTCCACACGACCCTCTCCGTAAATACTAGATGGATCTAAACCATGAGGGGCGCCGCGAACTCTAGAGGCGCGAATACCGTGAGGCCGCCGCATCGGGGGGATCCCTCGGGTGAAACCGTGCCCAAGTTTTTGACAGACTCCGTCCACGCTGCGATGTCCCCGCTAACCCGGCTCATTCCAAGCAATGAGTTTACCATAAAAACTTGCCTAAGAAGGTGCACGCTCCACAATTCCGTGATGATGATCGTGGTAATAACGACAAGGTGGGGAAGTACTGTCCGTTTCACTAGGTGATCGGCCACGAACTCGACGACTGTCAGGTGGCATGGACAAGCCGTCACTAACTTTAGCATGGCAGTTTCTTTCTTGACTGGACCAAGAAATAATGATGAAGAAAGGATACCGCATGTTTAGTAGCTAAAGAGTAGATATGGCATTTGAAGCGTTGGGAACAGCCAATCGGGAGATGGCCTATGTAGACTAGAATGTCTAAGATGGCACACAATGTACTGCCTTGCTGAGTTGTTGAATAGGCACCAAGATAGTCCACTGGCTACAAGTGGATTATGCGAACTTGTCCTCTTAAACTGCTTCGGCGTTGCAGCATTCCACCAAGGACATGAAGATTCCTTTTTGTGGACTAAGCAGAATTGAAACTGTTTGTTGCCACTTACATCCTTAGCACAAACTATATACATGTTAGATTTAGATGTTTGACCTTAACTCTCAACTCCAACTTGAAAAACTGTTTAGGGCTTGTTTGGTTGTTCAGGGGTCATTTCCAGGGAAGATTAGTCACATGGGGAAAATTTTGGTCACTGCAAATCTTTTCTTTCTCTGGACTCTCCGCTCCTTTCTTCCCCCTCCCTCATAGCTCAGCCCCCATCTCCCTCAACCACGCAATCCTCTTCTCACCGCCGCCCAAGAGCATGCCGGCGCCATCCTTCTTCCTAGAAAATCCAAGCCATAGGCGCGCCGTTCTTCTCCACCTTGTTGGCCTGCTTCTCTATTGATGTCACGCTATGGGAGGAGTCGTTCCACCCTCCTCCTCTTTTGTTTCTTGGATCCTGCCACCGTGTTCTAGAGCTCGTGCCATCGCCGATTTGAACTCATCGCCGCTATCCTGAAGCTCCTCGCTGCCACCGCCCTAGATCTAGAGCTTCGTCGTCACCTTGAAGCCCACGGCCACTGCCATGGAGTCGGTCGTTACCACCACAAAGAGATAGAGACCGGAGGTGGAGGCGGCGGCGGCGGGTGCTTGGAGACGGAGACGGAGGTGGGTGAAAGCAGCATTGAGAGCGCGAGCAACGAGCGGAGAGGACAAGGAAGAAAACCACGAGTCTTGGGCGGAGGAGTTATTTATAGGGTTTTCACGAGGAACGAGCCAAAAAACCCGATGAGGGTGAGCTCCCAAACGAACCACATAAATGGTCCATGTGATTTTGGTCCGCACTGAGAAAAGGCTGGGATCCCGATCAGAAAATAGTCCTAGGTGGGGCCTTAAGTGGAGAAAATAAACAAATAAAAGAATAAGAAATTGCATTACTAAGCTATACCCATGTTATTGGAACGAAAAAAAGTTCGTAAGCTTGCTGTCCATGAACAGTTGGTCTCGGGCAGTGCACCCGCGAGCGCACGTACGGACGGAACCACATCGAGCCATCTGCGAAACTGTCAACATGGTGTCGACATCTCGACAGCCGTACACCCACCGTGCAGGCGCAGGCGCAGGCCGCCACGACACAGCAGCCGATCGACGCATTCGTCCATTCACCACGTCAACAGCATAGCAAAAATCTACTACTGCAATGAAAAGCAAGCACAATTGATGACTCCTCGTTAATAAGACCAAAATAAAAGAAATTTCGGTCGACGTATTCTATGTTAGTCAATAATAATTAATTTTATATATAGTTTGAGGTAAAAAGATGTAACAATTAATTAAACGACATTTTTTTAGTTGTTGTAAGCCGAAAATTGAAAAAATTTCAGTTGACATCTTTTACGTTAGTCAATAGTAACTAATTTCACAGTTTAAAAGATATAACAATCTAGTGGATATTTGTTTAGTTGTTGCAAGTTCGTTTAAAAGAAAAAAGGTGCACAAGACATAAGAGCATGGCCAGTAGCCATTGCATCTCAACCTGCATCAATCGTGAATCACTGTAGTTGTGAGCAAGAAGTTCAAATTCCAAGCTATAGAAATTTGTAGGGGCTGCTGATGCAGTGCCTCCTGTCCATGCTCTAACAATTGAAGGTATGTATTAAAATAGTACATAAACTTTTTACAATTAAATTATACATTTATGCAATATCAAACCATATATATAATTAGTTATTTATTAGTGTAAATACTTTTATTATATTCAGGCGACTGATAGGGAGCAATTTTGAAATCATGCTTGGCACTTACTATTGTGCTCATTTGCACTGCATGCATGGCACTTGACTGTCGTACTCATTTGCACTGCACGCATGCTAGGGGTTGCCTAATCGAATCTGGACTGTGCATGCCATTCAATTAACATTGCTAAGAGTATGTACAGTGGTTGAGATAACAGTCATCTCTAATCATTGTCATGTCACTTATAAAGATGTTTTAGAGACGGCTGCAAATTTTTTTTTGTGTCACTTAATCACACACAAGATTTCTTAATTTGTGTGTAGAGTCATCTCTGTCATTGGATACGGCTCAACTCTCTATGCACACACTCTCTCCTCCACGTTATTATCCATTCTACATGGCAAATCGTATAGATGGATTAAAGACAGCTAATGTATATCATTGTACATGCTTTAATACTGGAACTAAGTGAACTAGTTCTGGACTTCTGGAGTAATGGCAGACATGGGGATGGCTGATGCTAATTACTCCCTTTTTATAGGGTGCATTTTACTTTTTAAAAAAGTATATAGATGTATATTTTAACTGTTAAATTGTCTCATTATATGTTGTCAATATAATTACGACAAAACAATGTTGTATTGAAAGTAGTTTGAAATACAAAACTATATATACGTCTTTTGCATACCAATGATGCATATAATTTGACTAATAGTTTATCAAAGTGTACAAAGATTGACCTTTTTTATTTTTAAAAAGAGGGAGTAATGCATTGTTCTTTTTAGCTTAAATTAAAACTAAGAGTGCTAGAAATTTATCACTTTTATACAAGCCAGATGATTTAATACTTTGTAATCATCTTTGTGCGGTCTTAAATTCTCCTTCCATCCTGAAATAGTTGTCGTTTTAGATATGTCCTAAGTCGATGTTTTCAAATTTTATCTATTAAATACTTCTAAACCATTTGGATTTGAAGCATAAAATTCATATAGATGAATTCGTTTCGAATAGAACTTTCATAAAAGTATAATTTTAATGCATGTTAAAATTAAATTACAATAGTTTTTAGTAGTCAAAATTATATTTTGGAGACTGTATTAATGCCCAAAACGACAACTATTTCATAACGGAGGGAGTAGTTCTTCTTAAAATGTCTAAACTAGTATTTTTATAATTTTTTGGACTCTTGAAGAGCTCCCTTTTAAGGTCATAATTTTTTTTTCCCCAGATTACAACGTTGAGCTATTGAATTTCAGCTGAAAAGAACGATGATGTCCACAGCAGCGGTATCCATATATGTGAGCCTTCACGGATCTATGGAGCTTTTACTAGCCACTAGTAGCCCTCACGAGTCACGAGCGAGGCATGATTAACCACGGGTTAATCACTGGCCGATTCACATGACGGGTTTTAACTCCTTGATTGCTCCGAACACTAGCTGCGGATCGGATCGGATCGGATCCGGATTCGGGTTCGGGTCATGATCAGAGACCAGTGTCCAGCGCTCTGCTGCGCAAATCGCACTGCGATGCTGCAGCCTGCAGGCATGCGATGCATCCAGCAGCTGCTAGTGCTGCTGCTGCTGCTAATAGTGCTGCGCCCACTTCGTCTTCTTCTCTTTCCTTTTGCTTTCGCACGCCTACATGCATGATGCATCATGCATGCGCCTCCATGGCACGAGCTACAGCCATACAAGCTAGTTTGGATGGGAAATTTCACATCGATTGATCGATTCAACTGCTAATACAAGCTATGGTATCGATGACAACGGTGGTGATGAGCTCGTGGCTAAAGAACTAATTAATTAATCGACGGTTGATGGCCTGCAGAGATGATGGATTGCTAGCAACGTCACATCGTTACATGCACCGTGGTTTCAATTTCATGCACCCGTCCCAGCCGAAGGTAGTGGTAGCTAGCTAGTGTACACCATGAGTAGGCGTAGGCGCGTAGCTAATGAGAGGGTTTGCTGAGCTGAGCTAGCTCGATCTAGCTGTAGCTAGGTACGTACGTACGTTGCCTGCGTCGTCGTCGGTCGTCGGCGGCGCCTCATGCCGCGGCTAACGTGCCGCCGGTGCCGGGCTTCCCGGAGCCGCGGCGGGCGGCGGCCGCCTGCGCCGCCTCCTTCATCGACGTCACCGCGCACTTGTCCTTCCACTCCTCCTGCATCATGTGCTGCTGCCGGCACTCCAGGCTGCAGAAAGCCGTCTCACCCCTGCAAAATCAAATTCAACGCTCGTATGATCAGCTTGGCGCGGCCATGGATGAAAGAAGAGGTAGCTCAGCTCAGAGCCGCGAACGCGCGTACTTGTACATGAAGGTGTCGCGGCCGGGGCCGAGGCGGCGGCGGCAGAGGCCGCAGGCGCGGAGGAAGGCGGCCGACTCGACGGCCGAGCCGTCGGTGGAGTTCCGCCGGAGCCCCGCCCTCCCCGGCGCCACGCGCGCGCGGTACGCCGCCAGCAAGTCCTGCCCGGCCGCTCCGCCGCCACCGTACGCCGAGAGCCAGTCCTGCCGCCCGTCGCCGAAGCCGCCGTCCGGCTGCCCCGCCACCATGGCCTCCTCCTCCCCCTCCTCCACCACCGCCGCCAGCGCGTCCGGCGGCGTGAACTCCGTCATGCTCGTCGTCCGCCTCATCGGGTTCTTGCTGCCCCTCCCCCTCTTCCCCACCATCATCTCCCCTCCTCCAAAATCAAAATCACAAGCGCCGCCTCGCCCAGACGCGAAGCTACGGAGAAGACGGCAAGGAGCAGGCGGCGGCGGCCATGGAAGTGGAGACGCGCGCGCGTGTGGAGGAGGGAGGAGGATCTGGGAGAGCGGGAGGGAACGGAGGGGAGGGGGAGATAAAAGAAGGGGGGAGGGATGATCCGGGCCGTCGGATCCACGTCAGCGCTCCCCCGCGCGCACTGATTGGGATTAATAATCCCTCCGCCCAGGCCCACCTGTCCGCGCCTGATCATTGCGTTTTTGTTCGCTTCCGGGGGCTCGGTCGGGGGCCTGTCGCACGACGTCGCTGCTCCAAATTTATTTCGTTATTTTTTTCTCCCGTCAACTTCAACCCGGTTGATTTTTGGTGCCCCCCGGTGACTAACTATTTAATCAACCTGTGTGATTTTTTAGTCGAATTAACCTGTTTGATTGGGAGGCTCAAAAAATCGGAGATTTTTGTCCGAGCGGTTGGGTCGTGCTCAAGGCGCAAGAGCACTATCCATGCAGGAGTAAATAATTGCTACGATTATTGTGTGTAATCGTCTAGGTTCGTAATTAACTGTTCAAAACATAAGAATTCTATCAGATGCAGTTCCTATAAAGAGAAGAAAAATAATTTCATGCTTTAACTCCAAAACCAGGTGTGAGTTAGTTCGCCATTGTGGATAGTATGATTGGATATGTGCAGGGCATGCTAAAAAGAATATCATTAATTCCACCCCACTATTTGAACATGTTCGGACTGGCTGAGCTGAAATTAATTAGCTGCATGTGGATCTGAATTGATAAGTTGATTGAACAAATAACGAATAAGGTGTAACCGAAGGGATCATAGTGTAGTTGAAGAGATAATGATGTAGTGTGGTCGAAGACATTTTTAACTTTTTTTTATAGGTTTTAGGATTTTTTAATGATTTCTAAGGTTCTTAAGGTTTTTAGAATTTTAGAATTTATTTTAATTCTTTATTTTTTGGCTCACAAGTGATCTTTTTACCGCATATTATGTTGACTAGGTAGTTAATGTCCTCAAAGCCACTTTCTCCATGTAACTTTAGAACCAATTGAAACGGTAACTCAATTCCACGTATCAAATATTTGGTTCTGGAATTTTTTTACCTAAGCGAAAACGTAGGACTGCTTCAAGGACCTACAGTGGAATCTCTAAGTTATCTCCATTTAGGAAAGACAAGTATCTTTTTGTATTTAATTTTTTTATATTTCAAAGGCATGGCTTAAATATCTAGAAAAAACAAATGAAGTAGACCTTGCTTTTAAGATTACCTTAGAAAACTCTTAACATTAAAATATAAATAAATAATTTAGGAAACTTGTGTGAATGGAGCATCTGATTTGTGTAGAATATTTGTGATTTGTGTTCCTACCGCAAAAATGTGATGCTCCGAACTGTATCTTTTATTTGTCTTCTCGCTTAATTTGTTGTTTGTTAGAAGGATGTATTAAATACTTGTCTTTTGAGTGATAGATATAAGATTTTGAGTACAATGACATCTATCGTTTATTTTAAGATGGATGAATGAGATGATACAGAGAGAAACAATTGTTTTATGAGCAAAGACATATTAGGATACCAATATGTGATGATCTACCATTTCTCTTAGGCTTCATTATATGTGCAACCCAAGTGTAGACATGCGCGTTGGTAGACCACATCCTAACCCCACCCCCTATGTGCCATGTGTAGTTCTTCTTGCACCTACATAGGATGGTGAGCATGCATGTTGTTGTTCAGGAGCTTGTCATGCCATGGATATGGGAGCTATATATGAGTTGCGCCCGTGGGGGTGAAACTTCCTAATTCCAATTTTTTGCTTTTTTTTAGTTTAAATATTTTTAATTGGTAAAATTTAAGTTGAAACTCTTGGAGAACTTTGTGGAGAGTGGAAACACTTCCATAAAAATTGGAAAAGTTTCAGTTTGAACTTTGTACACAAGTCAAAATGGTCCCTATGAAAGGTACAAAACCGGGGAGACCAGTTCTCGAAATATTGAAACTATGTAGTTGGTTCATTGAACAGTCAAATCCACCTTTTAATGATTTTGGTGACGTGGCATATTTTGTACACGTGGATGTCTAGGCGGCCACCATGTCTTTCATCTTCCCATTTATCTCTTTTTCACCCATATAGACAGCCAATCTATTCTCTGCCTCCTCCCTCTGATATCACCTACCATGGCAGCTACAACTTATCTTCCCCACCTATCACCGTAGGCGTAGTCTCCCTCTTGCCTTACCTCCTCGATCCCAAACATCTCACTCAATGACATCACACATGTTGTCCCAAGGTTGCCATACAGTACACCATTGTTATGGCACTTTCCTCTACCCCATCTAGAGGAGGAAGGCCGCACATGCCCCTGCTGTTTGCTTGGGCGATGGTCGAGCCACTGGCCGACTCCTTTCTCATCTCTATCTATCTTCATTTTTGGACATGCCCATAAAATGCTTGGCCAAGTCTATGCAACCCTACCTCTAATGCATCGGTCGAGCATGGCGCTACCATGGTTGGTCATACATCGCGTAGCATAGCCGTCGTTGTCGCATCATCCTATATTGCTACCGGACCAGAGAAGCACAGTAGGAGGAAGAGGCAGTAGTGATGGTTGGATAGACGAGAAGGATGGTGCCACCATTAAGGAGCCAAGGTAGCACCTAGTGGATGCCTGCCAAGGACCTAGCAAAGCTTTGGTGGTAGTTGCTATGAGGTTGGAAAGGGGGGGGGGAGAGAGAGAGAGAGGGAATGTGTCTCATCCATTGCCCATCGTCCTGCCCAGTGGCATGCACCATGCTCATGTCCCCTCCTTCCCTCTCATGCATCATGGTTTGGAGTAACAAACAGAATGGATATAAAAAATTGATGGGAGGTGAGAGACAACAAATGAGTGGTACACTAGTACATCAGCGTCGCCATGTATCAAAGTCTTCATCCACATGTTCAAAGCTAAAAATGTAATGTGCCACGTCACCTAAAACCACTCTAAACTAGGTTTGACCAATCAAAGGATCAAAATAACACGATTTTGCTAATTAGATTACCGGTTGCGCCTAGTTATGTACCATGAGGAGTAATTTTTCTCAACTGCGATACTTTATAGGTCAAATTGACACTTCTCCCGTAAATTTTTGTTATAATTTTATTACTAGTATAGTAAAGTATCGGGTAGCATAAAAAATATTGGGGCATCGTGAAGTATTATAGTATCATTGAGTATCTGGCGGGTATCATAGAACATCGATTTAATATCAGAGAAATCATTGAGTATCATGTGTTATAATGGGGTTATCTTCATGTATCGGAATGATTACTCGGGGTATCATCAAACATCATCGTATTGAGTATATAGTGTCACGGGTGTAGTCTTGCATCAGTTTGAGTATCAGGGGTGTGGTCATGTATTGGAGGTATCGAGTCGGGATATTGACTTGAGTATTGACAATATCGTCGAGTATAAGGGGTATCGTCGATTGAGTATTGGGGAGTATCATCAAGTATCGAAGGTATTGGGTCATAGGGATCAGGTCGAGTCTTGGAGTATCATTGTGTAATATATTAAGTATCTAGGTTATCAAGTTGAGGGTACCAGGTTAGGTGTTAGGGTAAGAAGTTGAATATTAGAACATCATTATGTATCGGGTTATGTATCAGTAGTATCGTGTTAGGGTATCGGCTTGAGTATTGGGGTTTCGGGTAATTTATTAGGGGGTATCATTGAGTATGGGGGTGCTTAATTGAGTATCCTAACATTGTCGTGTACACCGTGTTAATTAGGTCAGGAGTAATGTGTTGTGTTCGGGGCTATAGTTGGGTTGAATATTGAGTATTATCGAGTCTTAAAAGTATCGGGGATCGCCAAATATCGGTCTGAGTAAAAAAAACATGAATAAAAACAGTAGAATAAAAATCTATACAAAATTCGAAAGTCATATTGGAAGCCGGTTCTTGACTGTAGATGAATTACAATTTTTTGCACAAAATAAAGTTCTTGTGGAATTTACATCAATTTTAAAATAAAAAGGTTTACTAAAAAAGTTCCGTATCTCAGACCCAAAATCACATGACTATTTAACGGTTTCGTACTGCACAACATTCCCGTGGGGATGTTCGCCTCCTGGAGTCCTAGGGCAAGCGTAGGAAGTGGCTGGAGCCTGGAGCTCTGGTGTAGCGCATGCTCGCGTAGTGGCTCCTTGTCCTCCTCCTGCTGCTTTGGGGTTGAGAACGGAGTACGTACTTCACAATTTTTTGTGCACGTACTGTCAAAAGAAAAAAAATTAATTAATCCATTCTCCGTCTCTCTCCGGATATAAACGACAAAATTAATCAATCGAAGCTTGGCCTAGCTCTTGTTCTTTTCCGTGTTGAGTAAAGTTAAGTTTTACTGTAACAAAAATTAGGAACCCTTAAAAAATGGTCTAATAATTCTAAAAACATTTAAAAAATAAATTTACAATCTTGAGAAGAACTACTAAAAAAACTCGAAAAAATCGTTCCAAATTAATACAACACGTAGGCTATATAAAGGGAAAATTATGATTTTACCCTGCTTTTCAAAGCTAATTGTGATTTTACCCTCATTTTTCCCGGATTGTGATTTTGCCCCTGTTTTTCCTAATTGAACCATCCGTTTACCCTTATTCTTAACTCCGTTAAGCTAGGGCACCTAAACACGCAGCGGATAAAAAAACGACGCAGCAAGGCGGCAACGCAGTGTGCAGTGTGCCGGTGACGCTGTGGCCGTGCTTTGCCGGCGCGCGCAGCGGCTTGGGACGCGAAGGCCGTGCTCATCATCGGCGGGCGTCGCGGCGCAGCGGACGGGCGGGTGGCAACGCAGGCAGGTGGGCGAGGCGGCTGCATGGTTTGATGCTTGAATTTGATGTTCGGAATGAACACTACAGGAAAACGAATTGTTAAAGTCGGCCAAAGTAGTTTACGTCGGCCTGGAGGAAACCGACGTTAATAACTGGCTTATTTACGTCGGCTGGATCGTGCCGACGTAAATAACTATATTTACGTTGGCTTGGCCGACGTAAAAACAGGTGGTCAGGCCACGGCAGGAGCTGGTGACGTGGACGCAGTATTTACGTCGGCCTGGCCGACGTAAATAAAGTTATTAACGTCGGTCACTCGTCTACGTCGGCTTCTCCCCGGCCGACGTAAACGTCTCTTTTCCCCCTTAACCCTAGCCCGCGGTAGTATATGTCTTTCCCGCGCCCTCCTCTATTCCCATCCGCCGCCCATTGCCGCCGCCGCCGCCACCACCACAGATCGCCTCGCCACCGCATCGCCGCCATCAGGTTCTCGCCGGCCGCTTGCCATGCCACCACGCGTCCCGCCCACGCGTGTCGGAGCTTTTGCTGATCTTCTGCGGAGCGAGATGCCATGCGACAGGCAGGCCAATTACTGTCCTAGGGTGAAGTGAAAACGGTACAGTGACCATCCCGGATCTGTTTTTATATTTCTTTTCGACGTGAATATAGATAACTTGGACAGGGATATAAATACGAGTAATATTGATCACGAATACGTAGCGAATACGAATGGAATCAAATATGCATGTTATTTTAAATATACTTGAAACTCAATATAAATTTATACTATTAAAAAGAGATTTGTGGTGACGGTGGTGGTGGTTGGTGGTAGGGCCAACTTTTATCTTACTTGCAACAATATTAGGTATGAACCAACAGCCCCTTAGCAAAGCAAGCTAGCTTTTATGAGCTTCTTTTTTAGACACTCCAGAATTTTGGCTTTTCAGCAAATAAGTATGGCAGACGTTATAAATCAGACATCCGACGAAAAGATTCTCATCGGACACATGATGCAAGCATGAAGCCTTAAAGAATAACCACAGACCTTGAAAAATAAACTGATGAATCTTGACAAATATACATATGTTTTCATATACGAAACCGATGAATCTTAAAAAAGAACCGCTGAAACTTGGGAAAACTAGTGATGAACCTTGAAAAAGAGCAATAAAATTTCCATGAGTGTCGATGAACCTTGAGAGTGCAGGGCTTGGTTAAATAGTAATGAAACCTCAGAAAAGTACCTATAAAACTTGCATGGCGTACTTATGAAACTTCAAGATAAGTATCGATAAGACTTGCATAACGTACTAACGAAACTTGTCTAACCATCGATATAACATTAAAATGACAAAGTTTCACCCATGCAAAACAAGAAGTTCTCCAAACAAAATCAAGTTTCAGCAAGCAAAACACCAAATTTCACACATACATTGTTGAGATTTCATGTGAAAAAAAATAGAGGATGGATCTTCGATACAAACAAGAAAAGTTACCTGAGAACAAATATAAAGTTTCACATGCAAAAACCAAGTTTCAGACATACTCCCTCCAGTACGCTAATACATGTCGTTTTAGACAAGAATCAGGATACCAAGGTGGAGTTAATTAATAAGTATACTTATGATTGTACCCTTATTAACTGTGATCCCTCTTTCAAAGGCAGTAATTGTGCATGGCTAGGTTTGTAGATGTTTTTCTTCCTAACCATTAGGTTGTGAGTTTGAATCCCTCCTCTACGTTTTTAGTCCATTTTTTAGCTTTGGCGTCACATGCATCTTCCCTGCGCTAGCATGCGGAGGAGTTGTGCGCAAGGGTCGCCTCATGTCGGCGTGTTTCAGCTGACAGGTTTTTCGGGAACTGATCCGGTGGTTCGGTAGTGGGGGTGTGCGCGGCCAACCCACTCCTCTCCTCTCGCTTACGGCTCAAAGCTCAAGAACATATGCTAAGAGTTTACCCAGGTTCAGGCCCCCTGATTGGGTAATAGCCCTATTCCTGCTCGAGCTCCTTGCAAAGTATGAACTGACTATTTTTTAGGGTTCGATCTCCGAATCGAATTCTGGAACCCCTTTACAGATACACCCCCAGCCCTTATATATCCGGGCTAACGTGGGGGTCACAATGTGCTATACATCACACATTTAATGGTCCTACCACTGTAGCCATCATTCTTCCGACTCTAGTCCTCGATGTCGCCGCTCATGTCCCTGCTTCTGACAACGGGACAGCTTAGATGAGACAGAGTAGCCTGCCTACACCCAGCACCTTTCTTGTCACCCCGTAGCTAGTACAAACGGGACGGCTGTGGTGACGGCCGCCATGTAGTTGACATCATTTAGCAGGGCGGGGACAATTATACTGTCAGAGCCCCGCCCACTCCGTCTAGAGCGGTTCTGTCGCATTAAATGCTCCGGATTCGGTGTATCCTGACGAAATCCTTAGCAAGGAAGGCTCCTTGCACCTTCGTATTGTGTCCCTGACAGTGGGGCCCCCGCGCCCCTACTGCACTAGCGCTCTCGCCTGGAACTTCTCTTTGCCTGAAACCAGACTTTGATTTGTTTGGGCTCGGTATTCCCTTGTATAGCACACCTCTTACTTGGACGCTGGTCCCACCTGGCAGCGATGCGGGGGCACACCCCGGTGTAGAATACACCGACACCTCATGTTCTTGAAATCTTACCGTACTTCTAGTAGCACGTGCTCGTAGTGTTCAAATGCATGCAGGCGAGCTAGATGCATGCATGCATAGTTAATTACTGCTTGTGTACCTAAAGGTCATCTTGAAATACCAAGCATGATAAATAAAGCTGGCATGCGTGTATTAATTAGGGGTAATATTGGTTAGAAACCATTCAAAGCAGCTAGAACGACATGCTTTCAAGCACTATTGGTAAAACTGCTCAGCTTCATGTACTAGTGTACTGGAGGGAGTATTATTACTAAGGCACGGTACGAAAATGGGGGATGCCAGATCCGGCCATCAAACCCACAAAAAAATTGCTAATCCTCTTTACCAAAAGAGAGGGCTAGAGAGAAGGGATGGGAAATAGAAAGAGAGAGAGTGTGTGACGGAGGAGGGTACATCGGAGAAGGGAAGGTCCGGTCTCAGCATTTTCGAGGCCGACCAGTGCCTGTGTCCGGCTTACGGCGAACATCGCCGGCATGCGAAAACCAAAGCGATTAAGCGAGGCGCTGCTCATGCTTACCGTTCCTCGGATTTATACTGGGTAAGAGAAATGGGTGCGGGCCATACCCACGTACATCCAAAGATATGGGTATAAGCGGCGCCTGAGCGCATGAGAGCATATGTATAATAGTACCTCAGTACTTTATACACTATTTTCTACGACATGATAGCTAAATAATGATGTGGAGAAGAGATAGTGTACATAAATATTTAAGTCAGTCTCTTAAGTAAGAGTCGACTCTAAATGAGAATTAAAAAACTTTATGTGTGAGAAAATTAGTTATAAAAATGTGCAACCATCTCTATCATTTTATATGATCTCTATCATTTTATATGTTATCATAACAATAATTAGAGAACTATTTTTCTCAACCATTGTATATGCTCTATCACACCACGCGAACATCTACCGCACTGTTGGGCCATGCGCAAATCAGTTCAACCCATGGCAACATGGCTCGAAAGAGGCTCAAAAGGGTAAGTGTTATGCTCGCAAAATTTTATTGAGTTTTTTAGAAGGAGATAGTTGTTTACCGTATAAACATCCTGTCATGGGCCTTAGGACAACCATTAATAAGCCCATTGATGAACGCATCTGCAGCTCAACTGCTCAATAAAAAACCACCCCTAGCTTTGAGCAGTAGAGCAAATACCAGCCCACGTAAATTTTCTCGGCCTCACTAGGGCCTGCTTTCTCGAGTCTATAAAAGCCCATGTATAATCCTGCTTGTGAGATGCTCAAGCTCAAGTAGAAAGACCATTTTATTTTGCTATAGCTTTTCCTGCAGGTGCTTAGAAGAGAGGGAGATGCTTAAGACCATGGGTGCACCTGCTGTGCTCCCTTTGTTTCAAAATACAAGATGTGCATATATTAAAAAATATCAACGTTTATAACTTTTAACTAATAATTAAGCTACAAACATATATGTCTAGTGTTATTCATATGATATAGTTAGATTCATATTAGAAAATACTTTAATATTATGTTAATTTTGTAGTTGTTGATGATATAATGTGAAAAAAATTTAATGACCAAAGTTCTTCGTTGGAGACCATGTCAAAAAATTATACACCTTAAATTTAAAACATAGGGATCAATATCTAAGCATTTGTATACGTTCCTTGCATTACAGAAGAACGTTTTATTTGGAGGCTTATTGATATGACAATGCTATTTCTCTGTAAGTACTTGGATACAAGCAACTTACGTTGTATATGGCCTACGAGGTTTAGAGAAGCTGACCTACTTGTTAGACCTGCTTTTTTAAAATTTGAAGGAATATCTTTGAGATAGAAAAACATTAAACCAAATAATTGTGACTTTTGAATCTATATGAGCAAACAGTCTTGAGGACATGTCCTAGAATCCTGAATATACGTTGCACATTGTTGTGCGTGGCAGCGTGGCGCGACAGGAAAAACCACAAATTTTCTAGATGTGAAATGTGTCTACGCTTGGCAAGCAATTCCCGGGCTAATCCAAGCCCTTCGTCGTGCGCAACCAAACCTCTCTCTAGCATGGTCTTTTGCAACTAACTTCCTACAATTTTTGAAACGAAGCAATCGGGTCCATATTCTTCTTCCTCCTCTCACCCTAGTCGAGCCGGCCACCCTAGTAACGCGATCGCTAGTGACCACCGTTGCCTTGCGGCACAACCAAACCGACGCTCGAGGGAGCCGCCCTGCTGGCCACGATCGCTTGGCTCAACACGGCCTTGCTCTGGCATGGCGAGGATGGCCAGTACAATGTCTCCCTTGGGCGTCGGTGTGGTCGTGCCGTAGAGCCAAGGTGGTCACCAACGACCGCACCGCCGAGCGACGGCTGGCTCGACTGGGGTGACAGGATGAGAGAGATGAAGTGAGGAGGAATAAGAAGATATATTCGATCGCTTTGCGGCAAAAATTCAAATTTTTTTTTGCAAAAAGATTAAGTGAGAGAGAGGATAAGCTCATAAATTTCTTGCACAACGGTAAATGACCTACTCATTCCATATTTGTATGCATCCGACAAAACTCCTAATTAGCAAACAACAACTCAACAATGGTGTTGTCTTCTTGTCCCCGACTCTGCCTACATCTCCTGTTCGCCATCATCATTTGGAGCTCTGTCTCCCTTTTCTCCTAGCGAGCCGTCCCTACCGACGCCAATGCCGTGGCTGCGACCGGCAGGGCGTATGCCAAGGCGTTCAACGTGGTGCGGTTCAAGGGGCTCGACCTCGACATGTTGTCGTTCCAGTACTACAATGTGTCTATGTTGAAAAGGTGATTCATATCCTACAATGATTAGGATTCGAAAACATTTGCTACAAAGGAAACTTTGTAGTAGGTTTGGGTGATTCATATCCTACTTTGATTCATACCCAACTAGAATTTCTAATTCTCTTTGTAGTAGATTTGGGTGACACTATATAAACCCCATGGGGGTGTCCAAGGAGAAGCAACAAGTTTCATCCAAAGCAAGGTGCACAAGATAATTAGAAGTTAGATTTTGTTTAGCAAGAGAGTCTTGTATAGGGCAAGGATCTATGAATCTTAAAATATGTGAGAGGGTTGTGAGATATCGACAATCCCTTGTACTCTTTTGAGGTTGTGCTTAAAGAATTTGCGGCCTGCTTCATGAAATCTCTCTCTCTCTCTCTCTCTCTCTCTCGTGTTCAATATTTCATCGCTATTATTTCAAGTCTTGTACTTGAGCGTTCTCGATATCATGCACGCTAGTACCGTATGTTGTAACTCTGACAATATCTAGAACATATACGTAGCAACCATATAGAGACTTTGAAAAATTCTATGCATGATAAATCAATGGGTGTCAACATTGGATCAACATCATGATTTCAAGTAAAGTTAAACTATTAGTTCCACCATTTTAGTTTCTTTAGTTTTCAAGTAGATTCTATGCATGACAATCATGGGGGTGAATTGTAGTTCAAGTAAACTGAATTTTTAATCTTGATTAATCTAGTAAGTCGATTGTTACCTAATAATCGCCCCTATATGTACTCCTCCCACTCCTCGCCCGAGGATGACCACAAGTAGAGGATGTTGACGTAATGCTCAAACCAACAAGGGAACTGATATTCCTCGTCTTTGATGAACCAGTGAGCGAGGAGGTCCTCCATCGCTACCGAAGTAGCAGTTGGTAGAGGAGAAGGTGGTGGTGGCAGTGTAGAGCTTGAAATGATGTCGTACAGGGCGCCCAGGTAAACGAAGTGCCGAGCACGACACAAAAGCATTGAGGAGACAACAAGGGCCTGCGTAATTGAGAGTGACCCAATTAGGGCCCAGAACGGAGGCGGCCACATGGCTAGGGCCCATGGCAGGGGCTTGTGGCATAGGAGACGACATAGGTATATGGCCCAAGTTGGGGGCCATGGAAGATAGGGTGGCGTGGCTAGGGCCTATGACAGAGAAAGGGAGCGTGGTGTAGAGGGTGGAGAAGCCATGGAGAGGTGACAACGAATAGGGTTAGGGGAGAGGGAGATGCCGTGGAGGGGAGACGAGTTTGTGTTTAGGGTCATTGGCTGCATATATAGAGATGTGCAGGAGATAAAGGGGAGAAGTCGGGGATGTTGAACGCATCGCCATCAGGATCTGATGTTCGACATGTCGGAGAACGTGAAGGTTCCATGCTTGGAAACGGGGAAGGGGAATGAACATGAGGAGACCAATGTAGAAGATGGGAAGAAAACTTTATAGTGTTCACACATCACTATTAGCTTTGAACAAGTAGCGATAACCTTTATCACTACCGGATGGTGAAAAAAATAGGTTGGGGGTATGAACGTTATCACCACCAGTTCTAAGAGCTCCACCATTTTTTTACTGTAGGTTTAAAAACTAGTAGTGACAATTTATCACTACCAATTTGGAGTGAATCGACAATAAAGAACTAGCGAAAAGAGGTGTTTTGTGGTAGTGAATATAGTGTAGGTTGATTTGTAGATTTTAACGATGTTTAACTGAATTCAATAGAAAATTGGCTCAATCAATTATAGTGAATGCATATTATATCTAATCGCGCAAATGTGAGTGCTAGTTTATAAAAAGGCAGGCGCCTCAAATCAGACCTCCGATGGAAAGATTCCTATTAGACGCATGACATCAACATGATATCAGCATGGAACCTTGAGAAAATAATCGTAGAACCTTGGTAAACATAATGATGACCAGAACATATAAGGAAGGTTCATTAAAACAAACATGAAGTTCACCATGCAATCAACCAACTTTTGCACGTACATTGTTGAGGCTCAATCTGAAAAATAGGGGATAGACTTTTCGATGCAAATAATAAAGTTCCACGCGAACAAACAAAAAGTTCAACAGGTAAAAAACCAAGTTTTGCACCTATATTTCTAAGGTTCCATGCAAAAATGGGGGTATGGACCTCCTGATACAAATACAGAAGTTATACGAGAACAAACACCAAGTTTAATAGAAAAATCAAATTTCACACTACATTCTGATGTTCCTACAAAAATGGAGGATGGCTCTCCTCCTTGCCGTTGTTTTATCTAGATCTGGCGAGCCCCTACACTGTGCTCGCCGAATCAGACCACCAAATTAGGGTTCAGAGCCCTCACTAGCACCAAATTAGGGTTTGAAACATGCTGGCCCAATTCGACCGTTAATTAGTAAGGTAAAGAAATTAATCTGGCTAAACAAGCTGATTAAATCAAACATAGAACAAACTTGGAAAGACTTGAAAGCAATCAAAAAAATTAAGAGATTCAAAAGTTTCAAAACGTAAACAACCTGATCTAAGAAAATAGTTTCAAAAGGTAAACAATCTACTACTAAACTGATGTGAACATCACATTTTTTCATGTGTTCACCGATATGTTAACGTCGTTATGGAGCACTGCTTTATTTTGGCTTTACCACAACTACAAAACAAGGGTAAATAGCCTACAAACTAGCCAATATGATCAACTAGCAAGTAGAGCGAAGAGTAAACGATCTATCAGTCAGTTCTAACGTGGCAATCCAATAGAAATTGAGACCAAGTAAGAGGATCAAATTGAAATGAGATAGCACTTGCCCATGATGTACATGCAAACCAAACAAGAAGGCTGTCGGTGTAATAAATACCGGGGTACGAAGAGTCCTAAGGAAGGCTAAGAGCGCCGGGTGAGGGCCTCACACGTCAGGCGGGCGACCAGGCCCCAGCGTGTGGACGAGCCCCTCGGCGTGTTCGGCGGGCCCCACACGCCAAAGCGGCGACCAGTGCCCAGCAAGGCTGGCGAGCCCCTCGAAGCGAGGTGAGGCCCCACACGTTAGGCGGCGACCAGCCCCAGCGTGTGGGCGAGCCCCTCGGCGTGTTCAGCGGCCCCACGCGTCGGCCAGGGCGACGACTGTGCCCAGCGCGTGGCGAGCCCCTCGAGCGCCGGATGAGGGCCCCACACGTCGGCGGGCGACTGTGCCCCAGCGTGGGCGAGCCCCTCGGCGTGTCCGGCGGCCCCACGCGTCGGTGCGCGACTGTGCCCAGCGCTGCTGGCGAAGCTCCTCGAAGCGCGGGTGAGGGCCCCACACGCCGCGCGGCGACCAGGCCCCAGCGTGTGGGCGAGCCCCTCGGCGTGTCCGGCGGGCCCCACGCGTCAGGTGGGCGACCAGGCCCCCGCGCGTGGGCGAGCCCCTCTAAGGCCCCCCACTGTCAAGCGGGCCCACATGGCAGGGAGCGTCCCGAAAGGAGTCTTCTGGGCGAAGGCTCCCTCTGCTGCGAAGGACTAGCGCATTCAGTGCGACACTACGCGCGGATAGACGGATGAAGAGATGATTACCGCCACAGTGACCTCTGCAGGTCTGATCAACTATCACTGTGGCGCAGCGGAATTGACCGGCAGAGAGAGAGAGAGTTTGCCATCTTCAAGCTCGCCGCCCGCGTCAGAAGGGGTAGAGCTAGGTCCCGCCCGCAATCTCACTGGCGTGTTCCTGCGGGTCAGAAGCCAGTTGCGAGGCACGCGTGGGCGGCGCCATGTGGCGCAGTAGCAGCATGTTTTCGTCTCTCCTGTCCTGTCCCACACGTCTTATCAGTGTACTAAGCGTACTATACTGCCTACCCCCTCGGCTCTCTCCGCCAGCTCAAGGCTTGTATAAAAGGGGAGGAGAGAGGAGGGAGAGGGGAGAAAAAATATTCTGTAACCACATTCCATACAACCACAACACGAAAAAGAGCTAAGGCTCGGTAGGAGTAGGAATGTTACCCGCGAGGGGGTCCGAACCTGGGTAAACCCTGTGTGTTGCTCCTTGCCGCGTTCCACGCTCATATCGAACTGAGCTCGACCTGATCGGCTAGCAGGATAGAAATCTGATAGGGGTGTGATCCGCAGTGGTTGAGCGGAGAGCACGCCGTCAAAGGCGATGCGCAACAAGATAATCAAAATCAGAATATGACAAAACTACTCTAAACTAGACCTAATGCAACAAAAGTAGATGAAAAGTATATGACATGATAAGAGTAGATTTTCTTGATTGGTTGGGGACCCTTTACACGCCTCAGGAGGTCTCATATTTATACTGGTCTAGACCGACTAAAACATGTATTGATGTTAGATACAGACTTTAATCAGTATCTTTGAATTAAAATCTAGGAATAAGTCCATTTTAGATACCTCAATTATCGTGAAACTCCGAAAAACCCCCCTAAACTATGATTTGGTCTGTTTTACATATCTAAACTTTCAATACCGGCTCAAAAACCATCACAACCCTGTTTTGTTCGATGGTTTTGCTGACGTGGCACCATGTAGTAGTGGTTTTGCTGACTTGGCTGACACGTGGCTCCACTAAGTGGCGCCACATCAGCAAAACACCTAATAAAACCAGGTTGTGATGGGTTTTGAGCCGGTATTGAAAGTTCAGGTACGTAAAACAGACCAAATCATAGTTTAGGAGGTTTTTCGGACTTTCGCGATAGTTGAGGTACCTAAAATGGACTTTTTCCTAAAATATATTATTTCGCAATGTACATATAGACTAAACCAACTCCAACTCTTTTATATAAGCCGACCCAGACTCCTCCTTCCTGATCTGCACAACCAAATTAAACCTTTTCTTTTATAACCGATTGGTTCATTTTTTGTCCGATTTGAGCTGATTTTGAAAACTTCTAGAATATCGGCCGATTGTTCAAAATTGATGTCAACCCATACTTCAAAGTATTGACATGAACAAAGAAGATAAGTTAAAAAAATAGCTTAGTCCAGAGTTTTTAATATAAAAAAATCATGGTTTTGGCAAAACCATGATTTTCAATTCATAGTTTTGAGGAGTACTAATAAACTTGAGAGCTCTTTGTGGTTCATTTTGTAAAAAAAAAAAAAAAAAGTTGTTTGGGACCTGTTGGGGTCAAGGTCGTAGGCCAGTAGCATAGCATGCATACATAGGTCGCTTACGACTATGAGAAACGTCCATTGCTGATGACGGCCCAACGCTCAGTATTGATCCGCGTTAAGTGCAAGTCGTTCGTCAATTCTCGACGGCTGCTCTTGCGCCTCAATTTGCAGGTAGTTTCCTTTCCTCCGCAAGGCCCTGGACTTTCAGAACGAGACCAGTTTGGTCGCTCTATCTCTTTGACCAGTTTTTTCCAATTACAGCCAAACACGATGACGTCCATGCCTTTGTTCGACGCCTTTGACTTTTTGACACGTTTTTGACCATTCGTCTTATTCAAAATTTTAGTGCAAAGATGTAAACAAATAAGACATATTTAAAGTACCTCTATTGATAAAACAAATCACAACAAAATAAATGATATTTACAAAAATAATTTGAATAAGACGAATGGTCAAATACGTGTCGAAAAGTCAAAGGCGTAAAAAAAAACCGGAGGTAGTATCCATAGCATATTTGTATCCATTGTTTCCTACCTCTTGTCTCTATATCTTGTTGCACGTGTACATTTCATTTGACATTGTCGCAGAAGTAGTGTCGACCCTTAATTTTACACTTATGTGAGAGTCGATGTTCATATGCATTAGTATCTGGATTAGTATACTAGTGTTCGTAAAATATAGCAAATATCAATTCATGCATACTTAATCGTTGTTCTAAGGCGAGCAGTTATACTTCCCTATTACAAAAGAACTATCAGAGTTTATACTTTCCAACACTCCCTCTCAAGTGGAGCCTCAGGCCTCAACGTGAGGAAAATAGAAGCGGACGACAGTTGCGTCTAAATCAACTCTGACTTTGATATCATATATTAAACTGCATGTTATAACCAATTCATCTAAAAGATTAAGCTGATATGAAAAAAATGGACAATTCACTTGTACTTTTCAATAGCCGCAACGTACGTGCTCCTGGGCAATTTCTTCTTGGAAAAAACAAGTCTCCTAGGGCAGTACGTTACGACGAAGCCGCGCGTTGTGTAGAACTTCGCGTGCAACATGATGGCGCCAAAAGGCAATGGTCTGTTGAACGTCACATATATAGCGTCCCTCCTGGTTACAACGGACGTAAAGCTTGAGGTCTTAATTACTAGTGAATTGAATTTAGATGTTCATGTATGATAATTTTGTCTATTTGATCGACATAACTCTGCTATTTTGTTTTTTCCATGTGTCATGATTGGAATACGGAACAACGTGCAGTGACATATAAAATACATCTATACATACATAAATACATCTATATATACATTCAGAGCTGTCCAATCATGGTCTGAGATGCATGTGTTTTTCTCTCTTCTTTTATGCTATTTTATGGGAAAACCTCTGTTTTGTTAAATTTTTTTATGAAGTCCCTCTTCCGCTACTCTACTCTTTGTTTCTCCACTACTGTGAATCGGGGCTTCCAAAGCGGCCCATCACAAGCGGTTCGCTTTGAGCCGCTTACGACCCGATCGCCACAAGCGGTTCGTCGCCAACGGGTGGGAGGCGGGTGGGGGGCATATGCAAGCGGTTCAAAGAACGAACCGCTTGCAGAGATTTCTTTTTGCAAGCGGTTCGAATCTCGAACCGCTTGCATGTCTCTGTAAGCGCAATCTCTGCAAGCGGTTCGTACTTTGGACCGCTTGCATATGCCCTTTCCCGTCCAGAGCATTTAAACCCTTCTTCCTCTTCGAGCAGCTCGCACAGCAGCACTGACGGGCCGAGATGTTCATGCAGGGGAGGTGATGCCCAAATTTTTAATTAAGGCTAATAACTCCAAATTAAAGGTTCCAAGGTAAGTAAACATGGCCCCAACATCATTCTCGTGTAGATTTTGTTTATCTTTTTGCATTGGATGTGGAGAAATATTGAATTGTTCTTGTTTGAATTGAAGGTGTTTGTTTTGTGCTAGCTCTCTCTCTCGAGATAATTTGAGGCAAGATGTTGATCTATTGGGGGTTTAAGTCCCAAATTAGTTTTGTATCCTTCTTTTGATGATGTATAAGATGTTGAAATTAGTTGGTAGGGGTGATTATTTGTTTTAGAGCTAGATCTAGCTAGGTGCCTTAGTTTTTGGGAATAAAATTAAATTACTTTTGTGTATATGATCATGCAACTAAAAAAATTTTAGGGTTGCACAATAAATATTTGTTTTTTGTTGGAAGATGTCTATTTTGCTAGCTCTCCCCTCTAGATCTTTTGAGGCAATGTGGTGATATATTGGATGGTTTTAGTTTCAAATTAGTTTAAAATAGTAGGTAGGGTGATTATTTCATTTGCTATAGAGCTAAATAGATCTAGGTTTTTTGCTAGGTTGGGAATAAATTATTTTTGTGTATGAAATGTAATTAAAAAAATTAGAGGGGTACTCAATAAAAATTACATATGTTTATAATTTAGGCAAAGTATAGAAAACAATTGAAAAAAGTTTTTTAATTTGTGAGATTTAGTTGGTTTAGCTTTAAAAATGTAGAAAATTTAGAGGTAGTTAAAAAAATATAACAATTAGTTATTTCGAAGTATAGAAAACAATTGAAAAAAGCTTTTTAATTTGTGAGATTTAGTTGGTTTAGCTTTAAAAATGTAGAAAGTTTATGGTGAAGGATCTGAATGTAGTATTTGGAAAGGGTCCAGTAAGCAAATCTGTGCCGAATGATGAGGATGGCCATGCACCCATATGTTTATAATTTAGGCAAAGCATAGAAAACAATTGAAAAAAGTTTTTAAATTTGTGAGATTTAGTTGGTTTAGCTTTAAAAATGTAGAAAGTTTATGGTGAAGAATATGAAGGTAGTATTTTGAAAGGGTCCGGGAAGCAAATCTGTACCGAATGATGAGAATGGTCATGCACCCATATGAAATAAGAAGTTAATATTTTAGGACTTGCCTTACTGGGAAGTTTTGGATGTTCGCCACTCACTGGATTTCATGCACATCATCAAGAACGTTTGTGTGAGCTTTCTTGGCTATATAGATTTGTACGGAAAATCGAAAGATATAGTGAGTGCTCGGAACGACCTTGAAGTCCTGGGTATCAGGAAGGACCTACACCCTGAAAAAAGAGGTACGGAACAACTGTACCTACGGCCAGCGAGTTATACTCTAAGCAAAGAAGAGAAAAAAAGAGTGATAGAGTATCTTAGCAGTGTGAAGATCTCTTCCTGATACTCGTCGAACGTAAAGAGATTCGTAAATATGAAAGAGAACAAAATTATACACCTAAAATCGCATGACTAACTTGTACTGATGACACAGTTGCTTCCGGTGGTTTTTAGAGGTAAACTGCCCGAGTGGGTACGGAGGATAATCACAAAACTGTGTTCGTTTTTCAACGCCGTTTCCCAGAAGGTCATTGATCCAAAGAAACTGGGTGAGCTGCAGGCTGATGTGGTACAAAGTGTGGTTAGCCTCGAGATGATCTTTCCTCCTGCTTTTTTTGATATCATGGTTCATCTCATCGTTCATCTAAGCAAAGAGATAGGTATTCTTGAGTCCGTTTATCTCCACACAGCATGTTCCTTTTCGAGAGGTACATGAGCGTACTAAAGAAATATGTACGTAACCGTTCTCGCTCGGAAGCATGCATTGCCGAAGGTTATGTGACAGAGGAGGTGGTCGAGTTCTGTGTGGACTACATTGATGATCTGGACCCCATCGACGTCCCTATATCACACCATGAGAGCAGGCTATGGAGTAAAGGGACACTTGGAAGAAAAGTAGTTGCATGCAACGATCTTCAGACATTTAAGCAGGCACATTTCACTGTGTTGAAGCGATCGGCAGTGGCCGCCTCGTATGTCCTCCAACACAAGAATGCTCTACGTCGCCAATTTTCAGAGAAGACTGATACGTGGATAACACTGAGACACATGAATTCTTTCGGCGCATGGTTACAAAACCATATCCTTAAGAGCAAGTCCAACAATGAACAGTTGCAACGCCTGGCTCAGGAACCATCCGTTGAAATTGTGAGATGGCAGGGGTACGAGATAAATGGTTACACATTCTACACGAGATCACAAGATAACAAATAGCACAAACCAGAATAGCGGTGTCCGTATAGAAGCCGCCGACATCAGAGGCAGGGTGGATACATATTATAGATTCATAGAAGAGATATGGGAGCTCGACTATGGGCTTTTGAAGGTCCCATTGTTTAAGTGCCAATGGGTAAAACTAAACGCAGACGGCGTGAATGTCGACAAATACGGCATGACTACAGTTGACCTCCAAAAAGTCAGCAACTTGAGAGAACCATTTGTTCTCGCGAACGAGGTGAGACAGGTCTTCTACGTATTGGACATGTCAAGCAGACCAAAGAAAAATCAAATCAAAGACAAGCAGAAGAAACCGTCAAAGCGACACGTGGTTCTTCAAGGCAAACGAAGGATTGTCGGAGTAGAGGACGTTACTGACGAGAAAGAGTACGATCAGTTCGATGAGATCCCTCCATTTGCAGTAAATGTTGACATAAGCATCCTGGGTGACACAGGCATGGATGCTCCGCACATACGTCGCGATCACGATGAAGGAAGAATTGTAAAGACAAAAAATATAAATGATTAGGATAACCTTTATTATGTGGTCGTATTAACTATATTATGTGGTTGTATGAACTATGTTATGATGTAATAGCATTTTTTGAATTTATAAGATGGAAGCAATATGGTAGTAAGATTTTTTAGTATTTTTGAAAATAATAATGGGCTAAGTACATATTTACAAATGAATGTAATGCCAAAAAAGATTTTTTAAGTATTTTTGGAAATATAATGGGCTAAGTACATATTTAGAAATGAAACTAATGCCAAAAAAGATGTTTTAGTATTTTTGGAAAGAATAATGGGCTAAGTACATATTTAGAAATGAAACTAATGCCAAGAAATATTTTTTAGCATTTTTTAAAAAATAATGGGCTAAGTACATATTTAGAAATGAAACTAATGCCAAAAAAGATTTTTTAGTATTTTGGAAAAGAATAATGGGCTAAGTACCCTTTCTAAAAATAATTTTAGTATTTTATAAAAAATAATGAGCTAAGTACGTATTTAGAAATGAAACTAATGAAAAAGTATTTTAGTATTTTATAAAAAATATAATGAGATAAGTACATATTTAGAAATGGAACTAATGTGAAAAAAGATTTCTTAGTATTTTATAAAATAATAATGATCTAAGTACATATTAAGAAATGGAACTGATGTTGAAAATTATTTTTAATATTTTCATAAAACAATAATCGGCTAAGTACTGAGACATAAGGTTGGAAGTGACCTCTACAAGTGGTTGGAAGTACGAACCGCTTGTAGAAGTTACCTTTACAAGCGGTTGGAATTATGAACCGCTTGTAGAAGTTATCTCTACAAACGGTTGGAAGTACGAACCGCTTGTAGAAGTTACCTCTACAAGCGGTAAGAAGTACGAACCGCTTGTAGAGAGGTCCACTGCAAGCAGTTCGTTTTACCAACCGCTTGTAGAGGACTATCCTACATAAGCTGGCCCCTTCGCTGCCGAAAATTGGCTAAGTCATTTGTGCCCTGTCTCCCTCAATCGCCGCGATCTCGCCGCTTTCACCGCCACCACCGCCGAGCCCCTCGCCGCCGTAGCACAATGGCAGCCACACCTATTCGTTGCCGAGCACCGCCGGCGGCCGCCCCGGACGCTCCACTCGCTGCCGAGGACTCAAGCAGACACGCGCAGCAGCGGCCGCCTCCGCCACCTCGCCAATGAGCCCTTCGCCAATGAGCCCCTCGCTCCCATTTCCTGTTGACCTCCTTCCCGCCACTTTAAAAACGAAGGGCCGAGGTATCGAGCCCCCCTCCTACCTCTGCCCCCATTGCTCTATGATGCACATGTACTGTTCGACGAAATGCGCACACGCTGGCGTGACGGCGCCAAGCAAATCTGGAGATGCATTTCTATGTTTTTCACACTGAATATTGATATACTAAATGCAATGCTTAATTATTGCAAGTTGTTATACATTTGTATGCGAAGGGTTTGCTTCATTTAGCTTGGCGGGCTAAACTGGATGGATCCCGTCCGTGTCGAAATAACTGCTTCTCTGATGCGTTTGGTGTGATGATGGCTTGTTGATTCAGCAATGTGTTCAGTCCTGATTGCTCCGAATCTTACTTTCCATTAGCTCCATCTAAAGATTCTTCCAAAGATTCACTAATGTTGATCTTTTCCTTTTTTTTTTTGCCTAGCTGTCAAATATTTGGGATAGACATTTGAATCAGTTCTCTGATTGTGGTCCTGATTGCACTGGAGCGTTTTGTTTTCTTCTTTCTCCCCCTCTGTTTTGTTTGATCTGTGTTCCAGTTGGGTTGTCAGGTGTCAGCATCCACCGTAGAACTTGTTGACTGGGATTTATTTTCGTAGATTACAGATCTCGAGTATCTATATTCGAATCTAGGTGCAGTCAGTGCTGAATTCTTGATGAATATGACCTGAGCTGCATTATCGTGGGACTACTTGAGGGTTTATCTTTCCAATTATATCTGTATTCTACAATGTATCAGTTAAATTGTTAACAAACTGCATGCTTCCCACCATTTCATAGAACTCGAGAGGATATTCCAGGGAATTTCTGCATGTTTCCATTGTATGAATTGGTTCCCATGGCTCAGACGATCGAATCAATTTTTTGTATCGTTTGTTGATTTCACTCACCTTCGTTCTATTGTGGTTTGGTCAACTTGAGGAAAGTTTGTGTAACAAATTGTGTTGGATGATGCTTCTGATGTAAGTTGGTGGACCAGAAATCATGGTTTCATGATACCTTGTGAAATCTTTCTCCGGATTTTCGGTACCAAATTACCAAGGATGCACCCATCAAATGTATTGACCATTTAGATGATGGAATGATATGGATGTTCCACCTTATATGATAACTGTCATTATATGAAAACAGAGTTAAACAAAATCGTCCTTATACACATACAAATGTATAACAAGTTACGATAGATGATATGTTGTATTCAAATAAAAAGAGATGTATATGTTGTATTTTTTTTCATGTGGACGAATGCATTAAATGTTCTATTATTTCGCGTGCATGCACAGTGATAGATGACGCACTCCGGACGTGACCTCCTTGATTTCGATGCGGGACATGAGTTTCTACTAAACGAAATCGCGATGGGCACCCTCATAAGCTACGTTGAGGCCAACCCGGTGGATCCAATCGGTGATCAGACCGCCCCGGCTCAAGCCGGTGATCAGGCCTCCCCGGCTCAAGCCGATGATCCAACCGGCCAGGCTGAAGCCTGTGATCAGGCCATCCAGGCTGAAGCCGATGAAACTAATGTTGACGGCTGTGAGGTATATAAAGCCTGGACACTGAAATGACCGTTCCTTATCATGTTACTTCATAGCAATAAACCTCTGACATGTGTTCCTGTTCTTTTTTCAAGCCGGAAACGTCCAACAGCCAATTCAAGCAAATACGAGGGCCTAACAAAAAGCCGTCGATAATGTACGTGATTACTCAAGTTTCAACCACTGGGAAACCCGAAGCCCCTCTGTCGGCACTTGTCCCTTTCAACAACGCATGCGGAGTCCTTGTGAGGGATCACGTCCCTATTAACATCAAGATATGGCCCAAGGTTCCTACGGCTATCAAAGACCTGCTCTGGAAGGATATAAAGAAAACTTCACGATTCCGACGGCTTACGAAAACAAGTGCAAGAAATTTACTCTGAGCAAGATGGCATTATGCTTTCAGTCGTGGAAGAGCGAGCTCATTAAAAAGTACGTGGAGACCGGAACAACCCCAGACTTCAATAAGTATCCGAAGCTAGCGGATCACTGGCAAACATTCGAGGAGTACAAGCTGTCGGCTGAAGGCAAGGCTGTGAGTGAGCAGAACAAGGCCAAGGCACAGAAGAAAAATACCACCACCATCTCGGGTCCGGTGGTTAGATCAACGCTATGCCAAAATGGGAGAAATAGAAAGAGGAGCTTAGGAAAAAGGGTATAATTCCAGAAACAGAAGACAGGGAGCTCCGCCCACGCAACTGGACCTTGAGCCACGGGGGGAGGCTGAAGGATGATGGCAAGTTGGAGATGGCACCACAAGTGCAACCCGTGAAAGAAAGGATTATGGAAGCCATCGAGAAGCAACGTGCAGAATCCTTCGTGGTAAACAAAGAGAATGACGAGCTTACCTACGCACTCGGGAATGCAGAGCATCCAGGAAGGACACGAGGTATTAACAAGCAGGTGCCGTGGCTGGCTGGCTTATCAAATGATCAAGCCATATACCGAAGCCGGGAAAGAAGGAAAGTAAGAGAACACAATAGAGTCAGCAAAATCGAACGGGTGCTCAATGAGCACAAGGAAAACATGGCAGAAATGCTAAAGCGGGAAGTGCATGCTGCAATCGTCAGTCTTCAAGGACCAGATGCGCTTGTCGTCATGCCTTCGGACAATGTGGTTAGTCATCCGGTCTCCGGTCGGCGAAGCAGCTATGCGTCAAACAACCTGTTGACCGACGAAATGCAGGCCCATAATCTTGTGGACGACATCACCGTGTCCCGCCAACGTGAGCTACGCGTCCAACTGCACAACCTCACCCTCAAGGTGGCTTACGGCATGGCCTTCCCGGTGGAGTCGGGCCAGACATTCCACTGTAACCCGATACCCGCGGGATACTCCAAGGTCACGGTGGACGAGGTGGTGGCCGGATTTGATGATATGGAGCTCGATATTGCCGGAGGAGACGATGTGACCACGCTTGGAGAGGCCCTCCATAACAACATCCTCTGGCGGAAGAAGTGCATCGTGTTTTCTGATGGTGTGGAGGTGACATCTCTACCGAGACAGAACGCACCTCCACCACCAAGACAGCCCACTCCACTTAGACGGAGCTCACCTCCTCCACCAAGACAGGCCACGCCACCACGCAACGCCTCGCCGATGAGACATAGCACTCCACCAACCGCTAGCGCTATGCACAGAAGCCCAACACCCCCGGCAGCCCCTCAAAGCAAAAGGAAGCAATAGCCTCCTAGGGGAACCATGGCGTCGGCATCTCCCCCCAGTAAGAAGGTTGCTAGCAAAAGGAGCATTCCTGCAGCTAGACCGACTATAAGCAGCAGGGCGGCCGGTTTCCCATTCAGACAGAGAATGAAAGAACCCGAAAAAACATCATATGAGATGACTCCTGAAGAACTAAAGAGGGAGTCCAAGGCAGCTGTGGACGCATGGATACAAGGACTTAAAGATAGAACAAGTCCACCGCCAAAGGAACGAATTGATCCAAAGATCGCAGAAAAATTCGCGACAACTGTTCAGTACCGACAGCCTTTCTGTACCGACTACCAAAGGACTATCAGAAAGCACGTCTTCAACAGTAAACAACCTCTGAGCACGAACATGAGCAAGGAAGAACAGGAGGAGGCAAAATGTCTACAGATAGAGTATGACTTCATGTGGGATGCTGGCCTCGATAACATAGAAGCCGTCTGTGGATTAACTGATGATCTTCCAACGGGACAAGTCAGGTGGCCATTTAAGCTGGGCCAACCGTTGCTAGACCCTAAGGAGATACAGAAACTATCGGTCAAGATGCGACGCGTGCATGAATAGTATGAGCACATGTCCGCTAGGGGATATACTTTACTAAGCGTCTCGTTTCAAGAAGAACAGTTGTTTCGAGGGAATGATCAAATGATAAATCTTTATTTTGAAGACTGGTACCATGTGTACCAAGGAGACGCAGTCAACGTGTCCTTCATGACCTGCTGGTGCCTGTGAGTGTCGACCATCCGAGTTTATATATATCTCTATACCTGCTGCTTGCCGAGAACACCTAATTAATTGGAACCCTAATTAATTAACTCAACTAACCTATTTTCTGTAGAATGGAGATACAAAGACTTAGAAAGAATAAGCCGTGTTCGATTGGCTTCCTTGACCCTTGGTTGGTCAACGAGGCTGTCTGGCAATACCCTAGAAAACCAAAGGAAATCCACAACTACGTTGTATATGCACAAGTACAACAGCACTACAAGCCATATATACTTCTGCCATTCAACTTTAAGTACGTGCTGATGTCCTCACTAACATCTCGTTCTTATATTGCTTAAGGCACATGATGGTAGACTATATATGTACTTAATTACATTTTATAACTGTTGCAATATACGAATAGGTTCCACTGGATCCTTATAGTCATAAAGCTTGACCAAAGCAAGATCATCATCCAATACTCAAGGAGAAAACCGCAAAAAGAATACCAGTGGATAATTGACCTCCTTAACAAGGCGTTACTAAGCTTTCAAGAGATTGAGAAAGGACATTTTAAGAAGGAATTCGATGTCAAAATAAGCGACTAGGTACGCTAAAACGACGTAATTGCCCCTAGTCAATTAATATTTCTTTCCCTTACTGATCTGTAATTGCCCCGCATCGACCATACGTAAAATAACAAACTGCGGAAAACAACCTATGTGGCTACTATGTGCTCCACTATATTCAAATGATGTGCCACGGCGAGCTTGAGCCTCAAACTCCTGAACAGGTTCGTATATATATGCACGCAACCATGCATCTAGCTACAACTTAATAACGTTCTTATGTACTCCATTAATTTACATGGGTGCGCATATTTATTTATTTCCCACTTTAATTGAATTGGCAGCCCGACATGGATAAACATACTGAAGTGTTACCACATCATCGGGTGCTCGCATTACAAGAACAACTACTCGGCTTCATATTCGATGAGGTCATTAACTCCAAGGGCGAGTTCCACTTTCGAGAACCATATTTCAACACGAACGAACTAGGGACGACTTCTACGTCGTGAAAGAGCGGCAAGAAGAGTACTGCAAGGAAACAATGAACTCTTTGGTCCATTTTGCCCCATGTATATTAATTAGAAACTTTGTAAATTTGGCTCATTATTACTTCATGCATGTGTGTCTAGGCAGGTGTATATTTAGTGTACATTATTATATATATTATCTAATATATTTAAGCTTGTGTGATCGCTAATTATATGCTCATCGTATATGTATTTAAATTTAAATGACAAATTAAAAACCCCTAAAATATATATATATATATATATATATATATATATATATATATTTATATATATATATTTAAATATATTTATATATATATATTTAAATATCTATTTGCGCCGCCCCCAAATTAACCAGCTAGGAAAGTGCACGTCTCCGTAAGTGGTTATTCAACCGATTGCGGAGATGCCTCTCTGCAAGCGGTTGGTGCCTCCAACTGCTTGCAAAGAGCTCCCACGTGGCCTACAGGCCCGCCCGGGCAGAGCCCTACGTACCTCGGGCATCAGTCGCGGTTGCCTGCAAGCGGTTATGAAACCGCTTGCACAGGCCTTACGAGCCGCTTGCCCTATGGCGATCCGCAGTAGTGCTCACTCTACTTCGAACATATGCCTTTGCTCACTAACCACTAGAGTTGTGGCGTCAAGTTTCAATGACGTAGAAGGCGTGACTCTAAAGTCTAATATGGTCTGGTGTGGCTCAACAGTATGAGACATTGGTATCACGTGGTTGATGGTAGCGGATAAGGATTGGCTGGCTAGGCAAGGTGTCATGGCTAATAGGAGCAGGGTTCACAAAAACGGCCCACCTTCTCTAAACCATCTACTGTACGAAGCTGGTTAACCGCGATTAGCTGTGGTTTTGAGCCTGTTCTTGCCCCAAATCCAAAACTATGTCTTACCGGTTTTGTTCATGTTTAGCTGCGGTTTTTAGCTGTTAACTGGCGGTTTTCCGCTGTTAGTCGTGGTTTTAGAAAAAAATCTATGAAAATTGGTGAAAGTTAATAAAATTCTTTAAAATATACATTAAAATTTCAAAATTTGTTTAAGCCAAATGCTTGAATGATTAATAGTATTTTTAGGAATTTTATGTATATTTTACATTCAAAAGTTATTTGAATGAATTTCGGTCAAACCCTGAAACCCTAAACCGCCGGTTTACCAAGTCGGGTTCGTGGAGTCGCGGTTAACCGCGGTTAGCCGGCAGTTTTGGAAATCCAAAATAGGAGCACAGAGGGGAGAGAGAGAGAGAGAGAGAGAGAGAGAGAGAGAGAGAGAGAGAGAGGAGAGAATGAGACTTAAGTTTTAAGTTTTAAGTTTTTTTTTCAAAATGACCTGAGAGAGTGGATAGTTGGTACATAAATCTTAGAGCACAATCCAAAGGTCTCAGAGGTGCATTAAAACACATGTAGTGGGGGTCTAGTTTATAGGTGCATTAAAACACATGTAGTGGGGATCTAGTTTATTTTCTTACACTTTTATGCAATTTTCTAAAACCCTATGTATTGGTGGTTAGATCTAGATTTACTTATGCTTAAGTGACAGCATGGACAATCACTCTCTAGTGAGACTGCATTAACCAAGACGGCAAGACAGGATTGCTATTTCTGTATGTATAATTAATTATCAATCTAGATTTTTCCTAACTACATGTGGGTGCATATATCTTCGCGATCATTCTATCTGCATCATGATTTGTGCTCAATCCTATACAACCCTTAAATATTATTTCTACAAAAACATCCCCGTAACATTTTTGAAAAAGCAGTTGGGTCTTTCTTGCTCCTCTCTCCCTCTCTGTTAACTCTCCTGAGCCAACCGTCACCACCAGCGACGACCACTGCCCCAACCACCACCCTCAACATTGCATGACCATATCAGCGCGGCCTCGACGTGCACACAACTAGAAGGCTCGAGGCGACGCGACACGGCGTCTAGTGCGGCGCTGACATTGTCGCACACCGATGAGGGTGGAGATTGCTGACGGCAACAATGTGGGTGGGCCGATGGTGGCTAGCTCTCCCAAGGTGTAGCGCGCGGTGTGGCACGGCGGCTCAAGTGCGCTGTTGTGCTCATGCGTTGCCCGATCAGTTGTCATTGGTGGCAAGATGAGACGAAGAAGAAGGATCGGATTGCATACAAATTGAAATTGTAGGTCCTTTTTTGCAAAAGGCAAAGTAAGGAGTAGGTGGGTGGTTTGAGCATAAACCTTCAAATACATCGTATGGTTGCGAAGGTATATGTACATGCATGTACATGTAAGAACGACTTTCGCATCATTGATAATGGTTGGCCAACAAATAAAAGTATGTGAAGCGGTGTTTTACAACCAATTTATGCTTTGTCAAAGCAAACCGCGTGTATCAAGGGGTCCTATGGCTTATATATATACCTGACCATTTGTCTCTGCATCCCTGCACACCCTGGATCATATGGGAAGTCGATCAGCAAAAAGCAACATCTACACCTAGCTGTAGAGCCAGCCCCAGGCCCCAGCAGATCACAGAGAGCGAGACAGAGCATCCCAAAGATCGATCTCTTCTCCATAAAACCAAGAGCGACAGGCAATAAACTGATAAAGCCCATAAGAGGAAGGAATAACAGGCTGACGATCGAGCTGTGTATGTTTGTAGCAAAGATGAGAAGCTTGCGACAAGCAGCGCGACCGGCGCCGCTCCTTTTCCTCCTGTGCCTGTCGCTGCTGGGCGTGGCGGCGAGGGCAGCGACGCGCCGCCACGAATGGGAGATCAGCTACCAGTTCAGGTCCCCCGACTGCGTGCAGAAGCTCGCCATCACCATCAATGGCCGCACCCCCGGCCCGACCATCGGCGCCACGCAGGGTGACACCGTCGTCGTTGTCGTCACCAACTCCCTCCTCACCGAGAACCTCGCCATCCACTGGCACGGCATCCGCCAGGCACGCACTCACACGGCACACTGATCGATCGCCATTGTTCCTGCCTCGACACCGCCCAGCTCAGCTAAGCTTTCTTCCATGGTGGGTGCAGATCGGGACGCCGTGGATGGACGGGACGGAGGGGGTGACGCAGTGCCCGATCCTGCCGGGCGAGAGCTTCACCTACAGCTTCGTGGTGGACCGGGCCGGCACGTACATGTACCACGCGCACTACGGCATGCAGCGCTCCGCGGGGCTCAACGGGATGATCGTCGTCGACGTCCCGCGCGGCCAGCCCGAGCCCTTCGCCTACCACGCCGACCACACCGTCCTCCTCAACGACTGGTGGCACCGGAGCACCTACGAGCAGGCCGCCGGCCTCGCCGCCGTGCCCATCGTCTGGGTGGGCGAGCCCCAGGTACGTATCTATATGCAGCTCTGGTTTCTACTAGAAATGAAACAAGGCTATCGAGCTTGCTGTGTGCGTACGTGCAGTCTCTGCTGATCAATGGGCGGGGAAGGTTCGTGAACTGCTCGACGACGGCGTCCTGCAACGCGACGCGGCCGGAGTGCTCGACGCCGGTGTTCGCCGTGGTGCCCGGCAAGACGTACCGCTTCCGGATCGCCAGCGTCACCTCCCTCGCCTCGCTCAACTTCGAGATCGAGGTAAGAGCTCTGCTCATCATCCAGAGACACATTTTATCCGCTTCTCCTTAATTGCTCGATCAAACCCGGGAACGGCGACGCGGTGACCACAATTAGCGACACTTCTTGAGATCGACTCACCCGGCGATAAAAAATCCAAAATCCAAAACCCAGAGTCTTGCAAATGCCATTGGCCGGCTGCTGCAAATAGGCAGGAAATTGCCGCGGTGACAGATGAAACTGAAACCTCACCGTTTCGGCTTCGGGTGTCGACGACGAGTGACGGCGGCGGCGGCGGCGATTTTTCTACGGGAAATCGGGTGCGAGATAACGCTCATGGTCATGGAATGGATTTCTCTCTCTCCTTTTTTCCACGGGACTGCGTGTTCTGGGGTGCGCGGCGTCGTCGTGCGCAGCGCATGTGCGTGTGACCGCGTGAGTTCGTGCGCGCATACTTCGATCCGAGAGGGAGGAGCAGGACCAAGATCGCGGTCAGAAAATATTCACGTTGCCCCCGAAGAGCAGAATCCGGGAGCCATCATGCTGCCCTCCATGTTCTCTTGTCCCGAGTATTTAGGCTCCGTTATTCTCTGCTTATCTTATTCACGTTATACTCCCTCCGATCACAAAAAGAAGTCGCCGTTAACTTTTGAACACATCTTCACCATTCGTCTTATTCAAAAAAGTTATATAAATATTATTTATTTTGTTATGATTTGGTTTATTATTAAATGTATTTTAAGTATGACTTATATTTTTATATATTTGAACTAAATTTTTAATAAGACGAATGGTCAAAAACATGTTCAAAAGTCAACGGCGACTTCTTTTTATGACCGGAGTTAGTATATTTATTTTAGTTATTTACTCATTTGATTTATCTCTTTTAAAAAGTCTCAAGAATCCAATCTATTTTATTCTTCTTGTGTTTTAGATAAGTCCTTAAGTAAAAAAGACGAATTTTAAGGATACATATGTTTCTAGTTTAAACAAAGTAAATAAATAGACATATAATCTAAATAATTCAAATAAGTTGATAAGAACCAATCCTCAGTTTGTCAAGATTTTCAGAGAAACTCTCACGGTCTAGTATGCATCGGACTAGCTAGGATTGTCTAAGGTCTTGTTTGCTTCAGATTAAAGTTGAGTTGCGTTTTACCGTATCAAATTTGTGAGCCCTCGAAAGACGTTTTAAAAATTAAAAAAATTATGAAAAAATTATTTTACGGACTATAAGGATAACTATTGAAAACACCACAAAAATGAATACAAAAAATTACATCATTTGGCTTCTAGAAAATAACAAATTCTCATTTAATTTAATTTAATCTAATCTAATATGAAACAAACAAGGCCTAAACCGTGGATCCACGTGCGTCAACGAGCACATATGCAAGGAGCCTGCGCAGGTCAAGCTTAATTAACCTCGATATTAGCGATTAGCCTACTTTAATCCATGTTGCTCCAACTTGTTAAGTGCTGAGATGTTTGGATTCTTTCGTAATTCCGTGCTCCAGCTAACCGAGACACGTACGCGCGTAGGGGGTGCATGTAGCCGTTGATCTTTCGCCGTTTCTAGACGACAAAATGACATCTAGGTTGGGACTGTTGGCGGCATGCGTACTTGCGCAGACGCGACATGCACCAAAGTGACCAATGACACGACGCTGGAAATACTGTATATAAAATAGTGTTTGGTTGGGGAAAAAACCATAAGCTAGCCATCCCGAGTAGATTCAAACATTGACTAATACGATGGAGTACCGTTTACTTGAGCAATTTGTACTACTAATCAGATGCATGCACATGGCTTTGTGGAGAGGTTTATGTGAAAACCCATGAAACTTGATCAGGAGTTGAAACAGTAAGGCTAATCTAGGGACATATGTGCGAAATAAAGAAACCTAAGGGTCTGAAATGCTATGCACCATGGACCAATGTTAAGGGGGGTTTAATTTGCAAAATGCATAAAACGCAAAGCAAGACAAGAGAAAGGTGAAAGTTAAGAGGAGCTAAGGCGGCCAACTTAGGACAAGCTTAGTACTGTAACAAATAAAATATAATAGAGAAAAATGCTGATGAATAATGTTGGTTAGTGCTAAGTCCACTTAAAGCTAGAAATGGTTGGAGATGCTCTGAAGGCCTAAACCACTAAATGTTAGGAACCTAATGCATGATATGTACAAATTTGAGGGGTTGAGACATTATAAACCATAAGCCTATGGCAAAACTAGCTAGAAAGAAACTAACCAAAGAGGACAAAATGCTCAAAATGAATGGGACAATTTCTTTTACATCACTAGTAGAAAGTTATTCAGTATCACATTTGCCATTGTGAGTTCTTGAATTTGCCATCACTTTTTAACGTTTCCTTTCATCTTTGCACTATTATGAGTTTAAACCCTTTGATATTCAGTTTGACAATTGTTTGACTATTAAGAAATAAATTAAGAAAATTGCAGGGGCTTAGAAAAATATGAGAAATGATTCTGAAAATTCTGAAAAACAAGAAGAATCTAAGTATGCAATAAAATTAAGGTTTTGGATAATTTATTTCTTTTAAAATATTAAGAGATTTATTTTATGTTAACAAATCAGTTGCACAAAACCTTTTCATTTTGTCGAATACATAGATTTTTCTCATTTTATAGAAATTTTAGAATTTTCTCATATTTTTGAACTCTGTGAAATTTAAAATTTATTTGTTACTAGCTGAACTTGGAGCAGAAGGGTCATTTAATGATCAAGGGGCTGAAACCGATGGAAGTTGCAAAAATAGAATGAAACATTAAAAAGTGATGGCAAATCAAAAAGTCCAACCATACGATGACAAATATTTGCATAACTTCTTAGTATCATAAATAAAATTTTTCAAAGAAAATTGGTTCACTGGTGGCCACCGCTCAATCCTTGTAGTATTAATTAATAATTAAATATTACTGCTACCAAGTGGAGTAGTTATATAAGAAAAATTCACTTCCAAAAAGAACACTATATTTCGAAATTTGCAACGGTTAAATTTAATGGTTTAAGGCAGGCCATACATTGCTGTCTAGGCTAGCTGTTAGCTAGGCCTGATCTTTGAGAGTTAATTTGGACAAATCTCAATTTTTAAATAGGCATTACGGAATACGTATTACTAGTACTTTTTTAACAAAACTTAAAACTGCATATGTCTACATGCAGTGATGATAGCCATGCACTCTCCAAATAGAAAGGTTTTAATCTATGCAGCTCACGCGTCTGCACATGCAACGGCTAGCCTCTAGTTACACAAGCATGCGTGCAAGGTGCGGCTCTTTTTGTGTACACGCAATTAGCCGTTAACCTTGGTACTGCAAGCTAAATACGCTCGCTTCTCGACAAAAGGACGTACATAATCTTGTCTCAATGACGGCGTGCACGTAATTGCGTAAATCGCGGTGGATTAAAGAATAGTATTAGTATTTAGTCACCCCTGCATGTGTGCCTATATATGAACTTGATTGGCGTGCATGACATGATTATTTGTCCGTACTTTGTAACTTGTTGGCATGTTCGAACATCGCTTCAAGCCTTCAAATAAGGAGACACGACAAATTTCCACAGGTAATGCGTACGTATGGACTGCTTGCTGTCTAGTTAATTAGTAGCAAGTTAGTTTATTGCGAATGCTGGACATTTGAATGGCCATCTGTTTGGATATTGTTATTATTTAGGAATAGATGCGCGAACAAAAACAACTATATGGTTAAAAATTTTCATTCCGCCATAGGGGAAGATCTACTTTGACCTAGAGAAAGGTGAAGACAAGTTATAAACTTTCTATTCAAGTTTAGATTTTTATTAAATTTGGTGAACCACTTAGAAAAACGTATTCTAAGCAATGAAAACAAAGTAAACCCGACCAGTGCATCAGGCCGGGCTCAGGACTCGATCTGAAGCCCAACCGCTAAGGGCCTGGCAAAAATGCAAAGTAAGTCGTGGCCGGGCCAAGTTTTTGGGCTTCGGGCTGAGCTTGGGACTGAAAATGAGACCCGATGCGCCGGGCCAGGCCGGGACCGGGCCAAAGCCTGGCCCAACCCGGCCCTTGAACAGGTCTAGATCATATCGAACAAAAAAGAGACGATTAAGGATGAGTCCAACATGAACGGGAAACTATGTGATGAGACATAATGGATGTGGCTTGACAAATGCATTTGCTCCAAAACTATTTTAATGAGATAGATGGATTCTAATTCAAAGTAAGAATTCTACCCCCTTGATAATATGGCTAAAAATAAAGAAAAGAACCTAGTTAGTAACTTGAATCGACTCCCAAGCCAAAGAAGCTAGCAAACAAAATCTAATCTTGTCATAAAAGCTTGATTCTGCACCGAAGAGGATGCCCAAAACAAGCCTTAGACGCTCAGAAGAGCTAGTTAGAATTTTTAAAATTCTTCATCAACACCAAAGTTCCATAAAAGAACCATACGAGTGAATAATTTTTGAATTAGAGGGCCTAGATGCTTGCACATAGGAAAGAGCAAGGAAATGGGGGTTCCATCTAAACCTTTGAGACTGGATGGTACAAGTCAAAATGAGAATTTCATTCCCACTCGTATCGAGCATGGGAAATTCATTCCCCCGTATAAGCAATTGTAGGCACATCCACGATCGTCAGATTGTGTTCAACACCCCTCCCCCTTAAAATTGTTTTAAAAAATGAGGTCCTTTTTCTTATCACTCTTCTTCTTTGCGAGCTGACGCGCTCCTCGGACATGGTCGTTGGTGACCACACGTGCTGAGCCAACCTGAGGGTCGGTGAACAGTGCAACGACTCATGTGGGATGGGCGGTAGTGGCTCGCAACCACACATGCCAGCTCGTTGGAACAGAGAATAGGAGAGAAAACTAGCTAGGAGAGAGAGGAAAGAAGAACTGATTGTTTTGTTTATAAAATTCCTTGTTTTTTTTTATAAAAGAGCAAGTAAAAAAAAGTGAGGCTAGAAAAAAAACCTGAAGCAGGTGGTTACGGACATACAACGAGCTGCATGTACCAATGAAAATCCGCTTTGACCAAGAATACCAGAGGCAAACCCGTGCATTGGCCCCCTCCTACTCTCATACTATTTTGTAAAGAGCCCTCATGCTTTTTAAAATATTCTCACACGAAGCCCCTTTTATGTCATCATCCATCGTCCTCTGTCTTCCGCGTAGCGAGCCCCATCCTTTGGGCCTGACCATCGCCGGTCGCAGCCTCTGACCACGTCACAACCTGATCACGCCTGACCACGGCCGTGAACTCCTCAAGTTCATGTGGTATCTGGATGTGGCAGGAGCCGTCAAACCAGCGCAGTAGAGACATGTGAGAGGAAGTTACTCCCTCCGCTTGAAATTGTAGTTTATTGTTGACTTTTATATATTCTATTTGATCATTCGTCTTATTCAAAAAAATATATGTAAATATTATTTATTTTGTTGTGATTTGTTTTATCATTAAATATATTTTAAGCATGACTTATATTTTTGCATGTTTGCATTAATTTTTTTGAATAAGATGAATGGTTAAAAGATGTATCAAAAAGTCAACAGTAAACTACAATTTGAAATTGAGGGTGTAGAAAATGGTTTTATGCAGACAACTTTCTTTGGTTCGTGGTTGGATACGGTGTTGGTCGTTTGGACAAAAATTTGTTACTTTTTATATACTATTTAGTATAACATTTTTTAATATTTTTTTGGGACCATGGATTTTTATTTAAAGATGTCAAAAATATTTCGGAAATGCTTGGCACCGGACGTCCGATGCGTCGGACGCCACGGCCCAGCCAACCGACGGCCCACGCGGCGTGCAAGTAATTAGCGCATGCACCATTAGCGATCTGTTTTTCTATTGGCCAAGAGACATGCGAGAGACATGCAGTGCGCACATGGCCAGCCAATCACATCCCCACACATGATTGATGCACTGCACGTTCACAGCTAGTAAGGAAAAATGAGCGGTTCATTGCTTTTCTATTTAATTTCTCATTTTTGTATCTATTTCATCTGGAATCCAAACTGCATAGAACAAATTTCATAATTCATCTAAAATCCTAATAAGCTCATTTCAAATACTTTCTTTTTTTGAATTTTTTATTTTTTTGGCCAAATTGTTTCAACAGTATATACAGATTGTTTCAATAGGCTTAACTAATTGTTTTAGCAGGCTAGACATATTGTTCCAATAGGTTAAACTAATTGTTTCAGCAAGCTAGATGTATTGTTGCAAGAGGTTAAACTAATTGTTTTCGCCGGCTAGACATATCGTTTCAGTAGGTTAAACTAATTGTTTCAATAGGCCAAACATGTTGTTTCAATAGGTTACACAAATTGTGTCAACAGATTAGATAGATTGTTCCAACAGGCTAAACTAACTATTTCAACAGATCAAACATATTGTTCCAATAGGTTGTACAAATTGTTTCATTAGGCTATACAAATTGTTCCAATAGGCTAAACTAATTGTTTCAACAGGTCAGACATATTGTTGCAATAGACTAAACTAATTGTTTCCGCGGGCTAGACATATTGTTCCAGTAGGCTAAACTAATTGTTTGAACATGCCAAAAATATTGTTCCAGTAGGCTAAACGAATTGTTTCAACAGACTAGATAGATTGTTCCAACAGGATAAAGTAATTGTTTCAACATGCTAGACATATTGTTCCAATAGGTTTGTATAAATTGCTTCATCACCTAGACAAATTGTTTCAATAGGCTAAACTAGTTGTTTCAAGAGGCTAATCTAATTGTTCCAAAGACACCAAAAATATTGTTCCAGTAGGCTAAACCAATTGTTTCAACAGACTAGATAGATTGTTCCAACAGGCTAAACAAATTGTTTCAACATACCAGACACATTGTTTCAATAGGATGTACAAATTGCTTCAACAACCTAAATAAATTGTTTCAATAGGCTAAACTAGTTTCAGTAGGCTAATCTAATTGTTTCAGATGGACAAAAATATTGTTCCAATAGGCTAAACCAATTGTTTCAACAGACTAGATATAATGTTCCAACAGGCTAAACTAATTGTTTCAACATACTAGACATATTGTTCCAACAGGCTAAACTAGTTATTTCAACACGCTATATATATTGTTCCAACAGGCTAAACCAATTGTTTAAACAGACTATATATATTGTTTCAATAGGATAAACAAATTGTTTCACTTGGTTGTGCGTCCACTAGGTAAAATTAATTGTTTCAGCAGACTAGCCATATTGTTTCAACAGGCTAAATTAATTGTTCCATTAGGATAACAAATTGTTTCAATAACTTTTTATATATCAACACTGGTCTTGTTTTGTTCGTAAAAATGCAAGGAACACAGTGGTGCAAACGGTTCGTGCATTGGAGCAACCAGTCAAAATCTATAGCCGTCGAAAAAGAAACCAAAAGGAATATTTTCGCTGATGTCAGCGCTGATGTCATTTGCATGCATGCAAACAGTGGCTGCTTTTCTCATTCCCGCGAGCGCACGCGCTGGGCTAGGCCGGGGCGGCGTCCGACGCGCGAGCGCAGCGTCGGACGTCCGTCCCCAAGTCCGTGCTTTTTATTATTTTTTAATCTGTTTATATTTTTGTTAAAAACTCAAACAAAATCAAACCAAACCATAGACCTCGGAGAAAACACGATGGAGGCACGGATTTTGAAGCATAATGATCATTACGCGGGAAAAGCTAGCTAGTACTTGTAAACACATGCTCATATGCGGTGGGAGCCAAACTTTGCAGTTTTGCAGTCGCACATGCCTGCAGCAGATAAAACAGATTACTGCAGTAAGACAAGTGATAATCACCTGATGAAAGGCTAGCTTGCAGCCTAGCAAGTGATCTTCTAACCGCGCGCGCGCATGCATGCATCGAATGCAGGGCCATGCCATGACGGTGGTGGAGGCGGACGGGCACTACGTGAAGCCGTTCGTGGTGAAGAACCTCAACATCTACTCCGGCGAGACCTACTCGGTGCTGATCACGGCCGACCAGGACCCCAACCGCAACTACTGGCTTGCCTCCAACGTCGTCAGCCGCAAGCCCGGCACGCCGCCGGGCACCGCCTTGCTCAGCTACTACGGCGGCCACGCCGGCCCGACCAGGCCGCCGCCGACCTCCGTCCCCGCCGGCCCGGCCTGGAACGACACCGCGTCGCGCCTCCGGCAGAGCCTCGCCACCGTCGCCCACCCGGCGCATGCCATCCCGCCGCCGCCGCGCGCCGACCGCACCATCCTCCTCCTCAACACGCAGAACAAGGTCGCCGGCCGCGTTCGCTGGGCGCTCAACAACGTCTCCTTCACGCTGCCCCACACGCCGTACCTCGTCGCCCTCAAGCGCGGCCTCGCCGGACTGCACGACCCCGCGCCGCCGCCGGAGACGTACGCATACGCCGGCTACGACATCTACGCCGCGCCGCGCAACCCGAACGCGACGACCAGCGACGCGCTGTACCGGCTGGGGCTGGGCTCCGTGGTGGACGTGGTGCTGCAGAACGCCAACATGCTGAACCCCAACAGCAGCGAGACGCACCCGTGGCACCTCCACGGCCACGACTTCTGGGTGCTCGGCCACGGCGAGGGGCGGTTCGACCCGGCGGCGCACGCGCCGGCGGCGTTCAACCTGCGGGACCCCGTGATGAAGAACACGGTGGCGGTGCACCCCTACGGCTGGACGGCGCTGCGGTTCCGGGCGGACAACCCCGGCGTGTGGGCCTTCCACTGCCACATCGAGGCGCACTTCTTCATGGGCATGGGCTTCGCCTTCGAGGAAGGCGTCGATCGCGTCGCCGACCTCCCGCCGGAGATCATGGGGTGCGGCAGGGCCAAGGGTGGCCACTAATCAATTGATCACCAACGTACAGTACTACGTACTTATTGCTGCTAATTGTGCTTCCCCATTGATTCACATTCTTTGCTTATTGATCTGTTTCTGTTTTTTTTTTTCCTTCTAATTTTTCCTATGGGACGCTGGCCGTGTCCCGGGCATGTGTGTTCCTACATTTGTATCATGCCACTATATATACAAAAGCTACTATGTCCTGGTTTCAAACCTTCGTTTGTCGGTTTACAATTCGTCACAAAGATTCCAGCGTTGATGGGTACATCATCAGATGAGCTACTATATCTATGCCGGTTTATGGCTACATATTTTAAAATATTTTTAAATGCTAGCCTAGCTAGTTCTTCGCGCCGAGAAGGAAATTGGCCAAACGCATTGTTAAGCTTAGGGTTCAGAGCACCCGTCAACAAATAGGTTCTAGGCATGCCAGCCAATTCACTTTGACATAGCAGCATACTTTTCATATCCATACACACCGAGAGACCCAGAGATATCTCTCCTGTTATCAAGTAGGGCCAAATTCCATATTGATTTATCACATCCATATGCCATGTTTGGTGACATACCTATAAGTTATCTTTATAATTAACTACCCTAACGGAGTAACGTTTGATAACCTCAAAGTATACGACTACACATACTAGCTTTATGATTATCTTAGGTCTAAGGACCATATAGGTATACCACTCGAGAAAATAATCTGATGGCGTTTTTGAAATATTAATCTCAGCAATGTCTCGAAATAGGTCAATTTAACTATCCATATTCTCTAACATGTGTCCACATTCCAAGGCGGCCCCACGCGTCAGCGGGCGACTGTGCCCCAGCCATTGGCGAGCCCCTCGGCGCCAAGGCGGGCCCCACGCGTCAAGCGGGCGATCGAGCCTCAACACTGGGCTAGCCCTCGGCGCCAAAGGGCCCCACGCTGTCAAAGTCAAGCGAAAGCAGCCCAGCACAGCATGGCGCGAGCCCTTAGAAGACTAGACGAGGCCCCACACATCAGCGGTCGACCAGTGCCCCAGCCGCAAGGGCGAGCCCATCAACAGGCCGGGCGAGGGCCCCACGCACCAAAGCGGGCGCGTGTGGGCGAGCCCCTCGGCGCGTAGGGCCCCCCATTGTCAAGCGGGCCCGCGTGGCGAGCGCCCGAAGGAGTCTTCGGGCAAAGGCTCCCCTGCTGCGAAGGGCGAGCGCATTTAATGCGACATCACGCGGATAGACAACAAGAAATGATTACCTTCTGATGACCCTCGCAGTCGGCGGCCGCACCGTGGCGCAGAGGAATTGACCGCAGAGAGAAGGTTTGCTTAAGATGGCCGCCTGCCGAGGAGCAGGTGGGCCCCCCGCAGCCTCACCGGCGGATCAGGCGGGCGAGGCCACTTGCGAACCACGCGAGGGCGGCGCCGCCGGCGAAAGCAAAGCAGACGTTTCGTCTCTCTGTCGTGTCTTGTCGCAGTATTGAGAGTATCATCGCTTACCCCCGCTCTCTCCGCCGGTTCGAGGCTTGTATAAAAGGAGAGGAGAGAGAGGGGAGGAGGCACGTTTTTGCGTTTGGACACACAGTTCACAAGCATCCTGTAAACCACATTCCATTCAACCACAACAAGAGAAGAGCTAAGGCTCAGCAGGAGTAGGACTATTACCCGCAAGGGGGTCCGAACCTGGGTAATCCCCGCGTGTTGCTCTTTGCTGCGCCCACCGCTCAATCGAACCGAGCACGGCTGATAGGTTAGCAAGGTAGAAATCTGACTAGGGGTGTGATCCGCAGTGGTTGAGCGGAGAACATGCCGCCGATGGCGCGCCGGTAGGGGAGCGCTAGCATCGCCGATGCTCTCGACTTCATCAATGGCGGATCGCCATCCGCGACGGACCAGAGGCGGCCGGAGCAGCGCTGCCGCGTCGGTCGCGTAATGGCGGTGGATCACCGGGCGGCGATCGCCCGGCCAGTTAAGCGGCGCTGCCTTGGAGGAGTGCACTCCGGCCACAGAACCTCCATGCGCTGTGGCCTCGCTGACAACCCACCGGTGCGGTGACACGGACTCCCGGGCTCCGTGGCCGGCGCTTTGGCCCGCTACGTTGAGGCCGCCGCGGCGGTGGTGCAAGTTTCGGGAGGCGCGGGAACCGGCGTTTCCGCTTCTTCCCGTTCTTTCTTGCCCCCGCGTTCCTCTCGCAGATCTCCTGGCGGGAGGGAGCGGGGCCAGGACGACAGTAGCCAGGCAACTCCTACGGGGTTCGACCGGGCAGGCGTGCAGGTAGGCGGGATCTCCGGTCCCACTTGGAGGACCGTCATCTGCGACAAGGAGAAGACCTGCGCGACAAGCTCCGCAGGCGGCAAGACCGGGTGAGCGGCCGCGCCGATGCTGCCGCCCGTGGGGACCAGGAGGGTTCCCACGACGCTGCCTCCGCCGAGGAAGGAGGTGCCTCTTCGGCGCCGTCCGGACGGTGGGCACGGCGGGACGGAGTGCGCATCCAGGAGCAGGAGGCTCCAGAAGTCGGCTGCCTCGCCTTTTCAAAGGAGCTGCGCCGCGTCCAGTGGCCGGAGAGGTTCCGGCCCACCCTATCGAGAAGTACGACGGCTCCACCAACCCTAACGAGTTCTTGCAGATCTACACTATGGTGATGCAGCTGGCTGGAGGGTTGGGGAAGGTTCTGGGCTTCTGGCAAACTACTTCCCTGCAGTCCTCACCGGCGGAGCCCGCTCCTGGCTCATGAACCTGCCCCCGGAGTCCGTGGGGTCGTGGAAGGAGCTCTCGGATCTCCTCGTCACCAACTTCCAGGGCACGTTTGAGCTGCCCGGAGTCAAGTACGACCTCCACAACGTGGAGCAGAAGAAGGGAGAGTCGCTGCGCGACTATATCCTGCGCTTCAGTCAGGTTCGCAACACCATCCCTGACATCTCCATCGACGCCCTTGTCACGGCATTCAGGAGAGGCGCCCGAGAACCTAGGGTCAAGGAGAAGATGGCCACCCGCAAGATCAAGACGACGGAAGAGCTCTTCACCTTGGCGCACAAATGCGCCCTTCAGGCGGAGGCTCTCTTCCGCCCGGCTGCACGGGCGGGGATAGCTGCGGGCGGCGAGGCCGGGACTTCGAAAAATCCCGGCGGCAAGGACAAGAAGAAGCGCAAGGCGGCCGAGACCGGGCAGGTCATGGCCGCCGAGCGCGACGACGACGACGACGATGAAGACGGCGGCGGCGCGCGCAGCGCGGGCGGGCGAAAGAAAGGAGGAGGTCATGGTGGAGGCGCGCGCGCGGCGGCGGCAGAACGGTCCCGCAGGGCGGCGAGGCGACCGCCGGATCACGGCGTCCTCGCGCCACGACGACGGGGCGAGACCGCCGTCCCGCGAGTGGAGCGGGGGCTTATCGTCCCATTCACCGCAACAGTTCCCACGACTTGGCCGATTGCCATGTCGTCAACAAGTTCGTGGACAAGCGCGCCCACGAGCAAAGCAAGGCGTCCGGCGGCAATGCAAGGGCAAGGAAGCGGCTTCGCTTGGTTTCCAACAAAGCGGGCGCCGGTTGCCGTTATCCACGGCGGATCGCCACCTATCCGCCCCACGCCAGCTTTAAGCGTGCGATGGGGAGGTGTGCGCCGCCGCGTTCGCTTGGGGTCGCAAGGCGATGGCGGGTCGAGCAACCGATCGTGTTCGGCCAGCCGATCACCCGCCAAAGACCGCCGCCCGGACATCTTCCGATCGTGGTTACGCCCACGGTCCGGAATGTAAAGCTAGGGCGGGTGTTGGTAGACGGAGGGAGTTCCCTCAACCTCCTGTCCGCCTGGTCGCCAAGGCGCCCAGATCAAAGCAGCAGAGCTTCGACCGGCGCTCCGTTCTTGACATCGCGCGGGAGTCCGTCCCATGGGCGGTCGGTCGACCTCCCGGTGACGTTTGGAAGCTCCGACAACTTCCGCACCGAGATGCTTGAGTTCAAGGTAGCGGACTTCGACCTCCCGTACAACGCCATACTAGATCGGCCGGCGCTGACCAAGTTCATGGCGGCTTGCCACTATGCGTACATGGTGGTAAAGATTCCAGGGCCAGCTGGCCCCATCGTCCTAAAAGTGGACCGCCCGGAGGCGCTCCGCTGCGACAAGGACGCTCTCGCTTTGGCGGGGGCAATCGGCGCCCAGAAGGCCGACGCTTCGACTCTGGGAGCTCCTCCGGCGAAGATCCGTGCCTCCCCCGGTTCGTCCGGGGAGGTTAAGGCGATCTCCCTGAGTGAGTCGACCCGCGAAGACCGCTCGGGTGGGCGCCTCAAAGACTAAATAGGAAGGCGCGCTCGTCTCCTTCCTCCAGTCTAACGCAGACGTGTTTGCTTGGCAGCCGTCCGACATGGCTGGGGTCCCCAGGGAGGTGATTGAGCACAAGTTGGCAACGTTCCCCGACGCGCGACCGGTCATGCAAAAGGTCCGGAAGCAATCGGTGGAGGGCCAGGTGAAAGGATCGCTATGCCGCCTAGAGGGGGGGTGAATAGGCGAATAAAAAGAAATTGCGGAATTAATAAATCTGAACAGTAACCAGTCGGTCGGATGTTCCGATGCAGCGTCGGATGTTCCGACATGGTACAGTACACCCTCCGTCGGATGTTCTGATCCTGGGTCGGATGTTCCGATGGCCGTCGGATGTTCCGATCCGGTGTGTTCGAATTTGTCGAAAACTCAGAGAAAACTGATTTCGCAAAACCAAGGTTAGATCTATTCAAGAATACCGTAATGTGCCAATACCAATAGTTTAAACACCAGATCAAGACCAGGACAAAAACACAGCGATTTTTGTTTACCGATGTTCGGATCTTTGAAGGAAGATCCTACTCACCGTTAGGGAAGGCACAAAGCCCGGATCACCAAGACCCTAATCCCCTTTACCAGCGAAGCACAAAGCACTCACCGGCATTTACTAGTTGAATCCTTTTCCTTGCGGAGGTAGATTCGCACCTTCACAAACTCCGGAGGCACGCCACACAAAGATCGGCGACTCACCGGCGACACCTAGCCGTCTAGGAGCCCTTTAAGCCTCCAAGAGTAACAAATGCGATGAAGAGATTAGGAATCGATAAGTGCTCAAAATTGGATGACTCTAATTTGTGGAGCACTTGGGTTGCCTTGATCTCTCTAGATCTAGATCTCACAAGATGAACAAGAGAGAGACAAAGCTAGGGTTCTTGAGAAAGATGATCAGGAAGAATTAGGTTCAAATCAGAGTGTAAACAGAGAGTAAACAGTGTCAGCAACCTATGGAAGGTATTAGAGACGGCTTTAAATAGGGAATCCCGAAAACTAGCCGTTGTGTAGTTAATCCCGCATCGGATGTTCTGATCCCCCGTCGGATGTTCCGACCCGCGTCGGATGTTCCGATGGAAGTTCCGATGGACCCTTTACTGGATAGCTCTGAAAACTGGCAGGCTGGATTACCATCGGATGTTCCGACCCACGTCGGATGTTCTGATGGCATAGGTTCTGTATGAGGTGTATTTTGAGTGGAAAACTCACATGAACTTCGAAATACCTATTTTGAGCACTTAGGAACCTTTATAACCTTCTCCATTTCATCCCTCTTTATAGTACGACATCCCTAGGACTCAATAAATAAAGATTTACAAATAAATACTAGTCTTGATGCCTTCTTGCAATACATCTATTTTGAGGGGCATAATCACATGTAAACATGTACCTCATGGAATTAACCTGTATAGCATCTGTGCACAATTCTCCAACAGAAATATTAGCTCTATAATTGTAGCTCATTAATCACCAAAATCACATAAGGGCCTAGATGCACTTTCACCAGGAAGTTATCCGCCAGGAGGTGGACAAGCTTTTGAGGGCGGGGGTCGTTCGTAGTGTCGCCCATCCCAGGTGGCTCGCGAACCCCGTCCTCGTCAAGAAATCCAACGGGCGGTGGAGGATGTGCGTAGATTTCACCGACCTCAACAGGGCGTGCCCGAAGGATCCATATCCGCTGCCCCCACATTGATCTCATCGTCGATTCCACAAATGGGTGCGGCAACAAGCTTTACGGATGCGTACTCCGGGTACCACCAGATTAGCATGGCCGAAGAAGATGAAGACAAGACCGCCTTCGTGACGCCCATGGACGTCTACTGCTACACAAGGATGGCGTTCGGACTGAAGAATGCAGGCCCAACCTATTAGAGGGCCATGCACATCGCTCATCGTCCTCAAATAGGACGGAACCTGGAGGTGTACGTCGACGACCTGGTGGTGAAGTCCAAGAAGGCGGAGGAATTGATCAGCGACCTAGAACAAACCGTCGCCAATTTGAGGAAGTACTGCATCAAGCTCAACCCTGAGAAGTGTGTATTCGTCGTTCCGTCGGGCAAGCTGTTAGGTTTCCTCGTCTCCCAGAGGGGGATTGTGGCGAACCCGGACAAGATCGCGGCGATCGAGAACATGAAGCCCCCGACGCGACTTCGGCAGATGCAGTGCTTGGTGGGCTGCTTGACCTCTCTGGGCCACTTTATAGCTCGCTTGCGGGATAAAAGCCTCCCACTACTCAAGCTCCTAAAGAAGACCAACCAATTCGAGTGGACGGCGGAAGCACAGGAGGCGTTCGACGGGCTGAAGAATTATCTCACTTCCCCTGCCCGTCTTTGGTCGCCCGGACCAGGCGAGCCGCTGATCCTTTATGTCGCGCGAACCCCGAGTGGTCAGCCAGGTGCTGGTGGCGAAAGAGAAGGTGTTCAGCGCCCATCTACTACGCCGGCAAAGTCCTCCACGACGCCAAACAAGATACTCACAAACCAGAAGATGCTCTACGCCGTCTTGTGGCGTCCCCGAAGTCAAGGTCACTACTTCCAGGTGAGAGATCACCGTCTTGACCAAGTACTTTGCGGGAGATCCTCTTCAACCGCGAGGCGACGGGCCAGACGCTAAGTGGGCCATGGAGCCGGCAGAATTCGACCTCAAGTTCGCTCCCGAACGGCCATCAAAGGGCAAGCTCGCGCGAATTCGCCGTGAGTGGACTCCGGCGGACACGAAGTCAAGACGCCCCAGTACTTTTGCCGTGGACTCTCTTCTTCGACGGTTCGCTCCGCTTGAGGGGCCGGGCGGTGTCGCTCGTGTCTCCCACCGCGACATTGTCCGCACTGGTGGTCTTTGGAGTTCCGCTACCAACAACGCCGCGGAGTATGAAGGATTACTCACCGGGCTCAGGGTGGCTTCGACCCTGGGCATCCGACGGCTGCAAGTAAAGGGCGACTCTCTCCTGGTCATCAACCAGGTGAGGAAGGATTTCACCTACTCGGATCCCATCATGGCGGCCTACCTAGCGGAGGTGCGCCGGTTGGAGCGGCATTTTGAGGGTTTGGGCTTCGCACACGTCCCTCACCGCGATAACTATATGGCGGATGAACTATCGCAGATTGCCTCGTCAAAGGCACCTGTCCCGGCTGGGGTTTTTGAAGAAAGACTCACGCGGCCGTCCGTCGCAGCCCCCAATCCTGGCGGGGACGACGCTTTCCCTGGCGCAGCTCCCACTTCTGGAGGAGACGCCACCAATCCTGCCACAGCTCCCCGGTTGGAGGGAGGAGGCGGAAGAACTGCTGAGGCGGTTGAGGCGGAAATGCCAGGCCAGGCAGAATACGTCGGCGACAATGTACGGAACGTCGTCACACTCGTCCGGGAAGGTCAGTGGATGGATCCGATCCTAGCCTACCTGCGGTATGAGTGATCCCCGACGATGACGCGTCGGCTGAGAAAATAGCGCGCAAGGCCAAGCGCCACGCAGTAGGTGGGGACCAGACGCGCCAGGCGCAAACGGAGTTCTACCGAAGCGCGCACTCGGGAAGCGGGAGTGCAATTCTCTCGAGATCCATGGAGGCATGTGCGGGAGCCATTCGGGGAGCCGGGCGCTGGTCGGAAAAGCTTTCCGCCACGGCTTCTATTGGCCTACTGCCCTCCAGGATGCCTTCGAGCTGGTGAGGAGATGCGGCGTGCCAATTTCATGCTAAGCAGATCCACCGACCGCCCAGCGCCGCAAACCATTTCGCTCTCCGGCGTTCGCGATCCGAAATTTGGACATCTGAGCCCGTTCGGGCGATTGGAGGTTACACGCATCTGTTCGTCGCCGTCGACAAGTTCACCAAGTGGGTTGAAGCAACGCTAGTCCCGGCGATCACGTCCGCTGCTGCCATAAAATTCATGAAGAGCATCTTCGTCCGGTTCGGCGTCGCCAACAGGATCATCACCGACAACGGTGTTTCGCCTAAAAGCGCCGATTTCCAAGATCAAAAGCGAAGAGCTGGGTACCAAGCTGTGCTTCGCCTCCGTTGCGCATCCGAAGAGCAATCGACAAGTGGAGCGGGCAAACGCGGAAGTACTCAGAGGACTCATGACAAGGGCTTTCGACCGTCTGGAGAAACGCGGCAAGCGCTGGGCGGAAGAAGTCCCCACCGTATTGTGGGCGCTGCGGACAACTCCCAACAGAGCCACCGGCGAGACCCCTTTCTTTCTGGTGTATGGCTCAGAAGCGGTGCTCCCATCAGAGCTCGCCTTTGGGTCCCCAAGGGTGGCGGCGTTCAGCGAAGACAGAGACCCTGACCGGCGTCAGGATGAAGTAAATCTCCTGGAGGAGACCAGAGATAGGGCGGCGATCCGGGCCGCCAGGTATCAGCAGGCACTGCGCCGTTATCAAGCAAGACGGGTGTGTGAGAGGACAATGGCAGTTATGGCGACCTCGTTCTGCGCAAAATCCAAGCGCAGTCGGGCGCAACAAACTGCCTCCCACATGGGAGGGCCCTTCAAGGTGGTCTCAGTCTTCCGCCAGAGCTCGGTCAGGCTCGCCGAGGATGGTCGCGAATTAGCGAACACTTGAACGCCGAGCGGTGAGGAAGTTCTACCGTGGGTAGCTGTTCCAAGAGCTTTTCGGCCTTCCTTTGGAGCCGAGCGGCGAGGTCTCCTCCTTCCCTTCGCCTCGGGGCTGCATTGTACAAAGCCATCTGCAATAAAAAGATAAGTTCCGTCTCTCTGTGGGCATCTGTTCTTTTTCGCCTTAAAGTCTGTTAGAAAACATTCAGTTGAAAGCTGGTAGCGAAAAAGTTCTTAAGGCTGATGGCCCCTTAGTTGCAAGGGCAAACGCTTAAGCTTGCGGCTGGGCGAGGCGAGGCGGACGGAAGGCGGGTTCTAACTTTGGTGTGTGCCTCGGTCTAGGCAACGCGCCAACGACGGCACCAAATGACTAGACCACTTCCTAAGCCGAGCTCTCGCCACGCAACGCTTAAGGTCGGTTCCCAAGAGGCCATAAGGGTTGAAGTAACCAGATGCCTAAGGAAAAAGCGCCACTTGCAGCAGCGCTACATCTAAAATTTTTGGCGATCAGTTGTTTAGCCTCAAAAAGTCTGTTAGAAAGCATTCTGTTGAAAGCTGGTAGAGAAAGTACTCAAGGCTAATGGCCCCTTAGTTGCAAGGGCGAACGCTTAACTTACGGCTGGGCGAGGCGAGGCGGACGGAATGCGGGTTCTAGCCTGGTGTGTCTGCTCGGTCTAGGCAACGCGCCAACGACGGCACCAGCGACTAGACCACTTCCGGAAGCTAAGCTCTCGCCACGCAACGTTTAAGGTCGGTTCGCCAAGAGGCCATAAGGGTTGAAGTAACCAGACGCCTAAGGAAAAAGCGCTCACTTTCAATAGTACGCTCTGTCTAAAGTTTTTTGCGTTCGGGTGCCCTAGTTCTTTTCGCGAATAAAAGATTTGCGCGAAGTTTGATCGAGACTCACGACAAAAGAGCAAAAGTTTGCATTAACAGGATTTGTACAGGACAAAAAGGAAGACAAGGGAGCTCGTCTACTCCTCGTCCTCATCGCCCTCTGCCGGCGCAGCGCCGCCCATCATAGAGACGCGGTTGGCGGTGGTGTCAACCCGCGACTGCTCAATCCGGTCCAGCGGGCGCGAAGGTTCCCCGGTGGCGGCGTCGAGGTCAAACGCGGCGTTTTGGGCAAGGCAGTTGCCCAAGACGAACCGCGTTGCTTCAAGAGCGCCGTGGCGACCATCTTCGATCGCCCGCGCCCAGTTGACCACCGGCAGATCGTGCAAGGCCTCGGTGGCGCGCCCCACGGCCCCAGCATACTGCGCGGCGGTCTCCTCCAGCGGAGAATACAAGGTAACGCCCAGCGGGTACAGGACGTCCCGGAAACTGTGGTAGGCGGCGCGCATCATGTCGGCGAGACCTGGCGCTTCGGAATACTCAGCGAAGGTCTTCGACGTCTTTGGTGGCGGCGGCGGCGCGCTTGCGCCGCCCTAGCCTCGCGCGACGCCGTTTCCCTCGCGGCGATCTCCCGCGCAAGCGCCTGCCGCAGCTCGCCGGCGGCTTGCTCCGCCGAGACCAGAGCGCTCTCCCGCGCCGCCCAGGTGTGGGCGAGGGCGCGGAGCGCTTCGGCGGAGCGACCAACGTCGCGGCAATGGCACCCACGGCGTTGGCGTCAGCTGCGGTGGCGGCCGGAGGTTCCTCCATCCTCGTCTCCAGGGCGGTCTCCGCGGCGGCAGGCCTCGCCTCCGTCGAAGGAGCCGCGGGCACGCTGGGGGTTGGCGAATCGCGCGGCATGGAGCTTGAGGCCCCAGCGTCCGCTCTATCCCATGAAGATAAAACAGAAACAGGGTTCAGGTATGCGAAAACATGCAGCATGCTAACCCTAACGTGAAGTGTGCGTGGCGCAGAAAGCTTCTGAGCGGCGCGCCTCAGCGAATCTTTGAAGGGCGCGCGTCAAACCGCTGATCGCGAAGCGGCGGCCGCCAGAGCCGCGATCGGGCGCCCGTCGAAGGCCGCACGAGTGGCGCCGGTCAGAAGCTCCGACGCGACGACGGAGGCCGGCGTGTCGGCGAGTGCTGGCGCAGGAAGCGTCGGCGCAGAAGGAGCAGAAGAAACTGGCGCAGGCGGCGCTAGTTCCGCAAGAGTCGCCGTGCTCTCGCCTGATGGCGGAGCGGCGGCGGCAGCAGCAGGGCCCCCACTGGAGGGGGCCGGAGGAGGCGGCAGAAGCTCAGGACTCGAGGGGCAAGCTCTCTTTGGGCTCGTCTCTCCCTCCTCCTCGTCATCGTCGGAGAGGATGAGGCGGCGCTTCCCGAGAGCGCGGTCGGAGTCGGCCGCCACGCCTGGAGCAGCAGCGGCCGCGGAAGCTTTGGCGGCCGCCGGAGGCGCATCGCGAATCTGGAGTGGTCCCCGGGCCACTTGGACCGCAGGACCAGAGACCTCCATGGGGGGCAGCCCGCGCAAATACTGGTTGCGCTCCCATGGATCCCAGTCGCAGAGGGGGCGGATGGTCTCCGGCAAAGAGATATCGCCGGTGGGCGTGGTCAAGAGTCCCGCCAGCCACTGGCGGAGTACGTTCTCCGGCACGTTCCCTGCGACTGGGCGCAAGAGAGAAGACATAAGCCACAAGGAGTCAAAAGAAAAGACATTCCAAAAAGACAAGAAACCCGAAAGATTGAAGGAGCATTTACCTCCGGGGACAAGGCGGACTCCATCGTCGTCGCCATAGTACTGCCAGGCGGGGCGAACCCTCATGCGAAGCGGACAGAGGCGGCGCCGCAAAAAATCCGCCGCAACATGGGTTCCGGTGAGCCCGTTCTGGGCGAGCTCAATGCGCCCAAGATCTCCTCGGCTCGGCCGAGTCATCGGCGAGACCCCAACCGGCAAGGGATTCCGCCGGACCCTCGGGAAGGTCAAGATCGTCCGCACTACCGGAGTCCTCCACGTCTGACCATTGGCTTTGCCGATCCTTCCAGCTGGACTTGACCGTGATCGCGAGGAAGGCGGCGTCGCGGGCGTGAAGTAGACTTCAATAGCCCGCTTCGGCGCGACCTCGCATGCAGCGTGAAGAGCCGGCGCCAGAGCGGGAGGTTTGGCATCGTCCCCACGAACATCTCGCAGAGGTGGACGAAGATGGTCAGGGCCACCACAGAGTTGGGTGGAAGGTGCGTAGCCTGGATCTCGTAGAAGGCAAGCACCGCCAAGAAGAACTCCGAGTACGGTGGGACGAGCCCCGCCAGCATCGCCCAGGTGAAGGTCACGATCTCCCCGTCGTAGGGGCTTGGCACTATGGTGCCGGCGCGGAACCGGACGGGGGTGAGCGGCACGAACCATTGGAGCCGCGTCGCCACATCCTCGTCGCCGATGAAAGCGAGCAAAGCAGAGTCGAGACGGTGGCGCGTCGGTGGCGACCCTTCTGCGTTTGGGCGCCATGGAAAACGGTGGAAGAGTTGGCGAGAAAAGAAGGTGGCAGCGGCAAAGAAGGCTCTGTGGCAGCGGCGAAGAAGGTGAATGGCGGTTTGAGGACTTAGCGTGCGGAAGGATTAGCCGCGCGCGTAATGGAAATATTATAAGCAAAGCGCCTGAAGTCGACGGTTTGGATCTGTCCCCACGCCGACGCTGCTATCATTGCCCCGCGCGTTCGATTTCCCGCAAAAGCGGGCGCGGTTCCCAAGGAAGATCGTCGCGCAGATGGAGAATTAAGCGTCGGCGCCCGCGAAGGTGGGCCCCCCGATTAGTCTCCGTCGCCGAGAAGCGGAAGGTGTCTCGTGCGACGATACGCGTATCATGGTGGACCCGGGAGTTCTTGTCGGTGTAATAAATACGGGGTATAAAGAGTCTGAGAAGATCGGCGGGTCCCACGCGTCGAGCAAAGCGATCGAGCCCAATGGCGTGGCGAGCCCTCGGCGCCTCGAGGCGGGCCCCACGCGTCGGTGCGGGCGATTAGGCCCAATGGCGTGGGCGAACCCTCGGCGCCAAGGCGAGCCCCACGCGTCGTCGGTGCGACCGAGCCCAGTGGCGTGGCGAGCCCCTCCGCGCCAAGGCGGGCCCCACGCGTCGAGCGGGCGACCAGCCCCAGTACGTGGGCGAGCCCTCCGCGCCAAGGCGGGCCCCACGTCGGCGGGCGTCGAGCCCCAACGCGCTGGCGAGCCCCTCGGCGCCTAAGCGGGCCCCACGCGTCGGTGGCGATCGAGCCCAGCCCGTGGGCGAGCCCCTCGGCGCCAGTGGGCCCCACGTCGGCGGGTGAGCGAGCCCAGGCGTGGGGCGAGCCCTTAGAAGACTAAGCGAGGCCCCACACGTCGAGCGGCGACCGAGCCCTGGTGGTGCGGCGAGCCCATCAACGCCGGGCGAGGGCCCCACGCACCAGCGGGCGTGTGGGCGAGCCCCTCGGCGCGTAGGGCCCCCCACATCTGCGGGGCCAGCGTGGCGAAAGCGTTCGAAAGGAGTCTTACAGCGGCTCCTCCCCTGCTGCGAAGACGGCGCATTAATGCGACATCACGCGAGGATAGACAACAAGAAATGATTACCGCTTCTGATAACCCCTCTGTGTCCGGTAGCGGCCTTTATCGCGGAGAGGAATTGACCGTGAGAGAAGGTTTGCTTAAGATGGCCGCCGCGTCGGGAGGAAGCGGTGGGCCCCGCCATGCAGCCTCACCGGGCGTGGATGCGGGCGAGAGGCCACTTGCGGCATCGCGAGGGCGGCGCCGCTCGGTGCGAGCAGCGACCGTTGTCTCTCCTATCGTGTCTTGTCGATTATCTTGAGTATCTTTATCGCCTACCCCTCGGCTCTCTCCGTCGGTTCGAGGCTTGTATAAAAGGAGAGGAGAGAGAGGGGAGAAGGCACGTTTTTGCGTTTGGACACACAGTTCACAAGCATCCTGTAAACCACATTCCATTCAACCACAACAAGAGAAGAGCTAAGGCTCAGCAGGAGTAGGACTATTACCCGCAAGGGGGTCCGAACCTGGGTAATCCCCGTGTGTTGCTCTTTGCTGTGCCCACCGCTCAATCGAACCGAGCACGGCTGATAGGCTAACAAGGTAGAAATCTGACTAGGGGTGTGATCCGCAGTGGTTGAGCGGAGAACACGCCGTCACCTTTATATCTATGGTATGTGAAGCAATATTATCAACCAATACATATGCTGATTAAATCATTACCGCTCCTCCTAATGATATGGATCAGGAATCATTTAAAATAATATCACATTGACAAGTGTGTTTCACAACCAAGTCATACTTGATACACAAAGTTGTGACATTTATTTAGGGGAACGATAATTAAAGTTAAATTAATGAAAACATATTACAATCATCTCATATGATTGATATAGGTCATATTCCTATCAATAGTTCAATACAAACACAAACTATTTAGTGCTATTGGCGTTGAATACTTATTTATTTAGAACCTCAGTCGTTTAGCTTATAAACACAACACAATGCCGCTCGCTTGTAATTATTCCACCATTAACCTCACGTGCTTCCGTTAGATCCTAGCATTTGGAAGAAATGACTAATTTAATTTTCAAATTTGCCAAACAAAAACCTATAATGCTTCTAGATTGTTGCCATCAAACTAACAGCCAAACACTACGAAATCTAATGCGTTTAGATTAAAACTATCAAATCAACAGCTAAAAACTATCAAAATCTGATAGTTGCATGTAGCCAAGTTCATATATTCCTGATTGGCATTCTCTCTATCATATGTGTTGATTTGGCCATTATATCATGGTTGCTATTGATTCATACATCAAGTTCATATTGTATGGTTGAATTGGCGCGCATATATACAAGGTTTCTTTGGTATATGTCTATCTTGATGTTGGGTCATTGGTCATCTGTGAGCTAATTCTTGTAAGTATATTTGTTTAGCAGAAGTTTGGGACAACATGTGATGTGTAGTCTTGATGCAATGTTTGCTTTTTTTGTTATGCGTACAAGGTGGTTGTTGAAATTTTTGCGAGATTAACTATCTATTTGTAAGAATATTTCCACTGCCCCATTCCACCCACATGGAAGAAATGTTTTGGCACCCCAGACACCTTGACACAACCTCTCTGGACAAAACGTTCTGGCGTACACTAACCATTTGGCGGACCTTCCAATGTCTTGGAAGTACATGAACCCTCTCTCTTGATTAAAACTTTCCAGCACACACTGAACTATTCAGTAAACATCTTGACGCATGACCCCGACCTCGTTGGGACATCTCTCGATTGAAAGGTCTAGCACTTCGGACAATCTGGCAGATGGTACGGCGGCAAGGGAGCCGCTCCCAAAATCTTCCAAAACACCACCCCGACACATGACATGACCTAGAACCAACCACATGAAGTTCATTCAAAAACTCTCATGTTCAAGTCAAACAAATGAAAACAAAGCCTAGACTAAAAATTGGACCCATTTCGATGCCTGGTTTCAAAACAAAAGCCTCCACCTTGATTCTAATCAAGATCCCAATGCTTGAACTAGTGAGACCCGATCACCACCAAAACCACCTTCATTCACCAATAGCACATGCTTCTTTGCATCGTACACTTGTCCAAAATCCAGTGTCTCCCTCCACCTTCCTCCATCCTTGCGCTCCTCCAACGTAAGCAATATCCCTTGCGGAGGCACTCCTTGGCATGAGAGGCAACATGGTTGCATAGGCATGCAAAAGAGGAAGGAATAGAGAGTGGTTGTGGATCGAAAGTACAAGGGGTGGGCAGTGAGGATGTGTTGGACCTTTTTACCCAAATAAAACTGAGTCTATTTTTTCAATCGTTACATATATAAATCTTTTATATTTTACTTAATTTTTTTTACTATTTGTAGCCCTCTTCATTACCCATTTCTATAATAATAGGTAAATAATGCGTTTATCATTTGAAGATGCCCTCAGTCGGAGTCAGTGGTAGACTCGACGACAACCTCCAAGTTCTTCTTTTAAGAGTAAAAATATGATTTGTGAGATATTTTTTTTTTACAAAAATATTGCCGTTCAGTTCAGATCATTCCGAGACTCAAAGGCGAGCCTTCCGGGCTTTCACTGCCCTGAACTTGACCGAGCCCATAAAAAAGTATATCTCAATGGGCTTCGTATGGGCTGCTCTTAATTACTGGGAGTAATCTTTAATATTGTTGGTATATTTGTTTTCTCTGCCTTGAGTTAAAGAAAGGGATAAGATATAAGATGGTGACCGTTGATTTATGATCCAAATTTAATTGGAGGCCAACTTCTAACAAGTGGAGTGAGGGGCCGTCACCAGCATGAATTTTTATATCGGTTTATAAAAATTTTGGTCCTCAGCGATATGTACGAAATTTGTGAAATTTCCGTTCAAAAAAATCAAACATAATTAAAAATGTAGAAAATGCTCCATTGGGGATCGAACTTGCAATCTCTCCCTCCAGCAGAGAGTCAAGCACCACTGCACTATGCTGGCCAACATGTTGAATGTGGCTACGCACTTCCTTTTATACATTATCTTCAAATCTGATAAAATTTCAATTTCGGTCGAAATAAAAATCACTGGTTGCCAATAGGCTTGGACTTGTAGTCTTGGGCCTAGGTTAACCGCCTGGTATATATACCTCTTGTAAGTCGCAGCTGAGAGACTAAGATGGATCTTGTTCTCTTCGGTGTTTTGTAAACTCTTCCCGATATAGCGAAGTTTTGCCGGCCAGCGTCCATGATTTTTTCCCCTTCGCTTTGGAGGGGTTTTCCACGTTAAATCTTGTACTCTATCTGTTTATGTTTATCAATCTACTTCGTTTTTGCCGTGCGGATTGCTAACAGTGACTTCTAGCGTTGACGAGTTTGACGACAATGACAGCAATGTTCAATGGCAGGTGTTTGATTTTGTCTTCTCATATGCAAACTTTTGTGACTATTATTAATATTGATCTTCTTTTTCGTTTTCCTGTGTTCGATTATGCGGTAGACTGTAGTCGTTGGTTTTTGACGATGGGGTGATCGAAGTCGTTGGTTTTTGACGATGGGGTGATCGAAGTACAGTACTACAGTTAGACAGACAGGTTGCTTTACAATTTAGGTACTTTTATAGGCTGTTTGGTTGCCTTCTCAGTTGAACCAGGTTGTATACGCTGAGCCAGGCTGAGATGACGCAAATGATTGTTGTTTGGTTAGGTGTATTAGATTGTAAAGGCTGCGTAGAGATGTTGTTTGGTTGCCTGCACTAAGGAGAGAATGGCATGGAGAAATTCAAAAGAGGGATGAAACATTTTAAAAAATAAATTCTAAAAAATCAAAATAGCAAAAAATCAATTACGAAAATAAAATAATTCAAAAGAAAGTCTCATAAATAAATAAATTCAAAAAAGAAAATTTTAAACTTTTAAAATTTATATGGCAAGTGTGGTCTCGTTTTGTTCGAAAAAATATCAATAACCCATTTTTTTAAATCGGTTTGGTAATCAAAAATACTAATCAAAAGATATAGCAAATAAATGAATCAAATGTATCGTGCATGTGGTTGTTGCTGCATCAGCGGAGCCTGGCTTGGGGAAACACCCAATTTGGTCGTATCTCCAGAGCCTGGTCTGGAGGGGTTAATTACATCCGGAGAGCATGGTTCAGATGGAAAAGAAGACAACCACACACCCTAGTTTTGTATCTCTAGATGCAAAACTCTTTAGATGCAGGCAACCAAAAAGCCTATTAATACCACCGGTCACAACTAGCTGATCGATCTAGTCAATTCACATGATGGAGCAGGCGTTGGGTTGTCGTCGCTGAACATGGTAGTGAGCCGCTCCTCCTGCGCCGCCGCGCCGCCGTAGCTTCCCGCCGGCGCGACGCCGTCGACTTTGCGCACGTAGCCCGGCGGCGCCTTCTTGTCGTAGGCCGGCGCGGCGTACGCAGGGGTGCGCGACGTGGTTGTAGGGCACGTAGGGCCAGATCTCCGCCTTCTTCCCCGTCGCCTGCACCCGCTTCACCACCTTGTGCGGCTCCACGAAGCCCTGCACCGTCACCATGTACTGCTTCCGGTTGATCTCCACCGACAGCACCCCTGCAAGAAAGAAATCAACAACAACCCCCCCAAAAACAAAATTGTCATTGCCATAATCAACAATCTCTGAATGAACTCTTGCAAAGAAGGAGAGCAAAGATCAGAGAGAAGTAGACATGTATTCGCGCGTGCGTTTCATGCTGGAGAGGGTGTTTCTAACTTTGAGCTCGCAGCCGTCGCAGTCCATCCTCACCTTCAGCTCCACCTTCTGGAACTGCCTCCTCTTCTTGTACCTCCGACGGCTGCTGCCTCCGAGGAGATCAGACAGATAGTCCAGAGTGCCTCCCATTGCCTCAACCAAACTCCTCAAGTGTTTGGACCTCTAGCTAAGCTCTGGCAATCCCTCCCTCCTCTCAATGAAAGCAACAGGAAACAGAAGAGAACTCCTAAACACCTGCTCTCTTGCTGAAATTGGCAGCCACACTCACAGCACTACTTACAAGAAAACCAAGCAGATGGCAGAGCCCAGGAGATGATTTGGAATGACCTTGAGGCCTGAACTACACAAGAGGTGTGTATAACTAGATATATATAGGCCTCTTGCAGCTGCAGCTGTTGCAAGGCCAAGGCAGTAGCTAGCTATAAGGAAGCTGCTGTAAATACTATATACCAAAATAAATCTAGCCGCGCAAACACGCAGGCCACCTCGCTCGTGTAATTTATTTTGTGGTTTAATGTACCAAGTGCTATCGCTTGCTCAAAGGTGTGTAAAAATGTAAACCGATTCATAAAGTTGTTCTTGTTAGCTGTTGTTGTTTTTCTTTTGTCAAGCTAAACTTCAAGATTGGATCGGCTGCGAGAAGTTCTCTCCTTTTTTAGAGCTTTCATTAGTGGCTTTGAGATTTTGGAGACAACGAAACACTTTTTTTCTGCAAAAGGGTCACCCCATTTCCATTTCCTGAGATAAACGGAAACAAAAGGTCCACAGACAGCGGGCTACAACCAGAAACAGGGGGCACAAAACAGCCAGGCCATGATCTCACAGCATGGCTGGAACACAGAGCCCCAGTTCACAGCACAAACAACCAAACAGAAACTAAACCACAACCTGAAGCAACAAGGAACAAAACTAACATTCACTGCCCACGATGCAAGGGTAACACACCACACGCAGGTGGTTTAGCAAAAGCAATCCTGAGGCCAAAAACTAAGCTTCATCCTCATCCAACCCCCTCTTCTTGCGTGGATCCGCAACTGTATCATGGTACTCTTTGATTACTTGGAAAATCTTGGACAGCCCTAGCTCCACCAACTCTTTGTCTCCCGCTTTCAGCAAACCTGTCCAATATTTGATGAGAGAGATCATACGAAAAATAAAAATGTAGGGTCAGAGATTGTTTTTTTCTCGAAGCAGTACTCATTTCTCACAAGCCAAACTATCCACATAACTGCAGCTAAACAGAACTGTCGACGGTTGAGATATCGATCTCAAGTCGCTAAGGTTCTTTAGAAGTGAGATAGGAGACACGCCGAACAACCACGAATGGCAACGAACAGGAGACATGAGTTTTTATTCTGGTTCGGGCCTCTCGGGAGAGATAATAGCCCTACGTCCAGCCCTTCTTCTATATCAGAGATGATTACAAGAGATGGCTCGACGAGACGAACAAGTCTCGGCGAGATTACGGTGTACAGGAAGCAATACACTATGATCAGGTGTCTACCAGACGCTAAAGCCAGATGAAGTCCCCTCAACACGCCGTAGGGGCCTTGTTTATATAGTGCAGAGCGAACCGACCTACCGAGGGAATATCGGGCCGGGCTAACTACGAGATCGTAACGAACTCGACATGCCAAATATATCCCGAGGCAGATAAGGCATACTCCTAGTCTTGGGAATCACGACTCCTATTCCAATCCGGGAAATCACGTCCGGGTCTTCACGTAGCCGTGCAGAACTCTATTCGAGTCGGACTCAAACAGGAAGTCTTAGGCCATTACGCGACCGTGCCGCCAAGGGGCTGTTCGCGAGATGCATCTGGCCTGATAGAACCTTCTAGGAGCCGGGCCCCGAGAGGTCATTCGACTGGGCCGTCAGGGAGTGGGCCATGGCAATGGGCCGTGATTTTATCCCCGACAGCTAGCCCCCGAGACTCAAGTGGAAGGACTCACAAGGGTGGGGTCGTCCTCTTGAGACTCTAAGTCACGAAGAGGGAAAGTATGCTGCTACCGGGACTTGAAACAATCGACCGAACAGGTAACGGTTCAAACAAACACAACTTGTCCGGGACCGAACAAAACCCGATCAGCGCCGAGCAACTCTGTTGCACCGAACAGAAAAACACATCCATCCGAGCAGAGCACCCAGCCTTCAGCGCGGACGCTGGAAAAAATTAACCGTTGGCAGATCTCAACGGTAACTTACTGTCGCTGCGCAGTGAAAACAGGTGACCGTTTTACCTAGCCGTTGCGGTAAAAACTATCCGTTTTGTGACAAACCGTTACAGAGCTGCGCATATGGGACTATAAAAGCTCCCAGGCCGCCCGCGGCTAGCCACTTCTGCTCTCGCGCCTTTCCTTCCCAAGCCCTAATTCCAACCGCAGTCAGCACCAAGCACCCAAACTCCACAACCAAACATGCTCGTCCTACTCTGGGAACCGCTATGGCCAAGTTCGTAAGATCTAGCGCATCCGAGGAGGACTTGAGAGTTTGGGAGGAAGAGGGCCACATCGATGCCGGTAGCTGGAGGCTGTCCGGGGAGGAGGAAACTCCGGAGCCGCTTGAGGGAGAGTTCGTCAACTTCGAATAGTTCGCACTGTTCGGGTTGAGGTCTCCCGAGAGCGACTTTGTAGAGGTCTTCTTAAACATCAGCGGATTGGAGGTGGCGAACCTCAATCCGAACAGCGTCCTCCAGATGGCCGTCTTCGCACACCTGTGCGAGGGCTATCTGGGCATTGATCCACTGGTGGGGCTGTTCCTCCATCACTATACGGTAACGAGGAGCAGCTCCGCAGCTTCGACGCTGGGGTGCTACTATCTCAAGCTCCGGGCCACCGCCGACGACGCGCCGTACCCCCGTCCGCCGCTGCTCGACTCAATGGGCGCGTGGTGGACGAGGTGGTTCTACACCCGGCGGAGCGACGACAGCAAGCTCATCTTCACCGGGAAGGCGTCGGTGAAGGGAACACCGATGCCTCGGCCGGAGATGTTCGCCGAGGACTGGTACTTGACGAGGAAGATCGCCTCCCTCGTGAGCCTTGGGCTCACGGGCAGAGAGATCATCCGGAATTATACAGCGAACAGGATCTGTCCGCTAAGGAGAAGACCCTATCCCTTCTATAAGATAGAGGGATGGGAAGACATCTCCAGAGGGAGAGCACGGGTAAGTGCCTTTAAGACTCAACCTTTCTATAGTGTTACCTCCGAACAGAAACTGACAGGATCTCCTGCTCGGGCAGAAAAGCCAACCGACGCATGGGTGACTGAGCGGGTCGACGCCATGCTAAAGGCAGCCAAGAAGGACGGCGAGGTCACCGGCGAGGTGGCTTACACCTGTCCGCGGAACGTGCTCATCCGCACAGCCGAGGTAAGTTGCTCGAACCCTCATCTATGTTGCTGGATTCGCATCATTGTAAATGCTAACATTCACCTTCCGAACACGCAGGAGGACCAGCTGATCCTTGGAGGGATCATGGTGGAGCTCTCTGGGTCGGAGAAGGAGAGAGTGAAGAAGGGCAAGGCCAAGGCGCCCATGAAACCCAAGGCGGCGGCCGAGCCAATGCGGAGCTCACCGCGCCATGGCCGCCTGCCCTCGAAGAAGCCTGCTGCGGCAACGGAGCGCGCCGAGCAAGTCAAACGCGTGCGCGGCCAGCCAAGCGGAAAACGACCAAGCCCCTCCCTCCTCGCCGAGCAAAGCGACGAAGAGGTAAATACACTGACCCTCTGGCTTAAGCGATACGCACAGGCTCACCCGGGCCATATGGCACGGCTACATCAGGTCGCCGAATAGAGAAGGCTCGAGGAGGAAGTCGCGCGCAAGGAAAAGCTCCTTGCGTTGCGCGAGAAGAGCGCCCAGCTCAGCAGGGAGCTGAGCTCGTCGCCACGAGCGTCCGGGAGCCGAGGCGAACAAGGTGCCAAGGAGCCCCCGAGAAAGAGGCGGAAAGTTTTAGCAACAAAGAGGAAGATCAAGTCCTCCACGGCAGGTATGTAGTAACAAAACTTTGTCTTTACAAATTTCCTGACCGCACCAGGCTCAACTTATCCCCTTTTTCATCAGCTGCCCAAGAGGAGATTGCCACGGACGACGTCGACGAGGCAATCGAGCGATCTCTACTGCCCGAGCACCTGCATGGCGCGTCGCGGGCAGTGAGGTTGACCAGCCTCAAGGACAAGCTGGCAGTGTGGAGCGTACTTCCGCCAGGCTCCAGCGACCAGCTCGATGAGCTGAAGCACGCGGTGGAGCGGCTGGAGGCGGAAGAGGTGGCGGGCAGCGCCACGGATAAGCGGGCCAAAGCGAAACTCATAAGCTGCCGAGGTGGGGCGAGCGGCGGTCCTACCGGTACCGTCAGAAGAGCAACCGCCCTCGAGGCGACGGAGATGGTGGCGGCGGGCGAAAGCCCCGCCGCCAAGGTACAAGGAGAACGCGACGAGGCGAAGCGCAAATCGCCCGCCGGTGGAAGCCCCGTGTCGCCAGTGGAGCAAAGATCGACCTTGCCCAAGGTGATCGGGCGAAGAAGAAGAAGAAGGCGAGCGCGGGGGCGAAAGTTCTTCGCCGCCTCTCTGCCCGAAGCGAGCGCGACTTGAGGAGGAGGAAGGAAAAAAGACGGCGGCGAGGGCGACGCGGTCTCTCATCCAAGACGAAGCGAGGCTTGGCGCATGGTCTCGAAGATCGCCTCGCCGGATTGAGCGTCGGCTCGACAAGGTAAGCTCCAAAATCAAACCTAGCCCAAATAACAACATCATCGCAGCGGCTAAGCTGGTCTTCTCTCGTGGTCTTTAAGGACACCATGGAGGAGCTCGAGGATGGAGTCACCGTCGAGCAGCGCCATTACGGCGGGTTTCGAGAGCGACTCCGAATGAGGGGGCTCGAAGGGAGCCTTCAGCGCCAGACCAAGAGCGAGAGTGTTGGCGGCGAAGATAAAGAAGCTCAAGGTTCGGTTGACCGAGGAGAGGCAATCCTCCGGGGCTCTTCGAGAAGAGGCCGAGGAGCTTCGCGCGCAGGCCGCGAGGGCGAACGTCGCGGAAGGGGAGCCAGGCCGCACGAAGTGGCTGGAGGAGCAACTCCACGACGTGTCCGAACGGCGGAAGCTGCTCGTGAAACAGGTGAAGCAGCTAGAGGTCCAGCTTGCCGAAGAGAAGTCAACTTCCGTGGCACTCCAGGAGAAAATCTCCACCTTGTGGACGTCGCAGAAGGAGGCCGAGGAGATGCGCGGGCTGGCCGCAAGGACGAGCACTGCGGAGAAGAGGGTCGAGGAGCTGGACGAGCAGCTCAAGACCGCCGAGCAGCGAGCCAGTCGGAGTGAAGATTTGGCCGAGCAGCTGCGGGCCAAGACCAAAGAGGTCGAGGCTCTCCGCGTGAAGGCAACGGAGCAGGCCAGGAGCAGCAAGGAGGAAGCCGACCGTCTCCGAGCTGAGGCCAGAGAGGGTTTTAAAGCCCAAGGGGAAGTCCTGCGCCTGAAGGAAGTGATCGAGGAGCTCAAGGAGCAACTCGCTTCTAAATAGTTGTAGGGCTGTAACCCGAAAGGGACTTTTGTACCTGCAAATTTTGCTAATGCAATAAAGAATTTACCTTTTTTCTGCAAAAAAGAGCAGCAAAAGATAAGAACGAACAGGAAACCAAGAGCAGGGCACGAAAGCGCTAGAAAGTTTAGGAAAAACCGGTAGAACGCTTAGCCTAACTCCCAGCCCCCGTTGTGCAATCTCTAAAACCTCGGTTCATAACTCGAGCAGTGCACAAGAAAGAGAGACACCCTAGCCCCCGGTACGGACGGTGCTCGAAAACCTGAATTTGCGAATTCGAGTACGTGCGTAGAGAGTCAGAGCGACACCCGTATCCTGATCGACGTATTCCAAGAACTGCTCGTTAACGTAAGTTAGGTGATTCCGAAGGATAACCGGACAAGGAAAGTGCCTCTGCCGCGGAGGGCTTACGAGAGCAGACTTTGCCAAGTGGTCGCGCCAAGCGGTAAGTGCCTCTGCCGCAGAGGGCTTACGAGAGCAGACTTAGCCGCGAGATGGAAAAGCCATGTTACGCAACCTTGAGTTGTGGAACTTGTTGAAGCTGGATACGAGCAGGAAAAAATCCTTAAGATTGCGGAGCCGAGTGTTCACAAGGCCGGGCAGCCATCAAGTGTTACCAGAGAGAGGGTAGCCTTGAGAAGACAGAGACGTGAAAAGGCCGCAGAAGGCTGTGAGAACTTCACACTGTAAATGGATTAAAATTTACATGGGGCCCGACAGACTTGGACGAACAAAGGCGCGAAGTTTGAAAAAAGCGCGAAGCTAGGCAAACACAGAAAGACCTACACAAAGAACTTACGAAGCTGGTCGATGTTCCTAGTGCTGGTCAGCTCTCTTCCGTCCTCCATGGCGGTGAACGGCCCGGGCGGCGGTAGAAACGACCGTGAGCGGGCCTCCCAGCGGGAGTTAGCTTGTTGGCATTGGACGAGTTCTCAACACGGCGCGAGCGAGATCGCCTACCGCAAAGCCCTTGGTCGAACCGATTTGGCGGCGTGCGGCTAAGAGCTTCTTTGGTAGCGCGCCATTCGACTTGTGCTTGGTCCGTGTGCCTTGAGGAGGTCGAGATCGAGTAGGGGCTCTTGCTCGTCGTCAACCAAGTTGACCGAGCTCGTCTTGAGGCGAACCGAGTACTATTTCGTGGCGTGATGGCTTCGCACCATAGACCAATTGGAAGGAGTTTCCGGTTGCCGGTGGCCGTAGTCGAATCGCCTGAGGACGGAAGGAACCTCGTCAACCCAAGCCTTGTTGTGCTTTCATGAGTGCCGCGAACACGCGCCGTTGATACCCCGGACGATCTGTCTGTTAGTTCGCCGATCGCTCCATTGCTCGTGGATGTGCCACGAGGCGAAAGCAGATCTTGGTGCGGTTGCTCGCGATATTCTGGAATAGCTAAACCACACTGGTATCGTTATCCGTGATCAGCTTGTGGGGAATCCCAAAGCGTGTGACCACGTTACCTTTGAAAAAGTGCACATCCGTTTTGGCGTGAAGAGACGACACAGGCTCTGTCTCAATCCACTTTGTAAAAGTGTCGATAGCGACGAGCAAGTGTGTGTAGCCCTTGTACCCCTTAGGGAACGGGCCAAGCAGATCCAGACCCCATGTGGAGAAAGGCCATGATGGAGGGATCGTTTGGAGCTCTTGGGCGGGCTTATGTGCCTTCCGGACGTGAAATTGGCAAGCTTTGCACTTAGTCACGATGTCCCGGGCATCTTGTAACGCTGTAGGCCAGTAATAGCCCATGCGAAACGCTTTGCCGACCAGAGTTCGGAAGGAGGCGTGGTTGCCACAGGCACCCTCGTGTATGTCCCTAAGAAGGAACACTCCATCCTGTTGAGAGATGCACTTGGAGAGGACTCCTAGAGCACCTTGACGGTAAAGGATGCCGTACACAAGCTTGTATGGACCAGCACGCCTTGTAAGCCGGGAACGCTCGGCTTCATCTTTCGGGCAGGGTCCCATCTGCTAGGTACCGGACAAATGGCGTTGTCCATTCGCGCACCGCTTTCGATGACGGAGACAAGACCACTGTCTCGGTTGCCGTCCGGAGACGTGATTGAGGGCTTGTAAAGGTGCTCGACGAGCACCCTGCGGAAGCGAGTTAGCGTGAGGATCAAACTTGGGCAATTTGGTCGGCCAAGAAGTTGTCCTTCACAGGCACGAAGAGCACCTCGAAAAATCGAAAATGCCGCTCCAACTTCCTCACTTCAACCAGGTATCGCGCCATTGAGTCATCGCAGCACTGATACTCCTTGTTTACTTGGTTGATGACCACCGTGAATCTCCTTCACGGTTAGCCGTTGGGCACCGAGCGACTTTGCACTCTTAGTCCCGCGAGGAGGGCCTCGTACTCCGCAGCATTGTTAGTCGCCGCAAAGTGTAGTTGGATAGAATACTGGAGTTGCTCTCCTTGAGGGGAGATGAGAACAAATCCAGGCCCTGAGTTTTCAGTACGCGAGCCATAAAAAAACATGGTCCAAGGGGGGTCATCAGGTTGCTCGGGAGCTTCCTGGGATTTGGGTGGGCAGGTCCATTCGGCGACAAGTCAGCCAGGACCTGGGACTTAATAGCAGCCCTAAACCCTGAACTTGGTCTTGGAGAAATACAGGACCAAGTTCGCTAAATGGGCAATGGAACTGGCAGAATTTGATATTCTGTTTGCTGCCACGTTCCTTAGGATTTCTCCAAGAGGGAACTTGGTCGGGACCAGTATTTGATACGCCTGGAAATAATGGCGAAGTTTTTTGAAGGACATGAGCAAGGCGTATAGCAACTTTTGGACCTCAGGGTATCGCTCCTTAGATCCGTGAAGTACCTCGCTCACGTAATAGATTGTCCGCTGGATGCCTTCCCTTTTCACCGTCAAGACCGCGCTCACCGCTTGAGGCATACAGCCGAGATAGAGCAAGAGCTGTTCGCCGTGTCGCGGGGTAGTCAAGACAGATGGGTTGGACAGATATTGGTTTAGATCTTGGAAAGATCGATCAGCTTCCTCTCTCCACTCGGAACCATTGTGCTTGCGCAGGGCCTTAAAGAAGGGCAGCCCGCGTTCGCCCTGACGGAAAATAAACCTGCTCAAGGCAGCCATCCGTCCGGTGAGACTCTGAACTTCTTTGACGGTAGTCGGAGCCTGCATGTTTTCAATGGCTTTGATTTTTTCGGGGTTGGCAGCGATGCCTTGCGAACCAATTACATAACCGAGCAACATTCCAGATCGAACACCAAAGGTACACTTTTCTGGATTTAATTTTATTCGATGCCTGGCGAGGTTACGAAACGTCTCGGCCAGGTCTTTTACATGATCTGGAGCATACTTGCTCTTTACAACTATGTGATCGACATAGACCTCCAGGTTTCTTCCGCGCTGTTCTGGGAAAGTTTTCTCCATTAAGCACTGGAACGTGGCAACAGCATTGCGCAGACCGAAAGACATGGTCGTATAGCAGAAAGTGCCGAAAGGGGTGATGAAGGCAGTCTTCTTTTCATCCTCGGGGGAGATGCTTATTTGGTGGTAACCTGAGTAAGCATCCAAAAAACTCAAGAGCTGGGCATCCGCAGTCGCGTCGACCAGCTGGTCTATGCGTGGCAGCGGGAAGTTGTCCTTGGGACAAGCAGCGTTCAGACCCGTGTGATCGACACACACCCTCCACTTGCCGCCTTTCTTCTTTACAATGACAGGGTTAGCCAGCCACTCGGTGTGATCAACCTCATGGATGAAACCAGCAGCGAGCAACTTACCAAGCTGATCCTTGATGATCCCCTGCTTGAAATCCGAAAAGCAACGAAGCTTCTGGCGAACAGTCTTTTTGTCCGGCTGGACGGCCAGTTTGTGCTCGATAACCTCCCTTGGGACTCCGGGCATGTCAGATGGCTCCTAGGCAAACACATCTGCATTAGCTCGGAGGAAGGCAATGAGCTCGCTTTTCTATTTAGGGTCCAGATTGGCCCCCAGATGAACTGTCTTGGAGGAATCATTCAGAGACAGCGGAACTTCCTTGGTCTCACCCCCTGGCTGAAGGGAGACCCTAGGGCGTGCAGACTTGGTCTGCGGAGCTTCGGGACCACGAGGTGGAAGTTGGTCGACTAGGGCGAGGGACTGCTCATCACAATCGAGAGCGGCTTTATAATTTCCCTTGACCGTGATCACATCGTTGTGACCCGGTATCTTCACGCAATGATAAGCGTGGTGGGACACGGCCATGAACTTGCCAAGAGATGGCCGGCCCAAGATCGCATTATATGCGGAGGGGAAGTCAACCACGTCGAATGTGATCAACTCTGTCCGGAAGTTGCTTGGACTGCCGAAGGTAACACGCAGAACGATCAGCCCCAACAACTGGACAGCTTCTCCGGGAACAATGCCGTAGAAGGGCATCGCGACCTCTTTAAGCTTGGATCGAGGGATTTGCATCTCATCCAATACCTTAGCAGAGAGTAAGTCCAAAGCGCTCCCGCCTTCTACAAGAACACGACCAACTCTCGCGTTGCTGATGGTCGGAGCGACCACCAGTGGGAGCCTCTGAGGCTTGGTCATCCTAGTGGGGCAATCCTCCTGAGAGAAGGAGATGGAAACCTCGGTCCACTTCATCGATTCGGGCTGAGGCTTGCCCTTTTCAACGTTGTGGACCTCCCGAGCAGCTTCCTTGAGGCTGCGTCGAGAGGTATAAGCCGAGGAGCCGCCGAAGATGACGGCGATATGGTTCACGGGCTCTTGATACTCATCGTCTTCCCGATCACCATCATCGGTTTGGCGCTTGGCCTTACCGGCTTCACCTTTTTCGGGCAGGGTGGGCATTGGGCCCTTGCCGTTGTAGAAATCCTCGAGCTTTGCAGCCCAGGTCCTACAATGGTGTGTATCGTGCCCGTAGTGCTGGTGAAACTTGCAATATCGGTCGCTGGGACCTTTCTTGCCTTGGTTGCCTCCCTGGGCGGACTTCTTGCCCTTATAGTTATTATTGGGCTTTTTCTGTCCATCCTTGGGAGGAGGTGTGCGATCTATACCGGCGACGGTGTTGTTCACATTACCCTTCTTTTTCTTCTGAGTCTTCTTGTCACCAGGGTTGTTGCTGCTCTTCTTCTTTTCCTCCACACCAGGCTGGGCGGACAGCTCGCCCTTGTCGATCGCCTTCTTATACTGAACGCGCTCTGCCGCATTGGCATAGCGATCAGCCGCCTTGAACAGGTTGTTGACGGTCCAGGTCTCATTGATCTCGAGATCTTGGGTGAGCCGCTCATCGCGGACTCCGTTTTTAAAGGCGTGGATAACAGATTCGTCCGAGATGTTCGGGATTGTGTTGCGGATCTTGGTGAAACGCTTCACAAAGTTGCGAAGGGTCTCCCCGTTCATTTGGATCATCTGGTGCAGATCATCCTCTTTGCCCAGACGCACGTAACAGCTCTGTAAATTGGCAATCAGAGCGTCACAAAGCTGGTTCCAAGAGCTAATAGAACCATCTTGCTGATTAAACAGCCACGTCCGAGCAGCGCCCTCAAGGACAGTTGGAAGGTAATTGGCCATGACAAGCTCATCACCCCCGGCCGCCATGATGGCCGTAGCGTAGATGGAAAGGAACTCCTCTGGGTTCTAGGTCCTGTTGTACCTCTCCATGTATCCGGGCTTGAACTTTGAGGGCCACCGAACGGAGCGAAGCTCGTCGGAAAAGGCCTTGCAGCCCAAGGCATAAGACCGGCCACCTTCCCCGGCAGAACCTAGCCTCGAGAAGACATTGGTCCTGTTGGTCGGGGGAACTTTGCTGAGCGGGAGGTTTCTACTTGGAGGAACTCTCTCCGTGATAAGCCCCTACGCTCCTTCCTCGTGGTCGCGACAACGCGCTCCTTGCGAGGGGATCGTCCGTGATCGTCGCGCGCACGCTTGCCCCTGTGGTCGCGATGACTACGGGGACTTGGCGAGCGGCGGCGACCACGGCGGCTTTGCTCGTGTCTGATGGTCGCCGGCGGTGACGGCGGTCACGCGATCGATCGGATCGCTCACTGTCTGAATCTACCCGGACAGGCTCACCGCGCTGCCCGGATGATGCCTCACCTACGGACTTAAGGCCCTCGGCTAGTTTCTCGAGGTGAGTAGCCACTTCATCGCCCACGAGGACGAGATTGTCCTGGTGAGCGGATCTGATTACGGTCGCCAGGGCCTGGAGCCGTTCCCGGCTCTGCTCAATTGGTCTTGTGATCCCTGAAGCATTCGCGTCTTGCCCGATTGGAGTCCGGGCACGCGGGGATTCCACCAGGGCAGGCTGAACTTCTGCCGGAGGTCTTGGCGTAGGCGCGGGAGGCGGATTGCGTCGCTGACGCTTGCGCTGATCGCGGATCTGCGCCAAGGTTTGGTTGATGGACTCGTCGAAAGTACGGCGAACAATATTTTGCTCGCGAGCAGATCGTGCGGCTCCATCTGGGTGCCGAGCAGAGTTGACTCGCTCGATTTCTTCGGCCGCCGTGACTCGTGCCGGATCCCCGGAGGTCCCTGCACCAGCCATGTTGACACCGCGATGGCCGTGCGTTTGCGCGCTAGACGGTGTCATCACTGTGTCGCCACAGGAGGAATCAACCGACATAGCCTTAGAATCTGATAGATCTAAACCAGCGTAAAGATCATCAGCTCCGTATTCATCGTCAATGACGGGAGCTCGACCTGAGACCATCTCCGGAGTGTATCCAAAGACTTCTGTCTCAGACACAGACATCGATCTAGGTCCGTAAGATCGATTCGAGCTGGCAGGGGAAGAAACATCCTGCCCTTCTGAGTCATAGTCCTCAGGAAGAATCTCCGTATCGCTGATGGAGTTCGACATGTTCGATCTGCGTATCCCCACGGACGGCGCCAACTGTCGACGGTTGAGATATCGATCTCAAGTCGCTAAGGTTCTTTAGAAGTGAGATAGGAGACACGCCGAACAACCACGAACGGCAACGAACAGGAGACAGGGGTTTTTATACTGATTCGGGCCTCTCGGGAGAGATAATAGCCCTACGTCCAGCCCTTCTTCTATATCAGAGATGATTGCAAGAGATGGCTCGACGAGACGAACAAGTCTCGGCGAGATTACGGTGTACAGGAAGCAATACGCTATGATCAGGTGTCTACCAGACGCTAAAGCTAGATGAAGTCCCCTCAACACGCCGTAGGGGCCTTGTTTATATAGTGCAGAGCAAACCGACCTACCGAGAGAATATCGGGCGTGGCTAACTACGAGATCGTAACGAACTCGACATGCCAAATATATCCCGAGGCAGATAAGGCATACTCCTAGTCTTGGGAATCACGACTCCTATTCCAATCCGGGAAACCACGTCCGGGTCTTCACGTAGCCGTCAGAACTCTGTTCGAGTCGGACTCAAACAGGAAGTCTTAGGCCATTACGTACCATGCCAGCCAAGGGCTGTTCGGCAGGATGCATACGGGCTGATAGAACCTTCTAGGGAGCTGGGCCCCAGTAGGCTGTTCGATTGGGCCGTCAGGGAGTGGGCCATGGCAATGGGCCGTGATTTTATCCCCGACAATAACATACTCAGAGACAGATTTCCTTTGGCCACTTTTCCAAACCAGCCATGGACATTATTAAAACCAAGAGGGATCACATTAATATTTCCACTTTAGCAATCACCCCCAAATAGACTTAGCTATGCCACATTCAAAAATAGATGAGAACTTGATTCTACCATATCATAAAATTCACAAGTCGATCCCCACCCAAATTTCTTCGCTAAGAGTCTTTTTGGTTAAAATAGCATCATTCATGCCCAACCAAACAAAGATTTTAATTTTTAAAGGAATTTTGGTTTTCCAAATCCTGTTCCACAACTGCAACCCCCCACCAGAGAAGAAGGCATTATACATGGATCTCACAGTGTATAATCCTTTACTAGAAGGATTCCACCTGCAACCATCAGTTAAATTGGATAGAACTTTATTATCAATTTCAGCCAGGAATTCCTTCCACTTCTCATTATCAACATGGGCCAAATCCCTTCTAAACCAGTTATCCTCTCTGCAAGAAAACCATTCGTACACAGTACAATTTTTCTTAATGCAGATATTATAGATATCTGGAAAAGTTTCACACAGTGGCTGATTCCCTGTCCACCAGTCTAACCAAAAGCTTGTGGACTTACCATCACTAACTACCTTAACTCTTTTCCTCAGATAGCACTGCTTAATTTTCATAAGAGCCTTTCAACATGGAGAATCAGACTACTTCATCTTAACCAAAGCTAAACACTTGTTTTTATAATATTTGGCCTTAATAATATCTTGCCAAATATTATAAAAACACTTGGCTTCTTATAATTAATCTTAAGCTAACTGGCACTTAAACTGCCGGTAATTACTGCGAATATCTGGCGACAGTGTGCTCCTCGTGATTGCGTTCGTTGGCTCCCCCTCAACCAGTTTCTGTTTCTGAGGAGCACACTCCAACCTGGACACGAATCTGCATAACTGAAACCATGGTCATGCATTTGCTGTGGTGGTGGTGCGAATGATGGTGCCTGCTGAAACTGTTTTTGTTCTCTCTCCTTCAGGTGTAAGGTAAGCTGCCAGCAAACAAGAAAAGTTTGTGGAGGCCAACCAGGTGCTGTCAGTCAAATGCCATATGGAATTTGCTGAGCTGTGGCTTTGGCGCTTTGCTCACTGCATGGGTATCTGAGTGAGCCTGGCCCCACTTTACAGGTCCTTAGGGATTAGTCGTGTGATTGGGCCATGATTGAAGGTCTGGGCTTCCTCTGCCCAAAAAAAAAGAAGTTGGTCAGGGCTTCCTTCACCAACCTCTCTGATCATCTACCTTACACGTGTCTCCTCAGTCCACTGTGTGAGATGAACCACCTAATATGCGAAGCGTTGTTACCTCCCGTAGGAGGCCGCACCTTTGTTAATATATGCAGGGAACAGGCCCCCTGCGTGGCTTACACAGCATGTCCGATGATCACCGTAGAGCCAAACCACCGCTAACAAACTCTCCTAATTACAATTGCATAATCGTTATCTATATACACTATCCGGTTCAGCTCCAACAGAATCATCGATCAAGTAAACAAAAGATAAGTATTACATGAAATACGAGACTTATCTAATGACCCCTCAATCATAACTTACACAAGTTAAGATTGTACCAAAAAGTTCCATTTTATTGTTTGTAAGAGCTTTGGTGAAACCATCGACAACTTGATCTTGAGTAGAGATAATTCAACATCCAATAATTTCGAGCAACATGCTCTCGCACAAAGTGAAAATCAACTTCAATATGCTTAGTGCGAGCATGAAATATAGGGTTAGTTTGTAAGATATGTAGCTCCAATATTGTCACACCAAAGTCTAGTGCCGATGGACATGAAATTCCTAACTCTTTCAAAGAAACCTTGAATCCACATTACCTCTGCGGTTGCATTAGCCAAAGCTTTATATTCAACACGTGCTCGATCTGATCTTGAGGTTGCTTTCTAGCACTCCATGAGATTAGATTAGCTCCAAGATAAACTGCGAATCCACCCAGAGATCTCCGTCATCAACATCTCACCCTGATCGCATCGTAAAATGCACTCACCAGCATAGAATCAGATTTTCTTATCTTAAGACCAACATTGGCTGTATATTTCAAATACCGCAATATTATTTTCACAGCTGACCAATGGGCAGTAGTGGGAGAGTGCAGAAATTGACATACTTTATTTACTGAAAAAGAGATGTCTGGACGACACTACAAGAAATTTGACCTTCTATGATTTTTTTTTTTGTGACGGCTGCGCATAACGTCATTGATTTGTGACGTTTACGGTAAGGAACGTCACAACGGACAAGTTGGGGGCGTAGGGCTATTTTTTAGTGACGAATATAAGGCACGTCACTAAAATAACGTCACAAACACCTGACAAAAACGTCATTAACCATAATATAAAAAAAATTGTGACAAATAAATTTCGTCACTAGAGTAAACGTCATAAACCATGAATGTAACACACCAATTTCATAATTTGCAATATATTAAAAGTTTGTTGGAATTAAATATGAAGTAATTAAATTTAATAGTAGGAAACTAATATTTTCTAAAATAAATCAATTAGACATAAGGGTAGTAAGGTCTAACCGTGTAAGATGCATTCATTCCTATTACATGGTGTTTTGAGTGTAAAGTTAAATTTAAAATCTTTTAAAAGACGTTAAATATCGAATAGGTGCTTGTGGAAATTTTCTAGCTTTTTCCGCGAACTTTTCTTCTCTTCCTAGATCTAAATATTTTTCTATGATCATCCTCTAAATCTTTTCATGAGCTCTAGTTATTTTATTTGGGTTTATTATGTCCCAATCTATCTCCATGGATTTTCTGGGAGTATTTGGAGTATTTTTCATGGTTTAAAAACTATTTCAAGACTTTTTTGGAATTGTTTTAACCTGAAAAGCATTTTCAAATATTGTTAAACCCCCAAAAGCTTCTGGGCCCGGCCCACTCGGCCTGCCTCATCTCGACCGCCTCCCACCATTTCCCTCATGGGCCGAATCCCACCCATTAGCCCAACACCGCACCTCCCTCCTCCTCTCTCTTTTCCAAGAAGTGGGCTGCCACCGGTCCACAAAGGTTTGACCAGATTTGAAGCACAGTTTGAGCGAGGTTAAATTCAAACTTTTTGGCCGAATTTGACTAAGATCCAAATATAAAAGTTGTATATAATAACATTCTATACAACTTTGGTATACAGAGTTTTCCCCAGTTCTTTTGCGAATTTGTTTGAATTTTCAAATTTGAATCCTAGGTTTAATTTAACCCTATTTAACTTTCTGTTTGATCAGGCCACATTTCAAAATATGTGCATTTTCAAGCCAAGGTCAAAATAGAAAAGTTGTACAAATTTTCAAGCTCTACAACTTTGGCATATAAAGTTTTCACTTAATCTTTTTGCATATTATATAAAATTTATAATTTATTAAAAGGTTTAATTTAACCCCAAATTTGACCCTGGTTTGATCAGCTTGTAGTTTGAAAACTGTGCACATTCAGAGAAAGTTCTCTATAGAAAAGTTGTCAAAAATATTATTCTCTACAGGTAGATTATTTTGAATTTCCGGGCAAGGTTATGGTTTTTCCACGATTTAAATGTCTTTTTGTTGAATTTCTTGAGAAAAAAATTAATAATTCTGAGACGGGCTTCGAAAATCATGGGATTTGGCAGGGGGCCTTCACATATCCATAGAACATCCCTGAAAAAAGTTCTAGCACCGAAATACAAAGGTAGCCGGCAATTTTTTCGTACGGCATGCATTCATGGCTTAAGTTCGTAACGAACTTCCTCGGATCTCCTAGTTTCAAGGTGACCACATATTAACAACATCGTATGCATGTGCAAACCTGTGATGGTGTTCATTACACCTGTTTGTTGAGCCAAGTAGATTATTTTGAATTTCTGGGCAAGGTTATGGTTTTTCCACGATTTAAATGTCTTTTTGGTGAATTTCTTGAGAAAAAATTAATAATTCTGAGACGGGCTCCGAAAATCAAGGGATTTGGCAGTGGGCCTCCACATACCCATAGAACATCCCTGAAAAGTTCTAGCATGGAACTCCAAAGGTGGCCGGCAATTCTTTTGTACGGTGTGCATTCATGGCTTAAGTTCGTAACGAACTCCCTCGGATCTCCCAGTTTTAAGTTGACCATATGTTAACTACATCATATTCATGTGCAAACCTATGATGGTGTTCATTAAACCAGTTTGTTGACCCAGGTAGATTGTTTTTAATTTCCGGGCAAGGTTATGGTTTTTCCACGATTTAAATGTCCTTTTGTTGAATTTCTTGAGAAAAAATTAATAATTCTGAGATGGGCTCCGAAAATCATGGGATTTGGCAGGGGGCCTTCACATACCCATAGAACATCCCTGAAAAAGTTCTAGCACCGAAATCCAAAGGTAGCCGGCAATTTTTTCGTACGGCGTGCATTTATGGCTTAAGTTCGTAACGAACTCCCTCGGATCTCTCAGTTTCAAGGTGACCACATGTTAATTACATCGTATGCATGTGCAAACCTGTGATGGTGTTCATTACACCTGTTTGTTGGCCCAGGTAGATTATTTTGAATTTCCGGGCAAGGTTATGGTTTTTCCACGATTTAAATGTCCTTTTGTTGAATTTCTTGAGAAAAAAATTAATAATTCTTACACAGGCTCCGAAAATCATGGGATTTGGCAGGGGGCCTTCACATACCCATAAAACAATCCTGAAAAAGTTCTAGCAGCGAAATCCAAAGGTGGCCGGCAATTTTTTTCGTACAGCGTGCATTCATAGCTTAAGTTCATAACGAACTCCCTCGGATCTCTTAGTTTCAAGGTGACTACATGTTAACTACATCGTAATTAACTACCATGTATTATTTTTTCGGAAATAAACCAAAAAAAATCTAGATATAAAATTAATTCGCAAAGCTTGTTTCGGCCTGGAAAACGGCCCAGCCCAGCTCCGCGCGCTGCAAGCGTTCTGGCAGCCCAGCAGCCGGCTCGCGCCTGCCTCATGCGGGCGAGGTGCACCGTCGGATCTAGCCTACGGTCAGGATTCGCTCTCAGCTGGCATATAACCCGACCGGCGGACAAACCCTAGGCAGCTCCTGAGTCATCTCCTCCCTCCGTCTTCTCTTCTCTGTCTTTTCCACCCGTAGGGGCTCCCGAGCCCATCGCCCCCATGCCGGCGGCGCCGTGGCGGTGCTTCTCGACGGCGCGCGCGTGCAACGAACTCGCACGCTGCTCCGTCGTGTGGCTCCGCCGCGGTTCCCTTAGGGCGTGGCTGCTGGGCGAGCTACTGGCGGTGGCGGCGGCGGCGCCGGGCAGGGCAAGCCAGCGACGGTGGCCAAGGTCGAGCCTGCCTTGACCTTTGCTTCTTGCCCCTCTTTACAGCCACGCACTCACTTCCTCTGACCTTTGCTTCTTTCCCTCTCTCTATAGCCTACGGCGCTCAAGCTAGCTGGCCTAGATCCGCAGCCATGGCTGAGGTCCCTTGAAAATTTCTATGCCCAAATCAAGCCCCCAATAACTCTGGGTGGTACCTCTTGATTTTCCCCTTCAATTTCTGTCGCCCATTAGTTGTTTATTGCCTCTAAATCTAGCAGCTTGTGCAGGCTAGGTAACTGGTGATCTGCTCAGTCATGGTGCTGTGCTCGGCGGCGGCGGTGCTATGATGGAACGCAAGGCTGTGCATGTGCGGCAGGAGCAAGCCGCGCTCTGCCTGGACTTGGTGGCCACTTCTACAACCTGACTGGCAAGTGCTCCTAAGTCCTAACCCTTCATCCTTTGTCTCGTTTACCTATTGTGCCTACAGCCTGCGTGTTACTGGATAGAAAATTACTCGTGTAATGACTTAGCTTAGGCTCTAGTACTATTGTGTATATCTAACTGATAAAAGAATACTAGGCTTGGTAAAATATTGTAATGCTACATCAATTTGGGGATGTATGTTATCAACCTCCAGAACTCCTACTTGTATTTTTTTGTGTGTCTTCCTAGCTTTGTTTTACTTACGAAGATTAATCTAATAACTATGATTAATTATCTACTAAAATTGTGGGTCATTACATTAACCAACTAATAGTGTTGCATTGACTTAGTGGATTTTAATCTAGAGACTCTAGATATGCTCGCAACTAGTTCATTGGACAGTACGATTTCCAAATATGCTTGCAACTAGTTTATTTCATATGAAAGGGGCTATTGTGACTGTGAAACATGTCCGTGGGGAATCAAGTTTATAGACCTAGATCCTGCTTTCAGTTTTTTGAATTTAAATAAGTTCCTTTATGCCGTACTTTGAAATGGTGTAGGACACTTAACAATTTAAGTTGGATGTCATGAAAAATCTGAGTCCTAGGAAATGCATCTCACTTCTTTGCAGGCATGCGATTCACAAGGGGTAAATGAATTGAACTCTGACAGCTCTAAATTCCAAACTGATTCCTTAGTGTGTGCTCTGTATTTATCAGTACTATAACCACAGATGTCAATACTTTTTTGTAGGCTGCAGGAACTTGGTGGTGGAACCATACTTCCTCTCACTTGTGCATTGGAATAGAAACTAGTGGATATGCAAGAATATGAAGCTGTCAAATATTGTCCTGAAGCCAGATAACAAGGCAAGTTAATTCAGTTATACTTTGAATTGGTTAGCTTGGTCATGCTAAATGTTGTGATGCTATACTGAACTTATGAGGTGATAATTTCTACATGGACATACTAACATCTTAAAAGGAGTTAGTACTACTTTAGTACTTTTTGTAGGCTTATTTAGTACTTGTATGATACCATCAAGTTTGCCTCTCTCTAGGTACCGAAAAGATAATCCATTCAGCCAGCTCTTGTATGATATATCTACTTTGCAATGATATATTTCATTTCAGATATTATGTGACAGTAAAAAACATAGATAAATTGTCTCCTAGTTAGCAATCTAACATCATGATTCATGACTGGTTGTTTCCTAGTATGGCTCTAAAAAACTAGCACAGCTTTGTTTATTTGTCTTTAGTGGTTTACTGCCTATCTAAATATATATTATACAAGATACTGTCAGAAAGTTGTAATATAAGTTCTAATAATCTCTTTAGTGTACTGTTAACCTCTATATCGATGCATCACCTGGATGGTGGTTTCTCATGTAGTTTAGAATGGTTTGCAGACTCTGAATTGATGACTTCTACCTCAACTTGGAGGATTTTCCAGTGTGCCTCTCAACATTTACATGGCTCTGTAGGTCTTGCTTTTACTTAGAAAAATTAGATGGGACAAAGATTTGAGCTAGCTGCATCCATTTTCTTTATGCAGGACTTTGAAGAATTGAAGAACCAATGTACTTATGGTCCATGAAATATTATTTCTGCTTTTGTTCTGAGAATTGTTTGTTCTCAGCTTTTGTTGAGTGCAATTGTATGGGCCAGCCAATATTTTGTATGTATGAGATTGGTTTAAAATTGTGACGTTCTATTTTTATATGAAATTGGTTTTGAATCGTTATATATGTATATGAATTTGGTTTTAAATTGTGATGATAGAATGGCCTGGGCCATTGATAATTGGGCCTAATGTATGTGCCAAATGGGCTTGGGCCACAAGGGAAAAAAATAGCCTCATGATCAGCTTTGAAAGGAATGGACTAAAGCCCAAATAATAAAGGCCGAAAATTGAGCCCAAACCGAATTTTAAAATAGACCAAGCCCAAATATTAGGGCTGTACAAAATCAGCCCAAACTGAGTTTATGACGCTCAATTTTCGTCACAGAATTCACCAAACCAAATTAGCCTCAAAATGGGCTTGGTCAAATTAGAAATTGGGCCTTAAATTGGGCTAAGCCCATATTATTTATGCTGGCCTTTTGATAAATTATGACGATAAAATTCGTCACAATATTTGGCCACTTCATCTGCCACGTCATCTGCCATGAGACATGACACGTCGTTTGTCATGTGGCAGCATCCCAGTCATCCACTTGTGACGTTTTCTGTTTCAATCTGTGACGATTCGAGGCGTCATAATTCTCTGTGACGATGTAATGTTCGTCACTAAATTTGTGACGTTTTCTCTTGTTTTGTCACAGATGATCTTTAGAGACGCACCTTCTGTGACAAACTAGTTTTTAAATCGTAGGGTACAGACAGATTACATCTGATGACAAAAATCGCTCTTTTCGTCACAATTTAATTGTCACAAAAGCTCATATTTCTTGTAGTGAGTTAAGGTAACATACTGCAATGCACCAACCAAGCTTCTAAAACGTGCTGCATCCTCTGCTCCCAAGAGATCTCCTTTTTCAAGAGTTAGTTTCTCAGAAACTGGCAAAGGAGTGTTGACCGGTTTACAATGCATCATACCAACCCTTTTTAAGATATCAGTCACATACTTGCCTTGTGAAAGATGTATTCCATCATGAACTGGCTTGACCTCTATTCCAAGAAAATAATTAAGTTCACCTAGGTCTTTTAAGGCAAAATCTGACTTTACATCTTTCAATAATGCTGAAACAGCATCCTGTGAAGAGCTGGTAACAATTATATCATCAACATATATTAACAAAAACATTTGGACACCTCTTTTACTATAAAAGAATAAAGAAGTATCAGCCTTGGAAGCACAAAAACCAAGTTGCTGCAGTTTCTCACTTAACCTTGAATATCAGGCTCTTGGGGCCTGCTTTAAGCCATATATTGCCTTATCAAGCTTACAGATATACTGAGGTGAAGTCTGATTCTCATAACCTGGTGGTTGTTTCATATATACATCCTCCTCTAGAATGCCATGAAGAAACGCATTCTTTACATCTAGCTGTCTAAGATGCCACCCTTGTGAAACTGCCAATGAGAGAATTACTCTGATAGTTACTGGTTTGACTACAGGACTAAATGTATCCTCATAGTCTATACCATATCTTTGCTTGTACCCTTTCGCCACTAAACGAGCTTTGTATCTATCAATAGTCCCATCAGCCTTCCTTTTAATCTTATCAACCCATTTACAATCAATTACATTTTTACCTTTTGCTGGTGGAACTAGATGCCAAGTTTTGTTTTCTAACAGTGCACTAAACTCCTCATCCATGGCCTTTTTCCAATTATTATTATTTAAAGCTTCAGATAAATCATTGGGTTCTCCATTTGCAGTAAGACATCCATACCTTATAGTACCATCGGTGTATTGTTTTACTTGGCGTATACCATTCTGTAGCCTTGTACGCGGATGTGCTTCTGCAGGAGAGTGTACTGTATTGAATTCAGAGGATCCAGGTACAAGCGATTCAACCTCCTGCGAGTGAAACTGCTGCATATGCTCGGACGAATCAGCTTGATGCGCATCTGGCTCCAACGAACCGACCTCTGCTTCTGGAGAAGTGCTCGGCACAGGTCCAGCAACTCCAGATCCTCCTGACGGACTGGACGGGAGTGCCTCATGATTTCCATTATCCTCCTGTGAATCCTGCATATGATCACCATTTTCTTCCAAAACAGCACCATTAGAAGCAGAATCATCAGTCTCATCAGCTGCATTAATACCCCCTGGTGATCAGTATGTATGGGATTAAGGAGAGTGATGGGCAGAAGATTAATTTCAGCTTGTAAGCGAGCACCGGCATTAGAGTGGAGTTCACTAAAAGGGAAAACTGTTTCATCGAAAACAACATCCCGTGAGATGTAAACCCGTCCAGAAGCAACATCAAGGCATTTATATCCTTTGTGAAGCGGGCTATAGCTAAGAAACACACATCGTTTGGATCGGAAAGCAAGTTTATGAGTGTTGTACGGCCTGAGATTTGGCCAACATGCACATCCAAAAACCTTTAAAAAGAAGTAATCTGGCTTTTGATCAAAGAGACGCTCTAAAGGCGTATCATAATTCAAAAGTTTAGAAGGAGTTCTATTTATGAGATAAACAGCGGTAGCGAAAGCCTCATCCCAAAATTTCAGTGGCACAGACGCATGAGCTAAAAGAGAGAGACCAACCTCAACGATGTGTCGATGTTTGCGTTCAATGACCCCATTTCTTGATGTGCATGTGGGCAAGACACATAGTGAGTTATACCAATATTGGTAAAAAAGAATTGAGGCGTTTATATTCACCGCCTAATCTGCTTGCATAGCAATGATTTTGGCATTAAACAAGCGCTCAACCAAGCTTTGAAACTCATGAAATTTTTGGAACACCTCAGATTTATAGCGAAGCAAATAGATCCAAGTGAATTTACTAAAATCATCAATGAAACTGACATAATATGTTTTTCTGCCCATAGAGCTAGGAGCAGGGCCCCAAACATCAGAAAAAATAAGTTCTAAAGGCTTGGAAGAAATACTAGTCGACACCGGATAAGGAAGTTGATGACTCTTCGCCTGCTGACAAGCATCACACACAGACTGTTTATTGGACTCAACGGAATATGGAAGATTATTTCTGCTAATGATCTTCTGAACGACTTGAAACGAAGGATGACCTATGCGACTATGCCACCTATCATGAGAGGGCTTGACGGCTCCAAAGGCTTCTTTCCTTGAAGAGGACAACGGAAGAGGATAGAGTCCATTTTTACACTTGCCTTCCAGCAGTGTTTTCTTCGTTGCCTGATCCTTAACCAAGAAATAATCAGGATGAAATTCAAGAAAGGCTTGGTTATCAGATGCAAAACGATGTACAGAGACAAGATTTTTCTGTGCTTTAGGAACATGAAGAACATTGTTCAGATGTAAATTTTTAGTAGGGGTATTAATAACAGCATTACCAATATGACTGATGTTCATACCTGCACCACTAGCAGTATGTATCTGATCATTGCCCTTGTACTTTTCCTTCATAGTGAGTTTCTCCAGTTCACAGTAATGTGATCGGTAGCTTTTGTGTCAGTATACCGGTTGGTGTCTACTCCATAGCTATATGTGGTCTTGATGCACTCTTGCTTCACGGGACAAAATCTTCATCAAAAGCGGTGCGACATTCTATTACCGTATGGCCAAATTTTCCACACAGTTGGCATTGGGGCGGTCACCGATGAGAGTTTCCTCTTCCTCCTGAGTTGCGCCCTCCATGCGCGGCACCTTGGAAGCCGCCGTGCTGGCCACGACCGCGGTTGTTGCCGCGACCACGAAATCCACGGCCACCACCACTGCGACCGCTGCCACGGCCACGACGAGCTGCATTTGCGCACGGCTGAGGTGCACCATGCAGTAGATCCATTCTATACTCAAAGCTCAGGAGTTGGGAGTACAGTTCAGTAAAGGAGATTGGTTCCACACGCGCCACAATTGCTGATACCACCGAATTCAACTCCATGTCCAGCCCGGCCAGTATATAAGATACCAACTCTTCATCTCGAAGAGGTTGTCCAGCAGAAGCCATTTCATCTGCAAAACCTTTCATCTTGCTAACATACTCATTAATGGTCATATTACCTTTGTGAGTTGTGGCAAGTGCAAGTCTGGTATTCACGGCGCGAGCACGTGATTGAGCCGCGTACATTGCTTCAAGTGCACTCCAGACTTGGCGCAGTGAAGTGAGGGCAGCAACTTGTCCCAGGACCTCCCGTGACAGAGATGTCAAGAGAAAGCCCAGAACTTGCTGCTAGAGGACGCGCCATCTGGTGTACGCAGGATTCAGCGCCATGACTGTCTTCTCGCCTTGCTTTTCTTCAAGTTCTGCTTTAGGTGCGACGTTTGTGCCGTCGACATATCCCTCGAGCTGCGCTCCACACAGCACAGGCATCACTTGTGCCTTCCTGTTAGAATAATTATGGGGTTGGCCCATTTAATTATTTTAATAGAAATTCCAAGAGGCCAATTTAATACTAAACCGTTCGGGAAATTGGGAGGAGAATATCTCAACTTAAATAGATGGATTGTGGTTCTCTCAATTAGAAAAGTGAGAAAAGAGAGCCGAGGTGTGGCGTGGGCGTGGGCGTGGGCGTGGGCGTGACGTGTCGAGCACGGGCGAGCTCTCCCCGAGCCGGGCGACCTCTCCTCGGGCACGGGCGAGCTCTCTCCGAGCCGGGCGAGCTCTCCTCGAGGACGGGCGATCTCTCCTCGAGCACGGGCGACCTCACCCTGAGCACGGGCGACCTCTCCCCGTAACCGACGACTTAATGGCTGGTGTAATGACGTCCGTTACGTAACGGACGACTTAATGGCGGATGTAATGGCGTCCGTTACTAGTGCTTGATGGTGTCCGAGTTCGACGAACTTCTCTTCTGGCGCCTATAAAAGCATGAGCTCCTCCCTACAATGAAAAAGACTCTCGCACTCAAGAGCTCTCTCTCCGCACATTCCATTCTTCCATCTCAGAAGGCCGCCTTTTTGCGTCCCGCCTCTGTTTCCTTGCGGCGCAAGGAGCCGAGGGAGCAGCCTCGAGCCTCGTCCTTCTCGAGATCCCGCCGGGATAGAAGGCCGATAAGGTTTTTGGCAGCGACCACGCCGATCGCTCAAGTTTCCTATTTGGTTCACTTCATCTACACAAACATCGACGTTCGATTTGCACCGACCTCTCCACTGCATCAACGGCATCTCTGCACCAACTTGTGATCGTCTACACCGACCGTCATGGCGAACAACAATGAACAAGTCATTGTTCCGCCTGCGCCTGTGCCAGTGGTGGCACCGGCTCAAGGGTATATTTGTTTATACCGTGCCTTTATTTGGCTTGTTTCTTGTTCATTAGCCTTTGTGTATGAGATAGATAATTCGTTATTATCTAGTACCTTTGGTTATGAACTTGAAATATTCAATTGGTTAATTATGATTTACCTAATTTTGTGGATTAAGAGCTTGAGAAAATTCCTAATATTTCCAACAATCCAAAAACCTTATCTTAGGAATTTTACAACTACTGGTTTCGCTGCAGCACTTAAGCCAACGGTATTTGACGGCGCAAATTACAAGCGTTGGCGCACCAAGATGATTTTATGGTTGACTGCCATGAACATGTATCACGTTGCGCAAGGCAAGCCACAGCCGGAAGGAGGGCTCTCTCCTGAGCAGGAGAGTGTCTTCGCGGCTGCGGATAACTTGTTTAGAGGCGCCGTGATTAGCGTTTTGGGAGAAAATCTTGTTGATGTGTATATGATTTTGCCTAGTGGTAAAGAAATGTGGGATGCACTTGAGGCAAAATTTGGAGTTTCGAGCGGTAGCGAGCTCTATGTCATGGAGCGGTTTCATGACTACAAGATGGTCGATGACCATTACGTAGTAGAACAAGCTCATGAGGTGCAAGCTCTCGCAAAAGAATTTGAGAATTTTAAATGTGCATTGCCCGACAAGTTTGTGGCGGGATGCATTATTGCAAAGCTGCCATCTTCTTGGAGGGATTTTTCCACTACTCTAAAACACAAGAGACAAGAGTTTAGTGTTGCTGGTCTCTCTAGATGTTGAGGAGAAGGCGAGGGCAAAAGATACACGTGGGAAAGGAAGTTCTAGTGCCAATGTGGTACAAAAGAAAACCTTTCAATTCAACAAGAATAAAAACAAGTCCGAAAAGCGACAACAAGAACAAAGCCAATCAAACTACTAGCTTCAAGAAGAAGAAGAATAAAGGAAGGGAACGCTTTATGCAGTAATGGTGCGATCATTTGGGCTAAGGATTGCCACGATCGTAAAGACAAGCGAAAAAGTCCGCCATCGTTGTTATTGGCAATCTTGAGGCGATAACATCCGGGTATGTAACAAGATACCTCTTGTTCTTTCGATATGTTGTTCACTGTTTGGTGGATTGACACGAGGGCCAATATACGTTTGTCTTGATAGATCCTATTTTCTTCTTACCGGTCGCGAGGGCTGCCTCCGTGTTGATGGGGAATGGGTCGTGGCGGTTATGCGTGGAGTCGGCCTTTGTTGACTTGAAGTTTACTTGAGCAAGGTCGTCTGTTGAGGACCGTCGACATGTGCCCGCGATAAACAAGAACCTTGTCGGCGGATCTCTATTATGTAGAGATGGTTTTAAGCTAGTTTTGAATCCAATAAATGTGTTATTTCCAAGTTTGGAAATTTTATTGGAAAAGGCTATGAGAGCGGAGGCTTGTTCCGCTTATCTTTGATGGACATGAATAATGAGATTAATCATGTTTGTGATCATGAGACTAATGTTTGGCATTCACGACTTTGTCATGTTAATCTTGGTTGTATGATGCGGATGGCCGGTATGGATTTAATCCCAAAATTTACCCAAGTCAAAGGTTCTAAGTGTCAAGTGTGTGTGCAATCTAAGCAACCTCGCAAGCCTCACATGACAGCAGAGGCGAGAAACTTGTCACCATTAGAACTAGTTCACACCGATTTGTGCGAGATGAACGGGGAGTTGACGAATGGTGGTAAGAGGTATTTCATGACTTTGATTGATAATTCTACTAGATTTTGCTACGTGTATTTATTAAAGTCTAAAGATGAGGCTTTTCACTATTTTAAGATTTATAAAGCTGAAGCTGAGATCTAACTTGATAGGAAAATCAAACGGGTTAGGTCAGATCGTGGTGGAGAATATTTTTCTAGTGATTTTAATAAATTCTGCGAGGAACTTGGAATAATCCATGAGAGGACGCCTCCCTATTCTCCCTAGTCAAACGGGGTTGCCGAAAGAAAGAACCGTACTCTAACTGATATGGTTAACGCCATGTTAGAAACATCGGGACTTTCCAAGGAATGGTGGGGTGAGGCTATATTGACTGCTTGTCATGTCCTAAACAGGATTCCTACAAAGAACAAAGAAATCACACCATTCGAGGAATGGGAGAGAAAAAGACTAAATCTCACTTATTTACGTACTTGGGGCTGTTTGGCTAAGGTTAATGTGCCTGTCCCAAAGAAGCGTAAACTTGGACCAAAAACCGTTGATTGTGTCTTTATTGGTTATGCTTTTCACAGTGTTGGATATAGGTTCTTAATAGTGAAATCTGGAGTACCTGATATGTATGAAGGTACAATCTTAGAGTTCAATGATGCCACATTCTTTGAGAACATATTCCCTATGAAAGAGACACTTAGCTCATCTGGCCAAGAATCTATCTTCTCTCCTAAACCTTCCACTCCTATACAAATTGAATCCACTTTTGAGGAAAATCCAATAGATGAAGACAATGAAGTAACTCGAAATAGTAAGAGACAAAAGACCGCAAAGTTTTTTGGTGATGACTTCATTGTATATCTAGTGGATGATACTCCAAGAACCATTGAGGAGGCTTATTCATCTTAGGACGCTGACTATTGGAAGGAAGCGGTCTAGAGTGAGATGGATTTCATCCTGAGCAATGGAACTTGGGAAGTTATTGATCGTCCATATGGGTGTAAACCTGTAGGATGTAAGTGGGTGTTCAAGAAGAAGCTGAGGCCTGATGGTACAATTGAAAAGTACAAGGCAAGGCTTGTGGCCAAGGGTTATACCCAGAAAGAAGGCGATGACTTCTTTGATACTTACTCACCTGTTGCCAGATTGATCACTATTAGAGTACTACTATCCATGGCTGCCTCCTATGGTCTGATCGTTCATCAGATGGACGTAAAGACGGCTTTCCTTAATGGAGAGTTGGAAGAGGAAATCTATATGGATCAGCCAGATGGATTTGTAGTAAAGGGTCATGAAGGAAAAGTGTGTAGGTTGTTGAAGTCTCTGTATGGCCTTAAGCAAGCACCTAAGCAGTGGCACGAGAAGTTCGACAGAACTTTAACATCTGCTGGCTTTGTTGTGAATGAAGCTGACAAATGTGTGTATTACCGCTATGGTGGGGGTGAAGGAGTGATTACGTATGCGTATGTTGATGACATCTTGATCTTGGTCGAACCTTAATGTGATTAAGGAAGTCAAGAACTTTCGTCATGAATTTTGAAATGAAAGATTTGGGAGTAGCGGATGTCATCTTAAACATTAAGTTGTTAAGAGAAGATGATGGTGGGATAACTCTTGAGCAGTCCCATTATGTGGAAAAGGTGTTGAATCGCTTTGCCTTTAGCGATTGTAAACCTGCTCCAACGCCATATGATCCAAGTGTGCTATTACGAAAGAACCAACGTATAGCAAAGGATCAATTGAGATATTCCCAAATCATTGGTTCACTGATGTATTTAGCTAGTACAACAAGACACGATATCTCGTTTCTTTGTGAGCAAACTTAGCCGGTTTGTTTCAAATCCGGGAGATGATCATTGGCATGCTCTTGAGAGAGTGATGCGCTATCTAAAGGGGACATCAAGTTATGGTATTCACTACACCGGGTACCCAAGGGTATTAAAGGGTTATAGTGATTCAAACTGGATATCCGATGCTGATGAGATAAAAGCCACAAGTGGATTTGTATTCACATTGGGTGGTGGAGCTGTTTCTAGAAGTCTTGCAAGCGCACCATCTTAACGAGGTCTACAATGGAAGCGAACTCACGGCATTGAACATTGCGCCACTATGGAAGCCGATTGGCTGCGTGAACTTGTGATGGACTTACGGTGGTTGAAAAACGGTGCTCGCTATCCTTTTGAACTGTGACAATCGGGCGGTGATTGTCAAGGTGAACGATTCAAAGGATAACATGAAGTCATCAAGGCACGTTAAGAGGCGGTTGAAGTCATCGGGAAGATGAGAAACTCCGGAGTTATAGCATTGGACTATGTCGAGCGGCTAAAACCCGCAGATCCCTTTACAAAGGGACTATCACGGAATGTGATAGATGAAGCATCAAGGGAGATGGGCTTGAGACCCACATGAAAGTCATGTCTTAGTGGTAACTCATCCTATTTGATCGGAGATCCCGTGAATTAGGATGTTGAGACAAGCTAGTGACTGGCTGAGAGGAGAGTACTTTTGTACTTAACCCACTCCGTTTGAGATGCACTACTCTCCTATTCTGTATGGCAGGTTGGTTATACCTTAATGTGTTCCGAGTGGCTTTTAATAAAGCAGAGATGTTGTCCTACAGAACATCTTATGAGGAATACACCTATATGAGCTCGACTGCTAGTCACAGTCTATGAGATTGGGTGATCTCTAGAGGCTCATGAAAGGCAAAGGAGTATGACTTATACGCTCCAAACCGAGGGGATGCATTTAGCAGCCTAGTATCAGTAAAGGACTTTGGTGAAACTTCGTTACACAAACCCGACAATTCAAGGCTTAGTCCATTGTTCGGTTGTGGATGAGTGTAACCTTTGTTCTAGGTGGAAGTTCAACTTAACAGTCTCCATCGAAACACCGGTATATCAAACTACGATTGGGCGAGAGTATTTCAAATATGCCTATGAAATTTGGTGGGGATTGTTAGAATAATTATGGGGTTGGCCCATTTAATTATTTTAATAGAAATTCCAAGAGGCCCATTTAATACTAAACCGTTAAAAAATTGGGAGGAGAATATCTCAACTTAAATAGATGGATTGTGGTTCTCCCAATTAGAAAAGTGAGAAAAGAGAGCCGAGGTGTGGCATGGGCGTGGGCGTGGGCGTGGGCGTGGGCGTGGGCGTGGGCGTGACGAGTCGAGCACGGGCGAGCTCTCCCCGAGCCGGGCGACCTCTCCTCGGGCACGGGCGAGCTCTCTCCGAGCAGGCGAGCTCTCCTCGAGCACGGCGATCTCTCCTCGAGCACGGCGACCTCACCCGAGCACGGCGACCTCTCCCGTAATCGGCGACTTAATGGCTGGTGTAATGGCGTCAGATTCGTGAACAGACGACTTAATGGCCAGATGTAATGACGTCCGTTACTAGTGCTTGATGGTGTCCAGGTTCGACGAACTTCTCTTCCTGGCGCCTATAAAAGCATGAGCTCCTCGCCCTGTGAAAAAGACTCTCGCACTCAAGAGCTCTCTCTCCGCACATTCCATTCTTCCATCTGTAGCGCTGCCTTTTTGCGTTCCCGCCTCTGTTTCCTTGCGCGCACAAGGAGCTGAGGGAGCAGGCCTCCGGAGCCTCGTCCTTCTCGAGATCCTGCTCGGGATAGAAGGCCGATAAGGTTTTTGGGGAGCGACCACGCGACTGCTCAAGTTTCCCTGCTGGTTCAGCTTCATCTACACAGCATCGACGTTCGACTGCACCGACCTCTCCACTGCATCAACGGCATCTCTGCACCAACTTGTGATCGTCTACACCGACCGTCATGGCGAACAACAATGAACAAGTCATTGTTCCGCCTGCGCCTGTGCCAGTGGTGGCACCGGCTCAAGGGTATATTTGTTTATATCGTGCCTTTATTTGGCTTGTTTCTTGTTCATTAGCCTTTGTGTATGAGATAGATAATTCGTTATTATCTAGTACCTTTGGTTATGAACTTGAAATATTCAATTGGTTAATTATGATTTACTTAATTTTGTGGATTGAGAGCTTGAGAAAATTCCTAATATTTCCAACACTTCCAAAGGGAGAAATTGGTCTTCGTCAGTTTCTCACTGACGGATTGCCCCAACAGTGGCGACGCAGGTGTAGATGATGAGGATGAGCTCGCCATGGCTGCAGATTCTTGGGTGGAAAGAAGATTAGATGTGTTTGGGAGGTGGCTCTGATACCATGTGAGATGAACCACCTAATATGCGAAGTGTTGTTACCTCCTGTAGGAGGCCGCACCTTTGTTAATATATGCAGGGAACAGGCCCCCTGCGTGGCTTACACAGCACGTTAGATGATCACCGTAGGAGCCAAACCACCTGCTAACAAACTCTCCTAATTACAGTGCATAATCATTATCTATATACACTATCCGGTTCAGCTCCAACAGAATCATCTGATCAAGTAGACAAAAGATAAGTATTACATGAAATACGAGACTTATCTAACACACTGAGAGATTTGGGCTATATAGCGATTCTTCTTGGCTTGCTCAAGTTGCATGCAGTCAGAACTCAGAAGAGGTGGTGGATTAGTGGCTTGCTTAAAAAGAGTAGGGTACTCTTTGTTCCTTAATGTTGTAACGAAATCTCACTTAGCTATGTTATAAGGTTCAAACCCCATGTATGCTCGTGAATCTTTTGGTGTGGTTTTGATGATGACGATGACAACGTCAAATATTATCAATAACAAGTTCGTGAAGAATAAAGGTTAAGAGCGAGTTAGAATGATCTCGGGCACCAAGAAGATTTCATTTAGACTTGTTAGGACCTTTTTATTGTTACTTTGCTTTTCGAGTGTCTACAGATAAACTTAATATATTTTGAAGCATCCTTATCCATTGAAGCACATATGTTAGAGATCTAGAGTGTCCTAATGCCTTTGTTAAAGTTTTAGTGTTTGTGACATTGGTGTCATATTGTATAGGGTACTAGATAGCACCCTGTCGAGGTTTTGTCCAAAAGGCCCTCACAACGCAAAGAGGTTAGTGTTGTAGGTGTGGTATGGTACGGGGTACCAGACGACGCCCCACTGCTTTTTGTTTACAAGGGCTGTTGGTTGAACCCATACGAGTTGTATGGTATGCGGTACAAGATGATGCGCTATTGAGTTATTTCCGAAAAGGTCACTAGAGCGGATACAAGAAAATGTGTCATATGGTATCGGGTGTTGTGTGCCGTCAGGTTTTGTCTAGCAGGTGCCAAGAAGGCCCATGTAGTGTGTCAGGGTGCCATATAATAAGATATACCATATGACACCTTGGTGGTTATGTCCGGTAGATTTGAGGGTTGAGTGTCCTTCACCCCTCGGTATGGTCTGGTTGGGGTATCGTACCCTACGGTGCCAACATCCTTGTTTTGGATAGGGCTCAATGCCTAATTTTTTAGTGTAGGCTATTTAATGGCCTAGGGTATCCTTTGTTTTGTGAGTAATGACTTTATTGCCTATTCTTTAGTCTATTTGCATGTGAGCCACCAAAAACTAAGGTTTTCGTCCATATAATGTGATCTTGGGAGGTTGAGTTTCATGTCTTCTAACGTGTCTCCATAAAACGCTTGATCTATCAAGATTAGGTCATCTCAATCTTCTTGCTCAAGTTCTTACTTGTGGAGAAGAGGCAATGTTGATATCTTAAAGAGGAGCTTGTGAGAGATTTCAAGTTAGCGTAATGGTAGGAGTTATGAGTGTAATCAGTTGGATACTTGTGGATAGTATTGGATATTAATCTTAATTCTTATTTTATGTCGAACATGGATGGATACAAATACAGATATTGTGAGATAAGGAATCTATAGATATGGTTCATATAAGACCAATACTTTCGGCATAATGAATATTACAAAGTATTTGCACCTCTTGTCATATTTCACCTATTGGAGCATTGAAGGGCTACCCGAGTGAAGCCATAGCGATACTCCACTTTGTTAATAGTGCTCTAATAAGGAATAGGGAAAGGGAAAGTCTTGTTTAAAGTCTAAAAAATATTGTCCCTTGTATCGTTTACATTCACACATGTACGTTTGCACTATTACTATTTGCTTGTGTTCTTGTGATGTTTTCTCTACTGATCTCCTAACTTGTATTCGTCCAAAGTTTTAATTTGATTAAAAAACAGGGAAAATATTAAAATGTGTAATAGGTCGATTCAACCCCCTTCTCGACCCGAAGTTTCTTTTATCCATGATGTTGAACATTATTTTTCTAGCCCGCTAAAGTTGTCTCCCTTTGTACTCCAATCCAAAAATTGTTAGGGCTTAAAGTTAATACGAAGCTTATGTGTGTGTCATGTCGTCATTAAGTACTAACCAGTCTACCCATGTGTACAATGATGATGTGGTAGCCATGTGTATCTCTCCCGCTCTTGTCCATTGTTCTTTGAAATTCAACTTTCAAATAATTTATCTCCACCTCTTTGAAATCCAACTTAAAGATGTTAAAAAGTCAACAATTTTAAAAAAAAATTGTAATTTTTTCATAGTCAATTCCAAATATTTTTCAAAATTTCAAACAAAATTCAAAATTAAAAGTTTAGGAAATGTTTGAAAAATTGAGAACTTCATTTTTAATATTTGGTTTCTTACATATCATACATTTGAATTTTCTTTATATTTCAACATATTTAGTTTGGAAATTATTGACATATGAATTCTTATTTGAAAATTAGTAAAATCAAAATGTGAAAAATTCATAAATTTATTTTGGAATTTTCAAATATAAAAAATGCAAAAAATTGAAATAGAAGTTTTCAAAAAAATAAATATAGGAATTTTAAAATGAAAATTTTCAAATTTGGAGAAATCTAACATTTAATTTTTGAGAAAATAATATATTTTCCCTAGTGGATATGACAAAATCTTACTTAACTCCTGAATGTTGAAAATTACTTTTTGACCCCTCGAAGTTGTTATCATTTGCGCTGTTGGCCCAATTCCATTAGTGCTGCCATTAATTGCTGATGTGGACTTCTGGATAGCCGTTAAATGCTGAAATGTATACCACATCGTATTAAATGGTTACATGTTAAGCAACATTGACATTTATAGTACCCAAAAAAAATTCAATAAAAACAATTTTAGAATTTTTTGAATACAAAAAATTCTAAAAAAACCTACAAAAATAAAATTTTGATTTTTAAAAATTTTCAAAACACAGATTTGGAATTTAATTCCTAATAGTTTGAATGTTTTATTCATGGATTGTAAAAATATTTTTAAGAATATAGTTTCTTCAATTTGTGTATTTCATAAAACTCAAATTTTGGAATTAAAATTTTGAAAATAATAAAAAATATCAAATTTGTAAAAATTAAAAGTTGATAAATCATAAATCATTATGTTAATTTTTAAATTTCATGTTTTCCCAAATATTAAAAATTTAAATATAAGAAAACTAAATCGATAAATTTTGTTTTAAAAATATTTTTATTACCTTTTATAGAAATTTTAGTTCGAGAAGTTGTTTTTAAATTCTTTTTTCTAAACTTAAATGCCCATTTAGCTTGATATGCAACCGGCCAGCCTACGAGCTAGTAGTTAGTGGGTTTCGTAGTGTACTAAGCCGGTAAAGGGCACAAGTAGTCAGTCTGATGAGTTCGGTCCAGTAATACACAAGCTTGAGTCCTTATTAGAGGAGACATTTGAATCTCCACCACAATCCCGGAAACATCTCTGCCGGGTCTCCCCTAAACAATCTACACTAGTTTTAGTTGTTTAGGTTTTACCCAAAACACCAATACGAAGCAAACGGCTCACAAGGCACATTTTATAGTGAGTCCTAAATGCAGTCCTACACATCTAGTCAAGGATAGGCTAGGAAAATAACAACAGTTTTACAAAAGAGGCTACGACGCATTAATAGAAGACTAATACATATAGGAACTCACACCCTGGTCTAAATGTATGCACAGTTCATAAAGAGTAAACAACAGTTCAGGTTATAAAATTAGGACACAAACATGTAATTATACTTGCCTGGTAACGGTCAGCCTCGCACTCTTCTCGAGCAATCGTCGATGATCTCAGCGCAGTTCTTTACCGATGACGTCAAGACCCAGGGTCCGAGTCTTGATGATCCTCCGTGAATCCACTAAGGCCATTGTTCGCCTAGTCGGCCGACTAGGCCGCCTAGTCGCCGATTAGTCGCTAGTCTGCAATAACACGTCCTGCTACACTACTTGTCTAGTTGTCCGATTAGTCCGACTAGTCACCGATTAGTCGCCGATTAGTCGCTAGTCTACTCTTTAGCTAGTGGGTACCCGTCCTACCGCCGATTAGCGTCTAGGCTAACACTGGCTAGGGCATACAGCTCCGGCACCATCGACGGCGACGTCCTTGTGCATCTCGGGGTCTCGATAATTTTCCAGGAACCGATCTCTTGTGCATCTCGGGGTCTCGATAATTTTTCACGAACCGATCTACAATCACGACACCGGCAAAAATGTCGGAACGACCTACGCGCAAACCGGGGCAACAACAAATAAACAGCAACACAGAACAATCGTAAAATCATGAAATAAATACGGTAGATAGTATAGAATATTACGAGACTAGGAAAATTGGTTTGGAGTGAATCGGGCCTTCGGATTAGGAGAAACAAAATTACGAAGGCGCACTGTTCATGATGAAATCCGCAGCCGTAGCATCAAATAGGGGTAGAGATGAATCTGACTTGGAGGACGCTAGGGTTTTAATCGAAACACAAGTTTGGACGTGGCCGAGGAATATTAGGGTTTCGGTCAAGGAAGGGGATGGATGACTGGTTTAATTAGGGGTTTTAGGGTTTCGGTCGGGGAAGTCGAGCTAGGGTTTCAATGTACTCGATCGAGAGGGGAAAAATATAATCAGCCAAGATTAGGATTTCGGAGCATCGAAAAGTAAAGGTGGGTTCGACCAGGGAATTAGGGTTCTGGTCGAGCTAGTTTTCGGTCGAGAGAGAGAAGATTAGAGTTCCGATCGGGGAACGAATAAAAGCGAGGAGAGAGCTTTTGTATCTGAAATTGTGAAATTTTAGAATTTTATAAATTGTAAATTATAATGAAAAATAATTAATAAAACAAATTCTTATATATTTGTTTGAAAAATTTAGGGATTTTCATATAGAAAAACAATAAAAATTGTTTTAACTTGGTTTTTATTTTTAAAGAAAACTTAGGACATTCTAATATTTATTAGGATGTCACATATACACGGCCGTCGAGAGTATCATGTCCAGATGTTGAATAGTATCGACGGCTTATACTTGACCGTCGAGAGTATGTCTGTGCAGTAAAAAAAATGTTTTAATTTTGAAAAAAAGAGGAAAACTGCAGCAGCTGCTGCTCCCAGTGGCAGCAGCTGCACCTGCAAACCCAAAATGCCCATAATGCATATATATCCCTAATTGTCGCACATATGCGACTACAAGGTCACAATTGCACACAAATAACTAAAAGACACGGCACACATCGATAATCAAATGAACGATTAAAAGGCACGCACGACATACATATAGAACATCACAATTCATTGTCCACAAACGTACGATAACCAAAACATATGCATCGCTAGCTAGCTAGTCACCTAGTTCGCTAGATGCAGGATAACCTGAAGGGGGTAGGGATGGCTGGGTAAACATCAGTGGAGCACTTGCAGCCAAGGAGGCAGCTGCCAGATGGTGATGGCCTGCAAAACTAAGGAAAGAAAAATATGGTTTTTAGTGCGAAAACAAAGCTCCGAATAGGGAATAAAGAAGATTATCATTTTCTTCCTAAGCTGGGCGAAGGGCATCTTCCCGACGGTAACCCTGCTGCCTTTAGCAGCACGGTTCTTCTTGGCCGTCTCAGACCTGTCATGGAACTCCTGACTGGCCCAATGATTGGCCAGGGCCTGCTAGGCATCCAGGATCTTCAAGGCCCAATCTGGCCGAACGGTGAGATACTGCCGAGCCATGAGGTACTTCGTTCCGAGCAAAAGAGTTGCCGACCCTTTCACCGTGCTCTCTCCTGGCAAAATTGTAATTTAGGATGCGTTAGAAATATATCAAAGAATAGAAATTTATTAAGTGGTTACCTGTAGAAGTCCTCGATCGCCGAGACTCGTGCCCCAGACATCAGATCCTGCACCTTCTGCTTGTCAGTTCTATCAATCACCGGGTCAAAGTTGGTCTCCTCCAACCTTGCACGATGACGGTACCTAAGCTACAAACAAGTGTGATAGTAATGTCAGCAAATACCCTTTCGACAAACTTCCCAGCAACCAACAATGCGGTAAAATACAAAGGATTAATGTTAGGCCTTCGGAAGGCAAAAGCGCTAGGAGAAAAAAGATTAGTCATCAGCACCGACACAGAAATGTCGGTATTTGGAGACAGTGTGGGCAATAGAGAAGCCCTTCACGGGAATCATTGTGAAAGCCATTCCAAGGGGGGAGAATACAAGAGCGGATAAGCTGGCAAAGGTGGCGGCATACAAGCATAGAATACCCGAACGGGTATTCTATGAAGCAATATCAAGACCATCAATATGCCCGGAGGTTCAATTGATAGCACAAACCCCGGACGAAGACTGGCGCACTCCAATTGTAAAATACCTCCAGGATGATGAGTTACCGGAGGATAAAAAGGAGGCAGAAACAATCAAACAACGAGCAAGATCCTACACGATGTTGGATGGGCTGTTATACAAATCAGGGGTTTGTGCTCCATGGATGAAGTGCGTGTCCAGGAGCGACGGCAAGGAAACACTAGCTGAAGCACATACGAGGCTGTGCGGGTCACATCAAGCGCCCCGCAGTCTCACAGCAAAAGCACTAAGAATGGGAATATATTGGCCAACGGTCAACAAAGATGCTGAGGATTTGGTGAAAAAGTGTCAAGGATGCCAATGGACAACAAATCCCTTGAAGGCATCAACCACACAGCTGCAACCTTTCACGCCCGTTTGGCCATTCATGAGGTGGGGAATCGACGTAGTGGGAGATCTTAAAACAGCCTCGGGAGGATTCAAATGGGTGATTGTCACGATTGATCACTTCACAAAGTGGGTAGAAGTCGAGCCATTGACGACAGTAACTGCCGCGAAGGCTCAACACTTCTTTTGGAAAAATATTGTGTGCATATTCGGCGTGCCATGCGAGGTGGTCGATGATAATGACTCACAATTCATATCATCTAAGTTTAAAACTTTTTGTGCAGAACTAGGCATCAAGGAGTGCCACGCGTCGGTCGGGTACCCACAAGCAAACGGGGCCGTGGAATGCATAAATCAAAACATCATGCAGGCCATGAAGCAAAGGCTCGTGGATGAATCAAAAGGGAAATGTCCCGAGGAGCTCGAAAAGGCGTTATGGGCAATACGAACAACACCAACCAGATCAACCGGATTCTCCCCGTTTAGACTGGTCTATGGTGAAGAGGCAGTCACACCAGCGGAGATACAAGCTAGGACTCTTCGCATAATCACAGGCAGTTCAAATCCCGAAGAACAACCACCTATGGACTTCGTGGAGGAAGATAGGCTGAAGGCTAAGCAGAACATGCAAAAATACAATGAAATGATGGCCAAATTCTACAACAAAAGGGTAAGACCAAGAGAGATACAAGAAGGAGACATGGTCCTCAAGAAGATGCCTCAGTGAGCATCAAAGCTAGAGCCAATATGGGAAGGACCCTTCGTAGTTAGCAAGCAAACCAGAGAAGGTTCCAATCACTTGGTGACTTCAGATGGTGACCCAATCCCGAACACTTGGAACGCCAAGTCACTTATCAAATACTATCCGTAGATTCCCGTCTGTGCTCGAAAGAAAGCCTAACAAGGCATGTATCCATAAGTAAAAAAATGAATATGAAAAATCAAAAAAGAGCTGGAGGTCACATCGACGCCCGGACACCAAATTCTACGTCACTGTATTGAATACGCGATCACGCGTCTACTCAAAAGCTGTAAAGCGGCTGGCATGAGGTCTAGAGCGCTCGCACCACGCACCCAACCCGGAGCCGTCGCGGGCCACGAGCCTTCGCAAACGGTAATCCCAATTTTCATACGCAATAAAGCGTCCGCTCAAATGCAGCTAAGGGGCTGGCGCGAGGCCTAGAGCGCTTGCGCTACGAACCCAACCCGGAACCGTCGCGGGCCACAAGCTTTCGTGAACGGTAATACCAATTTTAATACGCGATCACGTGTCCGCTCAAATGCGGCTAAAGGGCTGGCGTGAGTCCTAGAGCGCTCGCACCATGCACCCAACCCGGAGCCGTAGCTGGACACGAGCCTTCGTGAACGGTAATCCCAATTTCATACGCAATCACGCATCCGCTCAAACGCGGCTAAGGGGCTGGTGCGAGGCCTAGAGCGCTCGCGCCACGCACCCAACCCTGAGCTGTCACGAGCCACGAGCCTTCGCGAACGGTAATCCCAATTTTAATACGCGATCATGCGTCCACTCAAACGCGGCTAAGGGGCTGGCGCGAGGCCTAGAGCGCTCGTGCCACTCACCCAACCCGGAGCCGTGGCGGGCCACGAGCCTTTGCGAACGGTAATCCCAATTTTAATACGCGATCACGCGTCCGCTCAAACGAGGCTAAGGGGCTGGCGTGAGGCCTAGAGCGCTCGCACCACGCACGCAACCCGGAGCCATCACGGGCCACGAGCCTTCACGAACGGTAATCCCAATTTTAATAAGCAGTCACCCGTCCGCTCAAATGCGGCCAAGGGGCTGGCGCAAGGCCTAGAGCGCTCGCGCCACGCACAGGGGTGGAGGGCCCGTTATGGCAAGGTATGGCCTGCGCCATACCTTGGCCCAGCAAGCCCAAGGTACCCCCTAGTAATTTTCTTATTTTTCGTGTATGCTAGTTGCCGATCCGGTCTTGCGACCAGCCCGAGCCCAGTGAGCGCCGAGAGGCCGAGCGGCCCGAGCCCCATGAATGAGTCACAGCCTCACTCCCGTCTCCTCCGTCCCTCGTGAGCACGAGCGAGCTGCAGCGATCAGCTAGGGTTAGGGTCGCCACGATCGCCGCCGCCGCCTCGCACCCTCGCGCGTTCGCCCGCCCGCTTCCCCCCTCGCGGCTCGCGCCCGTCGCCTCACACAGCCACGGCTTTGGCGGTCGGCCGTCGCCCGTCGCCTCGCCGAACGCCACCTCGCCACTGCCACCCGCCACCTCGCCGCCTCGGCCGCTGCCCGACCTCCTCGGCGCCTCGCCTCGCCACCGCCACGCCAAGGTACTTTAAAGTCTAAACTCCTAATGATTTGTTTTAAGTTGATAGGGTTTGTTTTATCGGCAATTTGTGTGAGGATTTGGGGTGGATTGACGGATTCAGAGGACTACGGATTGGCTTGGATCCAACACTAGTTGCCAACCCTATCTATCCTTGGCACTTGTATTTGGAACAACAACAATACATCTTTTGAACCTCTTTGGAACAACTTTATGTTTTCAATCTTAGCATAACGAGACAAGACTGATTAAAAACACAGAAATTTAGCTACATTTGATGTTTAGTTGGAGAGCACAGAACTTTTTTTTTTACCATTAATTTGTTAGAAATGGGCCATTAGTTCAAGGCCCATTCATGCCTATATATCAAATGAATTAAAGAATTGTACTACCTTACTAGTGGGAGGAATGAAATCCAGGGGAGCTCCCATCATAGTGCATCATGAAGCGCTTGGGGAATGCAAGAGCTATATTCCAACGTCTCACACCCGCGTATTACATGGATTACCATGCGACTTGTGATCAGGGCGGCACAGGCAGCCAATCGTGGTGGAATACAACAGGACTGATGGATTGGAAGTAGATTGAGAAGAGGAAAATGTGCTTACGTGCACGACAACTAGGCCCATACCTTTCTTTTTTTTTTTTTGCGTATCTGGACTGCCATATTGGTCACCACATATGCAAAACTACCTTTGAAACCATTTTGTAAACTTCATTCGAGGTACATTTCGATAATCTTCTTGTCTTAATTTTTTTTATGTGTAATTGTGTTGATTGCGTTCCCCAAGCCCGCCATACCTTATTTTTCATCCGTCCTCCGCCACTAGCCACACACCCAACCCAGAGCCGTCACGGGCCATGAGCTTTCGCGAATGGTAATCCCAATTTTTATATGCGATCACACGTCCACTCAAATGTGGCTAAGGGGTTGACGTGAAGCATATAGCACTCGCGCCACGCACCCAACTCAGAGCTGTCGCTGGCCACGTGCCTTCGCGAATGGTAATCCACAAAAAACTAGGAATTGTAAAATCACGACAGTTGGACTCTTATTTTGAGAGATTTTCCAACTTAAATGAGCAACTTATCCATAGAAAGGAACAAGGTGAGTTAACTACCCTCTTATTATGTGTTTGCTCATATTAAGGAATGATGGGACATTCCTTAGTGTGAACGAACATCCTTTGGTTGCTTTTATTAGTGGCAGTATTGTACTTTGCCTAGTGCGAGTTAAACCCCTACATGCATATTGTTACCCAGTTTTATAAGTATTTTCTTTTAAATTATCAAATTGCATGTTGCCTTCAAATTATGATGTCTGTTGTTAATCATGATATATCATACCCTGTTTGATTGATTTATTCCTACCAATATTGATATTGTCTTGATGATGTCAATTATCCGTTGATTCACTTAGTGATTGACTTGAAATTACAATCCATTGATAACATGGGTTTAGAAAATAAACTAAAATGGTTTAGACTTCTAAATCTAGGTTTAGCAATGCTTAGGTCCCCAACTTTGATGACATGGGTCTTGTACCCCGGAACGGTGAACCAAGATTCACCGACACACCTTACGCTTAATGATGATGATGAACTTGGGACCTGGCATGTCAGTGTGTGTGTGTGATTGAATGGTTTGATTTGTGGTATGAGGATCGTGATGGATTAAGCTATGTGATGGAGATCGGTGTGACTAAAGATGACAGTGTTCTGTGTGATTAAGGAGCTATGGTGCCTCGTAAGGTGCTAGAGGGGCATGGAAAAATTACACATGTACTGATATGCTCTGCCCGGTCTGCGGATTGGGGTCCAGCCTCATCATGTTTTTATCGCATGGAAGGACCAAAAGAAGGAAGGATGGGGGGAGGGTTAGGCCACCCAAACACGATACGGTGAGCTGAGGCTCGACCTGCACAGAGTGACGCGTGGCCATCGCACGGTAGTGCAAGGGCTAGAGAACCAACACAAAATGTACCGCTTGTGTTTGGGTATGTACCGATGTGTTTGCGTACGTGTGGCCGCAGTTCACTACTGCGGATCGGGACTTCCCAAGCGGCTCGTAAGGCCTGTGCAAGCGGTTTTAGAACCGCTTGCAGGCAACCGCGACTGATGCCCGAGGGCATCTGGCGGCTCAGAGCCGCTAGTGATGCCCTCTGCAAGCGGTTCGCGATCATGATGGAGCGAGCGGTGGCAGCCACGTGGGAGCTCTGTGCAAGCGGTTGGAGGTACGAACCGCTTGTAGAGTGGCATCTCATAAGCGGTTCAAAAACGCTTCTTGTGACGCGTAGTAATCGTTTACCGCTGGTTTTCATTTCTGTATGCCACGCAAATAGATATTTAAATATATATTTCAGCGGAGTTTTTTTATTTGTCGTTTAAATTTAAATACATATAGGATAAGCATATAATTAGCGATCAAACAAGCTTAAATATATTAGATATTTAAATATATATTTCAGCAGGAGTTTTTTTTATTTATCGTTTAAATTTAAATACATATAGGATGAGCATATAATTAGCGATCAAACAAGCTTAAATATATTAGATAATACATGTAATAATGTACACTTTATATGCAATCACCAAATTTACAAAGTTTATGATTAATATACATTGTGCAAAATGGACAAAACAGTTCAATGTTTTCTTGCAGTACTCTTCTTGACGCTCTTTGACGACGTAGAAGTCGTCCCTAGTTCGTCCGTGTTGGAATATGGATCTCGATAATGAAACTCGCCCTGGGGGTTAATGACCTCATCGAGAATGAAGCCGAATAGTTGTTCTCGTAATGCGAGCACCCGATGATGTGGTAACACTTCAGTGTGTTTATCCATGACCGCAGTAACGTTTTTGGGTACGTCGCTATGTATGGGTATGTGTTTCTAGCAGACTTGAGGTAAAGACAGACTCATGCCATCTCTGTGGAGATCTAGATATCCATTACACATTGGTCCCTTAAGTCTAGTTGGGCTTGACAACCCAACAAGGGCAAGAAATGATAAGCTGTAGGTAATGAGATCCACAATAGGGACTTGTCATCCTTGGAACACGATGGTGGGGGTAAGAAGATGGTTGGCAGCTAGCGTAATCTGCCGTAGGAATGGGTTGTGGGTTTGCAGAATGCCAAAACTGCCATTGGATTTGATGATTAAATGAACAACTTATGATACTCTCAACAATGCCATATTTGCTTTAAGTAAACTGCTACGTCTTAGGATTTGTTTAATAAACTTGGCTTTCTGCAAATGAACAAACCATCTAGCCTTTCCTTGCTAAATCTTAAGCATTATTAGTTGGTTGTTATCTCGCCCGTGAAAGTGAGGACAAAGCATTGATCCTCGTATTATTTCCCCCTTTAGAGCTGGAGCCGTCTAACAAGGATAATATTGGTGCTTGCGAGTGCCACGATGATGATGATCCGCAGTTTGCCGATGATGTGTAGAGTAGAGGTGGTTTTAAGTGTCCCTCCGATTGTTGTAGTTGCATAGCTGGGAGGTGATTTGAATTTCCACTTTTGTGAAACTCTAATGGTTTTTCGCTAAACTCTGATGTATTGGTTGGATGCCTTTAAAACAATGGTAACCGTAGCGTTGCCGGAATTATTAATGTCGATGTATGAGATGATCCAACTATGTATCCTACACTAGTACCCTTGTTAGTAGAAGGGGGTACTACAATTTGATATATAGTTTGTGGTTGGATGGTTTTTATAAGCAACCCTGCAAATTTTCAATCTGAGAGCAAATATAGTTTCATACTAAATTTTCCCTTTTGTGATTATTTTGCCTTTTGTGATTATATGGAGAGATGAGATTATTTTTCCTTAGATGGAGAGATGACATAGATTATTTTGCCTAAGTTTAAATTTTCACATAGTTTCAAAGTTATATGACTTGGATGGAGAGAGAGATAGGGAGAGAGAGAGGTGAGATGTGAGAGAGAGAGAGAAGTGTATATTTAGAGATAGATTTTTGTATAAATGTTTGTATATATAAATGTTGTATACCAACATACATATATATATATATATATATATATATATATATATATATATATATATATATGGATTTTGTATATAATTTGTACATATAAATGTTGTATATAGGTTAATTTGTACATATATAGAGTGATAGATTTTTCTATATATGTTTGTACATTTAAATGTTGCATACATATATAGAGAGATGGATTTCACATATTTCACAAATGTTGTTTATATGCTTATTATTTCATGTGCACAAAATACAAGATTTCATATATTGTGTACTTGTATATAGATGTTTGATCATAATTGAACGCATTATTTCATGTGCATGCACAAGGATAGATGGCGCAACCAGGACATGGTGAACCTAATTTCAATGAGGGAGAATAATTCTTGCCTGACTCCATCACGCTTGGTAGCATTTTAGGCTACAACGGTGATGGTAACGCTACTGCCGCTGAGCTCGGTGACAATAGTTCTAGTGAGGCCGTTGGTTCTGGCAAGGAAACCGCCGATGACACCGAGGTATAGCCTAAAGGCACCACGCAAATCGCTGAAATTTGAGATAGATACAAAAACCGTCGAGACAGAGTACTCTTGACGGCTAGCCGTCGAGAAAGCACCGTCGAGAGAGACATCCTTTCTCGACGGCTCGGCCGTCGTGATTAGTTTTTCTCGATGGCAGAACGAAAGCCGTCGAGATACATGCACCGGACAGGCACGACGTGATCGTGGAGCCTTTCTCGACGGCTTACAGCCGTCGAGATTGTTCTTAAGCTGGCCGTATGCCGGCCCAGCCCACAGGTTAGTCACGACGGCCAACAGCCGTCGAGATAGCCTCTCCGCAGGAAAGGACGACGCTGTCTGGTGGGGCCAGGAATGTTATTCACGACGGCTGAAGGCCGTCGAGATAGATTCTCCTGCTGTCCCTGCAGCGTTCGATCTGACAGATGGGCCATGAAATCTGTCTCGACAGCCAGGATGTAGCCATCGAGAATAGTAAAAAAACAGCAAAATTTTTTTTTAAAATTTGTAAAAATCACAATAATTTTGCAGCCGCTACTGCACCTAGCAGCAGTTGCTGCAACCTGCATACCCAAAATAGTCCCCGCATTCAAATTTCCCATATTTCACAAATACACATATACCACAAACATCGCATCACATAGATCACAAACATCGCATCACATACATCTTATCACATAGATCACAAACATCAAATCGACAATCAGAAACATCTAATAAACATTCTGAAACATGTAATGACAGTATCAACATCATGAACACAATAAAACAAACATTGATCATGGCTGTCGTGGTGGCGTCCCGAAGAGCTGCTCCGCGAGGTTTGCGGCCATGTTCCCTGAGCCGTCGTCGCCCTGCTGCGCGTCGTCCTAAGGAGGTGGCACAAAGGACGGAGGCGTAGATATCGCAGAGCCCGAACCCTTTGAGATTTTTCAATTAGTAAGTTGACATATATGTACTATGCGATAGTGCATTGATTTTGCACATAAGACTTACTGCTGGATCACGGAACCAGGGACGCTCGACGTTCGGGTAGTTGGGCGTGGGGACGTAGGCCGGCTGGGTCCCGTAGGTCCCCGGTGGTGCCGTCTGTACAGGGTAGCCGCCCTGCCCAACATAGGAGCCTGGAGGGGCTGGGTGGCTACCGTACACTGCCGGGCCGCCTGTGTAGGGACCCGCAGTCCCCACCTGGCTCAAGGAGCTGCCCGCAAGCCCCGCGTGACCACTTGGACCGGCCTACACATATATTTGATTTCGTTAGTACAAATGATAAGATATGCATCTATAAAAAAGAATTGAAGTGCGAATGCGTTACCCCAGCGACGAACGCCTCGAGCTGTCGAAGCCTTCTGTCGTAGTCCTCCTGCGCGGCTCTCAGACTCTCCTGCATCGCCCTTAGCATTTCTCTATCATGAGCCAGCTCCTCCTCGTGCCTCTTCTGCTGCTGCTCCCTCTCCCTCTGCAGGCGCTCCTCGAACTGGCGACGGGTCTCATCGCCACTCTGGCTAGCCCGTACATCGGGCATATACTCTGAAGACCTGCAACATGCATAATATAGCAGTCAGTTTTGCAATCATAATATACGAGTGTACAAAAGAGATCTTACCGTAGGTGGTCACCATTGATCGCCAGGCACCCGTGAGCCTTGCCCCCCATGTGCTTATGAATCACATGAGGATCGAGGGGAGCCTCCTCTGGATTGCTCTCCTCCTCGTGCTCCTCTCTGTAAGCGTCCTTATAACGCTCCTACATGTCGTTGTGATATTCAAAACCAATCAAATAACCAAACGAAGATAGTTGTATTGTCTAATGCTATCGACACTTACCAAACGGAGATAAGCATGGGGATCCAAGGTCGGTTGTCCACCAGGCGGCGCCTTTTTCGTGTGGGCCTGCTTCCACACATCCATCGGGCTGGGCCTAACACCCGTCTTCGCTAACTAAATTGTAATATGACTGACATGTGTTAGCTCGAAAATCTAAAGTGAAGACAAGTAAAAACTTTTTATTACCAGTTTCTTCCCCAACTGTGCGATGGACCACCTCCCAGTGTTTGATTTGTAGTCCTTCACGCCCCTGTTCTTCTTTGCCTTCTCGGACTTCCCCTTCCACTCGGGGTTGTCCCACTTCCTACTTATAGCCTCCCAGGCGTCCTCCTAACACCACTCAGATTTGACTGGTTGTACCGACCGCGATCAAGTACAAGCCGACGAAAGCGGCTGGCGGTGAGGTTTTGCTGCTCCTATCTCCTACAAAAACAGGGAAATGTGGAAATTAGGAACGAACACATAAAACTTAAATGTATTGTAAGGTTAGGCTACTCACCTGTGATATTCCTGAACGACCGAGACACGGGCATTGGACATCATGTCCTGTACCCTCTGCTTCGCCATCCTCACGATGACAAAGAATAAATCGATCTCATTAAGTCCTTCATGAGCGAACTTTGAAATAAGTAGGATATAACAATAGATATAGTTAGAAGCTAAAATAAATAATTGAACCTGAGTTATTGTGTATCTTACCCAAAACTCACGGATAACTGATCATTGCGATTGCTATCCCTATCTTTGGGCTAGCTCAGAGTCATCCCAAATCTGTTGGTCTTGCTGTCCCATCCTGGGTTACTAGCCCAGATAGTCTTCCGCCTTGAGTGTAGCCACGCTGCGGCCGATGCCTCTCGTTGACATCCACCGTGGACATGTTGCTGCACATTAAACAATAAATGTGACATGTTTATATAATTAAAATCGAAAATGGTATAGAAATAATTTGCTACAAAAATATGTACCTGTCACCGTCAATCTGGATAGCTGGTCGTCCAGACTGCTGAGGCGGTGCGGCCCTCACCCTGTTTGGGCCCCTTTTCCTCCTACTCCCCTGAGAGGACGACCCTCCCTGGCTATCTCCAGCCCCGGACGCACTAGCTCCACTCTCCTAAGTCAGAGCGAGCTCCTGCCCGGGCTCAGAGGCCTCCTCCTCCTCTGCATGCCGCGGAGGGTTGACGAACCTACGCGGCGGCATATCCTGCATTTGAAAATTAAAGAATAGTTAGTCAAATAAATAATGTAAATCTTGATAAATGATTAAAATTAAGATATTTTAGTACGCACATGTAACCTCGGATATTTATAATATCTTGCAGTAATTATCATCGACATCCATAATATCTTCGTTTAACGATCCCACGACATCCGGGTCTTCTTCAACCTCATCTTCTTCTTCTTCTTCTTCTTCTTCTTCTTCTTCTTCTTCTTCTTCTTCGACATCCGGGTCTTCAATTGCTTGTAATTCATCAAGTCCCGACCCAATATCGACTACTATTGTGGTGTTCAGTCGGTGATCCTGTGTTGGACCCTCGTAATCATCGGTTGTTGGGTCTAACAATATGCCTGGCCGACGAACCTTAAACACAACCCACCACGACTTTAAATCTTCCTTAACACTGCCTTTTATAGGTTTTTGGCATGGATAGGGGAGATAATACACCTGTTCTGCCTGGTTTGCGAGAATGAATGGATCGTATCCTTTAAGTCTGGAAGTGTGATTTACCTCAACTAAGCCAATGTCATGCTTACGTCGGACGCCATCATATGGATCAAACCACAGACAACGAAATAGAACTACTGAGAGCTCTTTACTTTCTTTGAATACCAGTTCGATTATCTCTTCGATTATATCGTAATAATCAACCCCATCCTCCCCCTGGCATAAGACACAACTGTTTACTGATCGCAAATCAGGTTTTGACTGCTCATGTGTGGAGGAACGGAATCGAAAACCATTTATATTGTAACGGTTATGAACTTTTACAGATCTCATGCATCCACGTGACATTTGACGAAGATCATTATGTAAACTAGCATCAATAGCAGCTTGTTTCTAAAACCATGCTAAGAAATTCAGCCGCCTATGTCCAGCACCCATTCGCAAGAGTTGGGTTCTATCACCAGCAGTTGGTTGTCGACTACCTTTCCATTCGACTCGGACAAATTCGTCTCACACAGCTGCCAACTCTTCGATGTTGTCGAATATATATAACAATGCGACAACTCGTTCATGGCCAGATAAGTCTCGGGTCAGATGCTTACCTACCGCCCGGCCTTGCACCTGAAAAATTCTTAACTCAGACTAAACTCTTCGATCGACTGGGCGGTACCTCGGTATCTGAATATGCACATTTTTATCTATTACCAAGTATTTGTTGGTGAAATTAGTAATCTCCTGGACATGGTATGCCTCGGCTATTGAGCCTTGAACTCGTGCTTTGTTTTTCACACTTGCTCTAACATTTTTTAGTCGCCGTTCTATAGGATACATCCATCTATATTGTACTGGTCCCCCAAGTTGAGCTTCATAAGGTAGATGCACGAGAAGATGTTGCATTGGATTGAAAAACCCGGGAACATAAATCTTTTCTAACTTGCATACGAGCACGGCAATATCATCCCCAAGCTTCATCATATCATCCTTATTGATCTCCTTAGCATATAACTTTCTGTAGAAGAAACTCAGTTTACTAAGCGCTCTCCAGACATCTTCAGGTACGTAACCTCGTAACGCGACAGGTACGAGATCTCGCATGAATATATGAAAGTCGTGGCTTTTCATTCCATTTATCTTTCCTTGAGTGATGTTCACGCCACGTCCAAAGTTCGACGCATAAGCATCGGGAAACTTTATATTATTCTGAAACCAAAGTAATACCTCCTTCTTCTGCAAGACTGTTAAGCAATACGCAGCTTTTGGCTTCTTCTTTTCCCCCTCCGCCATATTCATTGTCGGTCGATCACATATTTCCTGACAATCTCGTCGTGCTTTCGCATTATCTTTACTTTTTTCAGCTATATCAAAATTTATACCATAGATGGCCTCTACTACGTTTTTCTCTTGATGCATCACATCAATGTTGTGCGGCAAAAGAAGATCATTTGCATATGGCAGAGAGTATATGCAACACTTTTGTGTCCAATTATGCGAGATACCGTAATCTTCATAGGCTCCATTCTGGGTATGATTCAATTTGGCATGCCATTCCTTTATGAACGCAATACCCACACGACCACGTTTTCTCCTTTTTACTGTGGTGTTCTTACGGAATGCATTTTTCTGCTTCCGAAAAGGATGTCCCGGTTTCAAAAATACTCGATGACAGTCGAACCAACTCGGTTTGCCACCAAATCGTAACTGGAATGCCTCTGTATCATCCAAACACACAGGACAACTAAGCCGCCCATGTGTGCTCCATCCGGAGAACATACCGTAAGCGGGAAAATCATGTATTGAGTACATGTAGGCAGCCCTAATACAAAAAGATCTGTTTGTTTTTCTATTGTATGTCGAGACACCCTCTTCCCATAACTCCTTCAGCTCGTCAATCAATGGACTCATAAACAAATATAGATTTTTTCCAGGATTCTTTGGCCCAGGCACGATTAAATAAAGTAACATGAACTCTTCTTTCATCAAAATTGAAGGCGCGAGGTTCAGAGGGATGCTAAAAACTGGCCAACATGAGTATGATGCAGCCATCATATTGAAAGGCGTGAAGCCATCAGTGGCAAGTGCGAGCCGCACGTTTCTGGGATCCGCTGCGAACTCCGGATACACCCTATCAAAGTGTTGCCACGCTTCTCCATCAGCCGAATGAACCATCATACCGGGTCTTGCACGTTTACCCTCCTTGTGCCACCTCATTTGTTGCTCGGTCTCTTCCGTAATGAAACACCGTTGGAGTCGTTTCTTTAACGGAAAGTACCGCAATACTTTTCTCGCCACCTTCGTCTGTTTCTTTTCTCCAGAACCGTCGACTATCTCAATATATCTAGACTCTCGACAATGATCACACACATTTTTGGCAGCCTCATTTTTATAATACAACATGCAATGGTTCGGACAGTAATCTATTTTCTCGTAAGGCATTCCCAGACCAGCAAGCAGTTTTCTACACTCGTATCAACTTGGGGCGTCTTGTGTCCTTCTGGAAGAGCATCGCTTAAACATCCCAACAACTCATCAAAACAATTGATAGAGAAGTTATATTTGCATTTCAGAGCCATCATCCGTGTTACCATAGAGAGCAGGGTCACGGTGGTTTGATCATGTAAAGGCTGTTTGGAAGACTCTAACAGGGTTAAGAATTCGGTCATAGTGGTAGGTGTCTGCTCATCATAAAAATCATAGACAAAGTCATCCATCATATCTTGCATTCTGTCAACTTCATCAAATCCTTCGTCAGGAGGAGTAGGGACTGCACGAGCACAACCACTCTCACCGTGATAAACCCAACGATGATAACCGGCCTTAAACCCATTTTTGCATAAATGCATTCCCATGTCATACCGTGTTCTCTTTCTACAGTTTCCACAGTCCGTACAAGGGCAATGAACGTACGCCGTGTCAGAGTTTGGGGTCGCCTTGAAAGCATTATCTACAAATGCATTGGCCTTCTCATACATTCATCTGAATGAGGTCCGTTCGATCTCCATCCATCGTACATCCAGCTCCTCTCTTCATCCATCGGTCTTGACACGGGAAGCTACACGTTTGGGTTTCAGAATAGGCTTAGGAAGGCTTCTAAACCCACCCACGAAAAGCCGCTTAGGCGTGTCCCGCTGTGACATTGATAGAGACGAGACAAAATTTCGGCAACATAACCCTATAGTTCTCGTAGTCCAACGATGGCTAAAAAGCTCAAATTCAGCTTAATAGCACTTATGTTATGCACTAGGACAACTATATGGTTATGCTGCTGAAATTTTGTCTCGTCCCTATCGATGCCACAATGGACATGCCTAAGCTACTATTTCGTGAGTCAGTCCAACGACGCCACACATTGGTCATCCTTTGGACAATTCGGGGTCATTTTACACAAAGCATAATAGAAATGAACGAATCACCATCCAATTTCTTTACGCGTTGTGTTTTACTCGAACGGGTGACGTACGGCTAGGTTACTAATTAGTTCGATGTAATATAAATTAAATAAAATAAATTAGGCAAAACATATGGCAAAGCAAAAATGCATATAGGATCATATGGCATAGCATTACAATTGCATTACCTATTTTCGCAATTTTATAAATTTTGTAATTTTTTTAATTATCACTACTTGCAAAACTAATTAACTCAATATTATATTAAAATCCATATATAAATTGCACCTAAAATTAAATGGTAAATCAAAACAATTGCATTATCTATTTTTTATTTTCTAAATTTTATTAATTTTTTCAATTATTTCTAATTACAAGACTAATTAAATTTTCGACGATTTAAAGCCATCGAGACTACACAACAGTAATTTTAAAAAAAAGGCACGAAGAAACAACACGTACCTTCGATGACGAAGCGGCGGGCGACGGCGAGGGCTATCTGTGACGACGATGGCGCTTGCGACGCGGAAGACGGTGGCTCGGCGGCCAGATGGCGTGGCGCGGCGGCAACGGGCGGCGCGAGCTTCGCTGGCGCTGGCGGTGACGGCTGGAGCTAAGCGGCGCGTCGGCGGGGACGGCGGCGGGCGGCGCGAGACGGTGTGGGACTGAGGCGAAAATTGCCTAAGTCCTAGCGCCCGTTTCATTATATAGAGTAATCTCGATGGCCAAAAGCCGTCGAGACAGATATCGACCAGCCTAATAACGAACCAAAACTTGACACGTGTCGAGCAGCATTTCTCTCGACGGCTTAGAGCCGTCGAGAGAAACAGGCCTGCAAGCGCGACCGTTGGGTCATCATTATCTCGACGGCTTCTGGCCGTCGAGATATATCTCACGGTCGCCGCCCGGTCAACAGTGCGCCACGTGTCACATTGTGACAGGCCGCAAATTGTCTCGACGGCCCTTAGCCGTCGAGAATAACCAAATGCGAACCGTCGCAAATCCAACCGGGACCCGGGGAACTTGTCTCGACGGTTTTTGGCCGTCGATAATAAACAAAGGGTGACGTAGCCCGTTTGTTCGGTCTTTCGCGACGGTCGGTAGCCGTCGAGATAGACCTCTTTCTGTCGGCTCATGGCTTGACACTATCTCGACGGCCTGTTATCTTCAGCCGTCGAGAAAAGTCTATTTCGACGGTTTGCGTTGACTACAGTCGTCAATTGTCCTCTTTCTCGACGGATTTTTCGTATGCCGTCGAGAATGATATGTATCTCGATGGCCAGTGCAGCACTTCCCCTTCTGTGGTCAACATAGCTTAGTTAATTTTTTACAAAATTTAAGAAATTCTTTAGTGCTTCGTAATGGCTAATATTGTTTACGACATGAAAATTTACCATCAAGAAAATTCGTATGCTCAAATTATATTTGCAAACGGAGTTGCCTATGTAAGGGGCTATATCGGGCAGAGTATTAGTTAGCGTTCTATATAGTTTTTTGAAATACGGGTCACAGGGATATCATAATATTCAAATAATGAACCATTGAGTCGGAAAACCATTGTACATAGATCATTGCATTGGAATGTAACAAAATATTCCACTTTTACAAAATTTAAATACAATTTTTTAGTTTTAAATATATATACATATATTTTACCAAACATTAATTATAAATAAAAATTATTTTAAAAATTAGTATGCAAAAAAATAACATCTTGTGCCAATATATATTTTTGCCAAAATTTGGGACTGCATCATATTTTATTTTTAAATTAAGTTCATTTTTAATTAAATTGCTAAATAAACAACTCTGCAAATTATGAAAAATATTTACAAAACGAAAAAATTCAATGGACCAGCCCACCAGTGGAGCATGAACTATTCTCGACGGCGAAACACTGGCCGTCTAGATTGATTCACTCTGATGGGCCGGCCCATAATCTATTCATGACGGCTGAGTGTCGGCCGTCGAGATAGAGTCTTCCCGCCTTCAAGAAAAAACGAAAAAAACGAGCGCGCGGGCCACTACGACCTTATCTCGACGGCTTTTTTGTGGCCGTCGAGATTACTTACACTTCATCGACGGCATATACTCGGCCGTCGAGATTAACTAGTCTGTGTCGACGGCTGATATTGGGCCGTCGAGAAAGATTTTGGCCGTCGAGATTTCGCGCGATTCCTGTAGTGAGGCTATAATCCCCGTGGAAATGTTAATTAATCACAAAATCTTTAATAGACTACACTACTCTAACATGTTTATATTATATATGTTTGTGTATTTCAAGCCAGGTACATCAAACAACCAATAAAATCAACGAGGACCTAACAAGAAGCCTTCCACAAAGGATGTGATTACCCAAGTTAGCAATGACGAGAACCTGGAAGCCCCTCTTTTAGAAATTGGCCTATTCAACAACGCTTGTGGCTACCACGTGATGGATCACGTCCTAATTAGCATCAAGAAATGGGCCGAAATTCCTCAAGCTACCAAGGACCCTGCTCTAAAAAGATATTAAGGAATTTTTCATATTTCCTCATGGGTCCGAAGACAAGGCCAAGAAATATACTTTGTACCCCGTGCTTGCACGGTCTTTTTATTTTATTTTCTCCTGCTGATCAATCAAATAGGATGACAGTTCTCCTACCACTCTTTCAATTTTTTTTTTAAAAAAATTTGCTTAAAAAAACAAAAACAAGCCATTTTACGGACAACCAGTCTATCGAAGTACTTATATGAGCACATGGCCATGGGCAGAGATACAGTGGAGCTGCGGTACCTTTTTTCGTTGAAACGACATTGATTGCTCGTTATACGAGAGAAATTCATCTTGTAGTTATTATTTACATGGCCTCAACTAGCTTTCTGCATAATGTTGGGCATTCTCACTACTGCGGATCGCGCTAGGGCAAGCGGCTCGTAAGGCCTGTGCAAGGTAACCGCGACTGATGCCCGAGAGCCGCTTGTGATGCCCCCTCTGCAAACGGTTCGCAGGGCTCTGCGCGGGCGGGCCTGTAGGCCACGTGGGAGCTCTCTGCAAGCGGTTGGGGGCACCAACCGCTTGCGGAGACGTGCACTTTTCTAGCTGGTTTGGGGCGGCCAATATATATATATATATATATATATATATATATATATATATATATATATATATATATATATATATATATATATATATATATATATATAGCGTCTCTCAAATCTGAGATCTCTCGTACTCGAGTGGTTTTGAAATTCGAGATGCCTAACAACCGATCCGAACCGTTGATCTTGTTAGTCTCATTTGAAACCTTGTCGGTGAGCAAGTTTCATATTTTTGAATTTGTTTACTATTTGTTACTTATGTTCAAAATCAGCTTTTTGAACGCACCACGACTAATTGGATGGCTGATTTTCAAAAATATGAAACAAATTGTAAACAAATTCAAAAAATATGAAACTTGGTCACGACAACGCTTTTGATGAGACTAACAAGATCAACGGTTCGGATCGGTTGTTAGGCATCTCGAATTTGAAAACCACTCGAGTATGCGAGAGATCTCACTCTCGAGAGTACGCTAGCTATTCTCTATATTATATATATATATATATATATATATATATATATATATATATATATATAATAAAAGTATCTGGACTCCATGGAGCCTGTGCTCCGTGTCTTATTTGGAAACAATTAATTGAGCAGTTATTGCATTCACACGTTTGTATGACAAATGATAATGTTGTTGTGTATGTATTTACTTTGTGTGCACGGATCTTGATGAAATCCGACGGCAACAAGGAATGGAGCACTGACTCCCATTCCGGCGTCCTATATAGTAAAAGTGTATATATATATTTCGCCAGGGGTTTTTTTAATTTCTCGTTTAAATTAAAATACATATACGATGAGCATATAATTAGCGATCACACAAGCTTAGATATATTAGATAATATATATAATAATGTACACTATATATACACCGGCCTAGACACACATGCATGAAATAATAATGAGCCAAATTAATTTACAAAGTTTCTGATTAATATACATGGGGCAAAATGGACCAAAGAGTTCATTGTTTCCTTGCAGTACTCTTCTTGCCGCTCTTTGATGACATAGAAGTCATCCCTACTTCGTTCGTGTTGAAATCGAAAGTGGAACTCGCCCTTAGGTTAATGATCTGATCGAAAATGAAGCCGAATAGTTGTTCTTGTAATGCGAGCACCCGGTGATGTGGTAACACTTCAGTATGTCTATCCATGTCGGGCTGCCAATTCAATTAAAGTGTGAAATAAATAAATAAATAAATAAATAAATATGCGCACCCATGTAAATTAATGGAGTACGTAAGAACAATATTAAGTTGTAGCTAAATGCATGGTTGCATGCATATATATACGAACCTCGTCAGGAGTTTCAGGCTCAGTCTCGGCGTGGCATAACATTTGGATGTAGTGGAACACATAGTAGCCACATAGCTTGTTTCCTGCAGTTTGTCGTTTTACCTATGGTCGATGCCGGGTAATTACAGATCAGTAAGGGAAAGAAATATTAATTGACTAGGGATTACTAATTATAAATTTACTTTAACTAGCTAAAGAAGCAAATGAGATTTGAAATTGAGGATCTTTTAGGACGTACCCAGTCGCTTATCTTGACATCGAATTCCTTCTTGAAATCTCCTTTCTGAAGCTCTTGAAACTTTCGGAACGCGCTGTTAAGGACGTCAATTATCCACTGGTATTCTGTTTGCGATTTTCTCCTTGATTCTTGGATTATGATCTGGCTTTGGTCAAGCTTTATGACTATAAGGATCCAGTGGAACCTATTCGTACATTGCAACAGTTATGAAATGTAATTAAGTACATATATAGTCTACCATTAAGCAATATAAGAACGAGATGTTAGTGAGGATAGCAACACGTACTTAAAGTTGAATGGCAGAAGTATTGATGGCTTGTAGTGTTGTTGTACTAGTGTATGCACAATGTAGTCATGGATTTTCTTTGGTTTGCCAGGGTTTTGCCAGACGGCCTCGTTGACCAACCAAGGGTCAAAGAAGCCAATCGAGTACGGCCGATGCTTTCGAAGTCTTTGTATCTCCATTCTACAGAAAATGGGTTCATTGAGTTAATTAATTAGGGTTCCAATTAATTAGGTGCTCTCGGCAAGCAGCAGGTGTGTGTATATATAACACACACACACACACACTCGGATGGTCGACACATACAGGCACCAGCAGGTCATGAAGGACACGCTTACGGCGTCTCCTTGGTACACATGGTACCAGTCTTCGAAATCAAGATTTATCATTTGATCATTCCCTCGAAACAAATGTTCTTCTTGAAACGAGATGCTTAATAAAGTATATCCCCTGGCGGACTTGTGCTCGTACCATTCATGCACATGTCGCATCTTGACCGGTAGTTTCCGTATCTCCTTAGGGTTTACCAACGGTTGGCCCAGCTTAAATGGCCATCTGACTTGTGCCGTTGGAAGATCATCAGTAAACCCACGGGCGGCTTCTATGGAATCGATGCCTGCTTCCCTCATGAAGTCATACTCCATCTGTAGCCGTTTTGCCTCCACCTGTTCTTCCTTGCTCTTGTACGTGCCCGGAGGTTGTTTACTTCTGAAGACGTGCTTTCTGATAGTCCTTTGGTAGTTGGTACAGAGAGGCGGTCGGTACTGAACAGTTGTCTCAAATTTTTCCGTGATATTTGGATCAAGTCGTTCCTTTGGCGGTGGATTTTTTCTATCTTTAAGTGACTGGAGCCATGCATCCACACTTGCCTTAACACTTGCATCTAGCTCCTCAGGAGTCATGTCATATGTTTTTTTCCCGGTTCTTTGATTCTCTGTCTGAACAGGAAACCGGCCGCCCTACTGCTTGTAGCCGGTCTAGTTGCAGGAAGGCTCCGTTTACTAGCAACCTTCTTACTGGGGGGAGATGCTGGCGGCGTGGTTCCCCTAGGAGGCCACTGCTTCCTTTTGCTTTGGAGGCCGCTGCCTGCGGTGTTGGGCTTCTGCGCACAGCGCTAGCGGGTGGTGGAGTGCTATGCCTCACCGGCGAGGCGTTGCGTGGTGGAGAGGCCTGTATCGGTGAAGGAGGTGAGCTCTGTCTCGGTGGAGTGGATTGTCTTGGTGGAGGAGGTGAGCTCTGTTTCGGTGGGGTGGGCTGCCTGGGTGGAGGAGGCGACGTCCTTGGAGTGGTATGTCTCGGTGGAGACGTCACCTCCACGAAGCACGATGTACTTCTTCTGCCAGAGGATGATGTTATGGAGGGCCTCTCCAAGATTGGTCACATCGTCTCCACCGGCAATATCGAGCTCCATATCATCAAATTCGTCCACCACCTCGTAGATGACACCAACACACGAGAAATCGACTACCGTGAGTTGTTAGACCATTTGAGAGACAGATTGGTGGATTTGACCCTGTCTTTGGCCCCACGGAACTATCTGTCAAATGATTTAAACAACCTGTCGGGGATAAAATCATGGCCCATTGCCATGGCCCACTCCCTGACGGCCCAATCAAACAGCCTACTAGGGCCCAGCTCCCTAGATGGTTCTATCAGGCCCATGTGCATCCTGCCGAACAGCTTCCTGGCTGGCATGATGCGTAACGGCCAAGGAATCGTGTTTGAGTCCGACTCGAACAAGAGTTCTGCACGGCTACGTGAAGACCCGGACGTTGGTTTCCCGGATTGGAGCAGATGTCGTGATCCCCAATACATGGAGTTTACCTTATCTACCTCGGGATGTATTTGGTACGTTGAGTTCGTTACGATCTTATAGTTAGCCCGGCCCGATTATCCCTTGATAGGTCGGTTTGCTCAGCATTATATAAACAGGGCCCCTACGGCGTGTAGAGGACACGAGTTTACACGTCTTAGCATCTGGCATCTCATAGACACCTAATCTTTGCATCGTCGCACTTGTACACCCATAATCTCGCCGAGACTTGTTCGTCTCGTCGAGCCTCTTGTAATCATCTTCATATATAAGAAAGGCTGGATTTAGGGCTATTATCTCTCCCGAGAGGCCTGAACCAGGATAAAAAACCCTGTCTCCTTGTTCGTCGTTGATTGCTGTTCGTTCTGTTCGGCGTGTCTCCTATCTCCCTTTATTAAGAACCTTAGTTGACTTGGGTCAATATCCCAATCGTCGACACAACCCCCCTATGACATCATGATCCTCCTATACTTCAGTCGCATAGAAATGATGACGTGCCAGGCTCAAGGAACACTGATCCTCCTGGCCCATCCTGTGTGGATTTGCCATGAACAGCAAGGGCCCCTCACACCGGAGCTTCACCATTTCTATGCGACGGGCGCATAGAAATGGTGAAGCTCCAGTCTCAAGGAACCCTGCTGTTCATGGCCCATCCATATGGGAGGGGTCAAGATTAGTGTTCCTTCAGACTGTACCGTGACCATCACTATCCGGCTAAAGGATAGGCATAACCATGACTAGTAAATTGCAATATGTATGAATGATTCCTCTCAGATTGCAAATTATGGGTTGCTAAGAAAATTAGCCTTCCAACAAATAATTTGAGCAATTATTGCATCACTGCTTATTAAAGCTGAAAATTATGCAATCATCATCGAGCAATTTGATCAATTGTGCAAGGTCCCCAAATCCACCTCAATTGGCATGAAATCCAGCAACTCCAACTTCTAAATCAGATTATCCACATTTCAGTTGTAGCAATTTGCTCAATTGTAGCAATAGCTTTCCAACAAGCTTCCCATAAAACAATCTTCTAATATTAGGCAACACTTAAATGCAGCACAAGATCAATGTTATAAAGGACCATTGCTCAAAGATTTAATTCTCAGATTGCAAATCAAGCCAGCACAAGATCAATGTTATAAAGGACCATTGCTCTCAGATTGCAATTAAAGGGTTGCTAAAGTTAATTAGCCATCTAACTGTTAATTGGCTTTAAACCACATAGTGTATAATCTGAAATTAGGACTTAAAACTCTAGTTTAGCACTGCTCATCAAACAAATAAAGGATTATACACATTTCAGTTGTAGCAATCATCATAGAGCAATAACAAAGTAGCCGACAGTGTGCACTTCACCCACATGTGCATAGTCAAACTGAAGGAAACATCACATAAAAGATAATGAGCAGTACCAAACTTGGTGTAATAAGTTCCTAAATCAGATCATCCACATTTCTGTTGTAGCATTCATCATAGAGTAAGAACAAAGTAACCCACAGTGTGCACTTCACCCACATGTGCATAGCCAAACTGAAGGAAACATCACATAAAAGACAATGAGCAGTACCAAACTTGGTCTAACAAGTTCCTAAATCAGATTGTCCACATTTCAGTTGTAGCAATCATCATAGAGTAAGAACAAAGTAGCCCACAGCCGGCTAGCATCACAGAGGGGAGTGAGGCGTAGGACAGGGGAGCAATGGGAGCATCATAGAGGGGAGTGAGGGGAAGGGAGAGGGGAGCACTGGGAGCATCACAGAGGGCAGCAATGGGAGCATCTCCACCGCGTGCGCATTTGGTCGAACACCACAAGTGCATCACAAAGCAATGGGGGCAGGAGAAGGAGAGGGCTCTCGATACCTCGGCCCTTCGTCTTCAAAGTGGCGGGGAGGAGGACCACGCCGAACGGGAGCGAGGGGGATCGCCGGCGAAGGGGCTCGCCGGTAGGGTGGCGGAGGCCGGCCGCTTGCGCACGCGGTGGTCAGTGCCGCGCGCCCTGCGCAAGTGCTCAACGACAGCGAGGTAGAGCGTTCGGGAGGCAGCCGCCGCGTGGTGCTCGACGGCGGCGAGGTGCGGCCGAGCGGTGTTACACGGCGGCTAGGGGGGCTCGACGATGGTGGCAGCGGGGCGCGGCGAGATCGCGACGGAATGGTTGAGGGAGACAGGGGCGCAAAGGACTTGAAAATTTTTCGGCAGCGAAGCCTCCACCTTGTATAGGATTGGCCTCTACAAGCGGTTGGTAACACGAACCGCTTGTGGAGGATACTTCTGCAAGCGGTTCGTGCCACCAACCGATTGTAGAGGCCGCCGCCGTGCCACGTGCACTGCTCCGGTGCGAGACATGTACCTGTCTGTCCAGTCCTTTTAAAATAAATCCCACGCTTCACTATGTTGGGATGAATGTTCCTCCTACTGTGCTAGCACGTGGCGTTTAAGTTGCGGGCTCGCCCTCCCGTCGAGGGTTCGAGCCCCGCTTGCGCCCCCTGCCTTTTATTTTTTCAAAAAAAGCTCATTATTTTATGGTTAAATACTAAAATATATTTTGTGACATTACTTTAATTTCTAAACATGCTAAACTATCTTTGTTAACATTACTTTAATTTCTAAATATGTTCTTGGCCCATTATTTTTTTATAAAATACCACAAATTCTTTTTTGACATTAGTTTCATTTCTAAATATGTACTTAGCCCATTATTTTTTTATAAAATACTACAAATTCTTTGTTGACATTCGTTTCATTTCCAAATATGTACTTAGCCCATTATTCTTTTGGAAAATACTACAAATTCTTTTTTGACATTAGTTTCATTTCTAAAAATCTAAAAAATGCTATTACATGACAACATAGTTCATACAACCACATAATATAGGTAATACGTCCACATAGTTGGGGTCATCCTAATCATTTACATTTTTTGTCATTACGATTCTTCCCTTCATCGTGATCACGGCGTATGTGCCGAGCATCCGTGCCTGTGTCATCCAGGATACTTATGTCGACATCTACTGCAAATGGTGGGATCTCATCGAACTGATCGTACTCTTCCTCGTCAGTGGTGTCCCGCTTGCGCCCCCTGCCTTTTATTTTTTTGAAAAAAGCTCATTATTTTATGATAAAATACTAAAATATATTTTTTGACATTACTTTAATTTCTAAACATGTAGGTAGCTCATTTTTTTTGTAAAATACTAAAATATCTTTGTTAACATTACTTTAATTTCTAAATATGTTCTTGGCCCATTATTTTTTTATAAATACTACAAATTCTTTTTTGACATTATTTTCATTTCTAAATATGTACTTAGCCCATTATTTTTTTATAAATACTACAAATTCTTTGTTGACATTAGTTTTATTTCCAAATATGTACTTAGCCCATTATTCTTTGGAAAATACTACAAATTCTTTTTTGACATTAGTTTCATTTCTAAAAATTCTATAAAATCTAAAAAATGCTATTACATGAGAACATAGTTCATACAACCACATAATATAGGTAATACGTCCAAATAGTAAGGATCATCCTAATAATTTATATTTTTTGTCTTTACGATTCTTCCTTCATCGTGATCGCGGCGTATGTGCGGAGCATCCATGCCTATGTCATTCAGGATGCTTATGTCAACATCTACTGCAAATGGTGGGATCTCATCAAACTGATCGTACTCTTCCTCGTCAGTGACGTCCTCTACTCCGACAATCCTTTATTTGCCTTGGAGAACCACGTGTCGCTTTGGCGGTTCCTTCTCCTTGCCTTTTATTTGATTCTTCTTTGGTCTGCTCGACATGTCCAATATGTAGAAGACCTGTCTCACCTCGTTCGCGAGAACAAATGGTTCGTTCAAGTAGCCGACTTCTTGGAGGTCAACGGTAGTTATGCCGTATTTGTCAACATTCATGCCGTTTGTAGTCAGTTTTACCCATTGGCACTTAAACAATGGTACCTTCAAAGGCCCATAGTCGAGCTCCCATATCTCTTCTATGAATCCATAATATGTGTCCACCCTGCCTATGTTGTCGGTGGCTTCTATACGGACACCGCTATTCTGGTTTGTGCTATTGTTATCTTGAGATCTCGTGTAGAATGTGTAACCATTTATCTCGTACCCCTTCCATGTCACAATTTCAACGGATGGTCCCCGAGCCAGGCGTTGCAACTGTTCATTGGTGGACCCTATCATCATGATATGGTTTTGTAGCCATGCGCCGAAACAATCCATGTGCCTCAGTGTTATCCACGTATCAGTCTTCCCTACGAACTAGCGACATAGAACATTCTTGTGTTGGAGGACATACGGGATGGCCACTGTCGATTGTTTCAACACAGTGAAATGTGCTTGCTTAAATGTCTGAAGATCGTTGCATGCAACTACTTTTCTTCCAAGTATCCCTTTACCCCGAAGCCTGCCCTCATGGCGTGATATAGGGATGCCGATAGGGTTTAGATCATCAATATAGTCCACACAGAACTCGACCACCTCCTCTGTCACATAACCCTCGGCAATGCATGCTTCCGGACGAGAACGGTTACGTACATACTTCTTTAGTACGCTCATGTACCTCTCGAAAGGGAACATGCTGTGGAGATAAACAGGCTCAAGAATACCTATCTCTTTGCTTGGATGAACAGTGAGATGAACCATGATATCAAAAAAGACATGAAAAAAGATCATCTCAAGGCTAACCACACTTTGTACCACGTCAGCCTACAGCTTAGCCAGTTTCTTTGGATCGATGGCCTTCTGGGAAACGACGTTGAAGAACGAACACAACTTTGTGATTGTCCCCCGTACCCACTCAGGCAGTACACCTTTCAAAGCCATCGGGAGCAACTGTGTCATCAACATAAGATAGTCATGGGATTTTAGGTGTATAATTTTGTTCACTTTCATGTTAACGCATATCTTTACGTTCGACGAGTATCCGGAAGGGACCTTCACACTGCTGAGACACTCTATCACGTGTTTTTTCTCTTCATTGCTTAGAGTGTAAGTTTTGGAACTGCCGAGGCCTGTGGGCGGCTTCGGCAGTTCAAGAATTACGGACTTTGGTCCGGCAAGTGTGCCCCCAGGTGGTGTTTGTGTGTGAAACTAAAATGAATGTAAATGCGGCACAAAAGCTAATGAAAGGATTGGGTTTTGAGGGGTGTTTGGCGGTGGGGTGTTTGGGGAGGAGTGGTGGTCTGGCGTTGGCGTGGAGGGGTGTCAATTTTCTCTTGTCTTCCTGTTCGAGCAGCCATATTGATGGAAGGGTAGTTGAGGAGGGGGGAAGTGAACCGTGGAGGCTCACTGGTATCTATGGCGAGCCGAGAGCGGACATGCGTCACAAAACTTGGACTTTGCTCCGTTTCTTAGCTAGCCAGCATGATCTCCCTTGGTTGTGCGTGGGGGATTGGAACGAAGTGCTTAGGCCTGAAGAACACCAAAGCAGGTCAATGAGACCGGGTGGTCAGATGAGGTCATTTAGGCAGTGCATGATGGATTGCTGCCTAAGGGAGGTGGAGTGCAACAGCTCGTTGATGACATGGAGCAACAACCAACGTGGGCGGAATCTGGTCTGCGCACGGCTGGACAGAGCAATGGCATCGAACGCCTTGGTGCAGGCAAACAAATCGATCTGGGTCCAACATCTGTGGACGGCGACCTCGGATCATGTGGCGCTGAAGGTGAACGTGGGTGGTGAGGGACGGTGTACGAGGGCTGCTAAGCCTTTTAGGTTCGAAGCTATGTGGTGGAAGGATGAACGTTTTTGCCCTTTTTTGGAGAATGCTTGGGGACGTGTGAAAGACAGGAATGTGGAGCTGCCCACAAAGCTCAGGTTGCTGTCCGAAGATTTGAATAAATGGGGCAGCAATGTTTTTGGGAGTATCAAGAAAACCATTGCTAAGCTCAAAGCACAGATTCAAGGAGAGTATGATGTGGGTGGGGATCTTCTATCTGAGAACATTGTTAAACAGAAGAGGGAGTTGCAGGAGTGGCTGTGTAGAGAAGAGGTGATGTGGAGGCAACGTTCAAAACAATTGTGGTTGAAGGAGGGTGATCGGAATACGAGGTTCTTCCATGAGAAGGCCTCGAACAGAAGGAGGAAGAATTTCATTAGAAGATTAAGGGGTGTTAATGGGGAGTGGGTGGAAGGAGAGGAGGAGAAACGGGAGTTAGCTAGGAATTTTTACGCTAATCTTTTCTCTTCGCAGGGGCTGTCTAATGAAAAGGTCATCTTTGATGAAATTCAGCCTGTGATCACTCAGGAGGATAACTCTGTCCTGGAAGCTAAGGTTACAGAGGAGGAAGTGAGAAAAGCCCTTTTTGATATGGCACCGCTAAAAGCTCCTGGCCCTGATGGGCTGCCAGCGGGGTTCTATCAGAAGCATTGGGATTTGCTTAAGGAAGAGATCGTCGACACTGTTACAAAGTTTTTGGCTGGCGGAAAGATGGAAGGAATGAATGATACAGTCATTGTCCTAATCCCAAAAACCAACAAATCGGAGGAACTTTCACAATTTAGACCAATTGGTCTCTGCAATGTGATTTACAAGATTTGCTCTAAGGTCTTAGCAAACAGGTTGAAAAAGATTTTGCCACGGATAATATCTTCGGAACAAAGTGCTTTTATACCAGGAAGGTTAATCACGGACAATATTCTCATAGCTTTCGAGTGTTTACACTCTATGAAGAAGAGGAAGCACAAGACTAAACCGTGGTGTGCAATTAAGTTGGATATACAGAAAGCTTATGATCGGGTCGAATGGTCCTATTTGGAAGGTGTTATGGCAAAATTGGGGTTCGGTGGCCTGTGGAGGCACATGATCAGCTGCTGTGTGCAAAATACCAAGTGCAGAGTGAAGGTCAATGGGGCCCTATCCGATGAATTCGCATCATCTAGAGGTATAAGACAAGGAGACCCCATCTCCCCATACTTGTTTGTTTTGTGTGCTGAGGGCTTTTCTAAGCTGTGGCACAAAGAGATTAGGGATGGCAAGCTTAAAGGGATTTCTTTTGGTGAGGTCAACATAAATCACCTTCTATTCGCAGATGACTCGATCATCTTTAGCGAAGGTGATGTCGCAAGTTTGGAGACAGTGTGTAAGGTGATTGATTTTTATGAAAAAGGATCGGGACAAAAGATCAATAATGCAAAATCAACAATCATGTTTAGCCCAAAGTGCAATGAGGACACTAAGGCGAGGATAAAAGGCAAACTGGGTATTCAAGTGGAGGCAGCCAGCGCAACATATCTGGGGCTGCCTTCAGTGGTAGGACACAGGAAGGTAGAAGTGTTTCAGCCTATTCTGGATAAAGTAAAAAAAAAGGCTTAATGCCTGGAGCGAAAAGACTCTTTCTCAGGCAGGTAGGGAAGTCCTAATTAAAGCAGGGGCTCAAGCACTCCCCACTTATGCTATGAGTGTTTTCTTGATCCCAGTTAAATTATGCAATCAAATTGAGAGCAAATGTGCCCAATTCTGGTGGGGCGGGATGGAGCGGAAAAGGAAAATCGCTTGGAGTTCGTGGAGTTCGTTATCAAAACCAAAGGCAATAGGTGGGATGGGTTTCCGGGACATGGTCTCTTTCAATCTGGCTCTGCTTGCAAAACAAGCCTGGAGACTACTTAACAATTCAAACTCCTTATGTGTGAGGGTGTTGAAAGCCAAATATTTTGCGGAAGGCATTTTTATGGATGTAAATGGGACTGGAAACGTCTCGATGACATGGAGAAGTATATGCAGGGGTAAGGAAGAACTGAAAAAGGGTCTGATCTGGCGGATTGGAAATGGGGCCACTATCAAAATCTGGCAAGACAACTGGATTAATAGGGAAGGGTTACAAAAACCACTGGGGAGACCACAGATGGCCTCGGTGGAAAAGGTAGTTGAATTGCTGGTTCCAGGGGAGGCAGAATGGGATGAAAATGTGGTTAGAGCTAACCTATATTCATGCGACGCGGAGGATGTGCTCACGACTAGGATCCATCGTTTCAGAACAACAGACACACCGGCCTGGCAACATACCAAGTCAGGGAGATTTTCGGTGAGATCTGCTTACCACTTGATAAATTCCCTTAGGGGGAGTAAAGGGCGTCGTAATCGTCAGGGAGGGGAAAGCTCAGGAGCAAGCCCATGCAGCTGGTGGAGAGACATGTGGGGAAAGCTCAGGAGCAAGCTCAGGAGCAAACCTAAGAAGTTTTGGAAGTTCTTGGGTTTTCTGGTTTGTTACAATGAATGCATGTTGGCCGTAATTCTTGAACTAGCTCAGTGGGGTAGGACTTCCAAAACTTCAGCTCGCTGGCTCCTCGAGCCTTTGGCGCAAGCAAATTCACTGTCGGGTTTGTCTGCTGTAACTTGGCCATCGTGGCTTAATCTCAGTTAATGCAATCTGTGCGTTTCTTCAAAAAAAAAAAAAAGTCGCCGGCCGTAGGTACATTTGTTCCGTACCTCTTTTTTCAGGGTGTAGGTCCTTCCTGATACTTAGGAGTTGAAGGTCGTTCCGAGCACTCACTGTATCTTTTGATTTCCCATACATATCTACATAGCCTAGAAAGCTCACACAGACGTTCTTGGTGATGTGCATAAAGTCCAGTGAGTGGCGAACATCCAGATCTTCCCAGTAAGACAAATCCCATAATATTGACTTCTTCCACATGGGTGCATGGCCATCCTCATCATTCGGCACGGTTTTGCTACCCGGACCCTTTCCAAAAACTACCTTCAGATCCTCACCATCGCAAACACCTACTTGCCACTGCGATGCCTCGGCTGGGCACGATGTTCTTCCTCCCCATTAAATTTCCTACATTTCTTCCGCAACGCGTGGCTCCGAACAAGAAACCTGCGATGCCCCATGTACAACATCTTCCAAGAGCCTTTCATGTACTTGCCGTCTGTTTGCTCCAAGCACTGGACGCACGCTTTGAAGCCTTTGCCAGTTAGACCGGACAGGTTACCAAGCGCTGGCCAGTCGTTGATTGTTACAAATAACATTGCACGCAGGTTGAAATACTCCCTTTTGTATTCATCCTAGACCTTTACACCGTCCTTCCATAACATCTAAAGATCTTCAACCAAAGGTTTCAGGTACACATCAATATCATTTTCGGGTTGCTTGGGGCCTTGGATCAACAACGGCATCATTATGTACTTTCTCTTAATGCACAACCATGAAGGAATATTATACACACACAGTGTAACTGGCCAGGTGCTATGGCTGCTGCTCATGTCTCCGAAAGGATTTATCCCATCGGTACTCAAACCGAACCTTATGTTTCCGACGTCGTCTGCAAAGTTCTTGTACTTCCGATCCACCATCCTCCACTGCGAGCCATCTGCGGGATGCCTAAGCATTCCGTCGACCTTACGCTCTTCTTTGTGCCAACGCATCATCATTCACATGCGCTTTGTTTACAAACATACGCTCCAACCTTGGAATCAGAGGAAAATACCACAACACTTTGTCGGTTGTCTCTTCTTCATATGCACCCCCATCTACTTCACCTGGATCATCACACTTCATCTTATACCGTGGTTCCTTGCACACTGGACAGGCATCCAAGTTGGCATATTCACCGCGGTATATGGCACAGTCGTTGTGACATGTATGTATCTTCCGTACTTTCAATCCTAAGGGACACAGGATCAGTTTGGCTTGAACGTGGATTCTGACAGAGTGTTATCTTCTGGGATTAACTTCTTTATGAGCGACAACAACTCATCGAAACCCTTATTTGACACACCATTTACAGCCTTCCATTGCATGAGCTCTAGTGTAGTGCGTAGCTTCTTGTGCCCCGACCACAGTTTGGGTATAAAGGAGTTCTCTGGTTCTCCAACAAACCCTGGTACTTCCTATATTGTCTGTCCACTGTGACATCCCTATCTGCGTCATGCAGCATCTAGTCCAGGTCATCATCAACACCAAACTGATCGCTTTGTGTATCTTCGATGTCCTCGTATGTCGTCGCGTCCGGCATACCATCATATGTCACTTCCTCTTCATCGGCTTCTTCCTCATCTTCTGTGCTACTCTACCCTACTTCGCCATGGTGAATCCAACATGTATAGTTCGGCATGAAACCTCTCATCAACAAGTGGCCCTGGATCCGTCCTCGCATTGAGTGCTCTTTCTCGTTCCTGCAATCTACGCACGGACAACGTATGAAGCTTTCTGGAGGCAAGTCTTGATAGACGGCATCGAGAAAAGCATTCACACCATCGATGAACTCCCTTGACCGACGATCGGCGTACATCCATTGCTGGTTCATCTGCACCAATTAAAATAATAAGAACACTTATTACATTTTTTAAATTGAAATATTTAACTCAAAATAACTAATTGTTACATTTTTTTAATTACCTCTAAACTTTCTATATTTTTAAAGCTAAACCAACTAAATCTCACAAATTAGGAAACTTTTTTTAATTGTTTTCTATACTTTGCCTAAATTATAAACTTATGTAATTTTTATTGTGTATCCCTCTAATTTTTTTAATTACATTTCATACACGGAATTAATTTATTCCCAAGCTAGCAAAAAACCTAGATCTATTTAGATCTGCAGCAAATGAAATAATCACCCAAACTACTATTTTAAACTAATTTGGGACTAAAACCATCCAATAGATCATCACATTGCCTCAAAATATCTAGAGGGGAGAGCTAGCATAATAAACATCTTCCAACAAAAAATAATTATTTATTGTGCACCCCTCAATATTTTTTAGTTGCATGATCATACACAAAAGTAATTTAA